>OX637521.1:10000000-11226071 GCA_951799955.1 Apamea anceps | reverse complement strand
ATCACCATCGCCATCACCACAGCATTCACACCCATCTCAATACCAACGAACACCATCGCCATCACCACATCATTCACAATACCAACCATCACCATCGCCACAGCATTCACCGCCATCTCAATACCTACCAAAGAACACCATCTCAATACCAACCATCACCATCGCCATCACCACAGCAATCACGATCATTATCATTTCAATCATCACTCACATCCGCTCACCGCACGTCCTCCTCCGCTACAAACACCTACAGACGAACTACTAGAGTATTTCATTGTACCACCAACATCACCTTCAAATAACATTCCTTCTCAGATGAGCCAGCGGAACGTTTTTAGAGGAAAAGGGACTGACATACATGAATTTTCGATTTTTAAAAAATAGCAAATTCAATTTTTTTATATTAAATATTCATGCTTATTAGTGTTGTTGCGAATGTCAGTTTTTAGACATTCGCGAATGCGAATATCCATCACCGATATTTTCGAATGGGAATGCGAATATTTAGTTTTTTCATTTTTTCCTAAAAATTGATTGCCTATTTTACGTTTAAATTAAAGTAGCCGTATGTATACGGAGCGTAAAACATGATAAAATAGTTTGAGAGGACGATATATTTTTTTTGTAATTTTGATTATAACTAAGTACAGGAATACTATAATTTTCATCTACTACCAGACTACCGCTATCAGACTAAATTTATCATATTCATGTTATATTTTGTATTGAATACTTAGATTGAATAGCTCTTCAATTTTTGAAATAAATTGTTATAGTATTAAAAATATAATACTTAATAGAAGATTGTTATATACCAGAATATAATTTTCACACATTGCTTTAAAATATTCCTGAATGTATAATACCAAATATTAAAGATGAGGTTGATTATTATACAGGTTGAATTTTTCAAATGTTCGTGGATGGTCAAATCCAAAACTATGAGGAATATCGAAAAGCGTTGAAAGGAGTCTCAAGGCCGCTTTTGGTGAAAAATAAAACTGCTTAATTAAATTTTTGAAAGACGGAGTCTGGAAGACGTAATTTTGGATTGCCTCCTTCAGACAACCTTCGACCTGGTGAGGATCGCGGGTGGGACCGGTCGTTTTGGCGGAACTTGAGGGAGGCCTATATCCAGCTGTGGACGTGATTCGGCTAAACTGATGATGAAGATGAAAAACCTCTGGCGAGGAGTGTGTGTTTTATTTTTCAAACCGGTTCGATTATCTGCAAGTAAAAATGATTTTACAGAAATCTATGCAGTCTTATTTTTCATTAAAATCGGCCTGAGACTCCTTTCAGCGTTTTTCGATATTCCTCGCAGGTTGGCCATCCACGCACACTTAAAAATTCACCCTGCAAAGCTAAGTTTGCAAAACTAGTTCAAGGAAAATAAATCTACAAAAATTATAAGATTGATTTTATTTTTAGGGTTTCGTAAGAGTAATATTATTTACATGTAAAGTATTTTTCTTGACGTTCATATTCGCAAAATATTCGCATGAATTTTGCGAATATGAAACTGAATGTCCAGAAATACTGCGGGTTCGCTGTTATTCAATTTGTGTAATTAATGAATAAATAAAAAATATGATTGAAGCTATGTTAGTGTCATTTGATACCTATAAATTATACATACCTTCATATAGTTTTTGAGCACTTTATAGATTGCTTCACATGTCTCTGGTATTATCTCTGATAGTAACTGTGACGACATACTAGTGCTGAATTTAAGTTCTCTGAATTCTCTTCCTGATGCTAGAAATTTTAAAGTCGCCACCAATCTCTCTTCAGCACTCACAGCTTGTCTCATAACTGTATCGGATTTAGTTATATGTGGTGTCACAAGATCCAACAATTCAATAAATGCTTCGGAACTCATTCGAAGATATATACGAAAATCTTTATCATCGAGATCTTAAATGAGATTCATGACTGTATTGTTGTATGTTTCTGAGATAAAATTTTGCCCATTCTTTTCTTCTTTTTCGTTCGTTACGTAATGGCGATGTAGCAACGATAGTTGCCGCAACTAATGCCATTTTGGCCTGTTTTGATAGAATAGGCGGCATGTCGAGGAGACGTGTTCACTAGTGATGGTCGTTGAATGAACGAACTAGTTAATTCGACCGTCGACGTACTGTGAACGAATCGACGGTTCACCGATAAACGATGGACTAGTCGAATCCGTAGACGCTTCAGACGGCTAAACTGAAACTCGCAACGCGACGGGCGACGCGACGACGAGATGGGCGAAACGAGAACGAGAACGTAGACTGGTACAAATTCATTCGTCCGTTGAAATATCGTGCAAACAAATTTGAACTCTAAATCTATTACCAGGGAGTTGATATTTGTCCGGGTCGAATGAAATTATTGTTGTGCTATGTGAAGAAAAGGATGCCGGTATGGTAGTTTTGCGTGTGCGAAAGAGAAAGGCGATGGACTGGTCGAACTGTGCGAGACAAACCAGTTTTTACTTACCTATTTGTTATTATTTACGTAGCTTTCTACTTGTTTTTAATTTTTAAAATTCACTGTGTGACTAATCGCGCTCCGCGCTCCAGGTCAGAGTTCAACCGTTTTCGAATGTTTGCGAATTCAACGATTAACTGGTTTTGTATATATTTAATTAATGTAAATATTTGTAAAATTGTAAATAAATAGTTTGCTAGTTGATAATTGAACTTATAAAAAGTGTGTGTGTGTGTAGTGAACGTTTTTAGTGTAATAAGTAAAATGGCTGGACGTAATAATTCAAGTGAGTTATGGCATCACTTCGAAAAGGATGTCTCTAGTGGAAAAGCGTCTTGTAATATATGCAAAGATCCTTGTATCATGAAAAAATTGCATACTTTAAACACAATATAAATAATAAAATAAATAATCCAAAATTACTATGGAAGAACATTAAATCCACGTTTGCACCCTCAAAGCAAGGGCAGGACCTTCCATCACATTTTAGAAACCCAGACCTCATAAATAACACATTTTTGTCCCTGGTAATCCGGTAGCTAGCGCATCACTTATATCATTCTATGAGACCCACAGATATAGTGAAGCAATATTCACAATTGCTCCAGTGGACCAAGATGATATCTCCCGCATTATTTCTGACCTAAGGTCAAATGCTGAAGGTTACGATAATATAACCTTAAATATGCTTACATTAACTTTGCCGCACACATTAGAAACTATCACCTACATCATTAATTATTCCATATGGACATCAAAGTTTCCTTACCACTGGAAAATTGCCACAGTTAGACCCCTTCCTAAGAGTCCTAACCCTGTAGAAGTTAAGGACTTGCGGCCGATCAGTATTCTCCCCTGTCTTTCAAAAGTAATGGAGAGGGTAGTGTGCCGTCAATTAACTCGGTTTTTAGAAGAGAACGAAGTGTTACCTGATCTACAATCCTGTTTTAGGAAACAGCGCAGCACTTCTACGGCGTTACTAGATATTACGGACAATATACTATCAGCCCAAGACAAGGGCATGTGTTCACTGATGGTGCTACTCGACTTTTCCCGTGCATTTGATTGCATTAACGTCTCGCTATTGCTGTCAAAGCTAAAATACTACGGTTTTGACGACAATGCCATACAATGGTTCCACAGCTACCTCAGTAACAGAAAACAACTTGTAGAATTGCGTTTGTCGGATGGTACTACTTTAACTTCGGCCCTAACTTCTATAGAAAGAGGCGTTCCTCAGGGATCAATTTTAGGTCCAATTCTTTTTATTCTATACTGTGCAGACTTAATAAAGTGCCTTCAGAAATGCAAATATCATATTTACGCCGATGACGTACAACTGTATTTATCTTTCAGTCCGGACGGTTATGAGTCGGCCATTAGAGACCTAAACGACGACCTAGAAAGAATCGCTACCTGGTCAGACGAGAATTGTCTGGCATTAAACCCATTGAAAACCAAGTATATGTTGTTTGGTACTAGGCAGCAGTTGAAGAAGATACCTTTAAGTCTTAATTTAACTCTAATGGGTGAGCTTATTGACCGTGTGGATGAGGCGCGGAACCTTGGGTTATGTATGGACAGCAGCCTCAGATTTGAGAAACACGTTGCTGACTCCGTAAGAAACTGTTTCTATCGTCTGAGACTGCTTTACAAGATGAGGGTGTTCTTATCTGAAAAGCTTCGCGAGCAGCTAGTCGAAACCCTTGTTCTGTCTAAATTAAACTACGCTGATACAGTTTACGGCCCTCGCTTGCTGGCTCGTACCGATCGACTAATACAAAGAGTTCAAAATGCATGTGCGCGCTTCTGTTACTCTGTTCCCCCTAGAAGTCATGTCACCCCCGTTCTTAACAAACACTTTATTCTCAAGATGAAGTCGAGACGAAAGTTACATCTAGCGTGCCTGCTTTTTGGTGTCGTCAAGTCTAAGAAACCGAAGTATTTATACGACAAGCTTAGTTGGATGGCTAGTAGACGAGATTGCGCGCCCAGGCAATGTGCACAACAACTTTCAACACAGTCTCACAGAACAGCAGCTTTCAGAGGCACTTTCCGATACGCTGCATCTAAGATGTGGAATAATATCCCACCTCCATTAAGGGTACTGGGCACTATCCACACGTTCAGAACACGTTTACGGCAGTATCTGATAGATTCGCAACAGAAATTAGATATGGTCGCCCTAAATCTTTCACTTATATGAAATGCCTACAGTACTACATACATACATACATACAGTACTTAGCTTAAACATAATCCTTGTTGTGTCACGAATGCATAGAATGGGGTATGCGCGTGGCGGCACACTCGGTGTTTTCAAGTCCTTTGCTGTCTCAAACGTCCCCGGCTCGATGGCACTGCTGCAGCGCCTAACTGTGTAACTGCCGCCGCAGTGGTGAGACCTGTGGGAAACATAAACGGACACATTATTTCATTTTGTCACCACAATCTCTGTTTCAATCTTTACGCATTGTTTTTCATACTTACACATTGTGCCTTGCCTACTTGCGACTGTGACGCACAGCTGGTGTCGACGCATCCTTTTATTTATTATTTATTCTTCTGTTGGAATCTTGGCCGAAGACGGTACTTTTTGTTTTTGTTAATGTGAACACGGTGTGGCATCTTCCATAAATGCACTACTAAAACAAAAGAGGGTATAAATAAATAAATTACACGAAACTCAAAATAGCAATGCTGAATAGGGTAAATTATCGTAAGTTTTAAATAACGCTTACCTTCTTCTACATTTTTGCCTGATTCATCTATTGTTATAGGTTCTTCACTGGTTATGAATCTCTTGTTTTCTTTTTTTATAGTAGTTTTTATTTTTATTATTATCACGACTATTCATACTTTTATTAAAATAACCCACAGTTTTACTGTTCGCAAAACTAAATAACACATAGTGCGGTCCGTCGTGCTCGGCGGCCTATTGCGCTTTGAGTGCACCGTGCACGGATCAATCTCATCTACATAGATTGATCGAGAAAAACAGGTTTTGCTGTGACTTTGTTGATTTGTTTTTTTTTTCTTATCTGTATTTGTAATGATATGTACGTGATTACTAGTTTAGTCAGTCTAGTTTATTTAGTGTTTAGTTAGTCTAGTTTATTTATTTAATTATAAGTATGTATTAGGTATGTTGAAACTGTGTGTACTCCGCGTCACTTTTCCCTAAAGGTTCATTAGAAAACCAGCGTCAGACAGCATCTGTCTGGCATTAATGCTGAAATGAACCTTTTTGGCGCAGCCGTGAGGCACACACTATTGTTGTCTGAAACATTATTATTTATTTTTATTAATTTTGTATTTTGTGTTTCACGAACTGTGTCCAAATAAACTTTTTTTCTTTCTTTCTTTCAAAGAAAAATTGGCATATAAATCCACTACGGCGAATTTGAAAAGCCATTTAAAAAGGAAGCATGTTTCGATTTTTTGTTCGTTACCGTCGCAATCGCATGCTCAGGCTCAGACTTCCTCTGTACCTGACGTGCCACAACTACCACAAGAGGATCCTACTCCCAGCATAGGCTTATCAGGTTCGAGCGGTCCTGACAATGCTGTAAAATGCAAGCGGCAAAAAATTATGGACTCGTATGTAAATAAAAAAATAAGTGTTGAACAAAAAAAACAAATAAATTTAGACTTGCTTGATTTGTGCATTGATAGCTTCCATCCATTCTCTATTGTCCAAGAAAGAGCTTTTCGTAAATTCTGCCGATGGATACCAGGATACCAACTACCTACCCGGAAGACGCTGTCTAATTCTGTTATGCAGGAGGTCTATGTTAAGACTTATGATTTAATACAAGTCTGAACTTGATCGTCGAGCACGCGCTTCAGTTGACTAAACCTCAAATAGACAAGGTGAAGCGCATAGTTGCGTATATTAAAAAAAGCACCTTGGCATCAGAGAGGTTACAAAAATATCAGGTGCAACAAGGTCAAGAACCTAAGCGACTGACTCAAGCTGTCGACACTCGATGGAACTCTACATATTTCATGTTAAAACGATTTGTGGAGCTCGAAGATGCCATCCGATCGACTTTGGCTTTTGCGGATAGAAGTTTGCCTTTTATAAGCCCAGAAGATTGGACACTGTACAATCAACTGTGTCAGGTATTGCGCCCCTTTGAGGAAATTACTTCTTCAATGAGTGGGGAAAAATACGTAACCGGGAGTTCAGTCATTATTGTGACGCGGTGCCTAAAAGAAGCCTGCTCAAAACTTTACGAGATGACTGATCACGGCCGTCTATCACGCGAAGCAAGCGATACGGTACTATTGCTAAAAACGGGCTTAGAAGAACGGTTTAAATTCGTTGAAACTAGTGGTACATTTGCGTTGGCCACTTTCATGGACCCTCGTTTTAAAATGCAAGGGTTTTCAGACCAATCCGAGGCGACGAAAACCAAAGAAAATGTGCGAAAATTAGTAGCGGCTTTGATTGCCGAAAAAGAACGCAGCACAATACCTACTGTTTCCACAGTCACTGACGACAATACAAACACCAACAACACAAACAATGAAATAAGTCCCTGGAGTATTTTTGACCAAATAGTAGCGTCAAGTACTGCTCAAGGTACACCTCTATCAAGAGCAATTAAAGAAGTAGATATGTACCTGTCTGACGAGCTGCTGCCAAGAAAGGATCGGATGGGAAATTTAACGTGCCCTTTAGAATGGTGGAGAAGACACCAGTATGTTTATCCAAATTTAAAAAAAATATTTGTTACCCGATGTAACATTGTAGCCACATCCGCTCCTTGCGAAAGGATGTTTTCAAAGACAGGTCTTATTATTAGCGAAAGGCGCACGAGACTATCTACCAAAAAATTGGAACAGCTCATGTTCCTAAATGTAAATATGCCTGAAGAGAGGTTCGAGGGGTATTAAATAAAAATATAAAATAATTTAATGTAAATATGTACATACCTACATAAAAAAAATGCAAAAAAAATAACAACGTGTAAATAAAAATATTAATTAATGTATATAAAATCAGTTGATCTTCTAAATACGCCAGAATACTGAATAAAACTTTATAATTAACTCTATTCAGTGTTCAGCCAGTCCTAAGCCTGGAAAAGTATGAAGGGAAGTTCAAATTAATAGGTACATAAAGCACGCGGGAGACTAGTCTAAAGTCTACCGCCTACGTCGCCGTCGACGCCGTAGATTTCTATGAACGAAATTGGACGGTCTAGTTTCGTTGACGCCAAATACGTCGACGACCCATCTCTAGTGTTCACGCAATGCTAACACAATAACCGACTGGACGGTTCGGAGTCTGGTGCGCTCGTCTGTTGTGTAGACCGCACCGTACGGTTCGTGGTGCGGTCCGCACCAAGTTCGATCGTCTGTGAATACTTTTATGGGAGTTGACTGGTCACCAACACTCGATTATCAATGCCCTGAACACATACTAGATTTTATTTTAGATAAATTTAAGCAGATTTACAAAGAATGTAGAATAAGTATAAGTAAAAATAATATTTATAAACTTAAAAAATGTGAATGGGTTAACAATAAAGTGAAATTTATGTGCAAAAAAAGAAATAAACTTTATAAAAAGCGATGGTTCAAAAAAAACCCAGAGTCGATTCAGACAAATTAGGTATCAGTAGCTTTATTAAAATGCACAATTTACCCCACCGAAAAAAAATTGCCCATATCCATGGGGTATATGAGTTATAGACGAACAAAGTATATATGGAAAAATCGTGAATAACTTGTTATTTTTGATAGGTTCATATAATCGCTACTTATATTTATTATTGTCCTATGATTATTATTATTAATATATTGCTGTTGAAAAAACTGATAAAAATAACAAGTTATTCATTATTAATATATTGCTGTTGCAAAAACTGGTAAAAATAACCAGTTATTCATGATTTTTCCAATATACTTTGTTAGCCTATAACTTTTATATCCCATGGACATGGGCATAATTTTTTCGGTGGGGTAAATTGTGCATTTTAATAAAGCAATTGATACCAGATTTGTCTAAATCGACTCTGGGTTTTTGGTCCATACATTTTTGGACCATCACTTTTGGAAAAATGAACCTAGTAACTTATCAAACAGAATTCTATACAATAAATATCGAAACAAAACAAATAAATATATAAATTATGTAAAAAATAAATACTATAAGACTGAAATTAGTAAAAACTTCCGGAATTCGAAAAAAATTTAGAGTATCATTAATTCATTATGTAGGAACATTACAAGGTCAATAGAAGAAGTCGTTTTCAAGGCATTTAATCGTAAGGAAAAAGACTTAGCTGATATATTTGCAAATGAATTCCAACAAAATGTCGACAATATTACAAAACCTTGCAACACCACCATATTAGACCCGCTGACGTACACTAGTGACTGCGGCATGTCCCTGCGAATTAATAAAATATCATACGATAAAATTTATAAAATTATAAATAACTTAAATATAAATAAAAGTCCTGGCTATGATGAAATACGAGTCTCCGACAAAAATTGCATCACAAAAAATTTCTCTAGTTATAACACATCTTATTAATACTAGCCTAAAAACTTGCACTTATCCCGATAAACTAAAAATAGGTACAATTCGCCCCATCCACAAAAAAGGATCCTTAAAGAAATACAATAATTATAGGCCTATAACAATTTTATCAAGCATTGACAAAATAGCTGAGCGTTGTATTGGTGAGAAAATAAACCACTTTCTATGTGAGAACAATATTATAAACAAAAAGCAATTTGGCTTTCAGAAAGACCGTAGCGCCGCTCAGCTATTGTGTCAATTTAGCAACGAGATTAATACATACCTTAATGATAAAAAACATATTTTAATAATTTTTATTGATTTTAGCAAAACTTTCGACACACTTAATTATAATACACTTTTCCAGAAAATGGAATGCATTGGTATAAGGGGTCCTCTACTCCAGTGGTTTATGAGCTACCATAACAACAGATATACGACTGTCAAGCTAGGGAACTCGTATAGCGACATGAAACTAACAACAAAAAGCACGGCGCAGGGGTCAATAATCGGACCTACTGAATACCTACTTTATGTCAACGACATGTGCACAATAGTGACAGGATCTGTATACTAGTTTGCCGATGATACCTGCATCATGGTGGCTGATAAAGATACTGAAGAGGCCGAACGTCTTCTTCAAATGAACTTTGACTTATTATGTAAGTGGTCGCACGATGTTGGTCTCGTCATAAATGCCGACAAAATCAAAGCCATGCACATACATTCTTCACATAATCGAGCCACTTACACACCATCCGTCAAGGCACATAACCATTCATGCCTACACGCAGTTTGTACCAGTGGTTGCAGCTGTAAAACATTAGAGTTCGTCAAGGAACATAAATACATTGGTCTCATAATCGACTACAAATTTAATTGGATACCACACATTAACTATATATGTGATAGACTAAGATCTATCCTGGGTCGAATAATCGTACTTAAACATAAAATGCCATATAAAACTTTAAGACTGCTATACCTAGCATTAGCAGACTCCATAATTAGTTATGGTCTCAGTAGCTATGGGAGAACCTATAAAACTAATTTAGATAAAATTTACAAACTACAACGACGAATCCTTAAAAATATTGTACCACTTAAAATTAAAGCAAAATACCAAAATGATTACTCTGAACTATTTCACTACTGCAACATACTGCCAATACAAAACATGTCCAGACTTTCAATACTAAAAGACGAATATATCAATATAAATAATTTAGTTAGGAGAACACGTCCTCCTAAGTTAAGAAATTTGGCTAATATAAAAACGTTTACCTTACCAAGACGTAACAATACATATGGTATGAGAACTTACACCTACATACTACCAAAAATAGTAAACGAACTTCCTACGGACATACAAAATAAATACCTCTGTAACCCTAAAAAAAACAAAATGTTTATTAAAAAAGTATTTTCTTCAAATAACAAACTATGAATATGTTTTAGTTCACTTTAGTTTCACTCACGTACCTAGCACACTTTAGTTGATACACTTACTACCATCTTTATTTATGCGATTAATATATTTTATGTATTAGTTAAGACTTAAAATATTTTTTCAATGTAAAACTAACTTAGCATCTAAATTTGTTTCTTTGTAGTACCTATATTGGATATATTTTTTCCGAACTCACTAGCCATATATAAGCCATCAAAGGCTTCTGTGGTTTTTAGCATATAAAAATTTAAACTCTGCGATATGCTTTTTGAAGATTAATAAAAAAAAAAAAAGTGTTGGACTCAAATGAGCCACTTGTGCTCCCGTGTGTGTCGTCGGTCCTCGGCGAACCGTTTGCTGGTCCCAGTGGAGTAGCAGCGGGCTCTAGTGGTAGCTTACCAGCTATCGCTAGTTCTTCGGAGGACGAGGATGAGGACATTGTTCCTGCGATGCCCAGGTCTACTGGGTCAACCAGGAACAGAAAAAATCCTTGCTCGGATGAGTTAAGTTTTTAATTATTGTATATATGTTATTGCTAGAGTGAGTTGTTAATTTGCAGATTTTCTCATTGAGTCTGTTAAAGTGGAAAAAATGTTTAAGTTTTTAAATATCAACTAGATAATTTGCAGACTAGTGGCCAAGCATACAGTAAAGTTATTTAACAGGTTCTTTACCCAGAAGTAGGAGCTCTGCGGAGCAGGGTGATACTTTGTCTAATCAACAATCTATCAGTACACTCATAAGTGATTAGGATGGTCAGTCCAAGAGCGAGCGAAGCGAGCTCGGTATTTTAGGACACCCCGACTCGGATAGGTTAGGTTAGAAGAAGGTGGCGGGGTCGTTGTGAGCGAGCGAAGCGAGCGAACAGAGACCCCGCCACCTCGCGGTAATTTTTTTCCGTCGAGCTATCTTGGTAGGTAGGTTTAGGGCACCCCGACACGGATAAGGTTAGCCTTAATTACTAATTTAAATCATTTTTTTATTTTTTTCAGATCTATGTGGAATTGGAGAAAGATTTTCTCCAAACTAGGAACAGATGACCAGTGTGTTCAGTTTGCGGAGGAGAGAGGACTCATCCCTAGACATAGGCTCATATCACAAATCACCAATGACATTGTCAAAGGAATCTGGGCAAGTTGGAAAATTTAGATGCCGTAAAAGCAACTGCCGGGCAAAACAAGTCTCCCGTGCTATTGGAACATGGTTTGAGAACGCACGGTTGTCCCTTACAGTCATTTTCCAAATAATGTATGCCTTTAGTCAGGGACTGACATACCATCAAAGTCAAAAGGAATTGACATGCGATGATAGTCCGGTAGTCTCTACAAGAACTGTGGCGGACTGGTTCAGTTATTGCCGGGAGACTGTCACTATTTATGAGCTCGAAAATCAAAGGGTCCAAGGGAGATAGGTGGCCCCAATAAAGTTGTCCAAATTGACGAATCCAAATTTGGAAAAAGAAAATATAATCGTGGTCGACATATCGAGGGTCATTGGGTTATTGGCATGATAGAAGACGGCAGTGATGATTTGCGGCTGGAGGTGTGTCCCGATAATGATAGGTCTGCGGAAATGTTGGTGCCACTAATAAAAAAACATGTTGAGGAAGGTTCCATCATTCATACAGACTATTGGAGAGCATATCTGAGCCTTCCTCAGCATGGCTACATACATAAACGGGTCAACTATAGCGACCCGACTAATATGTTTGTGGCACCAGGTGGGACACACTCAACGTATAGAGCCAGTGGAGGGGACTTAAACAAAAATTCAGACAGCAACAAAACAAACAAAATTTTACACAATGGTTGTGCGAGTACACATGGAGGAGGAGAAACATGTTCGAACATTTGGATCCATTTGAGGAATTAATGAATGCTGTTAAACATGTTTATAAATATGATTATTATAAGAATAATTATATTCCTTGTGTTTTATTCTAACTGTCCGAAAAATACCCTAACCTAACCTCAAAATTTTAACCACGGATATCTCTGTAACCATGAGGTTCCGCGGGGTGGGGTAGGCACCTCCCACTCTCGCCCTCCTCGCCCCTTAAATCTTTGGAAATCAGAGTTCAAATTGATGGAAATTTGTGTTTTAACCTAACCTAACCTCAAAACTTTAACCATGGATATCTCCATAACCATGGGGCTGCGCGGGGTGGGGATGGGACAGGGGGTAGCCCTCCCGGACGAGGACCTCCAAGGACGAGGTCACATCTGCGAGCCTCAGAAATGTGAAGGAGCACGAGAAGACGAGAGCCCCGGAAGACACCCAGAGGGATACAACGGGGGCCGGCCTTTCAAGCCTCGACAGAAACCTCTCCAGCATATCCAACCAGCTGGACGTGCTCCGAAAGACTCTCGAAAGGCTCAAAGAAGATCTTACCCGGCCAAGGAACATCGAGACGGACCCGAGTAACCTGGAGACGACAGGCCTGCTCACGACCACCGCATTTGAAGAGGAGATGGAGAAAGTCAAACTCCAACTACAGGCCATTGCCAACAGGCCCGTAGCCTCTCCCCCACCACCCACCCCTCCAATAAACATAACACACCACCTCAAACCTATATCGGAAAGGCTGGAGATCGTTTCAGCAGACCTCCGCGTACTGCGCGACAAAGAACCGCAAATCCAGGCGCCTCCGGCGCTGAATTTGGAAGCGGAGTTCGCAGTCGGGGAGGTCAAGAAAACCGTCCAGAATATACAGAAGGGGGTAGCGGACCTGGGCAAAGCGGACAGGCCGCTACAACAACAACAGGGCCCCAAAACCTTTGCCCAGGTCGCCAGGATACCCAAGCCCCCCAAACCGTCCACACAACCCAACCACACCCTGATTGTCTCGTCGACGAACCCTGAACACACCGGGGATAACGTGATCGAGAGGATCAGGACAGCCCTGGACCTTAAAACAAGCGAAGCCCGAGTTGACACAGTCCGGAAAGCGCGAAACCAAAAAGTGATCCTGAAGTGCGCGAGTAAATCGGACCTTAACATAATAAAGGGCCAAGTTCAGTCGAACGCAGGGCTAAAGGTCCAGGAGCCCAAACCTCAAAACCCCCTCGTCTGCATCAGGGGAGTGCTGTCCAGCTACAGCGACGGGGAGATCGTCAATCTCCTAAAAGCGCAGAACAACTACTTTCTGCAGAACGTCGCTGTAGACGAACAGACCCTAAAGGTGCGCTATAGGAAGCGCGCGAGGAACCCCCATAAGTCCCACCCTGGAGCTCTCCCCGGAGCTCTGGAAATGTTAAACGACGGTGCAGAAAGTCCATGTGGGCATCAAGCGATGCTCGATTGAGGACCAGTCCCCCCTTGTACAGTGCACAAAGTGCCTTGGATATGGACATAACAAGTCCATATGCAAGGCTACAAAAGAAGTCTGCAGCTACTGCAGCGGAGCGCACAACATAAGGGACTGCCTCACACGAGCTGATGGCAAACCGGCCATGTGCATAAACTGCAAGGTAACACACAGGACGGACAGCGACCTGGCACACACAGCGTTCAGCGAAGACTGCCAGGAACGCCAAAAATAGGATGGAATAGCGAGGTCGCGCGTTTCTTATTGCTAAGGGCGACCAGGAGAACACACACACCAATAAACCAGTCACCCCCAAACCGCAGCAAGACCGACAGCAAGATTGAAGTTCATCCAAGTCAATCTTCAGCGCTCCAAGCTGGCCACAGAAGAACTCCATTTGGCAGCTCAGGCCAAGGGAGTTTCAGTAGCACTTGTTCAAGAGCCCTATGTAGGAAGAACAGGTGTGATGAAACAATGCCCCGGCACGCCAGTCATCCAGTGTAGCCTCAACCGCCAGAAACCAGTAAAGGCGGCGATCGTCGTTTTCGGTGGCAACCTGGAGGTCATCCACGACCCCCAGCGCCCGGCCCCGAAGCCCCCGTTCTGCCGAGAATATCGCCGCTGTTGCCGAGTATGTCGAGCTGTCGCCGGAAACATCGACCAGACGCCGTGCCACGCAATTAGCCATCAGCCGGACGTCCCTAAGGCGAATTTTGGTCAAAGACCTGCGCATGTTCCCGTATAAAGTCCAGTCCGTGCATCAGCTGCCTGCCGACCTCCAAACGCGCGTAACCTACGCCCAAGCCATCCTCAATCTCGAGGAAGAAGTGGACGATTTTTCGACCAAAATCATAATGAGCGATGAGGCTCATTTTCACCTCAGCGGGTACGTGAACAAGCAAAACTATCGCTTCTGGGGCACCGAAAATCCACGAGTGATGCACGAGGAACCAATACACCCGCTCAAAGTGACTGCATGGTGCGCTGTTCACGCTGGAGGAGTCATCGGGCCATTTTTTTTTCGAGAATGCCGCTGGCCAAACGACAACAGTGGACGGTGCGCGCTATAGGGCCATGTTGACCGAGTTTTTTCTGCCGCAATTGGACGAATTAGGACTGAGGGACATGTGGTTCCAACAGGATGGAGCAACGGCACACACTGCGCGAGCCACAACCGATATTTTGAAGGCAGCGTTCCCGGGTCGCCTCATCTCTTGTTTTGGCGATTTGCACTGGCTAGCAAGATCGCCCGATTTAAGCGTTTCAAACTTTTTTATGGCGTTTATTGAAGTCCCGTGTTTACGTGAACAAGCCCGAGACTCTGGAAGCCCTCAAGGACAACATTCGACACGAGTGCGAGAATCTGTCACCCGAAGTTCTCGCCGAAGTGATGAAAAATGCCATAAAACGAGCCCGTATGGCAATCAATTGTGACGGCGCCCATTTGGCCGATATAATCTTCTCGACTTGACCAATAAAATTCTAAAGGTTCAAATAAACATAATCCAAAAACAGAATCGGAGTTTTTCATTTAGAAAAAAAAGAGAGCCAAACAACATCGGATGACTTTTTTTGGCCCACCTTGTACAGACGCCAGCACATCAAGCTACTAAAATCTGTCAATTTCTTAAATAGATTTTCAACTTTACAGCTAAAGCATTAAGGTTCAAGGTTGATTGGGAAAATTTGACAGTTTCGGGTAGCTTGACCTGCTGGCGTCTGTACATCTTCTCAGGAAATCATATCAAGAAAACGACAATTGTCTGAATTAGGCCCTTCACTCAATATTCCCAAATCAACTAGAAGGGAATGTGTCGCGCACAAGTATGTATAAACATCAAGAGGTAAAGAAAATAGTCAACTAAAAAGGGAAGTTAAAATTCTTAAACAAAAACTTAAACGCAGAGATTTGAGGATCATGTCGATGAAAAATCTTCTTAGTGTAGTCAAAAAAAGGACTGCATTATGACGATATTGAGAGTATCATTAAAGATAGTTTTTCCAATATTCATTCAGAATTTAAACCTAAAAACAAAACTAAGATGTCATCAGGTGTAAGATAATAGCAAGGAACTTAAGCAGATCGCTCTAACTTTTAATTATTATTCTCCACGGGCCTACAGATTCTTGCGCACATGCATTAATTTGCCACATCCCGCTACAATCCGCAAGATGCTTTCTTCTGTATAGTGTAATGTCGGTTTAAAGAAGTTTTTGAATTTTTTAAATTAAATGTTCAAATTAATCCTGCTTTAGCTCATGTTGCCCTGATTGTTGACTCAATGGCTATTAAATCGGAGCTCTTGTATGACAAAAACTCTGATAAAACTTGGGGTTATGTGGAATTGAAAATGTTGATTCCTATAAAATGGCGAAAGAATCTTTAATTTTTCAAATTGTGTCATAAACAAGTAGGTTCAAATGTTGTATAGGCTACTTTTTGATGAACAAAATAACAGCTACTGTCAAGTCGCAATTAGTTTATACAGCTATACAAATGTTGCATGATATCAACGTAACTGTTCATTCGATAACATGTGATGGTACTGTTGTAAATCTAAGAACATTTGAACAGCTCGCGTGCGTTTTTGATGTTCCTAATGTTAAGACAAATTTTAAACATCCTGATGAAGTAACTGAAGTGCATTGTAAACTACTCAAAACAAAATAGGGCCCACCTCGAATCAGTCACTATTTTGGTTATCTAAGTAGTTGTTGACAAAGTTATGCATTGAACCGTCAAGCTGACATGTTTAGGAACCCTTATCAATGTTTATTTCGACAACATTCATATTGGTTTCAAGAGGGTAGCTAAAAAAGTGAAGTACTCGAAAAAACCGTCGAATGCACAAATTCTCAGTCACTTAAGTTTTCAGTCTACACTAAACAGTGTTGTGGAATACTCACGTTTTTAACAATTTTGTTTGGTTTCTGTGTTAGTTGTGATCACTATGCCTGGTCCTCGCCGTCATATGGACATGGAAACCGCTGCAAGAGCAGTATCCTTGCTTCAAGAGGGACAGTCTCAGAGGTCTGTGGCTATCCACCTCGGTGTTTCGCGACGAGCAATCCGAAATGTTTGGGAACGGTATCAGGAGACCGGAAGTGTAGCTAGGAGACCTGGCACAGGAAGAGTTAGGGCTACGACTACCCAGGAAGACCGATATCTAAGGTTAACCGCACGACGGGAGCGTACTGTTACCGCTCGGACCTTACAAACTCGACTACGGCAATCCACAGGGACGAGAGTCAGCGACCAAACCATTCGGAATCGGCTTCACGAAGATGGACAACGCTCTAGAGTACGCGCTATTCGACTGAAACTAACGAGGGCTCATCGTGCAGCACGATTAAGGTACGCCCGGGAACATTTGGAATGGACCATGGATAACTGGAGGAATGTGCTTTTTACGGACGAGTCTAAAGTGAAGTTTTACAGTGATGACAGACGGATACGCGTGTGGAGAAGAGAAGGGGAACGTTTTTCTGAACCATGCGTCCATGGAACAGACCGATGGGGGGGTCCCAGTGTTATGGTATGGGGTGGAATTAGCTTACACGGCAAAACAGAGCTGGTAATTCTCAATGAAGGTACCGTAACCGCCGCCAGTTACATCGAGCGAGTAATCCGGCCACATGTCATCCCGTTTTCACAAAGAGTGGGCAATAATTTTGTCTTTATGCATGACAACGCTCGCGCACACACAGCCCGCACCACACAAAGAGCCCTTTCTGAAGCCAATATCACCGTTTTGCCATGGCCAGCCATGAGTCCCGACCTCAACCCAATAGAACATTTATGGGATCAACTCAAAAGAAGCCTGAAAGAAAACTACAGTGATGTTAACAGCCAGCAGGAGCTCATTAACGCCCTGAAAGCCTGTTGGGAACAAATACCGCATACAAACGTGACTCACCTGATTGAAAGTGTACCAGATAGGCTCAGAGAGTGCATACGGAGCAGAGGAGGACCCACTCGTTATTAAAAAATAACAAGCACCATAATTTTTTTCAGAAGACGGGTGCTTTACAAGATCATGTTGATCCTTTATTTTGTGTAATTTTTCCTAAAAACTGTTATTTGTGTTTTTATTAAAGGAAATAAACAAATGATTCCATTGTTTATTTTTACACTATTCCTGAATGCCCACTTGTCACTTGTACATTCATAAAAACTGAACAATTACGTTCAATTTTAAGTTAAGGCAAAAAACATGGTGGGCCCTATTTAGTTTTGAGTAGTTTATATTTGACCCGCCTCATACGCTGAAACTTGCCCAAAACACTTTAGGTGATTTCCATGTGAGATCTAATTTAGGTATTATATCATTTGAATATAATTATTAAAGCTTTAAATGAATTACAAGAGCCTGAAGGTTTTAGGTTTGCGAATAAATTAACAAATACGCATGTTAACTTTTGGGGGAAAAAAATGAATGTGAAATTAGCTAGTCAGTTGATAAGCGCGTCTGTAGCTGACTCGATTGATTTTTTAAGGGTCAGCGGAAACAAAAAAAAACAAAATAGTGAAGCTACTGTTAATCATATCCGACATTTAGACAAAGCTTTTGATTTGATGAACGGCAAAAATCCAATAGGAAAGGGGTTGAAAGCTCCACTAACATTAAAAAATAAAACCTGGGAACCTATTCAAACCAAAAGTCATTTATTCAAATTAGGCTGAGAATCAGCACTTTTCGAACGTCAAAATTACAAAAGACAGTCCACCAAAAACGCCCTCCCTTCACCACTTCCTAGTGCTATCGCTGGGAAGAAGAAGTGGCGCAACAAACTCTCCAGCAGCACAGCTGTCTGTTCAGTTAGAAAATACTAGATACTTGATTGTATACAATACTAGGCGTTATTACTTGCAATATATCAGCTAGCCACGCCAATTTACCAACAAATATAATAAAAACTATACGTACTCAAGCTGAAAAATATTTAAAATGAAAAAGTAAATAAAAACTTACTACCTAAATAAAAGCCTCTAGGCATAAAGGGGAATATTTTTGAAGAATTACGTATTACTCGCTTAATTTAACAATTGACGGTCAAAGTATAATGCGACATCGTAGAAAAACATTTGCTTTAGGTTTTTATGTGAATACGATAAGCTTTTCAAATTTGGCGAAAGATTTATTGACAAGTACCACGCATCCTATAAAATATTTTTAACTTATAAGTGCTCACAAGATCATATCGAGATGCTTTTTTCCTGCACAAGGGCCCGAGGTGGCGGCAATGACAATCCAAATGCATTGCAACGGAAATACACATTACGTAAACTACTTTTCAAAAATAGTGTAATGCCAAGCGTAAATAGCAATACTTACGATAGTGACTATGAGTTAACTCCAATTTTAGAGTTTAGGTCTTCTCAACGTGCAATGCAATTAGAGTCGATTGAACAAGAGAATGAAAGTGAAACATTGATTACATTGATAAACAATGTCTCGCTTTCCAGTTATCAACATAATATATTATATAACTGGTTGTATTGTTAAGAATGTAATGCTGTATGTACTATTAATATCCTCAAAACATTGTATCATGGACACTGTCTCTTTCTTTCTATTTCAAGGTCACCGATTTAGGAACGTTTCTCTAGTATAAAGCGCGCATTCCCTATATTTTTAACCTCCTTGGATCTGAGTGTGTAACAAGTGTCACAGTGACACTATTAATGTGTCACTGTCAAACGCAATCGCGCGCTAACAATAATATTCAAAAGTGTTGTGTGTGTTGGAAGTAACTGAAGAGTGTTTTATTACAAAGAAAGTAAGTGAACGGCTTTAAATAATAATTAAAGTTAATGTAAGAATTGTGATCAAGTTAGTATCTTTGAAAAAAAATAATATTAATATTGTAAATAGAAAACATCGTTTCTATTGCGACGAGTATCAATACATATATATTTTTTAAATTCTAGATGGAATCTAGACATTTTTAACTAGTATTGGACCTACTTGAGATTATGGAATGCATAATGTAAACAAACTCACAATGGTGCACTTATATGATTGTGGTTCTTACATTTGTTATGCCTATAAAGATAAACTCGATTCCAAACCTTAATACTTGTTTCTTAGATAGGGTATTAGAATGCTAGTAGCAAAATTTATGTTTACTTGCTCTTATTCTCACTGTACACTAACCTTATGAATATTATTTTTAGCCATGGTGATCTTTCAAGGCTACAACCTGGACTTCAAGGAAAGGTAAGGAGCGAACATTTGTGGCAAAAGTTAACAGAAATTTTAAATTCTTTGGGTGGAAGTGGTGTTAACAAAACAGCTGAAAAATGGAAAAGGGTAATAAAGCTTTGAATTATTAAACCAAGTATTATAGCTGGTGCACAGGTACCTATATAAACCATTTATTTCAATGCATTTTTTTATATTTTGGTACAGGTATGGTCTGACTGGAAAACGAAGACTAAAAAGAAAGCATCCGTTATAAATCGGGACATTCATGGCACTGGTGGTGGGCCTGGTAGAGGAAAACCATTAAGTCGACTTGAGGAAAGGGTGTTACGTGTGATTGGGGTCACCTCAATTACTGGAAATCAAGCCATACAAGAAGCAGGCTTTGAAGTAAGTGAACCCTTCAGATATTAATTTTCATTCTTAAAAACTAAATGCATATTTCTGGTCAATAACAGTTTATTTTTTGTATTCAAGGAACCATCTCAACCTCAAGTAAGGCATGCAGCTGATACAGCAGAAAGGGTTCCAACACCAGTGGAAATTGAATATTTGACAATACCACTAGTTCCAGAAGACACACCCACATCAGTGACAGCAGATTTAACTGCTTAACCAGCTCGTCCTGTCAGTCCTGTGCCACGTCCTTCAAATAGTAGGAGGAGGTAATTGTTACAAAATTATTATCATAAAGGTATTAGGTGAAGGAGAGTAGGGAGGCCTTTGCCCAGCAGTGGGACAGTAAATGCTAATAAAAAATATAAAAAAGTGTTAGGATACCAACTACTAAATTATTGAATAATTATAAAAAAAATAGTTATTGAAACTAATCAACTAATAACATAATTAAATAACTTCACTTCCACCATATTTTGTAAGTTTTCTCCTCATGTTAGATTTTCTATTATTCATCCAATATACCACAAAATGTAGCGTAATATAGCTTTTACCTGTGTTTACAGAAAGCTCGCCGGTATCTGCCGGCCCTTCTACTCCGCGTCTTCGCCTTCGTCCGCCAAACACCGTTTGACCGAGCCACCAGTGAGTTTGTCGCAATAGAAGAGAAGCGGTTGCGATTTGAAAGGGAGAGGGATGCTCGTCTTCATGAAATAGAGACTGAGCGTCTAAAGATCGAAGCAAAGCGTGTGCAACTCGACAAAGAGCGAGTAAAAGTAGAGGCAGACCGCGTTCGGGTCGAAGAAGTCCGCACCAGCGTAGAGGCAGCACTACTTGACTCAAACCAAGAACGAAATGTTCAAATAAGAGCTCTAATAACACTATTAGAGACTCGTGATTTGAGACCAAATTAGCATTTAAGTATTAATATTTGTTTTCTTTTAGTCTTATTAGTGTATATTTTTTTAAATATCTGTTTTCATTTAGACTTATTGTTATTAGTGTATAGTGTATATTTTTTTTATATTAAAAATTTGTTTTCGTTTAGACTTACGAGTAGATTGCCTACCTGTGACCTGCGCTGTGTGAACCTGCGGATTGGCCAGATAAGCGAAAGATGTCTGCTGGTCATGCATTACCTCTATGGCTTTTGCGACGGCAATGCTCGGGCTGCTGCCAGAGAATATCGACAACGCTACCCTAACCGAGACCGTTTCCCGGACTACAGGGTCTTTATGCGCGTGCATAATGCGTACATGGAGGGAACCTTACCCGGGGAGCATGCTGCGAGAACAGGTAGACCAGTAGTACGATTTGACAATGAAGAGCAAATACTGAGACAGCTAAGATTGGACCCTGGTATTAGCCAACGCCAAATATCAAGAAATCTCGGGATCCCACTATCGACGGTGAAGCTTATTATTAAAAGAAATCAATATCACGCTTACCACGTGCAAAGGGTGCAAGCTTTACTGCCAGCTGACTATGAACCTAGAGTGAGATTTTGCAGAGAGATGCTGAGAAGACACAGAGAGGATCCGCAGTTCTTCAACAAAGTGTTATGGACTGATGAGTCAAATTTTAGAAGAATGGGAATTTTTAACATCCACAATTTACACTACTACAGCAGAGTGAACCCACATATCATCAGAAATGATCGATTCCAGCATCTGTTTGGCATAAACATGTGGGCTGGAATAATTGACCAGCAGCTTGTGCTTCATGAAATGCCACCAAGGCTGAATGGTGCTGAGTATTTGAATTTTTTTACAAAATAATTTGAACCAATTACTTAACGAAGCTGAGATTCCTGAAGATAGAGTGGCAGAAATGTGGCTGCAACAAGACGGCGCCGCGCCGCATTACGCTAGAGCAGTTCGAGGACATTTGAACGAGCGCTTCCCTAACCGGTGGATTGGTCGAGGCGGACCTATTGCATGGCCACCCCGGTCGCCCGACCTTAATCCCACAGACTTTTTTGTTTGGGGCTATTTTAAAGAACTACGACAAAAGCTCGAGTTTGCTAAGTTACAAATTCGAAATAACAGAGGTGCATTCCGCCGATTACGTGCGAATATTATTAGGGGGTGCAGATTGTGCATTATGGTCAGAGGTAGGAACTTTGAACATTTAATGTAAAAATTTGTATTTTAATAAAACTACTCAGTCATAATCGTTCTTTTATTTCATGGTGGCTTCTGAAACTACTACGTAGTATGTATGAGAAAAAATCTAAAATGTTACGGACTTTTAAATAAATATTTCACTTTACCTTCTTCCAAAACCATGAAACGGTTACTCAGTACCATAAAGATAACGCCTGGTATAAACAAAATATTTTTTGAAAAATAAAAAAAAAACTATTTTGCAATTGCCTGTGACTGACAGATTATGCAGCCTCATTTTTGATGAGATGTCCTTGACACCCCAAATATTTTATGATGCTCATAAAGACAAATTCAATGGATTTGCCACAAATGAAAATAACAAATTTGCGGATCATGTTCTTGTTTTTATGGTCAAAGGTTTAAAAAAAAACTTTAAGCAACCTATCGCTTATTATTTTACGACAGGCCTCAAAAAAATTGAATTAAAAGACCGCATTAAAACAGTCGTTAAAGAAGCACACGATGCAGGTCTTATTGTTATAAATACTGTGTGTGACCAAAGCACCGTCAATGTGGGTGCCATCACAGAATTGGTGCATGAAACCAAAAAAAAATGTCTTCGACACGGATTAGAATGGCGATATGACCGAATTATTTTGAATGGGAAAACCATAATCCCCTTGTATGACGCGCCTCATGTAATAAAAGGTATCAGGGATAACCTATTGACCAAAGACATGATTTATAACACAAATAATGAAGAAAAAGTAGTGAAATGGGCATATTACCAAAAGCTATATGCAGCAGATCGATCATACGGGGAATTGAGATTATTATATAAACTCACAGAAGAGCATGTGAACCCCGAAAAGATTAATAAAATGAGAGTCAAGTCTGCAACACAAATCTTCAGTCACAGTGTTGCAGTTGCAACAGAGCATTTAACTGCTAGAGATGATCTCCCTGTGGAATGTAAAAGTTTAATAGAAATTACATTATTGTTGGATAAACTTTTCGACAGTTTAAATGCCAATTCATTTAATATTCCTAATGAAAAAATATATAAAGGACCTATCAAACGACAGTCGCCCCACCATCAACTTTGGGTAAACTCAAAGAAAATATTAAAAACAATAAAGTTTAAAATGACTAAAAAAACATGTACACAAAATTAGATTGACGGAAAAAGCTGTACCATCTGTACAAAACTTGATTAAAACCATAGAAGGCATAGAAGCAATTTGGAAAATTTTACATATAAAGTATGGCTTTGATACATTTTTGACGAGACATTTGAATCAGGACCCAGTCGAGAATTTCTTTGGAAATATCCAAAGTTTAAGGGGCGAGGAATGTTGCCCCTAACATATTAGGATTTGAAGGGGCGTTTAAAGCTCTCCTTTTAAACAATTATAACTCGCCCCACTCAAACCGCTCAAATTGCGAAGAAGATGTAAATGAATGCCTTCAATCATTAGATTTTTTTATAACAGAGCAGCCTGAAAATGCTACAGATTCTTCCGATATTTCCAAAGACGAAGAAATTAAATGTAATAAAGACCTTTTTGTTGAGAGGACTGAACCTGATGCTGGACAAAAAAATTACGTATGTGGCTGGGTTTTGACAAAGTGCCTTAAAAATATTGTAAAGTCTTGTCAAAAATGTAGACAAAACCTAGTTGATCAAGAAAATAGTAATACCAACAATGCATACATAGGGGAAAAAGGGGCAATGGGAGTCAGCGGGTAATGGTGGTCAGTGTAACCACACCCAAACGAAAGAAATTAAACAAGCGAATGTCGACTTAAACGACGCACATACATAGATTTTAATGATTTAGACGGCCAAAAGTATTTTTTTTTAAATCAATATAATGGTAAGGTATCTATATAATTGGTGAGTCAACAGTTCTATGTACAATATAACATCCCCTCCCCCCTCCTTTGAAGCGCGGGAGTCGACTTTGATCATTCGGAATTCGATAGTGAACAAGTGTGTACATGTCGGGTCTCGGCGCTCTCCTAAACTTATAACTTTCCAAAGTGCATTATTAATTTCAAGCCAATATTTTCGTTTTAACTGTGATGGATTGCGATAGTACAGGTAAGAACAATTTGTTTTCGTTACAGAAAAATTTAATTAACATTCTCTGTCATTCATTTTTAACACGACAAACATCACTCTGTCCAAAATTTTTTTTTTAGATATATTTAAATTCGAGTGCCTTTTTAATGTACTTATGAGTCCGTCCCTGTAATAATTTTCATTATACTATATTGTTCATAGATGTAACTAACTAATTCCATAAGAAATAGCCGCGCAAAATCGCGCTTTTTTGAGCTAAGCCCTTTTGAAAGGCTCTTTGTCAAATATAGGAAATAATGAGTGTGCGATATTTTGTATTAAAATTGTTTTTTATTTGTTTCAGGTCTTCCTGCTACCTCGGGTACTAAAGTAGTGACTCGTCAATACATATTTGACCAACTACAGAGTCAAAATAAACCAACTTTAAATGAAAAACTTGACTATTATGAGAATTGTCTCCTTATGCGCTATGGGCACAACAAAGAGGCTAAAGAAGACTTAAAAAAAAGATTTTCTTATGTAAAATCACAAATTAAGCAACGATGGGCAAAAGCAAATAAACACCAAGATGTTTTCCTGAAAATAAACCAATCATGGTTAGAGAGAACATTCGAGATTCCCATTGAATCAGCCTCCTCGCAAGGTCGACCACTCAAGTCTTTTGGAGAACTAAGTGAGCGTAGTAAAAGAAGAAAAACGAAAGAAATAAGGGCCTCCGTAGGTGATGAAGTTATTGTTCACGCTGCTACATCTGTGTTGCAGACAACGGGACATAGGACTGCCTCGAAAGTGCTCAAAGATATTACGAACTCACCAACACGGGCTAGTAAATATAGAAAAGCCTACAGTAGTGTTACCGACAACGATGAGGTACCTCAATTGACGCCTCTGCAAGCACTTAAGATGTTCGTTGAAGCTGATCTGACGAGAAGACAGTATGAGATAGTAAGGGCAACAAATCCACAACATTTCCCTTGCTATGATCTTGTTTTGAAAGCAAAACAAGAGTGCTATCCGCCGAAAGAATCCCTAAGAATTAAGGCTACTTGCGCGGAAAGTAATCTACAGTGCCTAATGGATCTAACCGTAACACGATTATCAAAATACCTAGAAGATGTGATAATCCGGCTTAACGAGCAAGAAAGGAAGTCGTTAATGATAATCTGCAAATGGGGTTGTGACGGTTCTCAGCAATCCAAATTTAAACAAAGTTACGATAATGAGACTGATTCCGATGCCAACATTTTTATGAGTTCCTTTGTGCCTTTGCGCATTGTTTGTGGAAAAGAAGGCAGTAAAATAGTTTGGCAGAATCCAACTCCTTCTTCGTCAAGGTTTTGCCGTTCGATTCGATTCCGATTTGTAAAAGAAACAACGGACATAACTAAAGAAGAGATAAAATATGTGCAGGAGTCCATTAAGCAACTAAACAAAACAGTTGTTACGTTTAATGAAGAGGAGTTTTCGTTCGGGCACCAACTCAAAATGAGTATGATTGACGGAAAGGTGTGCAACGCAGCGACAGACACAAAGTCAACATCCCAGTGCTACATCTGTGGAGCTACTTCGAAAACCTTTAATGATCTATCGAAGAAAAATAGTGTAAACCCTCAAGCTTTGGAATTCGGCTTGTCAGTATTACACGCCCGGATCCGCATTTTCGAAAGCATTATACACCTTTCGTATAAACTGCCAGTAAAAAAATACAGGGAAAGAAAAACTGAAGAAGACAAGGCATTAGAAGCCCAAAAGAAGTTGGAAATTCAGGAGAGGTTTCGAAACGAAACCGGTTTGCTCATTGATATGCCAAAGGCCAACTATGGCAACACCAATGATGGCAACACAAGCCGGAGGTTTTTTGAAAACCCCGAATTGGCTTCAGACATCACAGGTATTATATTACTTTGAACTGATTTACAGATTCAAGGTTATTTTAGAAACAATTTCTAGTGGCCATAAAATTGATGCTGAAAAATATGATAAGTATGCGTACGACACAGCAAAATTGTACGTAGAACAGTATGGTTGGCACCCAATGACGCCTACTATGCACAAGATATTGGTACATGGAAGCCAAATCATAAAAAGTTCGCTGCTTCCAATTGGACAGCTATCCGAAGAAGCTGCAGAAGCCCGGAACAAGCATTTCCGATCGTACCGGCTAAACTTTACCAGAAAGTTTTCTAGGGAAGAATGTAACTTAGATGTATATTATAGGCTTTTGTTAAGTTCAGATCCCTTCATTAGTTGCTTGAGACAAATAAGAAAACCTTCACGTAACGCATTTCTACCTGAAACGGTTAAACTTTTATTACCTGCTGACCCAAACACAGAGTCAGTAGACATCTCGACTTGAAGATACCGATTTTTAATGTAATTTTATATTTAAAGTAAACTTGTTAAATGATAAATGATTTTAATGTTAAATTCTGTTTCCATTCCTTTGTATTTTTTAGTGAATATAGCTCTGTTATATATTACTGTTCCATAAAACCTGACAAATATATGTATGTTTTTAAAAATACACTCGAGAGCAATGAATCCGGGTCACTTGAAGAATCCTAAAAATCTCGGAAACTAAAAATGCTAGGTTAATGCAATAAATTGTATTTAATAGACAATGTAATACTCCTTAAATGAAGGTATTAAAACTTCTTAGTTATTATAAAGTTATATCATAAAAAAATCAAATTTGAAAAAGGGCCACTTTCGAAGATGGAACTACGAAATTACAGCATTTGGTTTTGCTTTTGTTTGTAATCTGTCATTTATGTGGGTACATAAACCATGTTGATAGTGCTCTATATTCATTATTCAAGCTGAAATTATGTCGCTTACGCCTGAAGAATGCACCAGAATACTTACAATGCTGGAAACCGGCCGGAGTCAGCGCGATACAGCCAGGACTGTCGGTGTGTCGCTGTCAACAGTACAAAGAGTTCTCCGACGTTACGAAGAAACTGGTTCTAACCTACGCAGACCAGGAACGGGCAGAACCAAGTGTACCACAGCACGAGAAGACCGATACTTGGTGAACACCATGCTTCGAAATCGCTTTCTCACAGGAACTGAACTCACAAATCAGTTTCGACGCCTCGGAGGAAGTAACCCAAGTGCATGGACAGTAAGACGTCGGCTTGCTGAATCTAACTTAAAACCCCTTAGACCTGCAAATGGCCCTAAACTGGAGCGTGGGCATCGTATTCCAAGACTAAGATATGCCCAGAGCCACGTAAATTGGAGTATTGAAGATTGGTCAAAAGTTATGTTCTCCGACGAATCAAAATTTATGCTCTACAAGCACGATGGAAGACACAGAGTGTATCGAAGACCAGGGGAAAGATTCAAGCAAGCATGCATCGAAGAAAAAGTAGCCTACGGTGGTGGGTCTGTACTTGTGTGGGCCGGAATTTCTTCTGAAAGTCGCACAGAGCTGGTGATCATAGAAAACGGCTCTTTAACTAGCGTAAGATATGTGGAAGAAATCCTCAATGATCACGTTGGTCCATTTATGGTCAATTTAGGTGAGGATGCTATATTTATGCATGACAATGCCCGACCTCATACAGGTAGGATTGTGAATGACTACCTTCAAGAGATGAACATTACTCGTATGGAGTGGCCATCGCGCAGCCCGGATATCAACCCGATCGAGCATGCTTGGGACGAGCTAGGCAGATGCGTAAAACAACGAAACCCTCCCCCAATCACGCTTCGTGAGCTCAAAATTGCTCTCACAGAGGAATGGGAGAATATTCCCCAAAATCGTATAAGGAACTTGGTGTACAGCATGCCAAACCGCGTAAACGCAGTAATGGAAGCACGAGGAGGCAATACGAAGTATTAAAATTCAAGAAAATCGTAATAAAGTTCAAAAATTTCATGTTTCCTATTTTTGTTTTAAGGAGAGATCAGCAGTTTGTTTCTTTATGTAATTTTGTGTTAATAAAATGTATGGTGACTCATATTTTTTTTACTTTCATTTAAGGAGTATTACATTGTCTATTAAATACAATTTATTGCATTAACCTATCATTTTTAGTTTCCGAGATTTTTAACATTCTTTAAGTGACCCGGATTCATTGCTCTCGAGTGTATATACCTTTTCGTTTTAATTGAACTTAGAACTAAAATAACCCCAAAAATAATTTTGGCCGCCTAAATCATTAAAATCTATGTATGTGCGACGCGTCACGTGACACCTAGCGGCCGCCCGATCGCCCGTTCAGTGCGCATCGGTCGTTTGCGGAGGCAGGCTGTTACACGTTTTGGCGCGCTTTCGATGTAATTTTACGAGTGCACAAAATAACCGGTGAGTACATTATTACGACAAATCTGACTATTTAATGTAGCATATTGAGTAACTGTAATCTTAAATTATATATTTTGAAATCGTTGAAGGTGTTCTAACGTCAGGTTATTTTTTTCATTTGTTCCCACTAGTACAACCGAACTGTACCACCGGTGGTACTAGCGGGAAATTGTGTTCTCTATAGTACCACTATTTACTTAGTGGTACTAGTGAGACTGTTTGTTCTCCACCTTTGTTCCCACTAGTACCTCCGAACTGAACCACCGGTGATACTAGCGTGAAATCTCGTTCTCTATAGTACCACCATTTATATTAATTAGTATTAGTGGTACAGTGAGACTGTTTGTTCCATAGATATCCAAGATATATATATACCAACGTAGTTTATGGGGAAGTGTTGTAAGGTATGATACCTTTGTACGTATTTTTACGCTTGTGTGTCCTGGAATGTATTCCTGAATTATTTTCTCTATTTCCTTCAGTCACATCTTATGACTGAACTCAGCAGGATTCCCATAAAACTCTCTTCACTTGCTTCGCTTGCAAAACTTATATTTTAATGCTATTTTAAAAGTTGTTTACTTATAATGCTATAGCGACACTGGCATCTTAGGTATTTTTGGTGCTGTAGAGCCTTCACGCAGACGACATCGCGGGCAGCAGCTAGTTTGCAATTTAGGTATGTTGAAACATATCAATTGTGACAAAACAACAATGACAACTTACTTTGATTAATCATTTGTCTGTGGTTTTATACGGAGTTTGTAAGTGAATATCTCTCGGATATCGATCTATGGAACACACAGTCTCACTAGTACCACTAATTAATATAAATGGTGGTACTATAGAGAACGAGATTTCATGCTAGTATCACAGGTGGTTCAGTTGGGAGGTACTAGTGGGAACAAAGGTGGAGAATAAACAGTCTCACTAGTCCCACTAAGTAAATAGTGGTACTATAGAGAACACATTTTCGCGCTAGTACCACCGGTGGTACAGTTCGGTGGTACTAGTGGGAACGAACGATTTTTTTACGATTCGTTTTTTCGCAGTAGGTAAAATCGGGCAATGAGAGTCACTGCGATTCGGGTAATGAGAGTTGACTCCCATTGCCCGCAAATTTCATGATAGAGTCGATTACTTACGAATTGCATTTTTATTTCAGAGATGCCAAAAATACGACCCAGAAACACCAATAAGGCGCAATGGACGTCTGAAACTTTAGAAAAAGCCAAAGAACTGGTGAACCAAAACCAGTCTATTAGGTCTGCGGCTAAAGTCATGGGTATTCCTTTTTCCACCCTCCAAAAACGGCTAAAGCAACAAAATCAATCAGAACCACGTCTCGGAAGACTTCCTGTTTTTACACAGGATGCAGAAAAGATCTTGGCAGACCGCATTAAATACTTATCTTCAATTTTTTATGGAGTCACAGCTATACAAGTAAGAAAGGCAGCATACCGATATGCAGAAGAGCTTCAAATCCAACACACATTTGACCAGAGTGCCCAAATGGCTGGACGTGATTGGCTGGAAGGATTTCTGAAAAGAAATAATATATCTATTCGCAAACCAGAAGCCACAAGTATCAACAGAATAACTGCTTTTGATAAGGAAGAAGTCCAATTTTGCTATAAACTATTGGGAGATCTAATGGACAAACATAAATTCACCCCAAAAAATATCTATAACTGCGACGAAACCGGCATATCTACAGTACAAGATCCTGGTAAGATATTAGCTCCCAAAGGCATGAAAAGGATCGGTTCCATAACAAGTTGGGAAAGAGGTAAAAATATTACACTATTATGTGCCATGAATGCTGTTGGTAGTTTTGTTCCTCCTATGTTCATCTTCCCTGGGAAGAGGATGACTCCGCAGCTCGAAAAAGATGGTCCAGCAGGAGCTATATAAAAATGCTCAGATAATGGATGGATTAACGAAAATCTATTCTTTGAGTGGCTGCAACACTACGCTAATCATGCCAAACCATCCTCACAGGAGCCAGTTTTATTGATTCTTGATAATCATGCCAGTCACACGTCTTTAATGGCTTATGATTTCTGTAAACAAAATCACATTCATATGCTATCATTGCCTCTGCACACATCTCACAAGATGCAGCCCTTAGATCTCACATTTTTTGGGCCGCTCAAAGCTACATACAAAAAAGAATGTGATATATTTTTAAAGAATCGCCTAGCAGAAAAAATAACTCCATATGACGTAGCTGCAATATTCAACAGAGCATATTCAACTGTGGCTTCTATCAATAAAGGTGAATCAGGATTCCGAGCGGCAGGCATTGTCCCATATAACCCCGACCATTTCACTGAAGAAGATTTTACCGCAGCTGAAGTGTTAGCTCAACCTGCTGTTATAGTTCAAGATTCATCCATGGTTATACCTGCATCTACTTCAGTTAATCCAATGACAGCCACATCATCTGATGCAATTATTCCAGCGCCATCGACATCATCTGCTACCATAGATCCTGTGCCATAGACATCATCTGCTACCATAGATCCTGTGCCATCGACGCCACCTGCTACCATAAATCTTGTGCCATCAACATCATCTGCTACCATAGATCCTGTGCCATTGACATCATCTGCTACAATAGATACAAGGCTGCTTACATCTCCCACAGTAATGAATGCAACGCCATCCACCTCGTCCGGAAATATACAATCAAACATCGCAAATCTGCTTCCATTTCCGACCCAAACAACTCGTCAAAGACTCGTAAGGAAAGGACAAATGAAGCAACACGCAAAGATTTTAACATCAACACCCGTTAAAGATAGTCTCATAGAAAAAGAAAATAAGAAAGCAACAAAAGCAGCAAAAACTGTAAAAACTTCTAAACCATCAAAAGACAAAAATTCAGCACCGAAAGCTAAAGGAAAACAGAAAAAACAAGTGGCAAATAAGGCCAAAAGGCGCGTGCTGCAGGAGTCAAACAGCTCTTCGGACTCAGACATCAGTCTTAACAAGATTTGCGATGACGACGAAGACGATGATTTAAATAAATGCCTCGTATGCGATGAATTTGGTCGCAATAACGAACTATGGTACAGGTGCACCTCTTGCGGATTGTGGGCACACCAAGACTGCACTGGGTGGGAATCACCACGTGGATATGTATGTGATAATTGTTAGGGGGTGGTCTGACTACCATTGTCCGCATAGTGACTATAATTACCCTCATGTGCGGACAATTGTGGTCAAAGCTGATTTTTTAAAAAAGTTTGATTGCTAGTAATTTATCATTCCAAAGGTAATGAAACTAATTGAGACTGATAGTTTAAAAGAGAAGTTACGTGGACAGCAGAACATGTTTACGAAGCAATCTGATACTCAGGAAGCTGCAACACTGGCAAGTTATGTTGTAGCTTACAAAATCGCAAAAAGCAACAAAACTTTGTCGGATGGTGAGTTTGTAAAAGATTGCATGCATGCATTATTTGTCCAGAAAAAAGTAAAGAGTTTCAATCTTTAGCTTTATCACGGAGAGCGATAAATGATCGAATTGACGCTAGGGCTTTCATAACGTAATTACGTAAATACGCAATTACGTAATTACGAACTCATTTTAAAGTATTTTCAATTCCGTAACTGAAGATGTCAATTCCGTACTTACGTAATTATTGGTATCATAAATCAATCAAAATAGTCAACTAATAAAAAAGCAATAAGTATACGTACCATATTAAAGTTATAATGTGGCAACACTATACGATATAAGTACATCGAAACATACAAACGGGTGATTCCCCGCAGTTTATTTTATCGTTTATCAAATCTTGCAAAAAATATTTCTAAGACGTACAGAATAGAGTTCAAATTTATCAACTCGGCGAGTCGGTAGTGCCGGGGAGTCCCTGGCGAAAAGTCCCTACGACCACTGGGAACTACTATGCTCTTCACTTTCTTAACTAAAACGAAAGTGTAGTTTCATTGCTCAATTATCGGTTGTTCAGTTCGCATCGCTAGACTCTGGACACAGTTGACACTTGATTACTCAATTGAAAGTTGGTGGTTAATGTGCGCAAATATTAACAATTGCATAGCTGTTGTATCTTTTTCGTGGGTGACTTTGCATGTGTGGAATCTCTTAAAAGATGTAAGTACTTGAACCAAAGCCTTAATCAGTCTTTTAGTATTGGGAATTAAAAACCCCCTCGAGCATGCATAATTCATACAAAATAATTAGTAAATCAAGCATTTTCTTAAAGTGCATTTATTCCGATTAGATTATAGAATATCTAGGTTCTCAAATACATATATTTAATTAAGAACACTAATTAAAACATAAAACAGGTTAATCCATAACCCATAAGAAAAATAAATTATTTACCAAAATTTTGAAATCTCGCCTCTAAATCAGGAGTGAATTAACTAAGCATGCTCTGTCGTCTGTCGCCTATTATAGAAAAAAAAACGTTTGGCTACAAAACACGTAATACGTTTGACGACGGTTGGCCTAATGGCTGAGCGATTGACTGCTGCGCAGCGTGTCGCGGGTTCGATTCCCGCACGGAACAAATTATACAAAGTTGATACGACAGAGGGGCTTTCCTTTAAACTGCCTATACTAGGTACCATTTTCAAGCTCTGTACTAAAAATCAATTAAATAGGAGCAGTAGTTTAGCCGCAAATGATTTTTTAAGTTTTTGCACTATTTGAACACGATGTATCTTTCCTAACAGCTGATTATGTCTAAGCATAGGTCATGCACCTTACAACGATAAATTTACGATGCGTTGTTGCCGCTCTGACGCATGTCACAAGTACAACCAAATGTGTCAGTCCAAGCGAAAAGGGTCCAGTGCGCGGCATTTAGTTTCCGAGATATAAGAGGTTTTGTAAAGTTGGGTATAAAAATTGCATTTCGCGATTTTAATTGGTTATAAATAAATGCTCAATTATCTACAATTTCATATAGTAAATGACTATATACGATGTTTCTAAGTACCAGAAACTTTATGAAAAAAGTTTACTAAAAAGGTACCAGTGGGTGGCATGTCGATATTCTGGGAATAAAATACGTTTCAATACCCCGTACTGATCACTTCTAATAATTTAATTATATTTTAAGATTAAAATGTTGAAACTACGTGTAAAAGGTCCCTTAAAGCGGGGAACTCCCTGCTACTATGCAACTACTAAGGGGATTTACTTTGCTTCACTTCGACATAGCGGGGATTTCCCTGATCGTTTTTTGCTACCTACGTGTCCTATAAATAGATCTGCCTGTGATGCAATAATTTATTTGTCATTTGACACCGGAAAGGAAACAATATCCGACAGTCTTTGTGTAAATATAGCAGTTTTTATTATCTTAGCTGTTTTAAATTGAGTGAGTGAAAAGTGCGCATAAAAATGAATAAAGGTAAGTCTTTACGTTGTCTATTATATCTACTAATACTATGTTTGTTGTTACGTGTTGTGTTATGTATCGAATAAGCTCCAAAAGTACTGAACCGATTTTGAAAATTCTTTCTCCAATACAAAGCTGCATTATTCAGTCATAGGCTATAATATTATTAACGTTATTACGCTTAGCGGGGCCGAGGTCGAAAAGCTAGTTCTATAAACCGGGGTATCGGAATGTTACGGAGTTCTTGTGTGTATCTACAGCTGTTACCTACTTTTCATATTTAGACCTCGACAGGGGCGAAGCCTCCTACAGACAGCAGTCGTCTTTAAATTCGATTTTTTATGGATTTTAGAGATTTAGAGATTTATGGATTAAGCGTAGATTACGTTACGTTCCTACTTATTTATTACATTTTAAAAGAGAGCAGCTTTAATCATAATAATTCGGCTGCATCCACATAGACTGAAAACTGACCGCGACAAAGTTGATAGGCTAATGAATCTCAATTAGTCATAATTTCATCCCATTTATACTAAATTCAAATTTGTTTTTAGGTAACATAATTATTGAAGATTCAACCGAAGGTTCCAGCTCTAGTGATGAATCTAAGCATTCTGATGGACCTGTACCACTTTCTATGGAGGTGGAAGTAAACACACTACCTGTTTTGGCCTCGACCGCAACAACGCCGGATTTACCAACAGAAGAAGAAACCGTTGCACCTTATTCAGGTACTTACAACTTAGAAAATAATTTCACAGAGTCGACATCTGAGATGGATGAAACGGATCAGTATTATGAAAAAAGCACTAATACAGAAGCAATCAGTGAAGATGAAATACATGAGTGTTATGATTTTGCTAAAATAGTTAGCCGAGCCTTGTGTAAAATCAAAAAAGATCGACGTGATCATTGTATGCATGCAATAGTACATATTCTTTATGACTACAGCAAGGACTCTAATACCAATTAAGAAGTTGTGTTAGGTACCTATGTCATAGACATAGTATGAAAAAATGACCTGTGTAGTATGTATATTTCAACTATTTGTTTTCAGAGTTTAGCTATTCAGCGTCTGTAGAACATGAAGACTATGAAAATTTTAATTTAGAGTTCAAAAGTCAACGGGGTACAGAATTATCGTGTGACATCGAATTTAGTGCTTGTGAGCCGCTCGAAGAGCGGCAAATTGGTAATATTTTACTAGATGATGATCCTTTAATTCTAGACGATGTAACTCAGGCCTCATTCTTAGATACTGGCTGTGGATGTAATAATAATTGTGTGTCCAAATTTCAAAAAGATGTAATATTAAGTAGTAGGTTAGATTGTATCGAATTAAATTCACGTTGTAATGAAGGAGTCAATCATCATCACTTGGTCTTGAAAGGAGCTTTAAATGCTCTCTTACGTACAAGTGAAAATACATTACATTCAAAAAACAGAAACTTGCAACGAAAAGAATACACGGTAAAGTATTTCTTTCGAGGTGTTTCAGTATGCAAGATTTTTTTCCAATATGTATATGCCACTGGTTTGAAAAGGTTAAAAAATGTAAAAAAGAACTTTCTGGACAGCGGTGTTGCTCCAAAGGTCCACGGGTCACGTAAACGACCTTACAATTGTATTAATTTGCAAACTAGATCAGACGCAATCACTTTTATAAGACAGTTTGCTAATGAAAACGGTTTAGTATTGCCGGGCCGATTACCAGGCCACCAATTTAAATCTGATTTAATAATTTTACCTTGTAGTATGTCTAAAGCGTATGTGTACAACAAATATTTGGAAACTATAGCTTTACTCGATAAAACTCCTATTAGTAGAAGTAGTTGGTATGATCTTTGGGAAGATTTTTGTCCATATGTCGTTATACAGAAACCGAAAACAGATCTATGTGCAACTTGTCAGAAAAACGTGACCACGTTGGGACGAATGGGTGGTTTAGATGAAAAGGAAAAAATACAGCTTGTAGAAAAGTCGAGGCAGCACCTTGATTTAGTGCAAAATGAACGAAAATATTATAACAATGTAATCAAAGTTGCGACTGATTCAATAACGGACTCTACTCTTATTCTTGGACCTCATGAACCATGTTCTTATGATGGCGTCATGCATTACTCTTTTGATTTTGCCCAACAGGTGCATTTGCCGCACAGTTCACAACAAATTGGGCCACTGTATTTCTTGACAGGATTTAAAGTCAGTTTATTTGGTGTTGCTGCAGAGCCTTTGAGAAAGTTCGTTTTGTACGTAATTCCTGAACCCTGTGCTACTGGGAAAGGAGCTAATGTAATAATTTCAATGCTACATCATTTTTTCGAAAATTTTGGTATAGGCGAAAAAGATGTTGTTTGTCATGCAGATAATTGTGCTGGACAAAATAAAAATAACTATGTCATGCAATATGCAACATGGCGAGTTTTAACAGGCAGACACCGAAGTTTCCGTATATCTTTCCTTCCCGTGGGTCATACGAAGTTTGCACCCGACATGTATTTCGGTCTATTCAAAAAAAGTTTTAGAAAATGGGAATGCAATAACTTAAAGGATATTCTTGCAGCTGCTGTTCAAGCTTGTCCGAAAACAAAATCTATAGTAGCTGTTCTAACTGGTGATGAGAAAGGAGAAACTTTTGTGAAAACTTACGACTGGGCCAATTTTTTTCAACCTGATTGTGTAACTATTAACCAACTTCTGCATTTTAGTCATTTTGAAACAAATGAAGATAATAGAGGGCACATGTTATGTTACAAAAAATATACTGACAGTCAACCAACTGTATCAAAGGTTTTGAACCCGAATAAAGTATACGGTTTTCCTTTAGAAAAATCCCCTGCAGGCATGACGTACGAAAGAAAATCGTATCTTTATAATAAGATTCGTGAATTTGTACGTGAAGAATCTAAAGACATTTTATGCCCGAAACCCATTCCAAATGTTGATGTTGACCACAACTCTGTCCCAACAACATCTGTCGAGTACTCTTTTCAGAAACCATCAATTGAAAAGAGTATTCGACAAAAACCAACATGTTCGTACTGCAAACAGGTTGGTCATAGGAATCAGGTGCGAGGAGGAATTTATTTTTGTCCAAAACGTAAGTTGGAGTCCCAAATAGAATAAGTTTTATTTTTATGTTTGTATTGGCTTTTTTCAAATATTATTGCAACAGAATAATGATTATTTTAGCCACTGGTACCTTTTATGACATTACATAAAAGGTACCAGTGGCTAAAATAATCATTATTCTGTTGCAGTAATGTTTGAAAAAAGCCTGTCTTGTTATTTTGTTAGTTCCTAAATAGAGTAAGAATACTTAATTTTAGTTTTTTATTGTTAATTACTATCGCAATAACTAACTTTTTATTAAATATCGGCAAGTGGACCTTTTTTACTAGACTGTGTATCCTTCTTTTATTTTGATAATAATTGTTTTAGTTTTGATGTCAAAAGTATAATTATAAGTTGATTCTATGGAAAACATATCAATCTACAATAATGAATAAAAATCTACGTAACAAGCAAGTAAAAGTGTGTTTTTTTTTCACTCAAACTTTCAAAATGCTTTTTCTCAAATCAAGCTTTTTCAGAATTTCAACTTCAAATGTCTGATAAAAAAAAACGTGTGCTACTTTTTGATTATTTTTTCAATCCATACTATCAATTGACTATTCTAGATACCGAATCCAGTCTTAACTCAATACCCCACTACTGGACCCTTTATGCCTGGACTGACACAAATATTTCACTAAAAAGTTCGCAATGCAAACAAGGAAGCAATAAATACACACACACTTTCACTTTCATTACGAGAGTAGCAATCATAGCAAAACATCCCGCGCGTAAAAGAGACAAAAATAGGTCAGTTTGTTGCATCCTAAATCTTTGCGATCGGAAGTGGCGGAAGTGGGGCCTCTAAAAAACTTGTTTTTTCAGTGCGCCGACGCTGTCCTTTCGGAACTTACGATTTGTCGAATTCGCGCGCTGACAATTGTGACTTTGTTTTGTTATTGTGATAGGACACTAAATAAGTTTAAGAAAGTATTTCTTTTTTTTTATTGTGACAGGACACGTAACTTTTTTTGTGTGATTTACTGTTTTTATTGTGACAGGACACGTAACTTTTTTTGTGTGATTTACTGTTTTTATTCTGATAGGACACTTAATTAAACTTTGGTTGTGTGTGTGTGTGTAATTAGTGTTCAACAATGCCTCGTGTAATTTACACGGCGTCAGAATACACTGACATGATTTTAATTTACGGCGAATGCCGTGGAAACGCAGCTTTAGCTCTGTGAACATACAGAGAAAGGTATGGTAACAGCCGCAATTGCCCTAGGAACGCCCGCACCATACAATTGGCAGTACAAAGATTACGGGACAATAAATGTATAGTGCCGCAACAGGAGGGAGTGCCACCGCGGCAAATACCCGCTGCTTGGGAAGAACGAATTTTAGACCATTTTTCCCGCAACCCGACGACGAGTCTCCATAGAGCCGCCCGGCAGTTTAGATGTTGCCATAGAACCATCCACAAGGTTCTAAAACGTAACAAGCGCAAACCTTATAAATATCGGAAGGTGCAAGCTTTGTTATCGAGAGACTTGCCGGTCAGGAACAGTTACTGCCAATGGCTACTAAATAAAACAACCGAAGACCGTCATTTCTTAAGTAATGTAATATGGACCGATGAGAGTACTTTTACTCGGAACGGTATCTGGAATCGACAAAACCTCCGGTACTGGAGTTTGGAAAATCCACACGTGTTTCGAGAATCTGAACACCAGTATAGATTTTCACTCAATGTGTGGGCTGGTATTCATAATAATAATATTATCGGCCCTGTTTTTATTGACGGCACCCTTACAGCGGCGAAATTTTTAGACTTATTAAGTGGTCCTGTGGCCGAGTACACTGATCGACTGCCTTTAGCCGTTCATCGCAAGTTGTGGTACCAGCTGGACGGTGCGCCTCCACATTCTGTGATGGCTTCCAGGGAGCGGCTCACAGAAATGTTTGGGCAGCAATGGATTGGTCGATTCGGACCTGTTCGTTGGCCACCACGATCTCCGGACCTCACTCCCATGGATTTCTTTTTGTGGGGATACATTAAGGGTGAAGTGTATGCCTCAGAGGTAAATACAATTGTTGAACTAAAAAATAGGATTATTTTAGCATTTCACAAATTAAAGTGCTTAGCGACAGACAGTGATTTAATTAGAAAAATAAATAACAATATTCTCCGTCGGTATAATTTGTGCATTAATGTGAATGGAGGACACATCGAGAATTTAAAAATTTAGTGTGTTTGTTTTTGTGCGCGTACTTCAAAACCTTACAAGCCAGACCGCCGCCGGCCGCCCGCCTCGACACGAGATGACACGTGGCGCGCGCGCGACGTTGCCACTCTGTTACCTAGGCATCTAAGGTCAGTCAAATTTCTTTACAAAGGGTGGTTACGTTTTATTCTGATTTGTAAGCTATTTAGTTTGTTTGAAAAAAATATTTTCTCTTTTTTGGCGCTTTTTATTTTTATACCGTATCGAATTAATACTAAACACGTATAGTATACGTAGTGTAATTTAATGCCCCTCTGTCATATCAACTCTGTATTTGACTGATCTGCAAGTAGTTGTTCCGGGTCTGGGTGTTTGTGTATGTGAGTTTCTTTGTTTGTAAACGCACCCACAATACAGGAAGAAATCCCTAGTGTAGCGCAACGTTTTATTTAAAAAAAAAAAAGTGTTTACAATGTGAGTTAGCAACCAATATCATTATTATTAACCTAACTTCCTTTTATTTATTTTTCAGGTCCTCTTCAAATAAGACTGTATACAAGGAGTTTTTGAACAAACGTACACAAAGCTCTATCTGGGAACATTTCTTGAGAGCTGATAATGGACAGTGTAGAATGTAAGCATTGTAAAAAAATTTTGAAAACTCCTGGTGGCGCAACTGGAGCGTTACACACTCACATGCGTGCCAAACATATCGGAGAGATGCCGCAAGATCAGGAGTCACAAAGACCGAATACGTCAACGTCTAGTAGTGGTGTAATTCAAACACGAAAACGTACGAATTCGAATGAACCTTTACAAAAGAAAATTAAACTCACTGATTATTTTTCAAATATGGAGGTTCGAGTGACGAGAATGGCTGCACTGGATGGGATACCATTGAGCACATTTTGTACTTCAGAAGATATGAGATATCTTTTTAAAAAGTCTGGCTACGATGTGCCGAAATCTTCTGCGACTATAACACAGATAATTCTAAAACAGAGTGATGACACAAAAAATAAATTGAAAAATCAATTGAAAATTATGAAGTCTGAAAATAAAAGATTTACAATCACGTTTGATGAGTGGACGTCTACCCGTAATAGAAGGTTTATGAATATAAATATCCACAATAAAGACTTTGATATGGCCAAACATAAAAATTTGGGACTTGTACGGATACAGGGATCAATGCCAGCTGAAGTAGGCACTCAATTATTACAGCAGCGTTTGAGTGACTTCGGTTTAATTCTGGAAGATGACATAATTGCTTTCACAACAGATGGAGCAAGTGTAATGGTCAAAATGGGTAGAAATTTTGACGGCCACCAACAATTGTGTTTGGCTCATGGGATACAACTAGCAGTCCTTGAAGTTTTATATAAAACACAAAAATCTCCAGAACCTGAAGTGCAGGAGGATGTCTCAAATACCGGCGCTGAAGAAGCAGAGGAAATTGAAGAAGATGAGGATGCGTTTATTGTAGAATCGACCAGAGTACCAGAATCGGATTTTTTATACAAAGATACTATAAAAAAATTAAGAGATCTAATAAAATCTTTTAAAAACTCCTCTTTGAAAAACGACTTGTTGCAAAAGTATGTTCTAGAAGAAAATGGTAAAAATATTGACCTAATACTAGACTGTAAAACACGATGGAACAGCTTGTCAGATATGGTAGGCCGATTCCTCAAATTAAAATCATGCGTTTTTAAGGCGTTATTAGATCTGAAATCGAATATAAAATTTACAGACGAAGAGATCCAAGACCTTCACGACATTCATTACAGCTTGGATGTAATAAAAACTACAGTTATGTCATTATGTCGCCGGGATTCAAACTTATTGACGGCCGACGCTGCGCTTCGATTTATGTTGGAAAAACTTGATCGTCAGTCAAACCATCTCAGTGGAAAACTAGCCACACCTCTTAGAAAGAGAATAAAGGAAAGGCGAACGAATGTATTCGGTGTTTTGCAATATTTGCATAACAATGAGGAATTTTTCAAAACTGCTGCCACTGAATATTTCACGAAACCATCGTCGGATGAAATACGAATGTATATAGTCGAACTGTTGGAACGGTTGAAATATAATTCTACACAAAAATGTACAAATTCACAACCCCAACCGAGTGCATCGGACGCAATTGCCACCAGTGACGATGATGACGAGGAGTTGACAATCGCACAACAGTTGGATAAAGAAATAAACAAAGTGACGGTAAATAAACAAATTTCAACAGTAAACACAGATCTCCATTCCATTATTAGGGTAGAAATGTGCATTTACACATTTACATTTGTGCATGCCCCAAGAAAGTAACGCTTATAAGAGATGCCGGTTCTGTAGCACAAGAAAACAGGAGAAAAGGACAAAAATTGAATGCACCATGTGCACCGTACCTCTATGCATCAAGGAATGTTTTGAAAGGTTTCATACCACTGAAACTGAATAGACTAGAATTACTTTGTATATTATTTTTTAAATGATAAATGAAAGACTGATACGAAAAGGATAGTCTGATCAATGTGATTGAAACAGTCCCTAATATATAATAAGTATATGTATGATTTCAAACAATATGAATAAAAAAACTTCCCATTATAATTATTTTATTGATCATCCGAGTGCCGAAAAGTACTCACCAATACAAGTAACTTGCTACTGCAAATTCATATCTAGCTAGAGCTGCTCAACTGAAAATGTATAGTGAAGTCATTCATTTTTCAATTTCCGAGTCTCCCCTTAGTAAAAGAAACTTGCATTGATGAGTACTTTTATCTCCTTTATTAAAAAACACAATATATGTAATTTTTTATGTTAAAATTTAATTCATAAGTGGAGCCAGGGCAACTAGCTAGTGTTTTAAAATATTGATGTCATACTGGACACTGGGAGCTATAGTACCTTTCCAACTTTTTTACACGAGAGAACAGACAACGGGATATATACTTCCCACCAAAAAAAAGGGTACTTCCTCCCCCTCCACTAACCACTCTTTTGTGTGTATTTTTTAAATCTACGACCCAAAATTACCCAGGAACGTATTTTTTGTTAACTCCTCCACAGGCTCGCGTTAGAATAAGGGTTATATGACTCAAGGCTCGCGTTAGAATAAGGGTTATATGACTCAATTATTAGAGTGTATGACGAAACACCGACAGACACTACGCCGACAGACTGAACACCGACAAGACTTTACTTCGACGGGACTTTTCGCCGACAGGACACTTCACCGACAGGACTCTTTGCCGACAGGGCTCAACAGCGACGCAACTTATCTCCGATGATCAGATACATAATTTGGAAATCGATTATGCTTTTCTTGTAATTAAAAAATTCATAAAAAATAACGATCTAACATTGGTTTTTAATATACGTACTACCCGTGCGCGATAAGTTGAGACCCGCGTGGAATGCGACACTCCTCCCCCATCCCCGCGCACCTACCCGCGGCCGCCCGCGGTGTACAGTTGAAGCCACATTTTTTATCTATTAGTTTCGTACTGGCTTACGTCACGTATCGACGCGCTCCGAATAAGTTGTTAGTTTTGTTATAATAGTCCGTGTTAAGTTTATTTGTTATTGCTCCTGTTACGTTTTTTTATTGTTAAAGTTTCTGTTACGTTTTTTGACTGTTTTATTGTTATTATTTTTTTAATAACAAGCATTGTAATGAGGGGTAAAGCTTTGCGTAGTGGAGAAAGAAATCTCGTGCTGAAAGTGTTCGAGTTTTTCGAAAACGAAAAGCGAAACCAGCAGTTTTGTTTACCTGTTGACCAGGCAATCAAGAGAACCTGCATGGCAACGGGAGTTTCCAAGGCGACGTTGATGAGGATCAAAACTGAAGCTAAGCGCTTGCAAACTGCTTCACCAACACCAGGTTCGTCTTCGGCACTAAGTGATGTGAATTTATCAACACCGGGCAAGAAACGTAGACCTAAGAGTAACCGCATCCAATTAGACAGTTTTGACATGTGTGCCTTGAGGAATATAGTTGATAGTTTCTACACGGTCAGGAAGGAAATACCTACCTTGAATAAGATACTCAGTTTGGCTAAAAGAGACCTTAACTTTCAAGGGGAGAAAACGTATTTAAGACGAGTGCTAGTGGACAAACTAGGATACAAATTTAAAAAATGCAAAGACGCGAGACACTTTCTCGTTCAAAAACCAGACATTCGAGCGTGGAGAGCGAGATATCTAAGAAGATTAAAAGAAAATGATGATTTGGGCTCGGCAAAAAGGCCAGTCATTTATATTGACGAAACATGGATTCACTCTCATTATACAGTTAGCAAATGCTGGCAAAATAGTACTGATGCTACTATTAGAAAAAATCACAGTCCGGGGCAAAGATGGGTGATTGTTCACGCAGGGGGAGAAAATGGTTTCGTGAAGGGGGCTGAGTTGCTTTATAAATGTAAAAGCAACACAGGTGACTACCATCACGAAATGGATACAACAAATTTTAAAAAATGGCTTATCGAGAAGCTGATCCCCAACTTGCCGCCGAATAGTATTGTGGTACTAGATAACGCACCATACCACTCTACACAAGTAGAAAAACCACCTACAAGTGTAGCAACGAAAGCGGTAATAAAGCAATGGCTGTTAGACCACAACATTGAATTCGACGAGCGAATGACGAAATCCGAGATGTATCACCTATTGTACATAAATAAGCCTCCAAAAAAATATATTATTGATGATCTTTTAAAAGAGCATGGCCACGAAGCTGTTCGTTTGCCTCCCTATATGTGTGACCTCAATCCCATCGAGTACATTTGGAATTTGGTCAAACAACGAGTAGCCGATAAAAATGTGAGCCAGCTAGAAAGAGACATAGAAAAATTAACACGTGATGCTATTAATAGTATAAATGAGAGTGACTGGAAAAAGGAAATAAACCATGTTGACAGGCTTAGACAGAAGTATTGGGAAGATGATCACCTGCAAGAAGACATTGAGTCCCAATTAATTATTAACTTGCAGTCTGACACCACCAGCTCAGATAGCGAAAGTGAGAGCGAACCTCAACAACTACCAGAGGGAATAGCAATAATTAGTAGTGATGACGACTAAATAATTACTGAAAAGTTATGTGATATGAATGATAAGGGTAGGAGGATGATGATGACGACTAAATTATTGTTGAAAATAATCTAATAAATACTTATACATAAAAGCATCTTTTATTTAATATAACACCTATCGGCTTTCACTTTTAGTGATACATAATAAATCTATAGTCTGACAATTACGATTAATTATTGTTATAAAATAACTTAATATTGTAAATAATTTCACTATGGAAGATGACTACCTAAAATTCGCAGATACCGCCGCATGCGGAAGCTAGTTACATTTTTTGTTTGAACTGTACTTGTCAGTGACGTCACCGCGCTCAGGTCTCAACTTATCGCGCACGGGTAGTACATATAATCCTTAAACATTAACTATTTTAAGAAGCGGATTTGAAGGTATTTATAAAATATTTAGTTCACTGGTTGAACTGTTATTCTTACGGTCACTTTTGCATTACAGTTCAGCACGAACACAGCCACGTTACCACTGTTGACGACCAGCAACCAACCTTTTTTATATTGATTGTTTATTTTTCTATAAATTTATTCCTTTGTCTTTTAATGTCACTGTGTGTGAAAACTGGTTAAAAATATACTCTAAAAGCTGTGATCGTATTTCCATTACAAGCATCCTATAGCCATCCTCAACAACCACTTTATAATTTCTTTTATAATGAGTTCATGTGAATTTATCAAATCAAAAACCGGTAACTTACAATTAGTTATTGATGGATATTTGTATTGCCGAAATAAAGTTCGTGGGGATGTGTTTTATTGGAGTTGTGTTGAAAATAAAAATAAAAATTGTAACGTTTTTGTGAAAACCAAAATTACTGACGGGAAACATGATTTGGTAAGTAAAACTATCAGGCAGCATTGTCACATGCCGAATCCCGAACTACTGGTTGTTCGTAAATTCCAGGATAAAATAAAAAACAAAGCTCATTGTAGTATGGATTCACCTGTACAAATAATACAAAGTTGTATGAAGGATGTTCCAAGTGTAAGTTCTCCAAGTATGCCTAATAAGCACGCAATGACTAAAATGATAAATCGGACGAGAAATAAAAATAAACCTTGTGTTCCTAAAAAACTTAGTGATATAAGTATATCAGATAATTACCAAATTTTTGAAAATGAACAGTTTTTAGTGGGTCATTACGATTACAATGGCGAAACTGTTATTATATTTGCAACTGAGCAAAATCTACGATTATTATTTAAAGCTGATTTCTGGATTCAAGATGGGACTTTCAAATGCTGTCCGCTGCCTTTATGCCAGATGTACACTATTCATGGAAATGTTAGCAGTGATAAGAAGACAATTTTTCCTTTAGTTTACGCATTCCTTTCACATAAATCGGAAAACTGCTACTACATTATGTTTGAAATATTAAAAATGCATATTTTGAATAAATTTAATTTACTTCTAAATCCAAAAACGATTATAACTGACTTTGAAAAAGCAGCAATTAATGCTTGTAAGCGCGCATTCACAGAAAGCAGGAATAAATATTGCTATTTTCATTTAAGACAAAGTATATGGAGGCACATACAACAAGCAGGACTGGCAAAGTTGTATGGTGACAACTGCGATTTTGCGTTCAAAATGAGACATTTGGCTGCACTGGCATTTTTACCTGCGGTAGAAATTCCATCAGCTTTTAAAGAAATTGTTGACAAAGTTTTACCACCGGAAGCGCACCAAGTAATCGAATGGTTTAAAAACTATTATATTGACAGTAATGTTTACAAAACCAAAAATAATCAAATGAATACGAGCTCATTAAAAGTATTGATTACAAAAGTGCCTCCCACGTTCCCCCCAGAGACATGGTCAATATCAGATTCCATTGAAGCAGGCACACCAACCACACAAAACGCTGTTGAAAGTTGGCACAATAGGTGGAACACATTGCTAAATAGAAAAAAATGGAATATATTTAAAACTATAGATGAAATTAAAAAGGAACAAAAAAATATAAAATGCGAAATTGAGAGACTATCAGCGGGCATAATAAAACCACGGAAGAAGAAAATGAATATAATCAACGAAAGGTTGATGGTACATTTGAACAATAAGAAAAATTTAGATGTGATCGCATTTTTGAAAGGTTTATCATATATTATTAATTTCAAAACATAAAGAAATATTTTATTAAAAAGGAATTGTTATTAGAATAATTTAGGTTTTTTTGATATTTTTATTGTTACTAAGATGTTAATAAATTATTTTAGTTTGTTTTTTTTCCATGCATTTTTATGGGTATCTTTACTTACTTACTAAATAATAAAAAGTTTATTTTGGAACAAAAATACAAGAATAAGTAACAAGTAAAACGATGATAGCTGCAAAAGTATAAACTGTAGCGCAGCTAACAACGCCCTACTCCAGATACAGAATGGAATGATGTTCCATGCAAAAGGTGCTTAAAAGGTAATTAAATTAATTAAGACTTAGTTAGTTAATAATAAAACGAAAATAAGTAAAAGAGAACAAGACAAAAATAAAAATAAACAGTACAAGACATTGGTGATTTGGGATGTATTTTAACTTTGAGTTTATGTGCTGAGTGTAAGGTGAATGGGTGTGTGGATGAGTGATAAAGAGGTGTGCGAGGGTTATTTGTGTGTATGTGTTATGTTATGTGTTATGTGTGGTTTTGTTGGATACTGAGGGAGTGATCAGTATTTTACACTTCCACGAGTGTCTCTGTTTCATCGTAATTTTGCGATTTTAACCATATTATACATATGTACGTATATTAAAAACCAATGTTAGATCGTTATTTTTTATGAATTTTTTAATTACAAGAAAAGCATAATCGATTTCCAAATTATGTATCTGATCATCGGAGATAAGTTGCGTCGCTGTTGAGCCCTGTCGGCAAAGAGTCCTGTCGGTGAAGTGTCCTGTCGGCGAAAAGTCCCGTCGAAGTAAAGTCTTGTCGGTGTTCAGTCTGTCGGCGTAGTGTCTGTCGGTGTTTCGTCATACACTCCAATTATTACTAGCAACTAGAAGTTTCTTTTCACATTTTGAACATCAACAAAATCTACCCTTCTACCATTTACTTTTCGAACAAACAACAGGCAACAGAAAGTTTTACGAACCTACAGAACACAATCTACCATCCAATACAAACAAGCCTTGTGTGCTCGTAAAACGTCACACATGCCGTTGAACATAAGAACAAACGAGGCACAAGAAGCGTTTCGGCAGTAATACATTTGGATAAAAGCATTTTCTTTTACTGGACAAACGTGTTAGCACGATGAATGGAACTCGCTGCTCTTCTCGAAAAAAGAACATGTAATTGTTATGATTAAGACTATGAGTCTATGACACAATGGTAATGGACAGGATTTAGGAGTTTGATTTGACAGTTTATATAAACGAGTTTCTGCTCTAGATAAATCAATACTAGCACGAAATATAAAAAAGACGATGAACGGCGTTGACACAATAGACTAGTAGAGCAAAGAAAATAAGTCGACAAAATACCACTCGCAGACTGAACTACAGTCACACACGTCACCGTGACAGTGACACCGTCTCACAGCCATAAATTACAGAACCTATAAAAACCCTAGGTATTACTCTTTGAACAGAATACGGTGCCTTTCGCCACAGACTACATAGACAGATCAATGACTTAAAATATATGACATAATTCCATGACTTTGATTTTTTAATTCAAATCATATCTTTTTTTAGATTTATCTTAAATACAACATAATAAAATGGAAAAGTTCTTTGGTCAACAAAAAATTCGTCCACTACTGGTAGCGTTGTCACGTTAGATGACAATGTTGATTCTTAGACCTTGACTGGTTATTAATGGTCGGCTGCGTATGGCTTGGCACGGCCTTATGCCGGCCATACACGCTACGGTTTACCGGACATCTACCGGAGACCTGTTGCTGACTTACCTGTGCAGGTTTGCCACCCGCGTGTATGGGAGCGTTCCGGTCTACCTGAGCGGTCTTCAGTTTTTTTTGCGATGGCATCGATTGAGGACGATGCCGTGTTGGCATTATTAGGCCTTGCTTTGATTTTGAAAAAAAAAACTTAAATTATTGATTTTCCTCACAACTACTGCTTTGTTGGCATCTGGTTCAATTTATCCGTGCCGCTATTACTAGCCGCATGGAATTAGTTTAAATCATATTATAGTGAAATGGCGTCGATTGCACTGGCAACAAAATGACGAGTTCCGCCCATAGACAAACATGATTATTGGTGGCCATTAGACGCTCAATCTGACTTGTTAGTCAGATTGAGCGTCTAATGGCATTCGATTGATCTTTGATCACGGACTTAAGCTATGCCTAGATGATTAGTCACGAACATCTTCAGTCAAAAGTCCAAAATATTGCTGGAGAACATGGATATTATGTTTATTTTCACGCTTGTTTAGTTAACTTTAACATTATGTGTACTTAGCTTATTTATGTTAAATTAAAGTGTTGAGCACTTAGCTATAGTTTTTGTTTTGTTATATTAGTAATTAGGGTAGAGGTGTTGTGTGTACACACCTTGAATAGTTTTAAGGTCATATAGGTAGGAAACACTATGGTTCGCTTCTAGCGACGCTTGGGTTGTCTATTCCTCCTAAATAAATGTCGTACCGAGCGCGCAACCCTAGTGTGGGGGGGGGAGGTGGATGCTCCAAGGTAGCCCGCGGAATTCAAATTTTCTTACGTTTTTTGCAATTTTCTGGCCAGTATTATGTTGTACGTTGCTTAAAATATGATTCGCGGTAGAAACAAATATGCATTTACAGAAGTATAATCTCCCTTATACTTAAAGTGGGGATTTTTTTATTCCTCCTGAAAACATCCCCACTTTAGTGTGGGGTATCATTAGATAGGTCTTTAAAAAACATTGAGAGGTTGCTGAGATGATGTTTTGATTTAGGTATCCCTTTGCGAGATATTCAACTTTAAAGCGCATTTTTTTGTTAAAATAGGGCTTCCTCCGCCCTCTAAAAGCTAAACAGCTGGCTCGAAAAATCTGAAAAAAATCATGACGGTAGTCCATGTAATAAATTTTGAAGGAAAACTTTAACGGCTTAGATAACTTTGTTAGTTCAGGAGTAATAGAGGCCTAACTTGTATAGTGCCATTATGGGTGAGTACGGAACCCTATTCTATGCGTGGCCTGACACGCACTTGGCCAGTTTTTAAATTGAAATGTCGCTTATGAGATTAAATAAAATTAATGTGGTGAATTTATTTTTAGTGAAACACGAAAAAGTCGTCGTGTTAGTATGACCCAACTGCTTCGCTGGGAGTATATAGTATATATATAATCATAGAAAAATTGCAGTTATGTATAACAAATCCACGCAAGTACGGGAACATAGCAAGCATCTGGAAAAGGGTTGCAGAGAGAATAGACAGAGAGTATTTTTGCCCCCCCGTATTGTAACATCTATTAATCGTATTACCTATACATAAAAACAGTAACCAATTTATCGTTTAAAAAGGTCGTTTTTTTAAATAAAGTCTAACTGGGATCACAAAATCGCAATAAAAAGAAAATGTACATAATGATAATGTACTCGTAAATGTAATGAATACGTGTTTTGAAACGTATTTAACATTATTATACATAAAAAAACTAATTATGTACCTGATTACAATTCGAGGTGGTAACCAAATCTATTTTTATTAAGTAAAACAATTTACCATTGACGCTGCAGCAGGTCCTCCTGTGTTTAATCCAATTTTTAAGTTTGCTTACTCTCGCGTAGTGTAAAAATCATCGTGAAACGGATTGTAGTTTTTGCTTTCTTGTCAGTTGTCAGTTTGACCCATTGACATAGAAAAGGTTTGACCTCCCGTATTAAGTAGACTGTCTTTAAAAAGTAAGATGGCAACACTGGTCAATAGTGTCAAGTGTCAACAATCAACTGATCAAATCACAATGAAAAAAAGCGCGGGAAACTTCAACTTGGCGGACGCGTCCTTTTTGAAATTTTCTATAAAAATTGAGTAAAACTGTATTATAGCATCAGTAGTCGTAGTTTTAGTGTCGTAGTTTCTTTGTTTTTTATTTAATTTTAGTTTGTGTATTTATTCTTCGGTAGGGGTAAGTTTTTAACTATTTTATATATAGGTGACAATGAACGATCCGCCTGATCCGGGGGGCTTTGTCCCACCGGCAGGCAGTTATGTTACAATTTCAAATGAATCGGGGATGGAAACCGATGGGTCGTCTACGACCAAATCTCTAAAAAGAAATCGTGTGCATGTGTGCAAGCACTGCAACAAACGACGTCGTACCCGCAAAGGCCATGGATCCGAAACTTCGGGTTGTGGTTGTATGGACTCAAACCTGAGTGCGGAACAAGAACTATATACACCCACCACCGCTAATATATTACCTGTCGCTCCAACTCCAGCTCCTTCAGTTCCCGCTCAAATTGGGCGTAAAATTTATGAGAAAACAGACAGCGCGCCTTTTGTTATACATGTCCAGAAAAATCTTATGTCTGAAAATGATGGAACAACACTGCATCCCATAACATTTGGGAAGTTTTTGAAACATAATGCCTTCCAAAACATCATCAACGGGAGTGTTAAGAAAATCGGGCGTAACAAAATAAGTATTTCTTTTTCAAATTTCATAGACGCAAATTCTTTTATTATTAGTACCAGTCTTGAAAAGTACAATTATAAAGCTTACATACCCACTTTTAATGTGACTAGAATGGGCTTAGTGCGTGGAGTCCCTGCGGAATGGTCTCCGGAGGAAATCATTGAAAATATTTCAGTTCCAATTGGTTGTGGTCCAATTTTAAAAGTGAGACGTCTTAATTTTAAATCTATTGTGGATGGCAATATCACATGGAAACCTTCCCAATCTATTGTTGTTACGTTTGATGGGCAGATTTTACCCAAAAGGATTTTTATGTGTTACAACGCATTACCTGTGGAATTATACATTTTCCCAACAGTACAGTGTTTTAACTGCTGCCGTTTCGGTCATACAAAACTCCAATGTAGGTCGAAACCTAAATGTTTTAAATGTGGCCAAGGACACACTGGCGATAGCTGTGAAACTAATCAAGAAAACGCATCTTGCTGTCTTTGTTCTGGTTACCACTTTGCAACAAATAAGTCTTGCCCAGAATTTGCAAGACAAAAATTAATTAAAACATACATGGCGCAAAGCTCTGTGTCATATGCTGAAGCAGCAAAAGTCCACCCACCAGTTTCAAAATCCTATGCAGACACACTCTTATCTCCACCATCCAAAAACTTTACTGATACTCCTTCAATCTCTTTACCTAATAGAATGTCTGCTTCAACAAGTTATAAAAAGACTGTCTTCTTCAAACCACGTTCTCCTCCCAAATCTGCACCAGGCTATAATAAAGAAGCTCACAATGCTATTATTAAAGATTTTAACATCCCCCAACCATCAAATGGTTGTGCTATATCTAATATTGAAGATAAAGAGACTAATTTCTCCATAAATGATTTTCTTTCTGCATTACACAGTCTTCTTTCTCAGTTCAACATTTCACCGTCCAACGTCGCCCCTTCTTTCAATGTACCATCTCAATCCATTCGTAATGGACAACATATCCAAAATAATCCAATGGAACTGCCGCAGTCTTATAAACAAAAAGAGTGACGTTATATATTTGTTAAACAAATATGAGCCTATTGTCTTTGCTTTAGCAGAGACTTGGCTAAAATCTTACCACATTTTTAAAATCAATGGTTATTTAACCATTAGAGAGGATAGATCTGATGGGTATGGTGGAGTAGCTATACTTATCAAGAATTCTGTCCCTTTTTCTATCATTACGATACCACCTCATAGTGAGGAAATTTCAATTGTAGCTATAAAAGTGTATAATACTTGTCTTGTCTCTATATACATTCCTCACCCTTCTTCTTCTGTACTTCAAGAGATGAATAATCTCTTTTCTTTTCTTCCAAAGCCATTCTTAATACTGGGGGACTTTAATTGCCATCACCAATCATGGGGTTGTTCAATTTCGAATTGTTATGGGGATGAATTACTTGATATAATAGATTTTCATAACTTATGCATCTTGAATTCAGGAGCACCCACTCGACGTTCAGACCCTAACCAAAACCAAAGCGCAATTGACCTTTCTATATGTTCTCCAAACTTAGCCTCTTCTCTTACTTGGTACACCCTGTCCTCTACTTATGGTAGTGACCATTTTCCAATAGTCATCTCTTATCCTCTTTCAAAACCAAATGCACATATTAGGAGATCAAATTTAAAACATAAATTACCCCATAGTAATAGTAGTGACTGGGACAAATTTAAGGATATTGTTGACAGAAAGCTTTGTTGTTTGCCTGTTATTTCTGATGGTAATGAAAATAGTTGTGCTGAAGCATTAGCACGCTTATTGATTGCAGCAGCGGATGAAGTTTTTCCTGTAAAAAAGAACAATATTAGTTCAATTCCGTCGCCTCCTTGGTGGGACTCGGAGTGCACAGAAGCGATTAATAAACGTAATGAGGCTGAATATAAATATAATTTCGAAATGTCAAATAATAACTACGAAATTCTTACTAAAATAATTTCAGAAACTCGCAATCTATTTAAAAAGAAAAAATTTGAATCTTGGCGTAACTTTTGTTTATCTATTTCCCCGAATACTCACCCTACGATTATCTGGCGCTACATTCGTAGATTTAGATCAATTTATAAAAACCATTCTCCTATCCCTGATTCATTAGCCAGCGACTTTTTAGATAAATTAGCTCCTCCATGGGTTCCCGAGGCTAACATATCTCTCATATCCAATAGTCCCAATAACCAAAATATTAATTCGTCGCTAGATCGTCCATTCACTCTCACTGAATTGAAGGGTATTATTAATAAAACACAGGATTCAGCCCCAGGCACTGATGGCATACCGTATTCCTTTTTTGCTCATTTAAATGACGACGTTCTCAGTTATTATTTAGAGCTTATTAATTCTATTAGGATTTCAGGAAACGTTCCTGTTGAATGGAAACGTCAAATGGTGTTGCCATTCCTAAAACCAAATAAAACTCCTGCTGATGTTTCTTCATACCGTCCCATTGTTTTGTCTTCAATTCTGATAAAATTAGCGGAACACTTAATTAAAAATCGCCTAGAATGGTTTGTTGAAAGTAACGGTCTCCTGGCAGAATCACAATATGGCTTTAGAAAAGGCAAAAGTACCACTGACTGTTTAAGCATTCTAACATCGGATATTCGTATTGCATTTTCCAATAATCAATCCACTGTCGCGGTTTTCCTCGATATTAATTCAGCTTATGATAATGTCGTATTATCAGTTTTACAAAATAAATTAAAAGCCTTACAAGTTCCAATGAACTTGCTGAATTTCATCATTAATATCCTGACTGAACGGTCTGTTAATATGTTTATAGGGGATCATGAGGTATCTCATATTGTATGGAGAGGTCTCCCACAGGGTTCTGTGCTCAGCCCCCTTTTATACAATATTTACACTTTTGATTTAGATTCGACCTTGCCTAATCCTGTTAAAGTTCTTCAATATGCCGATGATTTATTGTTATATTCTACAAGCGAGTCTATTGAGCAAGCTAGCTGCTCTGTTAATTCTGCTTTATCTGCCTTGGATTCATGGTTACATCTAAACGGTTTAGAGTTATCAACATCTAAAAGCGCGGCTGTTTTATTCACCCGGAAGAGAAATATTCCCAGAGTAAATCTTTACTTTAAAAATACCCCTATTCCAGTCAAAGATAATTTCAGATATTTGGGTGTAATTTTAGATTCTAAATTAAGCAGTGTTCCCCATTGCGGTTTTATTGTTAATAAATGCGAAAACCATTTAAACATGCTTAGATGCCTGTCAGGCGTGTGGTGGGGTGCACATCCTTTTTCTTTAAAATTAATTTACAATGCTATAATCAGAAGCACATTAGATTATGGATTATTTGTTATTGAACCGGGTAGTGCAATGGCTTTTAAAAAATTGGACCGCATACAGTCTAAAGCATTACGAATTATTTCGGGTGCTATGAAGTCGAGTCCCATTAATGCCTTACAAGTCGAATGCGGGGAAGCCCCTTTATATCTTAGAAGACAGTTCCTTTCTGATAAATTTTTGTTCCGAATTATTCAGTTCTCTACTCATCCTCTCATTTCCAAACTGGACACTTTAGTGACGTTGATTGAATCTTCAGATTACTGGTCCCATAAACGTGCTCCTTGTTTAGTTATAAGCTATAAAAAATACCTCTCCCTATCTTCTCCAGTTCACCGTTCCAACAAACTTCCCATATTTAGCAGTAGTTATGATAGTTTACTTTTTAATCCCATCATAAAATTTAACTGTGTAAGTAAATCTGACCCCGTTTGTCATCTACGTTTCAATAATTTTCTGGCTGAACACGCTGAATACCATCACATTTTTACGGATGCTTCCAAGCGTTCACCGTCGGGTTGTGTTGGGATTGGCACTTACCACTCTCAATACAACATCGTTCAAAAAATTAAACTTCCTCCGGAGACTTCCGTTTTTACAGGAGAATGTTTTGGCATTTTAAAAGCCATTGAATATAGTCGGGTATTTAAACTCAAAAAAGTTATCATTTTTTCAGACTCTCAAAGTGCTCTTCTAGCCATCAACAAATCTCCTCTGGCACATAAATCACAGTTTCCCATAATTTATCTAATAAGAGAATTTGCGTACAGAACCTTATCGGAGGGCGATGCCCTGCAATTCGCGTGGGTTCCAGCCCATGCTGGAATCGAGGGCAATGAAGTGGCGAATTCTCTCGCCAGTGAAGCGGTGCAGTGTGGGGACATAGTTCCATATAAAACTTTCAGCTCTGACATTGTAAATTTACCTAAAACTTATCTTTTGGACACCTGGAAGGTGGCCTGGGAAATCAGCAGCAGACAAAAGGGTCGTCATCTTTCTTTAATCCACCCCGACGTTTCGGAAAAACCGTGGTTTGGCAGGGCTAAGTTTGGCAAGATGGAGTCCTCCGTTCTCATACGGATGAGACTCGGTCACGTTTGCTCTCCAGCTCATCTTACCAAACTTAAAATTATAAACGATCCCAGTTGTTCGTGTGGCACAGATGTGGGCGACTTGAACCACATTCTTTTCTCCTGTCCTCTATATGACCGTTCTTCCCTTTTCAGTAACCTATTGTCTCTCCGTATTCCTTTTCCTACTTCACTCCTTTCTTTATTGTGTACAAATAGTTTACCTGTATATAAATGTATAGCTTCATTCATTACCATTAATAATATTAAATTGTAATATATTTTTTCGTCAACTTATTATATAATATCACCATTCATTATTACTATAGTTAGTTATTATCCTACTAATCCTATATCCTAAATTCCGTTCTAAATAATAATAATAAATTCCAGTTTCCCTACCTTTGTCTCCTACAATAAAAATCCTTATAACCATTAACATGACATTGGCTAAATGCACAAACCGTGCGAAGCCAGAAAAAAAAAAAAAAAAAAAAAAAAAAAAAAAAAAAAAAAAAAAATCACAATGACAACTGTCAATAGTGTCAATGTGTCGCTCTCGAATTCTCGATCGTTAGATTTATCGAATTTTGTCGTTACCAAAGATTATTTTTTGTTGTTACCTTCGCACTGGACCTTGAGCTTTGATTAATTGGGAATAATGATACTGTGTGCAAACGTTACAAGCGCAACTTGTGATTGCAACATCCTTTGATTTATACACTATTGGATCGCCAGCAAACTTGCTTGAAATCAGGGGCGAAGCTACCGTTGTATCAGCCGTATCAACGATACGTGACGTGCATAAGCAAAAAATTTCAAAATAATATCCAGAACTTAAAATTCCTGTTGATAAATGATATTTATTTCTGTAAATTGGTTAAAAACTTGTTTTATAAAAAGGGGGCGAGTACCGAGATGACGACAAATAGAGAAGTATGGATGAAAACTGTGTCTGCCTCCTTGGTCTAGTGGTCGCAAGCGCTACTGCTGTGCATGAGGTCCTAGGTTCGATTCCCCGGGTTGGGCAGTGTTATTGGGTCTCGGCTTCCAATCTAACCAGATGCAGCTGATTGCCATTGCTATTTTACCTCCCAAGCGACTGGCTATCTGACCGCCACAACCCAGTTACTGGATAATACAATGTCCCTTGGTAATACTGGGTGTCGGACTATCGGGCTTCGGACGACCTGTAACAACTGTGAGTCTCTGTATGTTAAGATGGTCGCCCATCCACGGACCTACCTTGCCAAGCGTAGCTTAATCTTCAATCGACTCGTGTGGCTGTTATAACTAAGCCATGAGCCCCTCACCTTCTAAGTCAGTATGCTATATTCTTTTTTTGTAAAACAATACCCTCTGTAGCTTCACAGTAGGGTAAAAAGGGCCCCCAAAAAATTGATAGAGAGCCCCATTAGGATGAGCTACACCACTGCTTGAAATCCCATCCACAGTGGATGGGATTTCATTTCATTTCATGTGTGGATGATCCACACGGGACAACCATGCACCCTGGCCTTTTTTATCCACACGGTTGAAATTTTGTTAGTGTTGTGTGTTTGGCAAGAGTGTGGAGCCCGCAGTAATCCCGTGTGTGTTACACAGGAAAATCTTGGTTGAAGGAATTTTTTTGTAAAATGTTGTTTACTTAAAACTCAAACACATCTTAGTTAGGTTGCAGTTGGATTTAGTATCGTTTGGCAGGAGTTCGGGGGGTAAAAGCGAAAGCTGGTAGTGGTTGGGTCCCCGATTATAACGCTACCACTCTTATTAAAAGGTAAAATATATTTTATCACTTAAAAAGCGATAACGAAAAGTAAAAGCGATTGACAATCTGTCCAACCAAATCTGTTCTAGTATATGGTCCATGGTGTAAAATCAATAAAACATACTGTAAACATGGGTTACCTACTTTAGCTACTTTTTTCATCTTTTTTAGAAACCGAAAAGTTTGACCTGTAGGTAATAACTGTAACATTGGTTCAGTAAATTTATTTTTATTATAGATTTTGTCGACCCAAAAATTATATTTGGGTAATTCTAAGTTAAGAGGTAATTTGTTGTGTGAAGTGGTGCCAGGGCTTTTTTTTATAAATTTTACTTAAACTAGTAAGGTCAAGTCTGTGAAGACCGGCTAAATACTTCATTAAAAATTTGATTCATTATACAGTTTTTGCTATTTCTGTAATATTTTAGGCAAGTTTTATTAAATGAGGTGGTCAAATATTTAGTTGACCATTAAAGAAAACTGTCAAAATTGCTTTAAGGTTATCGATTTATTAAAGAAACACAAGTTTTGAAAAAATGGCAAAATAGACGGACTTTACTTAGTAAAGTCCGTCTACTTTGCCATTTTTATTAAAATTTACTACCGTAGTAAAGTTTACTACCACGTCGGATAAGACAGTCTACTGGGAAAAAAACCTATAAATTCTCGGTTTACTTGAATAAAGACATTGTGAACATGTATGTGTTTCAACAGCATTTCAATGTGTGCTGTAGTTTTTCATATTAAAGACTCCAATCGGCATAAATTGCAAAAAGAAGCGTTTTTCGGGTAAGTCTGGCATAAATCGCCAGTCAGGGGTTAAAACATTTTCATTACAAAAAAAAAAAACTTTATATGTGGTACTTATATCAACTTTTATTGAAAGGGATTGCCTTTAAGAAGAAATTTATAGAGAGGAACTGAATTTAAGAGATCAAAAACCAACTTTGATCCAAGTAGGTACTAAAATATTATTTCTTTCTACATCTACATATTTAAATTATAGTATTATTTTCGCCACTATAGCGAATAAATTCGTCAAAACAATAAAATACAAATGTTTGAGTTTAAAAAATAACAATCATTTTAAAATCATACTTAACATAAAATAAACAAAATATAATCTTTACAAAAGTAATGGTAGTAATGCTTACTTGTTAACTTAGTAGTAGTACTTGAGATCAAAATGTTATTCATATTACTATATTAATATTAATAAGCCGCAATAAGATATGTAAATAATGTTTAAGTAATAAAGTGATATATAAGCCGATGCTACTTTTGCATATTTATCATTTAATTAAATATGTATTTACTTAATTTTGGTAACTGTTTTGGCATTAGTTCAAATTGTATTAACCGTAATGGGAACAATCAAATATAAAAAAATGTAGCAGCTTTGGCAGTGTTTAAATATGACTATAAAAGCCATTTCTATCACTGCAAAAGCTTCCATCAACTTACTTAATTCAAAGTAGGTACAGACGCCAGCAGGTCAAGCTACCCGAAACTGTCAAATTTTCCCAATCAACCCTGAACTTTAATGCTTTAGGGATAAAGTTGAAAATCTATTAAAGAAATCTGACAGATTGTAGTAGCTTGATGTGCTGGCGTCTGTACTAAAATAAACCCTTTTCTATATTTATAACGTATTATAATACGTAAAACACTGCTATTCTGCTGAATAAGGTTTGACTGGAAGCCGACTCCAATATTGTTGGGAAAAGGCTAGGATGATAATTATGATAATATTTTCGCCTCTAATGCTAATAAATTCGCCGACACAATAAATAGAATAATGTTTGAGTTAAAAAAAATTACACTCATTTAAAAGCCATACTTAATCAAATAAACACTTTTCATAACAAACACTTAACATAAAACGAACAAAATATAATCTTTACAAAAGTAATGGTAGTAATGCTTACTTGTTAATATTGGTAGGTACTCGAGATCAAAATTTTATTCGTATTACAGCTATTTACAAATTGTTGTAATAAGCCGCAATAAGATATGTAAATTATGCAAAAGTAATTAAAGTGATAAGTAAATTCAAATACGCTACCTTCGCATATTTGTCATTCAATAAAATATTTATTTACTTAAATTTAGCAAATGTTTTGTCGAAAATGTCGATCAAGTCGATTGGCATGCACGGACTCTTGATAAAAAATTAAAAATAAACAGAATCCTCATCAGGATGCGTAAAAGAGTAATTTAATGTAACGGGATCTTGTGTCAAATCAACTTTTTTTACTATAAGTTTCGCAGGAACATCATCGCGATCAATTTTTTTGTCATTCTAAATGTTAATTTTGGTTTCTTTATTGTTTTATAATACTTAATTGAGTAAAAGAGTTCCTCGTCTACGATTTTCATATCTTCAATTTGCCCCACGTAGTATGTCCATTTTTGTCTGACATGGTATCTTACTAGGACATCGTCCCCAGCGTAATAACTAGCAATTTGATGTTCTTTATTAGTTATGTCTATATCGGGGGTGAAATCTATTGCCGCATCAGTTTCTTCAACGATTTTAAAAGTTTGTGGTAAACTGTTGGAATTTAAGTGATCGTCCCCAGCAAAATAGGTGATGATTTGATGTTCTTCATTGGCATGGCATATAATATCAGGGTTGAAATTGTTTACCGCGTCAATGTCTTGAATGGTATTAAAAGTTTGTGGGAAAGTGTAAAAACTATTATTTTCATCGTCGTTGTTTAAAATACTATCTGATACTAGATTATCTTCGTCGTGGTTATTTAAAGTACTATCTGATACTACATCCATTATGTCTGAATCGCTATGGCTACTGATTGAACCGGAAATACTGGTTGTTGAAGATGAACGTCTTCTATATCTGGCTTTGCACTGTCCCGATGTTCCTGGTTTGGGATTCTCGTAAAGGTTCTTAGAGTCGAAAACCTGACCTTTACGTGTACTTGACTGCTTAACTTTTATGTGTTGTTGAAGCCTGGTATTGACAACCTTATTATCTTTACATCTTTTTGCTAATTTGACGTGCTTGTTTTCTTTTTCTGCTATTGCTGGTTTGGTAGTCTTGTTATATTTTTAGTATCTCGTATTAAAAACTTTCGGTTCTTTTTCAGTATTGGCTTCTTTAATTATTACATTTGTGCGGGCTAGTCACATTTGTTGCTGGGGTTGGTGAGAAATGAAAGCCGGAGAGAATTCTTGAGAGATCTTCTTTATTCTTGAGGTATTCTTCTTCCTATATGTGCCCGCCAACTGTACCGATTTTCTTTTTTTTATTTATTTTTTTTTTTTTTTTATTTTTTTTTTTTATTATGAATGGCATCTCGTAGTTGACCTTGAGAGGTCGTAACTACTTAACCGGACTATCCTGTGGTTGCCTTAAGAATTCTTAAAGCCTCCAGCCAGGGCTAAATCTAAGTTTAAACTAAGCGACTGCGCGCTAAGGGCTCCCCCTGTGGGGAACGAACCTCGGCTTAGGGCGTCGCTGGGAGAGGGCAGCAAAGGGACAGGCTGGATCGAAATGGTATTAATGCTTTGATGAGCACGGCGTTTCCTAGGACTATCTCTGAGAAGAAAGGCCGGGGGATTTACAATTACAGGCTCAGCTACGACGCGGGCTGGCGCTTCAACGGGCAAAGAATTTACTTGGGGGCGTCGCGAGGGACCTCGGCGGCGAGGTCGGAATGACGGTAATTTCTGTTTTTGTAATGTGCTGGTAGCCCTATCGCTCTCCTGGAGGAGGGTTGTGGGGTCATCGGGGTCATCTAGTACATGCCTTGGACGGCGAATTTTGCTGATTTTAGAGGGGGTATAATTGACGGCCGCGACAACCAGAGGGTTGCGGTGAGTGGCGGCTGTGGCAAAGAAACGCTTGGAGAGGCGTTTCATGAACTGCTGGATAGTGGGGATCTTGAGATCAACGTGGAGGATCTCATTGCGAACGAACCAAGGGGAGTTTGTGGCCTTGCGGAGGAAACGGTTCTGTAGGGTTTGCATCCTATGGATGTGACGGGGCTTTGCATGAGCAAAGACAACGGAAGCGTAGGTCATGATGGGACGGATGCAGGCTGTGTACAGGCGCATTTTGCACTTGAGTGACAGCTTGCTGCGGTCATTGAGGAGGTAGTGGAGGCGACCGAGAGCGAAAGCGGCACGCGAACGGACCGTCTTTATGTGCTCCGAGAAGGTGAGGTGCTGATCTAGGATGACACCTAGGTATTTGGCTCGCTTCTCCCAGGGGATCTGCTTGCCGAACATGGTGATGGGTGGAGGGGGGGTGGGAAGATGTCTGGGTTTCGTGTAGAGAACCGCTTGACTCTTGTCGGGATTGACTTCGATACGCCATTTCCTGAACCAAGCAGCCAACTTGTTGACTGCGGTTTGGAGATGGAGCCGAAGTTGGATGTGGCTACGACCAGTGTAGTAGATGGCTGTGTCGTCTGCGAACAGAGCCAGTTGGGACTTGGGATTTTTAGGAATATCGCTAGTGAACAGCGTGAATAAGAGAGGGGCGAGTACGGAGCCCTGGGGGACTCCTGCTCGGATGGGGTGAGGCGACGAGAGCGCTCCTTCGATTTTGTAGCGGAATGAGCGGTTCGACAGATAGTCTCGTATGATGAGCACGAGCCGGTCTGGCACCCCGAGTTGGTACAGCTTGTATAATAAGCCATTGTGCCAGACTTTGTCGAACGCTTTCGCTATGTCGAAGTAAATAACACCTGTCATCATACCGCGCATGAATCCATAGTGGATTTGTTCGGTGATGCGGTGGACTTGTTGGACACAGGAGTGTTGGGTTCGAAAACCAAATTGTTCATCAGGGAAGAGACCCTTGTTTTCGGCAAAGGACCTGAGACGCTTGTAAATAAGCCTCTCATAGATCTTACCGAGAACTTTGAGCAGACTGATGGGACGGTAGCTCGTCGGTTCGGTCCTGGGCTTTCCGGGCTTATGGATGCCAATGACAGTGGCTTCTTTCCACGATTGTGGGAAAATGTTGTTGCTCATGGCGCCATTGAAGATGGTGGCCAGTAGCAAAATTAGGGGGGCAGGGAGAAGTTGGATCACTTTATTGGTGATTCCATCTGAACCGGGGGCTTTTCTGGGTATGAGACCCTTGATGATGTCCTGCACTTCGTCTGGAGTGACGGGAGGCAGAGGATCATCAGGGTCTTCGACGGGTGGGAGGGAGGCTCTACGTTCGACTTCTGCGTCAACCTCTGAGAGGTGAGCTTGGTCTACTGGTTGAGTGCTGGGTGAGCATTGAGCTTCGAGGCTGATGGCCAGGCACTCGGCCTTTTCATCATCATCGAAGGCGATGGTTTTATCTGGGCGGACCAGGGGTGGTATGGGGACGACTTCGCGGGATTTGAGTTTCCTTTGAAGCTCCCAGAAGGCCTGATGGGTGGGCTCAAGCTCGCTTAGCATCTTGTCCCAGCTAGCTTCACGCCACTCCGATAAGCGAGACTTTACAGCACGCTGCAAGTAACGCATATGGGCTTTGTTAGCGTCGCAGGGAAAGCTACTGTAGGCACGGACAGCCGCGTTCTTCTCATTCAGCAGTTCACGCACATCGTCAGGTAGTTTCCAGCGACGGTCTTCCGTCACTAGAACTTCCCTAGAACAATCGTTCATGACTGACTGTACGTGTTCCGTGAATGAGTCGATCGCGGCCGTCGTGTCCGCGATAGAGCTGAAGTGACCGGGGATGGTGTCTAAGTGGGGGGATGTGGTGGATTTCAGGCATTCCCTTACTTTCCTCCAGTCCGTTACCACTTTTGTCAGGGGAGGTAGGTCGGGGTCGGTGAGTCCAGTGCGAGGGGCCAATCGAATGGTGATTGGTCGATGGTCAGAGGTGAGCTCTTGTACTACTTCTAGAGAGTCTAACCGTAGGTTGACTCTCTTCAGAAGCACCACGTCCAGGACATCTGGGGTGTGGGAGGGGTCGTGGGGAAAGTGGGTGGGGGTCATAGGACCTATGACATCGAAATTGAGCAGTGGGCAGAGGTTGAAGAGGTGTCTGCCTCGAGAGTTGGTCGTGACACTGTTCCAGGCAGTGTGTTTGGCGTTGAGGTCGCCCGCTATGATAACGGAGTCGCTCATGCCAAGAAGGGTAGAGAGGTCGTCAGATAGAAGCTGCGGGTCCTCTGGAGTGGTTTGGGGAGGAAGGTAGGCTGAGACTATGGTGATAGGCTGGTGGCCTGTCATGCCTAGTCGACAGATAGACACTTCAAGTCGTGAGAGTGGGGGAGGGTCCATAGGGGTGCAATACAGAGCCTTTTTGTAGTAAATTAGAGTGCCGCCCTTGTGGCACCTCAGCCTGTCATTGCGAACTAGACGATAGTTAGCAATTGCAGGGCTGCGGATGATGGGCTTGAGGAAGGTCTCTTGGACGAGGAGAATGTCGATTTGATGATCGCGGAGGAAGGTGGCGATCTCATCTCGTTGTGACTTGAGGCCGTTGGCATTGTAAGATGCCAACTTGAGGGATCGGGGTTTCGTTCGCGTGATGATGCTACTATCCATTACGGTTTTGTAGCGTAGGAAGAGAGGGCTTGCGTAATCTCAGGGTACGCTTTGAATATTTCCTGGATGCGGAAAAGATCACAGGATGCCCTAGCGGCGGTGATCTCCTGTGCCATTTGTTTAGCACGAGGGGTGAGAAAGATCAGATAGGTGCTTGTAATCACCGTGAAGGGGTCGGGGTCCTCTGAAGGGGCAGCTAGAGCGGCGGGGGCGGCTTTAGGAGCGGGGGCGGGGGCGGCTTTAGGAGCGGGGGCGGGGGCGGCTTTAGGAGCGGGGGCGGGGGCGGCTTTAGGAGCGGGGGCGGGGGCGGCTTTAGGAGCGGGGGAGGGGGCGGCTTTAGGAGCGGCGGTGGGGGGCTTACCAGCAAACTAAGCTTGTAGCGCGGGGGGGCAGAGGCGGGGGTCCGCTCTGGCGGGGGTGAGAGGGGTAGGCGGCTGGGATGCTGCCTGCGTGAGAGCGGGGAACGCTCGCTGGTGATTTAATATATTCCAAGGACTAGGCCTTTGGGGGCTTAGTCGCTCGGGGAGCTGGGTCGGGGGGTTTTGAGAGGAGGAAGGGGATTCCCTTTGTTGGCGGGCGTCCGCACGCTTGGCCAACTTGGGGGCCTTTGGGCAGCCACGGTAGTTGGCTGGGTGGCCTGAGTTGCCGCATAGGACGCAGCTGGGAGGTTCCGTACATAAGGTACGATCTTTCGGACGAGGGCAGTCGGACGTACCATGCTCACCCAGGCACTTGACGCACCTGGGTTTGGCGTGGCAGTGGGCCTGAGAGTGGCCGTAGAGCTGGCATCGGTGGCATTGCCCAACGATGCCGCTCTTGCGGGGTTTTTCGATGACTAGGCCTGTAAGACCACAGATAGCCTTGAGGTTGAATATGGGGTGGAGCTTTTGCCCTTCAACGGGGGGACAGACCACAAGGATCATGTCGAAGGCGACTTGACCCCTGGCGCGGTGCATGCGGTGGACGTCGGACACAGGGATGTTCTGTGCCTCGAGGTCCGCCTTGATGTCGGTGACAGGGATCTCCTTGGGGACCCTTCGGATCACGACACGTGTCTGGCGTTCTTCCGGGAGGGAGTAGGTGTGAAACGACACACCTCTCTGCCGGAGAACGCGGGTAAGGTCCCTGTAGTCTTTCGACGTCGGGACCGAGACTTTAATACCCTGTTGGGTAGAACGGGCACTGGAGAAACCGATCTTAAGATCGGTGCACCAACTCGAAACGTCCGTCCACTTCCCTTTGTCCTGAATGAACACAGGGGGTGGAGGGGGTAATTTTCGAGGGGCAGAAGTAGTGGCGCCGGCACTGAGGCTAGCGGTCGGGGAGGGGGTAGCGGCGCGTGAGGCGCGCGGGGCGGACGGGGTGGGGGTAGCGGCGCGAGAGGCCTGGGAAGCGGGGGCGGAGGAGGGGATAGCGGCCGATTCAGTGGCGGCTATTTTTCTCGAGGAAGGAGAATCTGATTTCTTCTTCTTCCTCTTATTTTTCTTCCCCGACGCCAACGTGAAGCCGTCGTCGTCTGAGGAAGGGGCTGAAGAGGACTCAGAGAAGAGGAGGGAATCCTCTTCTGACGAGTCGTGGGGGTGTTTGCCAGAGGCCACTTCGGTGTCCATAGACACCGGAGAGTTGACCGGCTCATCGAGCAAGCTCGATTTGCTGGTCGTGGCGGGGGAGGGAAGCTGCAGAGCAGCTAACTTTGAGCCATATTTGGCAAGGAAGTCAGGGTCCTTGAGGAGGACCTCTTTAACAAATAGTAATATGGCGTCTGCCATAGCGGGGGACGGGAGAGAGTTTCCCTAAACCTAGCTCCCCGGGTGGATGGGCCCGGGGATGTGTACCCTCCCTGTCGGGTGTAGACAGGGAGGTGAGTACCTACTGGTGAGCCCTAAGCTTGTAACCCGTCGCCAGTCTTATTGTGCGAACGGGGCCCTAGCCAGTCTAGTGCTAAGGGTGTAGAGACACCCTAACGACACTAGGTGTGTAGCTGGGGAAGGAAAACTGTCATCCAGTCCCGACTAGGAGGCCCCCCAAGGCCGGGAACTGGGACCCGTCCAATTGACTGCCTAGCCCTGAAGGGGTTCGGCGGGTGTGATTGGGACAACACCCCACTCGGTTTCGTTTACACCGTAAGGTTTCAGCCGAGGACCACGAAACTGTGGTTTTAACCCGGAAGGGGCCTGGTGAATTTACGACGAGTCTGTACTTTAAAGAAATAGAGCCTTGAAAAAGGCAGTTTGAGCGATCTTATAATTCAAAGAATAAATTCAATGAAAGATCGAGAGTAGTCGGGGCGACTACGGAGAGCCGTTACGAGAACGCAACGAGAGCGACAGCGAGCGACAATGAGCCGGGAGCGTAGGCGCTTTGTGCACGTACGCGCGCGACGAGAGTCAAACGGTGTCTGTACCGATGTTAGAAAACCGCTCTCAATTTATACTATTTTCGTTAAGAAAATGTAGGCCCTGTGATTGGTCAGCCAATCAGAACACAGGACTTTTCGGCCAATCAGCGCAAAGATACCATCGGTGCAGTTAGTCAAGGTACGACGTTACGTTACCGTAACGAGAGCATTACACACATTTTCCTGTTTTTCACTATGTTTTTCTATGACAACATACTATAAACTATATATTTTCGTAATCTGTGTATCGTAAACTATCTAACAAAAATATAAAACATAGGAAATTCCAACATAAAATGTTATGTAAACATTACAATGATCGACATAAAACTATAAAAATCTGTTACAAAACTACTAAATTCTTATATACTAACATAAAAACTAATGAAAGTCTATGTACATAACATTTCTAAATGTTTATACCTAATCACTATATTGTTTCATTACAAAGACATTAAATTACTTGACAATAGACAGGACATCACGAACAAAATCGTAATCCAATACTTTTGTCCTAGTGGTCAAAAGTCACTCAGTCTAGTGTGGTACGCCTGCGTGTCAAGTCGTATTTGTGTCCACCAAAAACAAATATTTTCTAGGGAAATATGCCAAGTTGCGCATTGAGATATTGTAAATCTCGTTACGGTAAAACGGCTGGACCTAACTTCAGTTTATTTTCGTATGAATTATTTATATTTACTCCGTAATTAAAATTAAATAATTTTCATGAATAGATCTAGAAAATTTGCTAATTTTGTAATAAACGCCCTCTATTGCTGAGTAGCTTTACTACTGCGTTGTAGAGATGCAATTTTGTTTATCGACTTGGTTATCGATAATATTTATTAAGTTAAAAAATAAATAACACAAAATATAATACTGTTTGAAGATAATCATGTCATTTTATTTAAATATCAATAAATGAACAAGTACTATTCATTCATGTAGGTTTCTGTTATTTTAGGTTTCCGAATGTAAATAATGTAGAACGTGAAAAGTGGATACGGTTTGTTCAGATAGATCGTAGAGAAGAAAATTGGCTTCCATCTGGTCTCACACTTGGATTACTAGATCATAATAACGATAATTATTAGTCATTTGTATGTAAAAATAATTTTATAAATAAATAACTTTTAAACTGCTAATCATTTTATTGTTTTCATAATCTTTTGGCACTTGGTTCAATCTATTCAAACGCGAAAAAAAAATAGTCATAGTGCTTGTTCACGTTGACTCGCGGGCGCGGGCGCGGGCGCGGTCACGAAATATCAAACACTTGAGTTTATATCCAAGTGTTCACGTACAAAACGCACGTGCGGTCTAAGTAGCGGGCAAGCTAGCGTCCGACGCGCGCGGCCCGCTCGCGGCATTATCAAACGACTGAGACGTTTGTGTGTGTTCACGTCGAACTAGCGGCGGAGCGCGCGATTCACTCGCGACGTCAGGTAAGTTCAACCAGTTTGAACTTGTCGCTAGAAACGATAGCACGTTTCTATCATGTCGTTCAATACAGAAGAGTTTATTAGTGCTGTTCAGGCTAGAACTCCTATTTGGCAAAGTAAACACAGACATCATATGAACAGAAATGTTCTTAATAAACTATGGAAGGAAATTGCTGGATTGTTTCCTGATATGGAGGGTGAGTAAATAATACAAATACAAAGGCGACTACGTGTATATTAAACGATTGTTTTCCCAAAAATATTTCGTGAATAAATTCCGAACTTGTTTAGCCCGATTTGATGGATTGTTGTTTCTTCCAGTTCTAGTTTGTCGCCTTTGGTGTCGAGTTGGAATTGTGAACTCATTATCACAATCGTAACCATCTGTATCAATTACAATATTATGCAATAAGCAAGCAGTTTTTATAATCAGGCGTGCATGTTTAACATCAGTTTCAATAGATTTTAACAAAACTCGCCATTTATTGCATAAAATTCCAAATGCACACTCCACGGTTTTTCTCGCTCTTGACAATCTATTATTAAAATTTTCTCTCTCTTGATTCAATGTTCTTTGTGGGTATGGACGCATTATATATTCTTTAAGAGGATAAGCTTCATCGGCTATAATAACATATGGAGCTGTAATATTAGAATTAGGTAATGTTCTTGGTTCCGGAATATTAAATGCACCTCTTTCGAGTAACCGGTTCAGGGACGAGGCATTAAATGTACCGCCGTCGCTTTGCTTTCCTCTACCTCCCACTTCAATAGTTAAAAATCTTTTCCTCGCATCAGCCACAGCTTGCAAAACAATAGAGAAATAATGCTTGTAGTTAAAAAATGCCGATCCTGATTTTTTAGGTCGTTTAACCCTACAATGTTTACCGTCCAAACTGCCAATGCAGTTAGGAAAGTGCCACATCTCCCTAAAATCTGAAGAAATATTCATAAGCTGATCTTCAGATGGCTGTGGCATGTGGACATTCAAATTGTTTTTCCAAATAGCTTCACAGGTACTATAAACAATCTCAGACACAGTACTAACACCCATACGAAAGCTATATGCCAAAGATCGAAATGCCAATCCAGTGGAGAGATATCTGAAACATAATAAAAAATGTAATTATAATGTAAAACTTAAATATATTTACACTAATCATCACCACTAAACAATTTTTCTGATTTTACAGAAAAGGCTTTAAGGAAAAAATGGAAGAACATTCGCGACCAATTCATGAAAGAATTTAAGAAAATTCCGGTTTCTCGTTCTGGTGATGCTGGAACAGATCAAAACTCTTCAATGTGGCCATATTTTCAAATGATGCTGTTCATAAAAGATGATGTTACCCCAGAGATAAATGAAGGCAATTTGGATGAAATTACTGATGAAAACAGCAATAATAATGATGATGATGAGCGGTCCTCAACTCCCCAATCCATAGCTGGTGCATCTTCAAGTACACAATATACGAGCACCAAACGTAAATGTGCACAAGATGTAAGACAGGAATTTATGGAATTGGAGAAGAAAAAGTTGGAATTATTACAACTTAAACTGTCACAAAGCAGCAAACAACACGAACAAGATTGCGAAGATCTGTTATTTTTTAAAAGTTTGTTGCCGTACATGAAAGAATTATCTCCTATGCAAAAACTACGCGCTAGAAATAATATTACACAAGTTATTATGGACGAAATGAATAGTGGCATGACGCAGTCTCACCATGGATATAATACATACGATTATAACACGACTAATTATGGAAATTAAACTTTGTATAATTGATAACGATAATATTAATTAAATAAAATAATAAAGAGGAACCTTGTTTGAATTTGAATGACTGCAATATGTATCCCGATAAAAAATGATAATTTACTTAACTACTTACTATGAAATTTTTTTTTTTTAACTCACCTTATAGTTACAAATAGTCTTTCTTCGGGCTTTATACTTTTATGAAAATTTGTGTCCACTTTTGAAATATCACTCCTTATTGAATCCAGTATGTAATCAAAACAGCGGACACTCATCCTGGTATATCCAAAAAATCTGGAAGGATGTTCTCTCAAATTACCATATAAAGTATGAAATTCACCATACCGTTCTCTTTCTTTATTAAGTTCGTGCACGCCAATTCTAATTTTTAGCATCTCCCACTTTAGGTATGAATTTTCGGTTAAAAATAAAAGATCGTGGTCCATATTTACAACCTCTGACAATACGTCACACTCGCGCGAACGCCTGGCGGTTAATGTGAACACGAGCTCGGGACGTCTACCGCGCCTATTTCGCCACCGCGCCCGCGCGTTCCAACGTGAACAAGCACTTAGTCACTTTTTTCAATATTATCGATACATTTATATCGAAATGGTAAAATCCCTACCACAGGTTTTATACTGTCTACTTAGTGTCATCCCATTTATTGCCAGACCTACGGATTTTTTTATAGATCTACGGATTTTGGACCTCGCCTCGGATATACGTATACATACGCATACAAGATTTACAAATATTTGCAAACAGTGTGAAAAAAAAAAATTGCTAAAACCGAAACGCAACCGACAATAAAATTGCAAAGAAAATATGCGCTTTGTGACATAATAGGTCTACTTTACACAAAAAGTGTAATAAACTGAGTGCTATAATAATCCAATGGCAAAGCAGGACATTTAAAATGATTTTATTTTAAAATGTACATAAACACACACTGAAACTGATACCTAGTCATACACGGTGACACGGACAATGGATAGTAGCGAATAAAATTCTAAAATAGTTTTTACTGTTTAAAACAAGTTTTGCTTAATTTGTTTAGTTTTTTATATCTATTTACCATTTGAACTAAGTATATTAGGTTTTTCAGGCTTAACCCACGGATTGAAAATCGGATCTGGCAACACTGACGACACTGGCCACCTACCGAGCAATAGCAGAATATATTTTACTAAATTTAATTCATGTTTGCAATTTTTGTGGTAAGATGTTCCCAATTGCCGCTCTAATTTTGCTATATTATACTAGATGGCGTCACTGAGACATGGGATCACAGTTTTTCTATGACATTTCTTTGCATAGCCTCTCTATTGTATCTATCTTAAATCTCTTTGTTTCATTAGAACTGCGCTATTTACAAGTTATCACTGTCCCGCACAACATTCGAAATAATTTTTAGTTTTGGGGGATTAGGTTTTTGCTTTTGTAAACAAAAAGGTAAGTTACTTATATCTTTTGCTGAAAATGGTTGCATCTGACTGTCTTTTTTTGAGGCGTTTGTCAAGAAAATAACATCGTCAGTGATTTTAGGAGAAGATTGTGATTGTGAGTCTTTAATCTTTGTCTTTGTATTCTTATTAATGTTTTTTCTTTGTTCTTCTCTTTTCTTTTCCAAAACATCAATGTGAGTTATTACCTCAGCACCTGGCGCTACCTTTCGGCGCTGTGGTTTTGGTGAGCTGTCACCTCGTTTAACCTTTTGTAGAAGTAGTTCTTCGAACGAAATGTTCTGGTCTCGTACATGATATTCTAATGATTCGTTATGATTGTTAATTACCGCTACAGCTTCATTATTCTCAAGAGTTTGGACGTGATTGAAAAAATTAAGTACTAACGTCAACAAAATTTTCGGGTTCTTTATTGTTTCGTCCTTTTCTGCCATAATTCGTGAAATTTCGTGTTCTCTCCAATGTCTGAGTTTCAAACTATCAAACTGATTTTCTTTAATTTCTTCGTAGTTTACAGGACAAAAGTCGCTTCGAGTGCTGACTCCATTGAATAAAAATTCAGTAACAGTAAACAAAGAATAGCAAGGTGCAACCAATGCCCTCTATAATAATTCACAGCAACGGAGTTCTCTATCGATCGCTCGATATCGATCGAATATTCACTGCGTCTTGGTAAGCGTCGTTGACTCCGAATTCATCAATTTGATGCAAATCTAAAAAATATCAAAGTCATCCCATATTTGACATTATCATCTACAAATCGAAACATGGAGATCACCACTAATAATTACGCGCACCCCGTCGCTTTCGTAATTCTAATTCAACTAAAATGCATGGAACTACAAATCAAAACATTAGTGCGGAGGTGGGCGGGGTAAGGGCGTAGGGAGCAAAGCGAATCGTGTCACACGGACTCACATGCTCTAACACGACGCCTGACCGATGATAGCCGAACGCAGCGAACGCGGGACGCGGGCGATTATTTCCCGCTAAAATGCAGAGGGGAAGGAAGCGCGCTCGAACTCGGGAATTTTTCGGACAAAATCCCTGACACGGCGCACCACAAAGTACATTTTTTATATAAGGAATAGAGGTCTTCAGCGACCAAAAAGAAAAACTACAAGTGTCGCCCTCTGAATGCTGGTTTTGGAACTAATATCAACATAGGAGTAAAATGGTGTGTTTTACGTACGTATACGACCTCTAGCGCTCTACCTATACAATTGTACTCAAATGTTACAGTATTACTAGGAAAAGTAAAGAAAAAACAATGTTTTTGATTACTACATTAGTTTATTAATATATAGTAATAGTATAATAGTTTAATAATTAGTTATATCGTATTAGTTATTAGTTTAATATAATAGTTTTGATAAATTCTATTAAATTTATTTTTTCTAATTGTTCTTTTAACATTATATAATTAATATCCTGCAGATTCGAAATACAATTTATGAGAGAGTTCCTGGGACTGCAAAGCCATTTTTATTGGCGTATTCTCTGTACTTTAAATATTCAGGCTCATGTTCAGATATCAAATCTTTTAACAAAATACCCGCTCACATATATTGTAAACTGCCGGTTTTGCGAGGATCATTTTTTTCTTCAAGGGGTGTGAATGTAATGTCAGGAATATGTTGAAGTTCACAATGTTTTTGGTCTTTGTTGCCCCCGCCTGTGATGAGTACTTCATATAATGAGTAACAGCTGAATGCTTCACAATTTGCCCCAGGGGCATGGACACTGGAGAGGCTGTTAACTAATAGTGTCGTAAATGCTGCTTCAAATTTTTCCGGCGTAGGGTTTATGTTGCGGCATCCGTGGCTTCTTATGGACCCAAGGAAGTTTTCTATTGGATCCTGATTAAGATGCCGCATCCAAACTGACGTTATGCCGTATTTTCTAGCAATGTTATTTAATAGTAATTCAATGCCCTCTAGAGTCCATACCCAATTTTTTTTTATGTGGGAACATACTCATCATTTAATGTTTTTTTGTTTATGAAACTCATAGACTTCATTAGATCGTTGGATTCCCTCCATAATTTATGGTGTACAGAAGTAAGCGTTGCAGGTCTAAGAAGAGGCTTGCCATGTTTCTTCCTTTTGCCAAAACTTCCGTTTACTGAGTCAAACAGTTGGAAAAAAAAGAGTAGGATGTCTGCTGTATTTTTGGCTTCTTTCGGTATTATGCCTTTAGCTGCAAAATAAAAATATAGGTTTTTGTTATAACAGTGTTTAAATATCTCGCAGAATAAAAAAAAATAGAACTGTTTAGTATGTACTAATATTTAATATTATTTTCATTCACTAATATCTATCTATAATTTGTATAATATAATTAATGTAAGGACAATATTAAGTACCAATGATATTCAACTGCAAGATAGCGCATATTTGATGCCACAGTTTGGCTGAATAGCTGTGTAGCGAATTTCACCTTCATTTTGGGAATTTTGCTTGGGTCATAGTGAGATCTGTCAATTCCGGTATTAATCGAATCCCTTTGTATCCTGGGTTTTCTTTGTGTAATGACAATGTTCCCATTTTACAATTTTTATATAATTATTTTTAATATATTTAAAATGTTTTGAAATTAAATTATTTCGAACGCATTTCATTAGGTGGGGTGTGTCATACAATGGTATGATTTCTTGGTTATTTACCAAAATTATATCGTCTCTTGCTTCTTCACCCTTTCTCAATAAGGTCCCCCGTGCCCCTTGTAAAAGATATTTGATGCAATTTGCATTATTTGTGTCTTGATCGCACACAGTTGCTACTACATTAAGCCCTGCATATGGTAATTCTGTGATAACCATTTTTCTCTCTTCTCTTACCATGAACACCTGCGCATGATCGGCATATTCAGGGACTGTATCTTGGCCATTTGTGACAAAGCCATTTACCTTTTCCTTTCTTTCATTATATGCTCTCCGTCGAACCTATAAACGAGTTTAATCAAACTGCACACATAAACAATAATTATAACTTTATTTTCTAATATTACCTACACTATTTTATAACAATGCTGGAGATGTTACTCGCACTGTATCCAACGATCAACTGTTGATCATCTATTCCAATATTCGTGCGGCAAGTGTCGCCCCACCATTGCTCCGGAAGTTAATAACGGGACAATAATGCGCGACACCAGTGCTGCCAACTAAAACATGAATCAGATAATTTATTTAATTTTAAATAGCTAAACGTAGTTAATTTCGAGTAGCTCTTAAAAGACTATGAATTAAATATGTTTTAACAAATAAATTAACTAATAATTTAATCTTAAATCAAAATATGTAACTTATGTAAATATGTACGTCTGTCTTTGAAGCGACAACAAACCTAATTTTGCATACTTATATTTGTACGATTACCCGTTAGCCTTAAGATTGTCAACCCTGCGGTGCACAGATTGCAATTTGTACCATTTAGGCCACGTCAGTCACGGGTGACTGACAGTTTTTTTTTTTTCATTTTTTATTGAAATAAAGAAAAGGGAACACTTTTTTATACATAATTATTAAATTTAAACCATTTGGAATCAATTCGCAAGTGCAAAAGTGCAAAGCACCACCTTAAGCGTGTCGTAGGTAAAGCCTTGCTCACTTATGAACTATTAAATAGTGTATTAGTAGAGATTGAAGGCGTACTTAACTCTCGTCCATTAACTGCTCTTACAGCAGAACCTAACGATTATTCGTTCTTGTCACCTGGACATTTTCTAACAGGTGAAGCTCTTAATAGTATTCCTGAACATAATGTAAGTGATACTAATGTAAATTTATTAAAAATTTGGTCTGTAATTACAAATATGAAGCAGGCTTTCTGGAAAAATTGGAGCAAGAATTACTTGACTCTACTTCAAAGTCGCCCTAACTGGCGCAATGATGTACTATATGTTTCAATCGGTAGTTTAGTTATACTACGTAATGACAACACCTCACCTTTGCAATGGCCCATGGCTCGTATCACCAATGTTTTTCCTGGAAAGGACGGAAAGGTTCGCGCTGTAGAAGTTAAAACTGCTAATGGATTTAAGCATAATAGGTCCATTACAAAGGTCTGTGTGTTACCTATAGAAGTCTAAGCTTTAGTATAAGAATTTAACTTGTACTCTAGGTTAAGTACTTGGCTTTAGGTCATGCACAATATAATTTGCATTGTGCAAATGTTCCACTTGATGGATTGTATAACTTCTTTATTAAAAATAGTTTAGCAATCATTTGTTCTGTAAAGTTTAGTCTACTTAACTAATATAACTTTTCATATAATCCTACTGCCGTAGGCCCCCCCCCCCCCAACTTATGTTGACAACAACATAAAAGTAATTTTTGTAGTAAAATTTAAATGTCATTAATTGGCAATAATATTGTAATGTTTTTTGTAGTGGCAACTGTCACACTTCCTTTTGCCCTTGCCAACGAACAACTAACTTGCACGGTCACGTATTTTTTCACTCTCGTTAATTATTATAATAAACTAATAAGATGCTAAGTATTGTGTCAACGGTTGTGTACCCAAAGCTGTACAATAAATAGTGTGCATCTAAAAGCGTCTTTATAGTTTGAAGAAACCTCCTGGTACGCAGCCCCAAAAATATTCCTGGCGTGGCATAGCAGGACGCGTGCCCGCCAGTATTATAACTAAGGTTTAGTCTTAAAAATAAGGAAATACAATAAAATGACTTGTAGACTTAATTAAAAATACATTTACTACTATGAAAAAACATCGTCAAAAATAATAATAATGATAACGTCATCAGAACTCAGTGCTATTATTGTATATTAATACATTACGGCATTCGTACTCGTAAGGCTAGACATCAAGACGAGGATATTTTATTGCCATCATCAGGACACACTGTACATTATTGTAGATTAATACATTTAATGTACAATAATAGCACTGAGTTCTGATGCCGATAGTAAAATATCCTCGTCTTGATGTCTAGCCCATGCCAGATACCACACTACACACATAACGTGTGCGCAGCGACCGATTGTGCGCCTTCCACTCATACAACTGCAATAATAATGAGCAATTGCTTCTCTATTTTGTCTTTCTCGGTTAATTACAATATAAGAATAATAAATTCTGGACCTTACGTGTCTAGATTGTATACGCACACGTAATAACCAAATGTCTTCTTCTTCAATAAAATCTCTAAGCTGACTTATTTGTCGCTCCCGGTATACTTCAATATTGTACAAGCCTTCAACTAAGTGTTCAGCGTAGTAGCTGCGAGCCAACTTGATGTGGTATGTGCCAAGTGCAGACAGAATTAGGTCTTCTTCAGAAAAAAACCGGGAAGTCTTCAAAAATAGGTTAATTGCTGCTGAGTCTTTCAAATGATGCCCTCTGTCTATTTAAATGATGATGAAAAAGTATTTTATTTGTTTATATAACAAAAGTATATTTACAATCACAAAACTAAATGGAAACACAAAGTAGGCAAATCTCACCGTGAAAAGTTGGGTGAAGTGAACTTAGAGTGAGCTGTCAATAGTGTCAGTCCCTAGCATCAGGTGCAACGACAGCTCACTTCATTTACGTTTTCACGGTGAAATTTTTACAGAATAGACAGGCTGTACTATCTGTATTTTGTGATGTAGGTAGGTATCAAACTCGTAACGTAGAGTGAGTAGCGGTAGATTGCTACAAGGGTTGTCAGTTGCTTACTCAATTATTATAAGGGTGCTTTTGTAGTGTGTTAGGGTAGATTTAGGTATACCTATTAATTAAACACTACTATAAATTAAAATATAAATGTTTATTATCACTGATAATAATAATAGATTTAAAACCACTAATAACTAAAATGTTATCTATTATTTATTGACGACAGTCATTTATTTCTTGCGCAAACACACCATTTTATTTCTTTCCATAAACACCACTATACTATTATTTATAAACAAATACTTTTTTTAAACATATTTATCTATATAAATATTTACACACATCATAAAACTGATTTATAATAGATTTAAAACCACTAATAACTAAAATGTTATCTATTATTTATTGACGACAGTCATTTATTTCTTGCGCAAACACACCATTTTATTTCTTTCCATAAACACCACTATACTATTATTTATAAACAAATACTTTTTTTAAACATATTTATCTATATAAATATTTACACACATCATAAAACTGATTTACATTCGTAAGAATTCCTCGTAACATAGGATCCACTTGAATAAAAGCGTCAGGCATTAGTTGTCTGACATTTTATGCTGCTGCCATTTGGCGCAGCCGTGAGTTTTTTTTTTTTTTTGAATATTGTATGCCTTACATAACCCGGATCAAATATACTTATTTTCTTTTTATTCGATCTTTATCCGATTGTAACTACCACTATAGCTCAAAATAAATTACTTATCTACAATACACCAAAGTAATTATAAACTTCTTTGTATCGTTTTTTTTTTCACAAGACCAGCGGAGGAGACGCCGGGAATCTTTTGCCGGGAATATGATGATGATGATGAAACACCAGACAAAGTGCCCACAAGTTTCAAGAAAATTCCTATTTTTTTTTATGTTCCGCTAATATTATATATTGTCTGTATGTCAATTTGATTTACATTAGATCTCTAAATTGTAATTTGCGAGGGTAACGCGGATCTATCAGCTCCGGCAAAAGACATTTGTGATAAAAGATACCTAATTGTCGCGTATACGACCTACTCGACGACGATTTATAGGGAACTTAGTGAAAATAAAAGAGAGTGATTCAGTTTCATTACATTAAAGGTCTTGTAACAAATTGCGCGCGAACGCGGGCGCAGCTTACGGCATGCGCATGTCTTGGAGTCCAAAAAACAACTGGGGTCTCTCGCGCGGTCGACCTGTTTTAAGGGCGCGTTTTGGGGCGTGGCTTCGATTCTGAACCATTGCCTTTTATGGTAACGAAAACTTACGAAAGTCACCTCTCTCTATCACACTCGTGGCTTAAGTAGTGCTTTACTCTTCTACTCGGTGGTAAACATTGTTGAACAACATTATTAAATTAATTATTTTCTTAGGAAACTTATCATAACTGCTATTGTTACAAGACCTTGATATTTATTTATTGTAAACTACATACAAAATAGTATCATTCTTTTTCCATACGTAACATTCTCCCCCTCAGTGTCGTTATGATGACGACACTCAAAACCCAACTTACACTATAAACATACAAATGCAAGCATATCAATTTAATACAATAAGTATAGCTTCCAGCTACATCTGCGGTACTGTTAGTACAGCCCGACTTTAAATTCTCATAAGTAAATAAACAATTTTATACCTAAGGGTAGTCAGTATGCCCGGCCTACTCTGCAAAAACAATAATCGCCCCTCAGGGTCCACAGTATCCAGACATATGACGCCATAAAAAATAAACATACAAATAAGGAAAGCGTATCGCCGACAAACGCATGTACGCCTATGCCAATCTATGAAGTAATAATTAAAATGTTGCTATCCTAGCTGCAGGACGTTTCAGTAGCCCATTTTTAGTCCTAACGTCGACAACTCTTACGCGTCCGTCAGTTCCGGGATACACGGCTTGTACGATACCTTTAGGCCAGCAATTACGAGGGGAGTTAGGGTCGACTATTACTACCATGTCACCGATCTTCAGTTGCGCGCCCTCTTCTCTCCACTTGCGGCGTGGTACTAGATCGGGAAGTATTTCCTTCACCCATCTGGCCCAAAAATAATCAGCTAGGCGCTGCGAAACTCGCCATCGCTTCCGCAAACACAAATCTTTGTCTGTAAACACTTCCGCGGTAGGTAAGTTAGATGACGAACCGATGAGAAAATGGTTTGGCGTTAATGTCTCGTCATCTCGAGGATCCACTGAAACATGACCGAGGGGTCGGCTATTAATGATGTTCTCAACTTCGGCTAGGAGGGTGATCAAAGTCTCTTCATGGGGAGCTCTTTCTTTCAGCACTACTTTTAGAGCGGTCTTAACGCTGCGTACTAAACGTTCCCACGACCCTCCCATGTGCGGACTGGCCGGCGGGATGAAACTCCAGGAAACGCCGTTATTTAGAGCTTCGCTCGTGACGGTATCTTTGTCTACCGCATCGTATACCCTTTTTAACTCGACCTCTGCGCCACGCATATTGGTGCCATTGTCTGAGTAGATTCTTTTTGGCCAACCTCTGCGCGCAGCCATTCTGCGTAAAGCCATTATGAGAGAGTCTGCGGTGAGAGACGGTACGACCTCAATGTGTACAGCGCGTACGGTCAAGCACGTAAATAAAACGCCGTAGCGTTTTGGTCGCGATCTTCCGACGGTGACCTCTATTGGTCCAAATAAATCAACTCCAGTAACGGTGAACGGTCTCTGGTGGTGTGTAAGTCTACCCTCCGGCAAGTCTCCTAGTCGCGGTGGCTTTGGGTGAGACTTCCTAATGCGGCAAAATAGACACTGTGTCGCGACTGTACGGACCGTAGGACGTAGGCGTAATATCCAATATTTTTGTCGTAGTTCATTAACCACCAGCTCGTTACATCCATGGCTTGCGCGGATGTGGTAAAATTTAAGAATAAGTCGAGCCACGTGATCATGTCCATCGAGAATCACGGGTGACTTTGTATCCGTTGCCACATCTTTAGCTACTCCGATTCTGCCCCCAACTCGAAGTAGACCATCATCATCAATTACAGGTGTTAGATCGCGAAGTCTACTATCACGTTTTATTCCTTTGTTTTGTTTTAACAATTCAATGTCATTATGAAACGTGGCTTGCGAGTGCTTTAGCAATAACATTTCAGCTCGTTTCATTAAACCGTCTGTAAGTCCGTTCGTTTTTATCTTCTTGCATTTCTCTACAAATAATAAAACAGTCGCAGTTGTTCGAAGTAATCTCAACCAACTGGAGAAGCGAGTCGGTTCAGGTACAGGTAGGATATTTACTCTATTGTTTTCGCTAACTATATTTATTTTTTCTAATATTTCGTCATTAATTCTTGTTTTATTTTCGGGTTCCTGAGGCCAGCAAGAGCGTGGCTGGTGTAAAAACGTCGGACCGGTAAACCATGATGAATCGCTGCTAAGCACATGATCGGTACTTTTAGTGCCAAAGTCTGCTACGTTGACATCCGTCGGCACGTAGTGCCATTCGGTGGCGCTGCTTAGTTCATCTATTTCGCCTAGTCGATTGGCTATAAATACTTTATATGTTCTACAATTATTTCTTATCCAGTGTAAAACGGTTGTTGAGTCCGTCCAGTAATAAACTGAATTTGTTTTTAAACGATGTTCCTTTTTTATGTTGTTCCCTAATTTGCATCCTAATAGAGCACCCTGTAGTTCCAGTCGGGGTATGGAAATTGACTTTGTAGGTGTGACTTTACATTTGCTAGCAATAAATGCCACATTGATCCGTCCGTCGCTCATTTCCCTACGCCAATACGCAACGATCGCGTACGCAGTCGGTGACGCGTCACAAAATATGTGTAGCTCTAAATTTTCAATAATGGCATCCGAATCACCGTGGGAAAAGTACCAGCGCGGTATTCTTATATTATTTATTTGTTTTAACTGATTAATCCAATTTTTAAACATATTGTTGAGCTCGTCGTTTAATTTATCATCCCAACTCATATTTGTTTTCCAAGTTTCGCGCATTATTATTTTTCCTTTAATTGTAAAAGGTATAAGGTAACCGTGTATATCGAAAATAGACATGACGATACATAACAATTCGCGTTTAGTGGGTCTCCTTTTTAAATTTATAACTTCTTCTGGGATACGTTTTAATGATAGATCGAAACCTAACTCGTCAGTAACTGGGTACCATAACAAACCAAGCGTCCTTTCTGAACGGTCTTTATCTAAAGCGCAGCAGACGTTGTCGCTTAATGCTTCCTTCGGCACGCTTTCCAGCGCGTCTGGCACGTTGCTAGCCCAGTTTCGTATTTCGAAACCGCCTTGCTTGTGGATGAAGGAGACTTCCTTTATGATGTTTTTCGTAAACTCGACGTCAGATAAGCTATCAATGTAATCGTCCATGTAGTGCTGCTTGCATATAACATCAACAGACGCCGGGTAGGTATTTTTAAATCTTAATGCGTTTTGATTTTTAATATATTGCGCGATAAACGGTGAGCAGTTCGCGCCAAATATTAATGACGTCATAGCGTATTTATTAATTTCTTTAGTATTTTTGTCTCTAAATAAAAACCTAAGCGTATGTTGATCCTTTTCTTTAATTTTAATACGCAGAAACATGTCCTTAATGTCTGCAATAATTCCGATTTTATTTTCCCTAAACCTAAACATAATTCCAAATAATGATTGTAACAAATCCGGCCCTGTTAATAAAAAATCATTAAGGGAATATCCCTGTGTTTTCGCGGCCGCATCGAACACTAATCGTAATTTTTTCTTATTGGGGTTATCGACCCCAAAATGTGGTAGGTACCAAACTCGGTCACTGACCTCACTCTCGTGCAGCTTCCTAGCGTAATCGTTAGAGAATAAATGCTGGATACGTTCCTGATAGCGTGACGCGTAAGCGTTGTCGGTTGACATTTTTCTCTCGACTGATTTTAATCGATTGTGGGCATTCTGATAAGAATCGGGCATAACAAAATTATCGTGTTTCCAAGGCAACTCTACAAACCATTGGTTGTCTATTAATTCACATGAGTTATTTAATATGGTAACAGCACGCAAATCGTCTTTGTTCGGTCGTGGCTGATTTGAAATGCCTATAGAATCTAACTCGAAAGATTTTTTAACAATTTCGTGCAACTCAGAATCGCGACACTGTTGCGCGCTGTTATCACTAGTATTACAATCAGCTGACATGTTCGTAATGTGTATGTTATTGACAACACCGTGTACGCACCAACCTAGTGGTGTTTTTGTTACATATGGTTCATTTTTCCCGTTGCCCTTTAAACATATCACTGGGGCAATAAGATCGTAATTATCCTGACCGATTAACAATTTAGGTTGCGCGTCACATTTGCACAGGTCGTAGTCAATATAATTTGTATAATTGGTAAAATCTACACACGATAAACGTTGAACAGGTAAATTAAGTTCTTTCATTTTACGGGCACACAAATTAAAATGTTCTCCTTTCTTATTAGAAATTTCAAAACTTACATTTTCCGTTTGGCATACGAGCGTACCGGAGTCCCACGCGCTCTGCGCACGCATTGTGACGGCCTTACCGTGGAGGCCTGCTTGGTCCGCCAGGTCAGCTGCGATCAGCGTCACCGTAGCACCATCGTCCAGCAACGCGTGTGTGTGAATATTGTCTTTAGGTCCATGAACAGTAACCGGCACTATTTTTAACAACACTTTGGGCACTGACGGTACACTGACACTAGTAGACGCTTTGGTGTGGGCGTGGGCAACTGTGTGCTCGGCGCGCTGTTCGTCGGGCGCCGACTGAAGCACGCAGGCCGCGTCCGTTGCTGGGCGCGCCGTATCCGGCTGCGCGATGGCTGGAGGCGTTGTAGAAGCTGTAGGTTTCGTCCAGTGAAGCAGGGAGTGATGTGGATGTCCACACTCGCTGCAGTTAGGGGCGCTGCACGCGGTAGTTTCGTTATGCCGCGCGCCCAGACACTTGTAACATAGGTGTTTTGTTTTTACGAATCTCCAGCGGTCGCGTCTCATAGCGCGTTGGAATTTGATGCATTTTACTAGTGTGTGCGGAGCAGAGGCACGACAAAACATACATTTGTTATTGTTATCGGTGTTAGTGAATGTAAACACTGACTGTGATCTATTATTGTGGTCAAATTTCTTTTTCTCGTTCTGACTATGGACATAGCTTATTCCTGAAGTTGCGACGATCGTTGCTTCTCTATATAAAAATTCGGATAATAATTCCAGTTTAGGTATGTTGCAGTTGTCCCGTTTTTCGTAGCTATATTCGGCCCACTTGTTGATAAGCGTGGGCGGTAACTTCGCAAGTATCAATGCCGTCGTATCGGGACTCTGTAGATATTCTGGTAGCTGGATAGCTTTAACGGTTGTCACGTAGTTTTTTATTATAATGGCAAAATTCACTATGTCGGTATGGTACGCAATTGGAAGTGGTTGGATTTTCTTGAGTTGCGTAAATATTTTATTTATTATGCATTCGGGCCTACCGAATCGTAATTCCAAGGTGTCAGTTATTGTTTGCGGTGTTGTGTTGCCGATAAGAAGCGACGACACCGATTCTTTCGCCGCGCCCCGCAGACACTTTCGTAATCGCCAGATATTTTCAGCGTCGCTATAATTGCATAGTTGTGAGGATTCTTTATACGATTCCTTGAACTGCAGCCACTGCATGGGGTCGCCGTCGAATACTGGTAAATCTTTAGATGTTGCCAGGCGTGTAAGAAGCTCTCTGTTATTATCGCGAACATTGTTTCTGTTGAGTACCTGGTGCAGCGCTTCCGTCAATTGTGTGATGCCGTCGTCATGCGGCCGACGCTCGGAAACGAAGTCGTGTGGATACTTGTTCTGATTCCCGGTTTCGGTATTTAGGTCACGCTGATGATGCTTATCGTCTGGCATCGTGTATGACGGTTGGCAGACATCTTCAGCGCGTTGGTTTCGGGTACACGATGCGATGCTCTCTTGTTTGTCAAACCACGATTCGACTATTCTCGAACTTTGTGACACCGATCGGCGATCATTTTCTGCTAAGTCGGCTACATCGACTTCCAATTTTTTTAAGATTAATTCTTTCTCCATTTGAGCTCTTTTTGTTTGTAATTCTAGGTCAATTTGAGCTTGCCTTTGAGCTGCTTCGAACTCCAACTTTCTGCGGGCTGCCGCCGAGGAACAAGTGGTTTTTTCGCTTTTAACTGACATCACTGATAATTGTTCACTTTTGTTAGTCAACTGCTCCGTAGCACGTGTTTGACTACGTGTTTTAACACTAACACCCTTGGGGGGTGTGCGAAGCAGCGACATCCCTGCAACACAGGTTTTGGTGTCCCTATAACGCGCGCGTAGATCGCTAGCTCGAGATCCGACTCGATAGGACCAGCTTAATGTCGCGTATACGACCTACTCGACGACGATTTATAGGGAACTTAGTGAAAATAAAAGAGAGTGATTCAGTTTCATTACATTGAAGGTCTTGTAACAAATTGCGCGCGAACGCGGGCGCAGCTTACGGCATGCGCATGTCTTGGAGTCCAAAAAACAACTGGGGTCTCTCGCGCGGTCGACCTGTTTTAAGGGCGCGTTTTGGGGCGTGGCTTCGATTCTGAACCATTGCCTTTTATGGTAACGAAAACTTACGAAAGTCACCTCTCTCTATCACACTCGTGGCTTAAGTAGTGCTTTACTCTTCTACTCGGTGGTAAACATTGTTGAACAACATTATTAAATTAATTATTTTCTTAGGAAACTTATCATACCTGCTATTGTTACAAGACCTTGATATTTATTTATTGTAAACTACATACAAAATAGTATCATTCTTTTTCCATACGTAACACTAATTAAGAAATTTTGTCTGGAGTCCAAAACTCATCATCTCTTTCAATGATATCAATTTCTAAGCCATTTGGCGTCCATACAACAAAATAACAAAATGTTAGTTTCGTTATCATTAGTTGGCCTTGTACCTGGAAATAATAAAAATGCATTTTTTTTTTATTTAATTCCATTATGAGTCTCCAGAGAAAATGTTTTTTTTTTTGCCGTACTGCCTCTAGAGGTGTAAAACCTGCCGCTGATGACGGGCACTTTATTTCAACCAGACTGTCTGCTCCTATATCAGGCTCTTGCACTGTTACCTCACCGTAATGTCTATCGGCCATTTTAAAACGCTTAGCTCTTTTAGCACCACGCGCTTTGTCTAGTGCAATTCTCTTTTGTTGCCGTACTAATTTATTTTTCATTTTGTTTATATATTTTTCTGTATAAGAGAACGTCGTTTCAGGGCATACTACCTTTTGTACTTTACTTAAAAAACTATAATCTTTTGTATTGTAGTGCCCTACTGCGGAAAAACATCTTGCTTCGTACGTCCCTCTTCTCGTGAAATTAACTCGTTTGCCTGCAAGGAACTTTGCAATAATACTATTAAATTGTTCTGCAGGATTATTTGTCTCTTGAAGTAACAAGCTTTCCGCGTTTTGCAGAAGCCACCCAAGATTTTCAAAAATATCGTTCCACATCCCGCTGGATTTGAGTTGTGGAACGAGGTTCTCTTCATTCACTAATCTTTTACAATAATATTGTTTACAAGAATCATGTAATCCAAATACGTGGCATGGCCCATTTCGTAAGTCTTCTTCAAGGACTCTAAGCTTGTCTGCTGTTGCAACATCAAGCTGTTGCGCGTGTGCTACTACCCCAGTAACTGCGTTATATAGGCGTCGTAAATTGTCTAAAAGGGGTTTACGCAAAGTCACAGGTACAAAGCCAACTTTGTTCTGAGTATTTTTTCCTATTTTTCTAAGTTTATTCGTATAATTACGCAGTAAATGGTTACTGCATTCTATTTTCCTTATGTGAATATTAGGACCATACACCATTGTGTCCCTAAGAGCGTTCATGACGCTGTTATCTCCATCACAAATTACCTTGGTGTACATGAGTCCATGCATCTCCATGCTTACTTTGAATCCGTCTACCATGGCCGATGTCTCCATTTTGGTAGATGGACCAAACCAGTTTTTAAAACACGCATGTATCGGGATTGTGGATTTTTTATTTTGAGCTATAGCACATACGCTACAATAGGAGTTTTTGACCCCAATGTACAGTATTTTTTGTGTCCGGTGCCCTATTATAAAACCAAATCCAGAAAGTGAGTTAAAATTTGTACCGTAGCTACGTTTAGCCCATGAGCCGTCTGTTACGACGGTCACACATGGAACACCTTGTCTGACATTGTTATTTTCCAAAGCAAGTCGCCTTTCTTCTGCGCCTGCTTCCAACATAAGCTGTAACGCTATGTCTTTTTGGATAATGGCTAACTTTTGATTATTTTTTACATAAGAAGTTTCGCTCATATTAGGCATATTTAAACTAGCACATATCTCATCAAGCTGACTCCATCCTTTGCCAGTTTGTGAAATACCCTCTATTACATTTAAATTAATAGGGATCTCTTTAGATCCTTTATTAGACTCCTGAGATTCGATATTTTCTATTTTGTTGCACAATTTGCATTTGAAAAGAAATTGAGAGTAAAACCCATTTCTTTTTTCTTTTATAAATTCTAAATGCTGAAAATTACATTCAAATGGATCATGTCTAATATTTTTCAATTGTTGAAATAGATAAGCAATACTCACTATCCTATTTCCCTCTAAAGTTGCACAATCATTCCTATCACAATTGTCGGCACCCTAATTGCGTAACACACAATTAATCGGAATCGGTTTCATTTTGACAGTTCAACAACATTCATTGCGTTATTTTGTACGTGTTGTGCAGACAAATTTTTCGAACTTATGAAGCAATGGATTAGCAATTTGCTTCAAAATGATTCAGATTACTATTGATTGTGTGTTACGCAATTAGGGTGCGGTTCCTAAAGAGAAATTATAGGTATCTGACTCGGACTCTGAGTCACTGGATTTGTTATATACATGTGTGGTTGACATCGTTTCTTCCTGTGTGGCCCTGTAAACACGAAACTCAATCAGAAGACGTAAAAAGTAGTAGTAACAGACGTTGAAAGTCCAGCCCGAGGCTCATTTCCGACTGATCCAGTTTCTCTAAACTTCTGTACCCACGTCCATATCAATTGGATTGACGGACCATCCTTTAATCGTCGGATATCAAAGTGAGAACAAAACCGACGCCTCGCCACATTGATCGAATTATTGTTCGCAAAATACGCCTCAACCGCAAAAGCGCGGTGCGGTCCCGTCCACTGACTCATGGCTTCTAAACAACCCGCAACACTCCCGCGCCGAATGATACCCCGCTCGCCCCGCTAACGCTTTGCTAGTCGCCGTGAGCTCTGTTCAAAGTGAAAAATCTACCGGCGGACTCCCTGTATTAATCCCGCCGAACAATTTGTCATTATTTTTGGAGACGCAGGTGAATAATTCGCAAATTTTCATATGATACCATAGAGATCTCATCTATGATTAACCAGTTCATATGGTGCCATTTAAGTCTTTCATTTTCTAGCTTTTGCCCAGTAATTTTTTTGTATGTCATGGTATTTCCTTCTTCAATCGGAAGTGAGAATATAGAGTGCAATGTTTTGCCAAATATTTGACGTGCGGCTACTCCTGTTAGGGATCCCACTTCAATTAATTTGGCCTTGAGCAATATGTCAACTATAGGTGCATAACACCGTTTAATATGTTCGACGAGTAATTTCAAGACGAAAAGACTTTCCACTTCCCGCACCACCAGTGATGAATAATAATAATTGGTTTGCTTGTCCCTGCCAAGTCAAGTCACTTTCCACAGCCGCAGAAACTTTTTGGAAAAGATCTCTCTGTTGAACGTTTGGACCTCGAATATTCCCTAAGAAGACTTCATCAGGCATTGCAGATCTTTCGCATACGTCTTCACAATAATTGTCATCGATATTTACGATCTGTTCACCGCCACAGATCAATGGACCATCGACATCATGAGTGTCACCGGCAGCGTTAAGCGCGACTGCTTGGGCGAGAGCTTGTTGTATCATTTGTTCTGCCTGAGCAAACACTTCTTGCGCTTACATTGCGATGTAATGGTCGAAGTTCTCTTTGTCGCCTAATGCTCGGCGGTTTCTTCTTCAAGTAGAAGATCACTCTCATGTGACATACTAACAAGCTGTAGTAATAAGCTTTGTCACTGTTTAATGTGAAATATCGTGTACGCAATACTGCCGACTTATTTCTTATACGCATCCGCGTGTTATCTCTTAGTCGTATAAATCTTGCTGGCGTTACATCTTCACCCCTTAGTTCTTCATCGCCATCGTCTTCATCCCATGTAAAGCTAGACACCGTTTCGAAGCGCACAGCGAAATCAGCGAGGCTTAAGTCTTCTAGTTCTTCTGGGCGTAATATATACCGGTCAAAAATGTTGTTGTAAACTAATGTATCATCACTGTCGAATCGTAGAAGTCGGAAACGTTCAGTTGGCTTACAACTGTTAATGAAGACTGTTTTACGGGAAGACATTTTGAGCGGTAAGTGACACAATCTATATGCGCATTCTGGAGCACTTACAAGGCGTTGAGATAGAATGGCCATTGAGACTGCAAATAACTGTTTCTATACAGGACCACCTTGCCTCTTAGCCTTCGTAATGGCTTCTCGTACAACTTCACCTGTATCATGGGGTTCGCATTTACTTGCGTATTTAGCCACATAGTACGCAACTGCTGTTACATTACCGCACGGTTGTACATCAATGTTTCCTTTCCATAATTTCAGTAGAGTAGGATTGTAATTATTCACCATAGTTTCGTCTGCAGTTCGTTTCAAACAACAAAATCGTCCATTATTAGATAATACTTCATCAGGACATAAGCAAACTGTAGTCTCGTATGCGGGCCTTGGGAAACCAAAGCGACAATTACTATTGTTGTTGTTGCGGTTTTTGTAACAGGTGGCAGTGTGTGTATTTGCACGTCTTCAATTAATTTCTGCAATAAAGGGTCATTGCGCATTAAGGAGCATGAAACAAACTTTTCGATAACTTCGATGCCCTCAGGAGTCGAAAAATCTGGCATATTGTCACACCACATCAACATATGATAGTGTGGACTTCCACGATTTTGAAACTCGATTCTATACCAAAAGTCCACAACCACCTACAGTCTGGATCAAGATTGAGGAATCTCATTAGAGTGTTCACGCGAGCGTAAATTGTCGAGAGACAACCACGGGATATTTTTGTACCAACTGTAGACGCTCGGGAAAAGACAGGCTCTCTGTATCATTTACATCACGACCATCTGCAATAAGTAAGGTTTTGATCAGTTAAGATCGTTTGCAAGAAAACGTCAAAAACCATGTAGGAGGCCTTAAACTTCGAACCATTGCAGTAAGTTCAGAACAACATTTCTGCCAATAAGACGCTGACCCTCTAATATTACGCAAATTACCTATGAGTCCTCGAGGTGTCTGATCGTTCTGGCAGTTGACGCATCCTGCATGATATAGATACACTGGATTTAGCTCGATAATACTCATCTACAGAAAGAGCAAAAAACAAATAGTCGTTTCGATTGAAACGCTAGTCGAGGCTCATTATTCTATTTTGAAAGTAGTCCAAAGGAGTAATTTGAACATTTCTTATCTCACCAAAGCCATTTTTACCACCAGGAAAAAGACAATACCACGCAAGCTCTTCCGTTCGTCGTTCTTGATCCATATATAATGGTGGCGCTGTTTTTCTTGTAATGTCAGCTAATCTCATCTCGTTATTGGGCATAGTTTGATGGGGATTCAAAAAAACAACACTTTCTAGATTAGGGACCGCTTCGTCTATGCTGCGGAGCATACTTGTTGTTTCAATTATTGTGGTAATTGGTTCAATTTGTGATAGTGGCCTTTCTTGTTCTGAAGCTGAGATTGGTCGAGATGTTTGTTGAGAAGTGCTGTCATTTTCTAGTATAAATAATTAGTACTCCATGAATAACATTTATATTTATTGTACTTATATTCAAAACATTTATTTTGTCAAAACATTGTTTGTTTACTCCAAATAGATTTTGCAAATTTAAACCGTTGCCACCTGAAAAGGATAAATTTTTGGTTTTTATTTGGTGATAATTTGGTTACAGTGTCATCTTCTTACTCCATATTTAAATCCCGTGACAAATGGCCAGCAGAAATACAATGAAGCTCATATCAAGACTCGCAATTTTGTTGAACGCCAGTATGGAGTTATTAAAAGAAGGTTTCCGGTCCTAGCTTTAGGCATACGCCTAAAACTAGAGACTGCCGTCAATGTCATATTGGCATGTTGTGTTTTGCACAATATTTGTATACTGAGAAACGAACAACCACCCATTAACGATGGATCCATACCAAATTTAGAGGAATTGATTGCAAATGGCCAAATTACCAGACTACCCATGGAACGACATGACCCAACATATGGATTCTTAAGGAGTCAGTAACACAGTATTTTGAAAATTTATACATTGTAATTTGTTATTAATAATAAAAATATGTACCTCTTATTTGTGGCAGAATTTCGTTTTTTATTTCGACTTCTTTAGCTGCCGCTTGCAACTGGGTGTTATATAAATTTTTCTTAAATTCTATCTCCATTTGAAGGAGCTCCCGCATGAGGCCTTCTGTAGTTTGTTTTTTTTTTTATTTACTTCGTCAAAGCTGGCACAGAGAGTGGACACAGCCTCAGTCCGCTCATTTGTTTGAGATAACTGTGGCCGCCTCCGGGACCACAGTGGAGTTGTCCTTATTATCTAAAAAAGAAGAATTCATTAACTATGCGTACTGAAACCTTGTTACTGAGATAATGCAGAAATATTTTGTTTTTTCCATCAAGTAAAAATAATAATTATTGAAATAACTTACATTTAATGCGGGTTCTTCAGTTGATGGTGATTCTAGTTGTATGATTTCAACATTTTGCATTTCATTGATGCAGACTTCTTTTGTTACTGGCTCCGTTACCTCTATTTTTGAGAGTGTCAGTCTCAATCCAGTCACTGTCAGTGACACTTACAATACCTGTGCAACCCCGGCCTAGTATGTTGCACACTTGATCCAGAATTGAGTCAACTTTTACTTGTGAGGGACCACCACCAGTTTGAGTAGTGTATCTGGGAGTTGAACTATAGTACAATTTACTCTCCGTTTTCATTTTGTCCCACACCTTCATGAGAGAGTCTTTACTTCTGTGAATACAAAATAAATTTCCATCTATTAACATTCAGTGTTTTTAATGATCTCAAACAACAGTGTAGATTACATTTTACTTGTCCTAACCCAATTAATAACTTTGTTAAAAGTAATACAGAAATCAGAAGTAAGTAATAATAAATAAGTAGGTAGGTAATAATATAATATAATAAATAGTAAAGACGTACCTATAAATTGTTCCAGTGGAATTAAATTTATTGGTTAGTTCTATCCACGCCATATTTTTCGCCTCGTTCGTGGCTCCATCGGTTTTTTTTATTTAAAATTGTATCTTTATGTTCTAAAAGCAACTTCACCAATTTATCTTTCTCTGCAATGGTAAAATTTTGGCCTCGTTTTCATTTTTCAGACATAATGATGTAAAATAAAACAATAAAAACCCGTAACAACAAAGATGCGAACCAAAGAGTATAGTAATATAGTGGGACAAGAGATCCCTCTTACGGCCTTCCTTTCAAGTTCGCTTCGAAGCGCCATCTATTTCTTCGCCCCCTAAATCAACGTTACACACCTAAACACACAGCAGTAGGTTCAATCTGCGCATGTGTGCCGCGGGCATCCAGCTCTTCGTACCTATTAATACTTTTATAGTATGCAATATCATTTTAAAATTTTATTAATAGTTTGCACAGGCAAACTAATAAAAAAATAGTAAAATAATATTGTTTTAGTCTTTTGACAGCAAAACATTAAAATAATGGTTACATAGATATTTCAAGGAAGAATTTAGGTTTGGTGATTAAAATACAAAAGATTGTTTAAAATCATTTATTAAAATGTTTATGCTTATTATAATAAACCTGAGCAGCTAATTTTAATTCATCCTCACCAGCATATTGTATTAATCCACCTAGAATTCGGTTAATTGATCTTCACCAACTATATATTATAACATTTATAGTAGTTTCCACAAAATAATCTGTCAATTTACTTTTATGTTCTTTACATTTAAATGTAAATTCCACTATTGTTTCTACTAACACTTTAATTTTATATTTTAATTTATTTTTAGGTACATTTGTTTTCAAAAATGATGTTGTACAATTTTGAATCTCATGGAAACACTTTACTAGACATTCTGATGGGTAGAACAACCATTTTTTATCTTTATTGTATTCCTTTGCTGATATAAATGCATTTTTTCTGTATCTCTCGTGGCTAGTAATATCTCTGCATTCCATGAATTTTTTTACAACATTTTTAAGACAGACATTTTGATAAAACCCAACCGCAGACGTAATTTCTTTGTCCAAAATCATTTTCATAATTTGTAGGTAACAAAATATCTATAGTAAAATTAATATTTTGATCTTCGGAAATATCAGAAGAATTTGTACTGTCACCAAGCGTGGGATTTTTAACAAAAAAATCTAACGTTTGGAGACACGAGTTTGTATCCTCTTCGCAGATAGAGTGTATGGAGTGAGGAGAGTTATAGTTACTTAATAGGAGGGCTTTAAATGCACCCTCCCACATTACAGAATTAGGTGCAACATTCCTCACTCCATAACTTCTGATATTTCCGAAGAAGTTTTCAATTGGGTCTTGGTTACAATTGCTTGTGAAAAATGCATCTAAGCTTTATTTTTCTGATAATAATTTCCAAATTGCTTCCATTCCTTCAATAGTATTAATAAAATTATGAACAGATGGTACAGTTTTTCCAGTAAACCGAATCTTTGTGCCTTCTTTTTTCTTTTCTATAAATTTAACAGTTTTCAACATCTTTTTTTGCTTTGAACCAAAGTTGATGGTGAAGTGAATTTTTCTTAACAGCCCCTTTATAAACCTTTCCATTGCATGAATTAAATGAATTACAATTTAATGAATCAAATAAATTGTCTAACATTAATGTTATTGGTATTATTTGTTTACACTCTTTATCGAGATCTCCCCTAGCCGTAAGGTGCTCAGCAGCGACAGCAACATTGTGGCTAAACACCTGTGTTGCTGTCTTGACGCGCATTTTTTTTTCTGGTGTTACATGCTCTTCTATTAGTTTTTGAGACAATCTCAATTCACCATGCATTTTTTCCGCTCCATACAACATTTGTATGTAATCCCATTTATACAAAAAATCTTTATTTTCATGTATGTACATACTTCATATTTTTAGTTATCAAGTTGTTGCGAAGTCCTTTTATTAAATGTGGAACATCGTAAATAGGTATTATTTTCTTACAATTTATTTCGATAATTTCTTGCTCCCATTGCTTGCCTCTTCTCAAATACTTTTCTTTTGATCCTTAATTAATTCGTTAATGGCGGCAACGTTAACTGTACTCTGATCGCATACAGTGCATAATACAATAAGTCCACCTTTTTGGACATGGACTATTACAACTTTTATTACTTGCTTCAATTCGTGTTTCTGCATATTGCTTGTAAAAAAGTATGCAACTGGTTGTTTATAATATTTTTTAATTCCTTTCACCATAAACACTAAGGCATGGTCGGCAATCATATTTTTGCCATAATCAGCGAAGACTTTTAAACGATCATTTTTTGAATCGTAGTTTATGTTGGGCGTTATCGACATTTCAAAAATCAATGTACACAATCGATCTTCGATGTCCATGATACTGGTTGTTTTCTTAATTTTTTCAAATATAATTTCATTTATCCCTGGTGGACTTTTACTTGCGACAAAAGTTTCTTCATAGTTTTTGCTGAAGGCAAAATATAATTCTGCGACATCCATGAATAACATTTAGGGCTTCTTTTATATAGTGACAAAGACATCACTTTCTCCTCAAGGGTAAATCGCCTTCCTTTAGCTTTCTTACTAGATCCTTTGAACTGCGATGCGAACAGTTAGGTTAGGTCAGGGAGCGAGCGTCAGAATCAGAACTGTCACTTTTTTTTAAAACAGATTGATTCATGATACTGGTCATACAGCCACGAAAAGTTGTAGTTTTTACTTGTTTTTAAGTCACAATGTCTTAATTTATTTGTGTTTTCTATTCTACTGTATAAAATTCGCAATTTGTTTTTAAATATCTCATAAATCTTCGTAAAACAGCTACACAAAAATCGTATCGGTAAAAGTACGGTTCGGCCATTTCCACCACTTCGCCAAAAAGGAACCGTCACCTTTCTAAGTGGCCGGTACTAAGGTACCCCTTAAGATGGTGAAAATGGATTTAGGTAGGGGATTGATTTAGAGTACACTTTAGTATAAGGGAACCTTAGTTAGGGTGTCATTTAGGATAGGTTGGTGAAAATGGGCATTAGACACCTGGAAACCCACACACGAGTAAACCACTCTAACGCCACGGCTCTCCAGCCGACCAGCAATCGCATTGCTCTCACACATCCAGCGCATGGATCCGTGTGCATCACCCTATGACACCACACAACTTTACTACGGCCGATAGAGAACCCCTACTCGCGTGCTTCCCATAATGTAGGCTTGCTCATCACCACTGTGATCACTAGGGTCCGGATTAATATGTAAATACATATTTTTAATTGCAATGGTTTTCGTTCTTAATTATATTTTCTACATAAATTCTGATATTTGGATCGAGAAAATTCAATTTTTATTTTCCATAATGCTAATGTTAATCCATATTTAACAAAATAAAAATCCTGATTTTTATTATCCCACGACACTTGGATCAGGAGCGCTGTGAAATGCTTAAATTTTTTTTAAGTGCCTGCTCTAAATGTCGTCTAAAAGTCGCTAAACCGACACGCTAGTGGTCACTTTCATGGCGCGCTTTATTTCATTCATTCTGCACTTTGTGCCCCCGCGCCGCCGCCCGCCCGCACCCCTGTCACCCGGCTCGTGCCTCATTGCCGCCGTTATTTTAGTTAGACTGTGACGATCGTGATTGCTTGCCGTGTTGAGTTTCTGCGTCTCATTGTGTTTTCTAGTGCCTCGTGTTATAAAATGCCCAAGGATAAGCAACTATTGCGGTACAAACTGGAAAAATATTGTTACGCGCCACAATTAATGCCTGATACACGGTGACATTAGTTACCACTGGCGACATCTATTGTGGATGGGCAGAACTAACTGGCGCCATCTATTATGGAATAGTAGAACTAATAGTCACGCCATCCGTCAGCGCCATCTATTGACGAGTAGATATGACGAAGCTAGAACTTACTAGAACTATCGACATGTAGTCAGTCGGGGCCGGTATGTACTCGAACATTCTAGACGGTTCTACAATAGAAGGTTCTGGAACTATCTGCGGCACTATATAAGGCCGGGAATAGCCGCGAGCAATCAGACTTGGTTTTGCGACACAAGCGAATACATCGAAAGCGATCTTCAAGTGCGACTTAAGAGTGATTGTGTTTTATAATTAGTGTGTTTTGAATTGTTGTTAGTGTTGATTAATTAAAGTGTAACTTTTGGGTGATTTTTATCGGCATTTTTATTGTCACGAACCCGAAGCTCGTAACAATTGGTGTCAGAAGTGGGATTAAAATCATGCCGATTTTACCTAAAGACGACACGGAGGGTATCCGTACCCGGAGTCAACGCCAACAGGAGACGGACCAGAGGCGTTTTGGTGGAGCTGCGCCGCAGAGGTCGGAGGGCCAGCTACCAACCACGGAGGCCGACCCGTCCGCAGCAGCTCCAGCATCATCAGCACCAGACTTTGCTGCTCTGATGATGATGCTGCAGGAGCAGTCCCGCCGGCAGGAGGAACAGGCTCGCCGACAAGAGGAACAGGCTCGCCGACAGGAGGAACAGGCTCGTCGGTTGGAAGAACAGCTCCAGCGGGACAGGGAGGAACAGGCTCGCCGACAGGAGGAACAGGCTCGCCGGTTGGAAGAACAGCTCCAACGTGATAAGGAGGAGCAAGCGCGCCGCCAGGAAGAGCAGATGCTCCTTATGAAGGACCTTCACGCTACCTTAGGGAAGGACATGAAGGAGGTGAAGGATAAGGTTGCTCAACATGACGACCGCCTGTCGGAAGCTGAAATCCGGATCGACCAAGTGAGTAATCGGGTTGACAACGTGGTGGCTGACGTGAAGAAAACCGTGATGGCTGACGTAAAGAAAACGCTGGATTATCTTAATCTGGGGGATGGAATCGCAGCTCCCGTAGCTACAACACCTTCGCTACGTGGATTCAAAGTGCCACCGTTCGACGGAACTTCTTCCTGGTCGGCCTACAAAATTCAGTTTGAGGCTGTCATGAAGGCGAACGCTTGGAATAAAAGTCAGGCCATGACTGCCCTCACCCTAGGCCTGCGCGACCAGGCCCTAACCGTTCTGGAAGCTCTCGGAAAGGAAGTGACTTACGAGCAACTCCTTGAGGCATTGGAGGCTCGGTATGGCGACGCTCACCTGGAACACGTGTTTCGTGCGCAGCTCAAGGATCGCGTGCAACGCATTAATGAAAACCTGCAGCAGTGGGCCCTTGAAGTGGAGAAGCTGGTGCGTAAAGCTTACCAGTCCGTACCTGCGCTTATTGATGGGAACCTGGTGCAGGCATTCATCGACGGCATCCGCGACCTTGAAGTAAGAGCTGCTGTGAGGCTCGGGCACCACGGGACGCTTAAGGACGCCTTGGCCCATGCACTGGAGGTGGAAGCCGTGCGGCAGGATCATCGCTCCCATCGCGTCAGGGAGGTTGCAGCGGCTACAGTTCGCGACCGCAATAAAGGATACAGCCCTAGGTGCTACGGTTGTGGGGAAAAGGGCCACCTTCGATCCAGTTGCCCTAAGCGAACTGCAGAAAGGGAAGACGGCCGATCTCCAGAGGGCAGTGCAGCTAACAGCACCACCCAGCGGAATGGCGATCAAGAATTTGTGATAGCGTACTTCAGCAAGTCATTGTCGAAACCTGAAAGGAACTATTGTGTTACGAGACGAGAACTGCTTGCTGTGGTAAAGTCATTGCAGCACTTTAGCAAATATCTTCTGGGTCGGAAATTCCAGTTACGAACCGACCATGCTGCACTGAAATGGCTATTGCAGTTCAAAAATCCAGAAGGACAAGTTGCGAGATGGATTGAACTTCTGCAGGAATACGACTTCGTGGTCGAACATCGCAGCGGAAAATCTCATGGCAACGCAGATGCATTGTCAAGAAGACCTTGTCCTGAAGACTGCAAGCATTGTACTAGGCAAGAGAGTAAAGAAGTCGTACCTGTGAGGATGCTCAAGACAGACCTCAGCATCGAGTGGAAGGACAGCCTACAACGTGCACAGCAGGAAGATTCAGACATCAAGCCGATTCTGGAGTGGATGAAGGCCAGAGCTCCTAAGCCCAAGTGGAGCGACGTCTCAGCGATGAGTTCGATCACGAAAAGCTATTGGGCCCAATGGGACAGCTTGGTGATTCAGGATGGAGTCCTGTGCCGAAAATGGGAAAATGCTCGGGGAGATAGCTGTCATTTGCAAATGGTTGTCCCTAAAGCTCAAGTACCGAATGTTCTACAGCTGTACCATAATGGATGTTCAGGAGGTCATCTGGGAGTAAAACGGACTCTACTGAAGATACGAGAACGGTTTTACTGGGTCCACTGTCGGGACGATGTTGAGGACTGGTGTCGCAAATGTACAAGTTGTGCAGCTGTAAAGGGACCTCAGACTCGTAGTAGAGGTGCATTGAAATTGTACAATGTTGGCGCACCATGGGAGAGGATAGCCCTCGACGTTGCGGGGCCGTTTCCGGAAAGTGAAAGTGGCAACAAGTATTTCATGGTTGTGATGGATTACTTCACTAAGTGGCCGGAAGTCTTCGCCATTCCAAACCAAGAAGCTTCGACAGTTGCAGATAAATTAGTTTATGAAGTCTTCTGTCGTTTTGGAGTTCCACTAGAGATTCACAGTGATCAAGGAAGGAATTTTGAGTCCCAAATATTCCAGGAAACTTGTCGAGTTATGGGTACTCATAAAACAAGAACAACTTCTTACCACCCACAATCGGATGGAATGGTGGAACGATTTAATCAGACACTGGAGAGGTACCTAGCAAAAGTTGTGGAAAATCGACAACGAGATTGGGACAAGCACATACAACCGTTTTTGTTGTCATATCGAAGCGCTGTTCACGAAAGTACATCGGTGACACCAGCCTTCGCAAACTTTGGAAGAGAATTACGGCTGCCTGCAGACCTGATCACCGGAATACCACCTGATGCCCCATGCAGTATAACGGATTATGCGAATAACTTGCGGAATAAAATGAATGACATTTGTGAGCACGTTAGACAATCGGGCCAGCAAATGTCTGAAAAGATGAAAACCCGTTATGACCGCAAAATGAACAGTAAAGGGTTCGACGAAGGTTCACTAGTGTGGTTGCACAATCCAGTGCGCAGCAAAGGGAAATCTCCTAAGCTTCAAGCTAAATGGGATGGACCGTACCGGATTGTGACAAAGATCAATGACGTAACCTACCGGATACGGAAAGGTGCAAGAGGTACTCCTAAGATCGTCCATGTGGATCGATTGGCGCGTTATTATGGAGCCGATAATGCTCGGGACGAGCATGTCTTAGGAGGGGGCAGTGTTACGCGCCACAATTAATGCCTGATACACGGTGACATTAGTTACCACTGGCGACATCTATTGTGGATTGGCAGAACTAACTGGCGCCATCTATTATGGAATAGTAGAACTAATAGTCACGCCATCCGTCAGCGCCATCTATTGACGAGTAGATATGACGAAGCTAGAACTTACTAGAACTATCGACATGTAGTCAGTCGGGGCCGGTATGTACTCGAACATTCTAGACGGTTCTACAATAGAAGGTTCTGGAACTATCTGCGGCACTATATAAGGCCGGGAATAGCCGCGAGCAATCAGACTTGGTTTTGCGACACAAGCGAATACATCGAAAGCGATCTTCAAGTGCGACTTAAGAGTGATTGTGTTTTATAATTAGTGTGTTTTGAATTGTTGTTAGTGTTGATTAATTAAAGTGTAACTTTTGGGTGATTTTTATCGGCATTTTTATTGTCACGAACCCGAAGCTTGTAACAATATATTAAAGATTTCCCAGACCAATCTCTGAGTACAGATGGAAAAGTACTGTTTTGTAATGATTGTGAAAAATCCATATCGACCGAGCAACGTTTTTTTTATTTCGCAACATGTGTCTACTGCTAAACATAAGCTAAATATTAAGAGAAAGAATAAATTTAAGCAACAATTTTTTCTGATGTAATCGCAAGCAGCTCCCAAAGTTCTACTTTCCCGAAAGAATTATGTTATGCTATGATATATGCAGATATACCGTTACATAAATTAAACAATCCAAACTCTTAAAAAATTCCTAGAAAAGTACTCTGGCAAACGTATTCCAGGTGACACTTAGAAAAAATTACGTAAGTGGTATTTATGAAGATTGTTTGGCTTCTATTCGCGAAAATGTTCAAGATGGCCCTATAAGGTGGACATTGGTGAAACTAGAGATTCTGAAAACCGATGCATTGGCAATGTAATTATCGGACGTCTAACTGAAGAAAAACCCAGCAAATCCTTTTTATTGGCGTGTGAAGAACTTCAGAAATGCAACCATCAAACATCAGCAAAGCTTTTTAATGATGCTATGAGTGTTTTGTGGCCTAATGTAACTCCATTAGGCCACAAAACACTCATAGCATCATCATTCATCATCATTTTTTATTTTTTTTTAATACATATTAATCCGAGCCCTAGTGATCACTATCTACTTGGATTGGTACATGACCTACTGGCATCTTTCTATACCTATCGTGAGCATACTTGTAAGGTTAGAATTTAAAGCTTTTAACGTATAGCGATCGATCGTATTGTGTCGATCTAACTTAGTCTTATAGTCTGATTTCACTCTTCGTTTTCTAATAACACGAAATCGTCAACCGAACATTTTGGTATAGCTGCCTTTGTTCTATCAAATCTAGCTTTCTGTTGTTGACCGTTTAAAACTGAATTTATTACAAGAGCTTTAGGCAACAAAAACTCTGTCGCAGACATGTTAACCGAAAAGCCTAGGTTCAGTATTTCACGTACTATCATAATATTACTTTGCAAGTAAATGTCGGGTAGAAATGTAATAAAATCTCAAGTTGTTGCTCGCTAATTGCAACGCTACATATTATTAATTTGGTCTGTGCTGAATACACGCGTTTGACCAATACCAGTCAACGCAATCACGTTATTAACCAGTTTGCCACTTAATTTGGCCGCACAACTCGCCTTTACTAACGAGCATTCAGCACCAGAATCATAAACAAAACAATACAGCAATACATACCTTTATGTTCTAACGTGTCTGAGGGTAGTTGTACGACGTCCACTCGGCGTTCACGACTTCCAGCACATTGTCCACCATCCGCATGGCTTGGCTGCCACTACTCGTGCACCCGGCTGCGATATGTCCTGGTTTCCCTCACTTGCAGCACACGAAAGGCTCCGCTCAAATTCTTAAAGTCACTCCATGTCGTTCCTTGGTAAGCTATTTTTTTTTTTTTTGTTTTGGCAGGAGTGGGAAATTCCCACGGACACCTCGACTACCTCACAGGGTGTGAGACAGTCGAGGTAGTGCCGGACACGAACCGGCTAAAACCACACTCCTGCCCCACCAGTGTCCCTCTGACATGGGAATCAGAGTCCTTAGTCACAATTGTTGTGCCTTTTTTGGCGACTTTTTTGTTGGAGGCCGAAGAGACCACACTCTATTGTGCGATTAATTTTGACAATAATTATGTTTTTAATACTACAATAGCTTGAAATAAATTCTATTCTGTTCTTTACTTACTACTTTTTACTAAATATGCTCTGACTAAATTTATATATTTGTTTCTGTTACTTTTGATTTATTTGTTAATGCTTTTATAATTTATTTTAAAGATTTTACTATTATAAATGTTGTCCCTAATATTATTTTTATGGCTTATAACTATTTGTCACTTGGTTTCTTTTACATTAATTGGACATGAGTTTATTTCTATGATATCATTACTATATCCTCATTATATAATTATATATCACAGCTTTTAAAAAAGCAAATATTTTATTTAAAAAAACAAATGTCTGTGAGATAGATTTTCAACCAGCTTGACACCGCTTGTCGGTTCCACTAGAGTTGACTCACGTATAATTACAGCCACTTTCTCACGAAAGTGACTCCAATTACCATTCTCCATTGAGCCAACCCCAGTGGTTCGCTCAATGCGTCTGCAATCTGGCGGTGTCAAACTGGTCATCTCTCTATAATACCCGGAAGTGGGGGCATCGACAACTTTAGCAATAAGCTATTGATCCTCTTGCGAATGCGTCCCACTTCCTTCGTATCGGGCACAAATCACTGAACGTATTGTGCGAGTGTTCCCCCAGCTTGGCTCTGGTGCTTCGCCGATCTGTTTGTGTGGGCAGTCCGCCTTGAGGTTTGGACTGCCGCAGTGCACAGACGTTTTCCGTGCCCGTATGCCAAGCAGCGGGTACACTGCACCAGAGGCGTCTGGTCTTCGACGCGCACTCTCTGGAGGTCAATCTGAAGCTTGCCCCCTTCGAGTGCCCTCTTCCAGATTGCTGGGGTAACACTCAGCACAATGCGGACATTTTGAGTTCCTCGTCCCCGAGGCAGTGAAAGATCTCCTGGTTCTGATTCCTAAGGGCTCTCAAAACCTCCTCGTCACTGTGTACAGACAGCACATCCCTAAGAACCAGGAGCGGGTCCCGATTTTTCACCGCCTCGACGACGAGGTTCTCTCCGGCCGATTCAAGTCGCTTCTTTAACTTTTCTCTCTTTTTGAGTCTTTTTGGTCTTTGGCCTTTCGGACCCTCTCTACTCGCACCCAGCACCCTTCGCGTCCACCGCTTTCCTAACTCTTTCGAGTATTTCGGTCCCAGTATCCATCTTCTGTGTTGAGGAGACCACTACGGAGTGCAGCGTCGTTCGCTCCGGGGCTTGTGCCCTAGTGTGGCTCTTACTCCCAGACGCTACACCCGCGTAAGTTTTCTTCACAACACATTCCCTGCTAGCCAGGCTGTCTCGCAGCTTGACCAATTCTTCAGAGTTCTCCTTTATTAAGGAGACTAGCTGTTGCCCGCGGCTTCGCTCGCGTTAAGTAGTATTATTAGAGATGGGCCGAATGTAGTTTGAACCGAATCCGAACTTCGGCCGAACATTCGGTTAAAATGAAAAGTTCGGCCGAACTTCGGTTCAATCTCAAGCGCTTTCTCGAGAGCGACACGTCGTGACTTGTTTACGCATTTACTCCAATATTATTGCTAGATGTATCCCGCCCCCACACCGCGCTCCCATCGCGTGGCCCCGAGCCGGCCGGTCATTAGCAAATAAATAAATGACAATGACAGTAAAAGACATAATTTTATTTTACAGTAATGCTATTCTAATTCTATTGAATTTCAGTCAAAACAGTGCAAGTAGGTATTATTTTTCTTGTGCCGAATGTTCGGCATCTGAACGGAATTTCGGCCGAATGCCGAAGTTCGGTTCAAGCTGCCGAATTTCGGTTGAACCGAATGTGAACCGAATTTCGGCCCATCCCTAGTTATTATTAAATTAGGTACTTATATTTTTTTGCGGCTTTACTTTTATTTAGCGTGTGTAAAAAATTATGGCCTACAAAACTTCTTTGTACACAATATTCTTAACTAATCTGTCATTAGGCGCTAAAACTATCAAGCTATTGGGTGAACTTACTCGTGAGCAAGCATCATAAATCTGTCCATGAGAGAAGCAATATTCTCTCAAGTCAATACCCGCAAATTTGAGAGTTTGCCCCTGAGACTTATTTATTGTAATGGCAAAGCAGACTTTTAGAGGAAACTGTAATCGTTTAAATTCGAACGGGATATAGTTCGGTATTAATGGGATTCGTGGTATAAATACAGTTTCCCTTTTCGCACACCCAGTTAATATGTATAGTGGCTTCCACTATATTGCGATGTAAGGCTTTCACTTGCAGTCTCTGCAGAATGTTCACAAATTCATGTTTGAAGCAGTTAGGAATAACTTTGTCCACGCAAAGTTTGACTAAATCGTCATATTCAGCTTTTGATATGGGAAGCTGCGATCGATAACAAGGTAAAAGAGATACCTTGGTTTTAGACGGAATTTCAACATCAAAGGACGCCGCAGTAGGATTCATAGATGTTTTATATTTAACACTTTGCTTGTCTTTTCTGAAAGTCATAATACGGATTTTGCTTATCTTTCCAGTTAAGTTGCCTTTATAATATTTGTCACTAATACTATCCCATCTTTAAAAATCTTCATAACTCAGACTTTCTACCTCGAAAGGCGCTGGTTCTTGTCTGGCAGTTGCAAAAACTGTAAACCATTGTGATGGTGCGTAAACAGTTGTATTCTTCAATCTATTTTCAATAATAGCATGCACTGTATCTACGGGCATGTAAGTGTGTCCAGTCAAGAGAAAGTTTATTTGAATAGTGTCGATATTTTTACACTCCTGTAATGATGAATGCAACTTTGCCAACACAGTACGGTTGCGGTTTTGGCCCAGAAAACAGTCACAATACAGAAGTAATCGAGTGACGTTTCCTCTGGCATCTACCGATTGAATATATTTGTGCAATATAGTTGCAATCTCGTTAGCTCCACGCTTACCATTGCTCTCGTCCCAGTAGTAACAGAAAACTTTACGAGTTCCATTTTCATAAACACACAAATTGTACACAGCTAGTTTTCTACTGTAGTACAAAAGCATAGATTGTGCATAGGGTGTGTTAAGTACTTTTTCGAGATCAAAACTAGCACAAAGAGTTGAAGGATCATCCTTATGAATATTTTTGTGAACTTTAAAACGGGCATAACTTTCTGCTTTTTCTAGTTCATGTTCTTCCTTCTCTTTTTGCTTTTCGGGATTATTATTATTTTCGTATTGAAGACACTTAAGGCACTTATCTTTTTTAAGTACATGAAATCCAATGTTAAAATTATCTTGAAATATTTTACGAAAAATTCTATCACTTACTACGTCCACACCCTGATCCACATAATGCTGCTTGTAAAGATTATATAAGTTGGTGACATTTTTGTATTCTTAGGGTAAGTAAACTTTGCTTGAGTCTTGACGACAGTAGTGCGAGGGTACAGCTGGTAAATTTTTAATGAACCTGTTAACGGCATCTATAGTGGATTCTTTAGTCTTATTTGGTGGCTCACATTTTCCTCTCATATCTTCTCGTGCACATTAGCGATGGGCCGAGTCGACTTTTTGGTAACTCGAGTAACTCGAGTTGACTCGCTTATCAACTCGAGTTGACTCGACTCAGTCTGCCTTAAGGTCCGTCGCGTCGCCCGCCGGGTCCGCCGTCCGAGTCAGTAAATACTCAACTCGGTGCATCGTTCCGCGGGTTGCTAGTTTGCTACGTTCAAGGTTCGTCGGGTTGGGTACGGCGGGCTGAGTGGCGTCGAGTCAATGGTAGTCAAATAAAATTGAGCCCGTTCAAAAATCAGACGTTTATTATTATTAAGTGTTTACAAACAAAACATCACAAAAGGAACTACCTATGTAGCGCAAAAGAATGGTAACATTTTTTACCTAGTAAATAATAAGAAACTAAAATTACGTTTGGTATTTGGTCATCTATCTATCAACTAACAGCTATAAAAAAAGCTAATCAACATCTAAGTAATGGCACTTATTTCTGAATGAATCAAAAAATAACTTGTAGGTAACTCTATTAAAATAACTGTAATACAAACTAATCAACTTTTAAATATACTTAATAGACCGTATTTACCTATAAATCTAAAGGCTCTTATTTATAAATATTAGATTATCAGTCTTAAATACAACAATATTTACTTGGTAAGTTATTATATAAAAATGACTATGTATAATGGCACTTGTTTCTGAATTTCAGTCTTAAGACTGAAATTCAGAAACAAGTGCCATTATACATAGTCATTTGTTGTTCTTTTGAAGTATTGTTGAACTTAAGTTGAACTTAAGTTCAACAATACTACAAAAGAACAACATTGTAAGGTCGTACTTTTATAAAATTCAAACGACTCTAGATAAATGTTTCTTACTTAACACAACGCATACCATAATAGGTTTTTAATTTCTTATATTAGCAACAAAAATTATGAAATAATTAATATAAAAAACTGTGAAGCGTACACAATCACGAGGTAGGAGTTAGGACCGCGATAAAATATTTTTTTTTATCGCGGTTCTACCTCTTTTGCATAATATGTCTTGTATTGGCGTCCTGTGGTAAAATTTCCAGATGTTTGTATGACGGTAACTTTAAGTGTACGTTTCGCCATACTAGATTCTTGAGATTGAAATATTCAAGAATTCCCTTTCTCGCTACAGTACGAGTTCAAGAACAATATTTGGTCTAATTTTTTTGGCTTAAGCCTGTTCCTCCTTTGGTTTGTAACCAAACCAGCCTTAGAAAAAAGTCGCTCGGATGGGACTGAGGAAGCCGGTATGCACAAATACTTAAAGGCTATTCGATGAAGGATTGGAAAAATATGTTTTCTCTGTTCCCAAAATTGTAGCGGGTTTTGTTTTCTGTCTAAGTAAGGCAAATCTAAATATTGTTTTAAAATCATTGAAGTAGACGATATTGGTGTTTGTTGTGTTACAGTTTCACTTAGTTTTTTGTCAAAAAAATCCCAGATTTCATCATCTGTAGAAGTTTGCGCCGTAGATACAGTCGGCAACCGATTTTCTTCTTCAACTGGTCGGTGTTGAGCCAGGTATTGAGCAAGTTCCTCAAGGACAAATTTAACCGCATTTTCAGCATTGCTCTCTAAACCAAAACCTTTTTTTTTAAAGCGTGGATCCAATAAGGTGGCCTTTGCTGCTGTTCTGTTGAACTCATAGACACTTGGTCTTCTGTCAATGACTTCCAGCAGCGACTGCTGAACATGTCTTCCAGCTTCGGTTTTTGGAGACTTATTGTTAATAGAATTTTGTAGTCCTCTGACTATTGGGATAATACAAGATAGCGTCGGATACGATTCGCCAGATAACACGGACGTGACTTTTTCCATGGGCTGTAAAAGCGCAACACAGTCTTCTATTATCAACCAGTCCTCTGCATTCAAGCTTGGTGGAGGTGACGTAAGCAGAGGTAATGTTGCAGAATGGGGGAACTTTGGTTCATGATAATTTCTGCAACATATAAAAACTTGAATTCCACCTCGTTTGTACGTCTTGTTTAAGTTTTATTATATCTAAATTCATTTGGCTTTGCATTTCTCTCAGTGCATTGGACGATTTTATGCTCTGCTTAAAGTGAGTAACTATGGCGCGACTTTTTGAAATGACCTCTGACACAGCGCTATTTTTTAAATGTGGGAATGCGTCATTTTCTGTTTGAATGCAGTCTTTGACAGCTAAATTTATGGGGTGTGCAACACAGAAATGATTTCTTTTATTTAAAAAATCTTTAACAGCCTTTTTCATGCTCGAGGCATTGTCGGTCACAATAGTAACTATTTTGTCGAAAATGTTCCATTCAGTTAAAATAGCTCGCAAAGCGTTTGCTATATTTAACGACGTATGCTGGTCGGCAAGTTCAGATGTTGATATAACAAGCGATTTTAATTTTGAACTTTGAATGAAATGAGCAGTAACACTAACATAACTTTTTTGACTATCTGAACTCCAAATGTCCGTTGTTAGAGCAATATATTCTACATCTTGTAATTTTTGTTTTATTTCAGAACTGCATATGTTATATTTTTCTTCCAGCATTTGAGTTAATTTTTTTCTTGATGGCAATACATAATCAGGATTTAATTTTTTTGAATATTTTATAAAACCCTCGTTTTCAACTATTTGTAGGGGTTGCATATCTATTGTTATTAGGTCTAGTAAGGCTTCATCACCAGCTTTCTGGTTTATTTTATAAGGAGCAGTTAAGCGCATCTGTCGCGCCCGCTTTGGAGGAGGCTGAGGAGGCTCAGGAACAGAACCGACAACGGTATTATTCTCCTCCCGATTCTCCGACACACGAACACCTGACACACTTGGCATTGGCAAGTCAATTCTCGAAACCTCACACTCACTACTTGCACATTCGTTTCTGGGTAAATTTGCGCCAACGGTTTCACTGTATTGAATTATATGTTTCTTTTTTAAGTGGTTCACTAAAGTAGTGGTATTTCCACTATATTTATACTGACAGGAGCATAACTTGCAAACTACTTTAGTATCGTTATCTGTTTTCGAAAAAAACTCCCACGCAACACTTTTTTTTTACTTCCAGGAGCCATTCCAAAGTTATTAAAGTTAACAAAACAAACAAAACTGAAACTAATAAAACTGCAACAAAACAATAAACAACGAACGAAGTAACAATAACAAAAAAGTAAACAAAACAGATAAGCGAGTAGGCTTTCAATTTCAAAACTCTCTCATCAGTTCTTTCGGCCTAACCGTCTGATAAGAAACCAACAACGAGAACTATCTCTTTCACTCGCGGCTCGGACGTTCGGTCGTCGGTCGGGGTGATTCGAGCTCGCTCGGAGTTGCTCGGCCCGAACGACTCCGAACTGCTCCGAAATGCCCGCGAGTCGCGAAGCCCGAACGGTTCGGGCCTCGCGACTCGCGGGCTAGGCGACTAGCCGCGAGCCGCCAACCCACCGCACCGTCCGCGCCCGCCGCGCGCGCTCCCCGGGTCAACTCGGTTTACAAATATTTTAGCTCGGGCTGACTCGCTTACGGTCTGACCCGAGTTCGAGTTCGATCTTGGGGATGTGCACTAGCGATGGGCGACTCGAGTTATCTAACTCGAGTAACTCGGTCTGACCCGAGTTACTCGAGTTTGCATGCATTGCTGCATTTTTTACAATACTGTAAATTGTTTTATCAGAAATGTTCAGAGTGGCTGCTAAAAATTGTTGGCAAACAAATCTTCTACCTTCTCCTTCGTTGATAAAATATTTGATAGTGTAGTTGCGCTTATTAGAATCGGTGCGTTTCCGTTTAATATTTTCTTTTTGAGACAGGGATACTAACCAATCACGGCGACGTGTTTTGTCAAGATTCCAGAAAAAATTAAATAAGCTTTCTCTTCTTTCTTCAGAGACAGACCCGCAGTCGTTGCCACATTTCATGCCAGAACAAGGATTACCCAATACAGTTTTTGCTGGTACAGCGACACCTTTATTTGTTATATATTGTGGACCGGAATTTTTATTTTTTGAGCGTTCTTTTCTTGAGTTGGATTTTTTTATTCTCGTCGCAGATTCTCCGACTACTTTTCTTCGGTATTGGCATCTTTGACTTATGACCCTTTTTTAGTGTACCTTTTATTTCTTTTAACTTTTTGTTCCACTGATAGCAAATCATCATCTGGTGTTATTCCTTCTTGTCCTTCTGACCAATTATCTGAATCAGCTATGTCACCATAAAAAGTAGAAAAGTCTTCTTGATCTGACATACAGGGTTACTGGTAATTCGACGTATATCCGTCAGGGGCTGATAAGGGGGCCAAAATGCAACAAATTGAACCGCCCATATGTATGGCCGAAATTCAATAGTTTTCGAGATATTTGAATTTTAGGGGATTTTCGATATTTACCCAAAATTTGACATTTAATTCCAAATAAAAAAAAAAACTACATATTTGAATGGGTACCATTAAAAATGATGTTGTAGCTGGCACTTCAATTAAGCTATGGACATAATTAAAACTACTTAATTAAACAAAATAATTAAAATAATGAGCGATATGAGAATAATATCTTACCAATATTTTCATTTTACGCTTCAAAAATGTTGTCTCGTCACAAAAATTTCTATGGCATTAATCGTACAAATAACTAAAACAACTTGCCTATTCTGTAAGCTTTCCAAAAAGGTATAAAAGTCAATTTTAAAATACATAATTCGTAGCATGGCATGTGTTTGAATCGGCGCGGGGAGAGACAGGGTCATTTGTATTTGTATGAAATAAAATGCATTAAAAAATGTACGTCAAATTTTATTAAAAATTTTACACATCTTGTTCAAAATGAGCCCCTCGATTACGAATGCAGGTTCGAATTCTCTTCCTAACTTCGGTTTTCGTCACTCTTGATGTGAACGTTGTTCTCATCTGTTGCGCCGCATTTATTATTCGCTGTCGAAGTTCTTCGACTGAATTTATTGGGGTCACATAAACTAATTCCTTCATATGACCCCAGACGTAAAAATCAAGTGGTGTGATATCAGGGCTTCGTGCTGGCCACGGAATTGGCCCTCCCCTCCCAATCCATCGGTTTGGATATCTCTCGTCTAGCCACTGTCGGACAGTAATCCGGTAATGTGCTGGGCAACCATCATGTTGAAACATGAGGTTGTTTTTTATTTCTTCGGGAACATCCGCCAACAAATAGTCTAGGTTGTTTCTCAAAAACTCCTCGTAATTTTGGCCGTTCAAATTTTGGGGCAAGAAATGAGGGCCCACCAAATAATTATCAACGACACCCAACCATACGTTCAGGGAAAATCTCATTTGCGACGCAGTTTCTTTTAGTTTTTTTGGATTCCTGCCTGCTTTAGGTGCCCAAAAATGTAAGTTATGGTAATCCGTTATACCATCCCGGTCAAACTTTGATTCGTCAGTCCACAAAATATTTCTTAGGAAATGTTCCTGGTCAGCGTCAGCGTTTAACATAAAACAAGAAAATTCGAGTCGCCTGGCAGGATCCACGTGCAATGTTTGGACAGGTTGATAATGGTATGGGTATCTACCTGATAGATGAACTACCGACCACACTTTCCACTGGGACATACCGAGCTGTCTTGCAACAATGTTCGTTGAGATATTTGGGTCATCAATAAAACACTGAAGAATGGTGTCCTCTTCGTCAGCCGTGTACCGTCGAGGTCTGCCAGCGTTGAATTGTGCTCTCTGAACACTGCCAGTTTCAAACAATCGTCGGTAGGTGCTCCCGAAAACAGTAACGTGGGGAAGTCGACGATCGGGAAAGAATAACAAGAGAAACAAGAATTAACAATAATGATCGATAACAATTTAACGCGATGAGAGATTGGTTAATAGCAAGATAACAACACACGTGCTTGCGCGGCGTAGAGTCGAAACCAAAGAGTACTATAAGATACCGGGTAAAGAGTGCCCTCTTGCGCCATTTTTATGCAATCCAGCGCAGTGGCGCCATCTACAATTTGTATCCAAACTAACCAGGCTATAGCTAGCTATATTATAGTGATACATTGTACTGCTGTTTTAATTAAAAAGGTCACAACTAACATTTTTCATGGAATTGAGTTATCGCGACAGGTAGACGACGAGTTAGAGAAAGAAATATGCCGCTCTTTGTCGCACTTATGTCGCTCATGTATGCTCTCTTTCTATCAAGCGATAAAGACCGTGCCGCCCGCGCACTGCACTCCTGTAACGCTTCTGTTCTCGGTCGGTCGCGGCTGCTTAGTCAATCTCCGCTTACTTGTGAAGTGAAGTGAATTGTGAAATAGAAGTGTTTGGGATGAGATCGTAATTCAAATATTTAATTACTGCTAATAAGCAGTTCTTATACATATCTTCACTAGTGTATAGAGCATACAAGGTAAGAGTACTAAAATAATTGTAAGTAGGTACTCAATCATCATTGTATACAACAGTGAGGTTGATTATTTAGGCGTTAACGTAAATCCATCCATAATAATAATTATTATAAAATTGCAGAATTTGTTTGTTTGGTTGAACGCGCTAATCTCAGGAACTACTGGTTCGAATTGAAAAATTATTTAAATGTTGGATAGCCTATTTATTGAGGAAGGCTATATAACATCACGCTACGATTATAAGGAGCGGAGCAGCAATGAAAAATATCGCAAAAACAAAAATTTGAGTTGCGCGTTTCTGCTATTAAAACATAAATATAACGACATTGCATAGAATTATTGGTTTATTAACTGTAGGTATTACCATATTTTACTTTCGTGAACTCGAAACTCACTAAAATACTTATGTTTGTTTCATTATAAATGGGTCGGCCGAAAGACCAGCGCGTATGGCGACATTATCACGAGTTAGCCAACAAGTCGGTTAAATGCAAGTTCTGTGTTAAAGTATACAGATACAGCAACATTGCCAAAATGACTCAACATCTCGTTGCTTGTTTCAAGAGTTCACCCGTTTTAAACAACAAATGAAAACATTGTATTTGGAAAAGAAAGGCAAGACTAGTACGTCGGATAACTTTCAGGAAGTTCAAGAAGGTAGTAGTACGAGTAATACTACTGATTTGCCAACACTTACAGCAAGTACAAGTACGAGTACTTTACAGGAAGACACAGCACACACACGACTGAGAGTGACCTTGCTGTACAGTTTTCAAAGGCAATTTTTGTAACAGCCACTCCGTTGTCTATGGTAGAGCATCCTCTTTGGATCAACTTTTTTGAGAAACTGCAGTTTAAAATGCCATCACGAAAAGCACTCGCTACTAAATATTTAGATCAAATTTATAATGACATGGGAACAAAGTTGAGCGAAGAGTTACAATCTGCAAGCTATCTTCATCTCCAGTGTGACGGTTGGAGTAATTTACGTACTGAAGGTATAATAAATTTTGTTATATCAAAGCCTCAACAAAAAGTAAAAAGTTTGAATACAGAAACTAATCGCCATATCAGCCAATATATTGCAAGTGAACTAGAAAATGTGATGAAAACGTACGGTGTAAATAAGTTTGTAGTCCTCATAGTTGATAATGCTAAAAATATGCAGAAAGCATTCGACATAGTTAAAAATCAAATTAATATCCACATATTACTTCACTCGGTTGCTGTGCGCATGTGCTAAATTTATTAAGTCAAGATTGTTCAAAATCAGAGATCATGAAAAACTTAGAAGAGGCTGTGAATGTAATAAAAATAATTTAAAAAAGTAATACTAAGCGCTCAAATTTCTAAAGTTATAAAAATCGAGTTGTGTAGAGAAAAATTAAAACTACCCGTTAAAACCCGCTGGGGAAGCACAGTGACAGCCTTAAACAGTTTAAAAAACAATAAAGCTGCTCTGCAAACCTTGGCAGTAGATGAAACTGTGAATATCCCTCGTGATTTAAAAAGAAAACTGCCGGAGGAAGAGTTTTGGAATAAAACGGAGGAATCCATCAAAGTTATAGAACCTATAACAGAATGTATATTTGAATTACAGGGAAATAATCACCTTATAAGCAAAGTATTTATAACATTTAAAAATATAAATCGAAATTAGAATTTGTGCTTCCATCCAAAACAATGTTGAGTGAAAAACAGAAGAATGAAAGGAGATCGCCAACTTTGGGCTAAACTATGTACAGGAACGATATGTATATAAAAAAATACTAGTTTTTTTACTGATTAAAAATAACATTTAACAATAAAAACTTTTTACGGGAATAAGCTAAAAATTATAATTTGAAATATAGTTTTTATTTTAATGGAATTCCAAAGCTAGCTTCACAAACAAGCAGTCATGTCATTTTAAGTTCGTTCTAAAACAAGTAGTTTAAAAGAAATGTTTAAAAAAACGACTGTTTAATCTTGTTTTAGCATTTGTCGCGAATATTGCAATAATTTATACAAGGAAAAAGGATATTAGATGGAATTATTGCTGGTTTAGTAATACTTATTTATTTATCTAATAATAATATCGTTTAAATAATGCATCGTAGTCCAGTAGCCAGAAGACTATGCCCTTCGATAATTCTAAAGTTTTTTATTTTCGCTGAGTGGATAAGTTTAGTGAATTCATTGCTATGTACAAAAATGCTAACAGTTTAGAGTTATGCAATAGGTATTAAGTAGGTATTTCCAATTATTTCGTGTTATCACAATATTAGAAAATTTAAATTAAAATACTATACTGGTTCTTTATAAGTACTATCTAAAGGATACATTAGTGAAAATGCTAACAGATAGGTACTGTGGAACAATAGAAATCTGAAAATGTCCCGTAACTCATTCAATAAAAAATTTAAGTTTTTCAAATAATTTCTTATATACTTAAAGGGATTAGTTATTCCTTAGAACAAAAGTTCTAACAACTAAGTAATATGGCTGCACAAGTAATTGTATTTTTACTTTGCGATTAGCGAAATATTGAATTTAAGTTTATAAATTTGCGGCTACATATTCGTAATAATAAACTCTGCTACCATACAAAAGTTTCAACAAATGCATATTATGGCTTTTGTTTAAATTGCGAATAACTATTTTCGCTAACGAGCCGCGTAGGTACGGCGCGTGCGATTGCTCCTGAGTAGCAACACTCCCCCGCCCGCCCGCCCGCTCCGATCGGGGATGTACCTAACGCCGCATACTGACCGAGTGACCGCTCTTGTTATGTTTAATTTTCTCCCTGGCGCTTACTAATGCACGTCACGGCGCGTTTATTATTGTTTTTAATCGTTCTGTGTGTTGAGATTGTTTACTTCGATGCATCGTAATGTTTATACTGCATTGAGCACGGTTAACTTTTAAAATGAGTGAAAAATGTACTATAATATGTAACCTTTTTCTAAATGCCGACGTAGTGACTGTGAAACTACGGGTGCTACAGACACTTATTACCGCTAGCCATGAGCGAGAAGACGGGAAGCATGTTCTATTCCAAGAAAAAGAAGAATTTCAATCGCATAGAAAGTGCCGAATGATGTATATCAATGATAAATGTATCACAGCCTACAAGAAGCGTAAAGCGATTCAACAAATACAGATAGAAACAAATGACCCCACCAGTAGAACATACGCACCTGGAAACTGCTTTATTAAAAGCTTTATAGAAATATTTATTTCAATGTCTAATCTTATGAATGGTGTAGATATAGTGTTCGATGAAAATTTAAAAGCACCATCTGTTTGACAGATTGGAATAGGTATAGCATTTTTTATATAGTATCAGAGACAAAAAGTGACTTCCATACGACAACTTTTTTTTCGGGAAATTTTTTCGGGTTTCGGGATAGGTATCACTAAGTGTACATCTTCTATCTATTACTTATAATAAATCTGTGGAGAGGTCAATTCTGTACATGAAATATATTTCCAAAATAACTATCAGGGGGTGATTAGGGATCGATACTGATGCCAAAAATGCAATCAGTAAAATTTTTGTCTGTCTGTCTGTATAACCGTTATAGAAACAAAAACTACTCGACGGATTTTAACGAAACTTGGTACAATTATTTTTCATACTCCTGAGCTGGTTATAGTATACTTTTCATCACGCTACAATCAATAGGAGCAGAGCAGTGAAGGGAAATGTTGGGAAAACGGGAGAAGTTACTTCATTTTTTAAGCTTCCATCGCGTGTGCAACCTTAATGGTTAAAGCTACACAGAAATCATGTATGACGGAAATGTTCTCCTTAAAATTATATAAAAAATATCCCACGACAGCATATGTCTATCTTTTATGGTTGACTCACAATAACACGTGTAACTCCCGATAGCTTAGCAGTTCGAAGCATTCTGATTATATTTGTCTACTCTTACGTTTATAACACTCTCAGTCATCCCTAATTAAAAAAGTTAACATTATTAACTATTGCATAAAAAAGAATCATAGAAATCGGTATAGAAATACCAAATTATACATGAAATACGCTAATAAGCCATCGCGCGTGAATACTGAATCACGCTCGACGCCTACCGGTTCGATTACGATTAAACTTGGTATAATTATTCTTTAATATCCTGGGCACCACACTGGGTACTTTTTATCCCGGAAAAGTATACACAATAAAAAACAAACTTAATTTTGCGGTTGGATCCCTAGACCCGATTACTGTACTAACCGCAAATAATAAATTTGTCGTAGGTTATGTCACCCGCAGTGGAGTTCTGCATACGGCTAAGATACTGTAATATTTTATCTTAAGATTAGAGATGGGCCGACTACATATAGTATTTGCCGACTAATCGGTTTTCAAAATGCCGATTAGTCGGCCGACAAATCGGCAATGCCGATAATTCTAATACCTACTTGCTAGCTACTACCTAGCTTAATTACTGACTGATTAATACGTTCTATGTTACCTTATTGGTTTTGAATATGTTTCAAGACTGCAACTTTAGATTTAAAATCTATAGGTATATATTAAATTCAAAGTCCATTTTTTTTTTTTGAGGATAATTAATCATCAAATGATCCCTCCTGCTCTGGGTGGAGCGGAAGGGAGTGTCAGACTTTTAGTGACTAAAACCCACCCGTGTGCCTTCCTTAGCCCTTTATGTTCCAGGGCAGCGGTAACCCTTTCGGACGATCCCGCTACCCTGGCAGAAATTCAAAGTCCTGACTCACTGACTGACTGATATATCAACGCACAGCCTAAACCGCTGGTCCTAGAGACATGAAATTTGGAGGGTGTGTTTTTAGTGAAGAGTAGGTATCCACTAAGAAAGGGTTTTTCGAAATTCCACCCCTAAGAGGGTGAAATGGGGGTATTTTGTTTGCATGGAAAATCTTATTCCTTGAGTTAATAAACTTGAAACTTGGCACCAATACTAATCTAAGTAAATTATGAAGTTTGCCATATTATGTTTTTCTAAACTACACCCCCTAAAAAGGGATTGGGGTGTTTCAAAGTTTGTATGGAAGAATTTTAGCGCGCGGTCCGATTATCTCGAAACTCACTATTTATACCTACGATCGAAAGTAAAGAATAATGTGTATCAGTGTTTTTCGAAAATTACCAGTGACGGGCTGAAAAGGGGTAGTAAATTTTACAGGGGAGGATTTTACTGCATGGCTTGATTAACTCGAAAATTAGTATAAATAATCTTTAAGTCAAGTTATAAATACATCCCAAACCATTCTTTTTTAATTCCACCCCTGTGGGGTTAAAAAGCAGGGATACAGTTTATATGAAAAATCGTCTTTATTAGGTTAATAAACTTGAAACTTGGCAAGAATACTCGCCTAAGTAAGTAATAAAGTTTATTATTATAAGTTTTTCAAAACTACCCCTCAAAGGGGGATATAGGGGTCTTGAAGTTTGTGTGGAAGTAATTGAATGCGCGGTCCAATTAACTCGAAACACAGTATTCATAGTTTTGACAGAAAATAATTAATAATAATTATGTAAAGTAGTCGAAAATTGACCCCTGACGGGGCAAAAAGGGGTAATTCGGTTTTTAAGGGGATGATTTAAACTTGAAACTGTATGTTACATTTTCACACGTAAACCACTGAACTTCTGATTTGGCAAAGAGATAGATGGCATCCTAGGAAAGGACATACTTTTTATTAGGATAGCACGTTCCCGTGGGATAATTTCCGACATCCACGCGGGCGAAGCCGCGGGCAGAAGCGATTTAAAAATAATGAAACAAAAACAGATACTTATTGAATCCAATTATTTTATTGTTTTGATATAATTATTTTTTTACCTACTTAAGTGATGTCCCAAAACCCGGGACAACTATCCCGGAATAAAATGTTGTAATGGAATCTCCACTTTCTGTCTCTGTTCTTCTATCATTATAACAAGTAGCTACATAATATAATAATCTATACTTATAATAAATCTATAGAAGTGAAAATTCTGTACATTGAAAATATCAAAAAAATAAATGGCAGGGGGTGTTACTAGACCGACACCGAACCCAAAAATGTGATTAAAAAAATTTTTGTCTGTCTGTCTGTCTGTTTGTTCAGGCATCACGCAAAAACTACCGGTTCGATTACGATGAAACTTCGTATAATTATTCTTTAATATCCTGGGCACCAAACTGGGTACTTTTTATCCCGGAAAAGTATATACAATAAAAAACAAACTTAATTTTGCGGTTCGATCCCTAGACCCGATTACTGTACCAACCGCAAATAATAAGTTTGTCGTAGGTTACGTTACCCGCAGTGGAGTTCACTAAAGTTATGCTCTAAATGTAGTGCTGAAGGTTGAATTTGGCTTGCACCGTTCGCAGCACACGCGTGGCGCGCGGCCACCACGGATCGCTACCGTATATAAGGATATTTTTTGAACTTTGATTTGAACGGACGTGTTGAGTGGCGAGCGTTCGTTCTTATTTTAACTGCTACTTGCAATTCTAAACCGTGTTTTTCAGTGCGACCTTTTTTATTTCTATTAGTTTTTAGAGTTATTTAGGTTTATTTTTATAAGTCGTAGGTATAGATTTTAATTTTAAAGTATAGGTAGTATATTTGATAGTGTACGTAGTGACCGTAGGTTATTTTATAATACTGTTAGGTAAGATTAGTCATTCGTATAGATATTAGTTTTTAGGGATTTTGCTTATTTATTGAGTTTAGTTATCATCAGAAATAGGTTTATTTAGGTAGGTAGGTATTTTATTTTCTGTTATTGAGTTTTTTTTTTTATTATGTAGGTACTTAGGTAAGGATATCATATAGGTACCCTCTTAATCACCACTAATGAGACACAATTGGTTTTCTATTGTAATTAGCCACAAAGGGCCCGCGAGATAGATGGCATCCTGGGGAAGCACATACATTTTATCCTGTTAGCACGTTCCCGTGGGATAATTTCTGACATCCACGCGGGCGAAGCCGCGGGCAGAAGCTAGTAATATAATAAAATTATAGTCTACATATTACGATCTTGGTAGGTAGGTATTAAATTCTTTGAAATAAAACGTCAACAACGTATTTTCAAAACAGATTTTTTTAAACTGGAGTGACGGGATTTTGATAATTACACGTGGGCGAAGTCACGGACTGGAACTGAGTAAGTACCTACCTAGTGATTTGTGAGATGTGACAGTAATGAAATGATTTCGCGCCTCATTCAATAGGTAGGTACTACGTTTACAGTGAGTGTGGTTCGGAGTGTTACCGCGCCGTGGCCCGTGCTGCACGAATTGCCGCGTACCTACACCGCGCCCCAATATCCAAATTGTATTTTATTTATTAAACAAAAGGCATAGCATGTATATGTTGAAACTTTTTTATGATAGCAGAGTTTATTAATACGAATATGTAGGCACAAATTTATAAACTTAAATTCAATATTTCGCTAATCACAAAGTAAAAACACAATTACTTGTGCAGCCATATTACTTAGTTGTTAGAACTTTTGTTGTAAGGTATAACTAATCCCTTTAAGTATATAAGAAATTATTTGAAAAACTTAAATTTTTTATTGAGTGAGTTACGGGACATTTACAGATTTCTATTGTTCCACAGTACCTATCTGTTAGCATTTTCACTAATGTATCCTTTAGATAGTACTTACAAAGAACCAGTATAGTATTTTAATTTAAATTTTCTAATATTGTGATAACACGAAATAATTGGAAATACCTACTTAATACCTATTGCATAACTCTAAACTGTTAGCATTTTTGTACATAGCAATGAATTCACTAAACTTATCCGCTCAGCGAAAATTAAAAACTTTAGAATTATCGAAGGATTTGTGAAAAAAATATTATATCCCTACTGGACTATCGGGTGACTGTATCAAAACGAAAAATATCGACATCTTTCAAAATGTCAATGTCACGTCAGTCTCGTCATTCGTTTTTGTACTTGTGCGATTACGGATGCGCTTACAGAAATTTTTCTTACGACTTTGGATTGCTTTTACGGACTTGGATACTAGATATGGCGAACGACCCCTGCTTGTTTTGTTGGACACCGATTTTGCTTATAGACTGGATAATGGTTAATTGCGTGAATTGTGGTATCGCTACTAACCGTAGCAACGCTATTGGAAGTGTGCATTTAGATGATGAAGCAGTTCTTTCTGTAATAAGGACATGGAGTGGTCGTCAAACAGTGAGTATCTATAGTTGTATTATTATTTTTCAATTGGTACTGATTTGTGGCGTTACACGCTCATATTGAAGGGCTCCAATGAGTGTTCGAACGTTTCGATCAATCAATCGATCAAATAAGTAAATCGGAGATGGTTTTTAACTGTATGTTATTCTTCACCTATTTAATCACAGCCAGGACGAGTCATTGACCTAAAATATGTCTGCTATTCTAACATTATATATACATTTTCTCTTGCAGATTGAGAATGTAGATCATGTGTGTTCTTCTTGCTGGAATCTTGCAAATGATACACTGAGAGCTGAGCAACAAGATACAAGTTCCAGTTCTACTACTACGGTTGGACATCGAAGTGTGTGTGTACTCTGTGGCCACTCAATTCTTCGGGCACGCTTTCACACTTTAAATAGTAGTACTAAACGTGAATCTCGGATCTATAATGTTATTTGCGAATGGATAATGCCACGAAAGGTAACTAACATTTATCAATAGCTCTATGTGTTACTGAGTTTACCATATAATAGATTTGTATAATTCATGTATGGTTATTTCTACAGGTGGAACTGTCCAGCCGCTTGTGTCATCCCTGTTGGATGAGAGCTGATAGGGCCAGTCGCCATTTTATCTCTGGAGCGTCTACCTCGAGCGCGGCGCCTACTGAGGCGCCTATTGAGGTGCCTGTAGAGGAACCACCACAAATTCTGATTGAAGATCCTGCACTGCAAGTGAGAAATGTAGTGTCTGGTACAACTGCTTATGCAGATCAAATTGTTCTGCCTGACTATGTTAGGGCTATCGAAACAGAGTCCAGATGCTTTATTGAAAGATGTCAGGGCCGAGAAAGGAATAGAATCTCAATAGCAATTAGAAAGGTAATGCTGCAAAAATATAACTACTATATTCCACGAAACAATCGTCTATGTGATTATCACAAACATGTAGATTCAGTGCAATTTATTAGTGGAGCCCTTGACAATTATTTAAATGTTTTCAATGCAGTGCACATTCAAGATATGTTATCACTAAAATCTTCAAGCCACGTTTTTATAGATTTTGATGATTTAGATGATGGCATTGTTCATTTTTGGACTGGACTAAATAAAAATGAATTTGATATTCTATTTAACGAGGTTACACCATTTAGTAAAATTAGAAAGGGACGTACTGCATTAGGTGTTTACTTAATGAAATTAAGAACTGGTGATTCCAATGATCGTATTGCAACAATGTTTAAAATTCCAAGAAGTTCACTGGAAGTATTGATGGGACAGGCACTTGATATCCTATCAGAGTTTTTTGTGCCACACCATTTGGGTTTTCACCATTTAAATAGGCAACAAATATTAAATAGAACACTTTTAATCCCAAATGGCTTGTTTGGGAACTTTGAGGGGCAAGAAAGTAACATAGAAATATGTTTTTAAACAGTAAAATCATGTATCTATCTGATTATGGTATTTACAATACATTTTTTCGTAACATTCAATACAATTCTTACCATCTGCCGCATAACCTAACCTAGTCACCCAAAAACTTATTTTCTCCCTTATTCCCATAGAATATTGTAAAAAATCTTTCTGATATTAATAAATATGTGTGCTAACTATTAGATAACACATAAATGATTCATGTACAACGTTTGGCCCAACGATGTATGGATTTCTGTCGATGTCCTTTCAGTATCAGTGGATTTAAGGACAAGTATGTGTGTGAAAAACACATGGCATCATACATGCTTGACCCTAGAGAGCAAAGTTTGGAGCTCAACCCAGCCATGGAGTTCATATACAATGAAGGACAAAGGCTGAATTTAGATGTAACACCTGGGGGCCTAAAAAGGCCACTTTAAGCAATACCTCTAAAATCCATTCATTTCCTGAATTTCCAGCAGATCATTAGCAATTCCTCTAATTTTCGTAAAATGGTTACACTTACTAGCTTAATCACCTACAATTCATTTCATATCAGAATCATATTGGCCCCCTGATCTCGCTAATTATAAAGCTAAAGAATGCTTCTGGGGTAAACTGTTTGGCGATCTCTGGGAGATATTGAACAGGTTGTGTGGTGGAAAGGTATATGCAGCTCGACACAGCTGAGCAAAGTGGCTATGAGGATTCTTACGGCACCATGTATGTCTGCAGCAACGGAACGCACATTTAGCGCTCAAGCAAACGTCCACAGCATAAAACAGAATCGTCTTACTGCGGAAAGAGACGCCAAAATAACGTTTGTTTCTTACAACTGGAATATTTTACACAGAAAGACTGTAAACGAAAGTATAAATGATGATCAGATTAGTAAGGTAACTCCAACACCACATGGAAGTTCACCGCTAACCGAAACGAATGCAATTAAGGACTAAGTATTTGTGCCATCTCAATTGGAAGCAACGACATCAAATGCGTTAGAATTCATAAATTGTGGACAATCTGATAATGCAAATTCTGCGACAGACACTGACTCTGAATAAATGTAAATTGCTCATGTTATTTGTCTAATTTGATTAAAAATTTAATCACTTACCCATTTGTTTTATTTAAGAGTCATCGTCCTCAGGATTTTTGAAGAAAAAAAGGTTTAGATTAGATTATATGTTACTTTGGATACCCTTGAAAGATGTACTCATAGTGAAGAATGTTAATTCCGCTAAGTATGGACTCTGAGATCAGCAGTAGTTTATATGTGTGATACTACTGTAGCTATTATTTTAAATATGCTTGATCATACAATGGGCTGTGATGAAATACTTGCATAAATAATACAAGGCGTGGTATTTACAAATGGGCTAAGTGCCAAAAAAACAAAATCAAAATTTTGTCTTTCAAAAGTGTTATGTCGGGCAGCCATTTCAATATAAAGGTGCAAAGTGCCTACAAAAATGTATTGTAATTTTGCGATTTTTTCATAGATGGCGTTGGCTGTAAGTTCCACACATTGTTTCTTTTCAAATGGGTCGTGTGTGTATCCGATCGTTGTAAATGTCAATGTCAATAAAACGCGGTTTCGGCAAAAAAAAAGCGCGGGAAATTCGTAACGAAAGGGCGCCTTTTTTAAAACAAATTTTCAAAATAATTATTTTATTTATTCATAAATTGATTCGGTTGCTTTTCTCATGATGGGGAAGAAAGGGAATCCGAAGAAAAGAAAAAAAGAAGATATTTCGTCTTCTGCTCCACCATTGGCGTCCTCTGAAGACGACGGTGGAGCCTCAAGCTCTTCAGAGGAATCTATAAAAGAAGAAAAGGATAAGTATCGGGAATTCAGGATTCCCGACTACATTAGGTCATATCCTGAAAACGGAGGCAACTTTGAATATGTTGTATTTTTAGAAAGTATTGACTTAGTCCCGATCGGTGATAGAGGCATGATGTCCCTTTCAACCAGCATTAAAAAATATAATAAGGGTGTAAAACAATTATTACGCATGAACCGATACAAAATTGGTGTTATTTTCGAACGTCCTGGTTTAGCTAATGCAGCGTTATTAAACCGAAAATTTTTGGATAGCTATAAATTGAAAGCCAGTATTCCAGCAGCCGCTACGGAAAATACAGGTGTCATTATGCATGTTCCAATTGAACTGAGCAACGAACACATTTATAACGCAATAACCAGCACAAAGAACATAATTTCTATTAGAAGATTTATGCGTCGCACTATTTCAGAAGGAGGGGGGTGTCCTTCCAGCCTACGAAGACGGTGTCCATTACATTCTCGTGTGCAGCGATCCCCGATAGTGTAGACCTGAACAGCTGGCGATTCGAAGTACGTCCGTACATTCCGCCGGTAAAACAATGCCTGAAGTGTCTAAGGTATGGTCATATAGCTAAATTCTGTAAGAACTCCCAAAGATGTTCCATATGTACAAAGGACCATAATTATAAAGAATGTGAAGTACCACCAACTGAGGCAACATGTTGTCATTGTCAAGGTAAGCATGTAGCTATTTCGGCACAGTGCCCTGTCAAACAACAAAAAGTGGAAGAAAACAAAAACAAAATTTATAAAAAATCATATGCAGACTTATTCAATGAAAAGTCATTTCCATCTCTTTCAAAGTCCAGTCCTGCTAAACAATTACAATCACTAGTTGAAACAGAACCAATTTTAAATATTTTAATACAGACAATAGTAACATTAATTTCTCAAAATAAAAATAACGAAAAGAGTATTTGCACTCAAAGCATAAAAGATGTTCTATTATCAAAAATTCAGAATAATATAAGTAAACCTTAATTTTATGGATCAGCTGAATATTGTGCAGTGGAATGCTCAGAGCATAAATAGTAACAAACATGCTTTTTCGTATTTTTTATATGAGTATAACATACATGTAGCTTTATTGTGTGAGACTTGGCTCAAGCCTCACATGAGTTTTAGTATTAAAGGATATAATATAGTAAGATTAGACTCAGGTAATACACACAATGGTGTAGCTATTTTAATACATAACAGTTTACAATTTAGTAAAATAGATACTTTATATGATGATTCCATACAAAATATAGCGATTCGTTTAAAATATGGCAATAATAAAGAAATTTCATTAGTCAGTTTTTATAGTCCCGGAAACGCTTCATTCACTAAGTATAAGTTTGATAATTTAATTCGTAATATTCCTGGTCCTCTCTTGATGGGTGGAGATTTCAATGCACATCATTCAGCTTGGGGATGTAACAGTGTGAACATCCGCGGCCGAGAGGTGCTTGAAATCATTAATGACTATAATTTCGTTTTATTAAATGATGGAGAAATGACTACTGTAGGCTCTAATAGGTGGCAAAGAAATGCACTTGATTTAACTGTAGTATCGACTTCAATTTCATTGTCTTGTAACTGGTCTGTTCATGATGATCCTTTAGGTAGTTACCATTTGCCTGTAATTACAAGATTACTTATTAATAACAATTATAATATCCCACATGATATGGTAACTTCAAATTTATCAAAACATTTTAATTTTAACCTGGTTGATTGGGAAATATACAGGAAGAGTGTTGATAGTTTATTAATGGATTTTAAAATTAATCAAGATGACCCATTACAGTCATATAATGACTTGATAAAGTTATTAAATTTAGCTGTTATTAAATCATTGCCAACTATAAGACCTGCTACATCTTTTGATACAGAATCAGTAAATAATAATCGTAAAAAACGCATTCCATTACCATGGTGGAATTTGAATTGCACTAAAGCAGTAGAAGACTCTAGAAATGCCTATAAAGTATTCAAGCATAATCCCACATTGGAAAAATATATTGAGTTCAAAAAATTACAAGCTCTTAAAAAGTTAGTGTCAAAAAGAGAAAGATATCTAAGTTGGATTTCTCTATGTGAGTCATTTAATAGAACTACTCCATTTTCTAGAGTTTGGCAAATTTCAAAAAGATTTAATAAAACATTTACACCTCCAAGTAATAATATTTCTCCTTGGGTATTCGATTTTCTTAAAAAATATACTCCAGATACAGTCGAGGGGCCATTTCAATCAATTCCTCATGAAGTAAAAGCTTCAGGACATTATGAGTATCTAATTTATCCATTTTCTCTTCAGGAATTAAAATCTGCAATATCATCTAGACGTGATTCAGCTTTTGGCCCTGATGGAATACCTTATAAAATGTTGAAAAATGTATCAATTAAGGCACTTTCTAACATACTAAGTGTTTTTAATTTACTCTGGCAGGAAATGATCATCCCTAATGAATGGAAAACAGATTGTCTTATTCCAGTACTAAAACCTAACAAAGTAAGACACAAAGCAGAATCATATAGGCCAGTAGCATTAACATCATGCATGGGAAAAACCTTTGAACAATTAATTAAACAAAGGCTAGAATTTTATATAGAAAGTAATAGTCTATTACCATCCAATCAATTTGGCTTTCGACGCGGTTGCTCCACTCGGGATAGCATTTCTCATTTGCAATTAGACATATACAATTCTAATAAAATTGACAGTCATTTTGTTGGTGTCTTCTTTGATGTAGTGGGTGCATTCAACAACATCAATCTGCACATTTTGTCGGGTGAACTTCGTGCCCTTGGTATTCCTGAAAAAATTATAATATGGATCTTTAACTTTTTACATGGTAGAGAAGTATATGTCAAGGTGAATAAACGTTTAATAGGGCCACGTTTTTCATACAAAGGGGTATGTCAAGGTGGCATCCTCAGTCCATTGATTTACCTTCTTTATTTACATAGACTAAACATTGTACTTGGTCTTGAAGTGGCAAATTTGCAGTTTGTAGATGATTTGATTATCTATGCTTCAGGTTCAGATATAAGTTCTGTTGAAAGTATTTTAAACAAAGCTTTAACTCGACTAAAGAACTATTTTCATTATCTAAACTTGCATATTAGTACAGAAAAATCTAAAATTATAGTATTTGGAGAATGTGAAACAGACCTACATATTTATTACAATAATAGTGTTCTTCCAATAGTGAATGAAGTGAAGTTTCTGGGTATAATTTTTACAAGCAACCTCTCATGGACTAAGTATGTTGATTCTCTATTAGGTAGAGCTAATAAAGCATTTAATTTTATAAAATCACTATCAATTGCAGCTGATCCTAAAATTTTGCTTATGCTATATAAATCTTTAGTCCGTAGTCATTTTGAATATGGATTTTTATGCTTTGGGTCTGATCAGAGATTGGTTCACAAATTGGAGATTCTTCAAAACCACCATCTTAGATGCGTAACTGGTGCAATGAAGACAACTCCAATTAATTCACTTCAAATTGAGTGTAACACTCCTATGAATATAAGATTTCAGTTTTTAAAATCCAAATACATTCTCAAGCTTTTATCTTTCAAAAATCATCCTTTATTAAAGAAAATATTATTTTATTATAGAGTATACAGTCCTTCTAATTCCGTAAATGTCCCTTTTATATTTCATGACTTTTCTAATCTAATTAGTATTGATGATCAATATCAAATTGAGAAATGTAAAGGCAGATGGCCATGTTACACTGGTAATTATATCAGCAAATTCTGGCCCATGGACATTTATGTTAATCGTGACCTAAGGAGTAAAGAAGACGTGTATCAGTTAATTGCTGAGTTCCCTGGGTACAGGCATATATTTACTGATGGATCCAAAAACAATAGAAATGTTTCGCTAGCTATATATCTACCTCATCTTACTGTTGGACATGGAGTTCGGTTACCTGGAGCCATGACTATATTTACAGCAGAATCTCTAGCCATTTTAACAGCTCTGCAGTACATACATGAAAAGAATCTTGGACACACAACTTGGCTTATAGTGACCGACTGCATGAGTGTTCTCATGGCCTTACAAAACCCGAAACTGGACGCTAATACCGGAAATATTTTACATGAGATTCGAACTTTATACGCTGAGCTTGGTTCTAGAGGATTTTCAATAAGTTTAATATGGACACCCTCCCACATAGGAGTAACAGGAAACGAAAACGCAGATTATCTTGCAAGAGTTATTGTTGACGTTGACAATGTTGACATCCCAGAGACAAGAAATGTTGCCATACCAAGTTCCGACCTGCTTACTAAATTACATGAACAAAACACCTGTATTTGGCATGAGAACTGGCAAGAAACACTAAGAACTAAAGGAAAATGGTATGCGAAAATAAATCAAACCATTGGTTCTGCGCCCTGGTTCTCCAGATCTGTTCTTCCCAAAAGCAGAAAATTTTATACCACTTTAAATCGTCTTAGACTTGGACATGGAAGATTCAATGCACATTTAGCCAGAATGAAAATTATAACATCGCCAGTTTGTATCAATTGTCACTTAGGAAGTGATCAGACCTTAGATCATATAATTTTTGAATGCCCTGCATATGATTTACAAAGAATTCCTCTAATCGATAAATTATTGGAAATATATAAAACGTCAGCAAGCATCCCGCGCGACACTCAAAGTTTGCTGGAAAATTACAGTACATACATAGCACTGTATAAATTTATTGACAGCACTGGATGGGCAATTTGACCGTTCGGGGCGACTTAATAGAAGGATATGACCCGGATATGACCTTATTACACAAAATGTTTATGACGAATACACGGATATGACAACATATTATTAAGATTTTGACTAATGAATACTGAAGACGTGGCTTTGGCCTAAAATACATATAAAACAAGGTATAAACTACTAAAGACGTGGCTGTGGCCTTATTTACTTTTGGACAAGAAGAATGAAACTAAAGACGTGGCTTCGGCCTTACTTATTTTTGAACAAGAAGGATGTAACTGAAGACGAGGCTTTGGCCTTACTTTTAGTCAAGAAGGACAATAAAGACTGAAGACGAGGCGGTATGGTCCAAGACCTTAGCCTGCCCAAGAAGGGCGAAGGAAAAAAAAAAAAAAAAGCGGTTTCGGCAGTTTAGTTGTTTAAAATTTCATGTGATTTGTTTGTAATGTAAAGTGTTTTAAAAATGAGTGATTCTACTTTGAATAAAACTATAATAAGAAAATTTTTGTAGGTACGAGGACAGAGTTATGTTGACAGGCAAGGAAAAGTTGTGCCTGCAAAAAAAACACCTTCTACGCTGGTAAGTAGGTACATGTATTTTGTTATTGATTCATCTTTAGAGTTAATTTTACAGCTGCACTAACCAAATATATCTTTGTTGCAGAAAATATGCAAATGTAAGAATCAATGTGATATATTAGATCATAATATTATGCAACTAAGTTTATTTGAAAAGTTCTACAGAGAAGATTTAAAAATACAGAGAACATATTTGATGGAATTGCTGCATTTGCATGATATTAAGCGACGCCGCCATGGTAATTATGATGTACCAGCTGCTAGTAGACGACAAACAACTATTACTTATGTTATGCCTAAAGGTGATGGCACATTAGTATCAGTTTGTAAAAAAAAACATTTATGGACGTTTTTGCAATTTCTAAAAAAGAAATAGAGACATTGATTGGCAAAAAGAAGCATGGCGATACGTCATTTACTGACAAAAGAACTTCACATAAATTACCAAAATATACCGAACTTGATGTGCTCCGAGTTAAAGATCACATCAATATGTTCCCCCGTGACGAGTCATTATACAAGAGCAAAAAGCACAAAAGAATATTTAAGCCCAGATTTAAACATACATAGATGTTTCAAAGCCTACAATGACATGCATCCTGATAACCAAGTAAGTTATAAGTTTTACAGAAAAATATTTTTGAGAGATTTTCCCAATTTAAAGTTCAAGAGACCTAGGACTGATACTTGTAAAGTCTGTGATCGCTTGTCAGCAATAGTACGTTCTCATAATTCAGAAAGTCGATCTGCAAAGTCTACTTTGGAATTACATCACCGAAAAGCAGAACAATCTCGAAAACAAATGGGCATAGATAGGGAGCAATCTCAACTACCGGGTAGTACAACTATGACACTAGCCATAGATCTTCAGCAGGTGCTTTTTGTGCCTACTCTAACTCACTCAGAGATGTTTTACAAACGGCAGCTTAGTTGTTATAACTTATGCATTAATGTGGCTGATATTGGGAACTCTTACATGTGTCTTTGGCATGGAGGAATCAGTAGCAGAGGGGGCAACGAAGTAGCATCGTGTCTTTTGACTTTCGTGAATAAAAAAATTACAAACAAGAACCATCTGATAATATGGTGTGATAACTGTGCCGGTCAAAATGAAAACAGAATGATGCTCTTCTTATTGATGTTTTTAGTGGCAAATGGACACTTCAAATGAATTGAACAAAAATTTCTCATAACAGGCCGCCATAGTTTGTTACAGTGTGATAGAGACTTTGGAATAATAGAAAAAAGAAAAGAAAGAAAAAAGTTATGAAAAGTTATGTTCCTCAAGACCTTAAAAAAATTATTTCTGGTGCAAAACAAACAACCTTTCAAAGTGATTGATATGTCATGTGACTGTTTTTTTGACCTCCAAACTGCTGCAGATAACATAATTTGGACTAAAAAGCTCAATATTTCAACAGCATCGATTGTTAGTAAGAGAAGATAAACCAGGTATAGTTCATAAAAAAGAAAACTTCACAGAATTGGAACCATGGAAAGAAGTCAATGTTTTCAAGAGAGGAAAGTCCATTGCAGACTTAAAAAGTGTAGAGTTACATCAACTTGTGGCACACAATACTATTAGCAGAGAAAAAAAGAAAGACTTAGAAAGTATGATTGAATACTTGCCAGAAAACTGTCAAGAATTCTACAGGAATTTATGTAATAATTAATTATTTTACAATATTGGCACTTAGGTCTAATGTTAATTTGTTACAGTACCTACTTAGCCCCTCTGAGAGGAAAATATCTGGGAGTTTGACCCATTTCTATATTGATATAAAAAATAAGGCTTTTTTTATAATAAATGACTTTACACCAATGTTATTGACAGGTATATGTACAAACAGTACATATTTAATTATATTCCCAAATAAAATGTTGACTAAGAAACTAATGCATTTTTATTTAATTTCTCAATGATTGTGTTTTGGCACCTACCCCATTTGTAAATTCCACGCCTCTGTTGAAATATCATGTTCGAAGAGTAACTTGATGTGCTGTTAAATGCATCACAGTGATATTTATACTACAAAATAACATTAGGAGTACCTAAATCGTGTTAGGTCCACGATCAAAGATGTTAGTGAAAGTACTTAATTTAGACCCACTGTTTGGGTTTTTACTCGGGTTTAAACCCGTTTAAACCCAAAAAACCCGGTTTAAACCCGTTTCCGCCCATTGAGTTTAAACCCTCTGCCCATCTCAATCACGAGAAATCGTAATGAATAAAATTTATAATTTGATTTTCCGAGCAGCCATGATTGATCGACTTAGCAATCCACTCCATCACGTCAATCCACATCCCAATCTCCACATCATCAAACATATCTGCAGTCTCCAAATCCATCCACATTCCAATCACCACATCATCAAACATATCTGCTGTCTTCAAATCCATCCACATCCCAATCACCACATCATCATACGAGTACATACTCGGTCAATTCAGATGAGTCCTTTTTCCAGTCGACTCAACAGACTTACATAACACCACCTACAAAACCGTCACAAATCATTATAACGGACACGGGTGAAATACAGGTAGTTGCCGAAAACTCTACGATTAATGAATGAGATCTTTTCTATTTTAATTTACTTGATTATAGGTATACTTAAAATACATAATATTAATAAAACTGGGCCAATAATAACAATTCTTTTTACTTACCTTAACCTCATCCTTCAAAACAATCAAGATGGCTGCGCATACTTCATGCACTATTTCAGAAATTAGTTGGTGAAAAATTTTGAGTAAGTAATGCAGGCTTCTAAAATTATCTCCTGTAGCTAAATAACGCAGTGCTACTGCTAATTTCACTTTTGCTGGAAATGTCATCCTGAATGTTGTATCTTGTTTTGTAATGTAAGGTGCTAGCTTTTGAAGAAGAATTTCAAAATTAGATGTAGACATACGGACAAATTAAAAAATTGGTCAGATTCAGCCGTTAATTCTGTAAACATATTATCCATGAAATATCATCATAGTTTGTGATGTTTTATGTACTAAGTAGTATTAAAAACTAGCAAATTTTGGTAAAGTTAAACAATATAAAAGTACTTACTTTATTCGACTTTTGTGTATTATATATTATATTTATTATATGCCTTTTATTCCTCTTTTTGACCTTTTTATTTTTGTTCAAGTAATAAAGATGCAGTAAATAATTATTAGCCGCCATGTGATACAGTGCAACCGCCTCTTCATGTTTCCCGTGAAATGAATCATCGCGACGTTCTAGATTATCGCGACGTAGTGAAGTTTTTTTGATGTGGCCAAGCACTTCGTCATGGATCGAACACGAACTTTTATCGTGACAACGCGAACACGAATCTTCGCCTATAAGTCTTACCGTAGCAGCAAGCAATAACATGTCATCGGTGCAAGGAAACTGGGCATTATCGTAATCAATGTCCACTTTTGAACGAGAAATCGGAGAAGAAGAAACAGTCTAACGCTTTTAACGTTGTTTTTCTCAGCGGAAAGTTCGGTAAAAGTGACTGGTAGGTACGTAGATTCCACGAATGAAAATTGTTTGTAAAATCCTTTATTTTCATCGAGTTTACCGGAGATTATCGGTGCAAACAAGACGAAAGTTCCTGCTTTATGTTCGGGTAACGTCGAAATTGCTACAAACCACGACTATGAAATAACCGTGAAGAATGTTTTATGCGTGCCGAGTCTTACAACTAACCTCTTATCGGTCAGTGAATTAATAAGAAATGGAAACAGTGTCGTATTTGAACCTAACCAAAGCTTTATACGCAACAAATAAGGAGCTTTAGTTGCTCAGGCTGAACTTGTTGATGAAGTTTACAAATTAAAACTACAGACACAGAACTGTTTTCTGACATCTTCCGTGGTTGACGGAGACAAATGGTACAGGCGGCTTAGACACCTGAAAATCTATTAAAGAAATTTGACAGATTTTAGTAGCTTGATGTGCTGGCGACTGTACAGACGCCAGCAGGTCAACCTACCCGAAACTGTCAAATTTTCCCAATCAACCTTGAACCTTAATACTCTAGCGATAAAGTTAAAAATCTATTAAAGAAATTTGACAGATTGTAGTAGCTTGATGTGCTGGCGTCTGTACTTAAGACTATTTTGTGTCAATAACAAGCAAAATATTGTGATAATTTAATCTAAAAAGACGATTAAATCCTAACTTGTTTTTTGTATTAACCGTCGAAAGTGTGAAGCATTTTATGTTAGGTGGTTATTTATGTTACTTCGTGTCTTTTGTCAATAGTCGGATAATACCTTGACGGGGATACCAGCACTTATTTGTTTTTACCACTGAACGTATTTCATTTTTCATTATTTTTTTTTTAGTTTTCCGGATGAACCATTTTTAAGAAATAAGTGGACTGAGTGTACGGGCCGAGTTAACTGGCATCCAAGGCGTCACTCCCGAATCTGGTCACGACATTTTGAAGCTAGTTACATTCGACAGAAATTAAATAGTAGATACTCACTTAAATCCACGTTCGATACCCACACTTTTCATCCAGGTAAAGTAAATTTATTATACATATCAGTTTGTTCTACTCGTTTAACATGGATACGTTAAAATTTGTTGTGACTTGATTTCGTGTGACAGGGAAGTAATATTGTAAACATTATTTGAGATGACTTATTTGATATTATTACTTACACGTAATTAATTTAAGAGGAATATGTACCTGTAATTATTAAGCTACCAAACAACGTAAAGGAGATACAGTAAAACTTACTAACTCATTCAAAAAATCATTAATTCTTGATTATTTTAGCATTTCATCGGAAGTTCTTGACCTTTTTGTTTCAAATTTCAGGTCCACCTGGCTTTAGATCAACCGAGTTCCTCTAAATGTGATACTTTGGGGGTTGATATGGAAGTAAAGGATTATTTGATACCTACTTACTTATTTAAATGTTTTTTCAGAATATCTATAAGTTGTACATTCAGTCTTTTATGTATAGATACTTATTTTATTTGGGTGATAAATGTTACAAATTTAAAACAATAATCAGCTTGAAGTTTCATCCATGACTGATAGTCAGGGTCACCTATCTTTACAATTACAAGAAGTTGCTACGGAAATAGAAATAGAAAGTACTATGGTAAGGTTATTCTTGATCAGTCTATCTGATTCTTGTAAATCAGACACTTTGTGCAATTTTTGCTGTTTTAGCTCTGTATGTGTAGCTCTCTAATATATCTACTAAAACATATTTAACTTTCCCATGTGATTTAAATCGTGAAAGCAGTAGAGATTTTTTTTATATTTATTATTTACGGCAGTTGAAAGTTGTAAATAAAACAAAAAAATTCAAATAAAAAAATGTATTTGAATTTTTTTGTTATATTTCAGATACAAGAAATATTACCTGGTGGCAGCACCGGAAGTTGAGATGATCCCTCGTAAAAAAAAGTTAATTAGGAAATTGGAAAAGAAGACAATATTAAGTGATAATAGAAGGAAAAAATTAGCTGCTTTAAGATCTAAGGCCTGGCGTATGCAAAAGAAAACTGCCGAACAATCGACAATAATTGAGGACTTAAAAACTCGTTCATTAATCAACCAAGAAACGGCTGACCTGCTGTCTTCGATCGACGCAACCAATCAAGATTTCTTAAAAAAGTTTTTGTGTAAAAATATTGAACGGAAGTACTCGCCTGAACTGCGGAAATTTGGCTTAAGTCTCCACTACATCAGTCCCAAAGCTTACACCTTTATTAGGAAACAATTTAACCCTTGCTTACCTCATCCGCGTACGCTATCGCGATGGTACCAATGTATCGATGGAAATCCGGGCTTTTCTACAGAATCTATCAAAGCTGTTAAATTTTTGTGTATCATAAAATGAATACAAAAAAAGCACATTGCACAAAACAATATGTGCCTTAAGTTTTGATGAAATGGCAATTAGAAAAGGTTTGGATTTTGATGGCAAAGATTGCATAGGATTTGTTAATTTTGGCAATAACGTTAATAACGACCAATTAGCTAAAGATGCGTTAATTTTTATGCTGATATGTGTAAACGGATCCTGGAAAATGCCTTTAGGATATTTTTTTAATTGATGGGATAAGCGCTGAACAAAAGGCTACTTTAGTAATAAATTGTATCGAAATATTAACCCAGGATTGTGGTATTGTAATGATCTCACTAACGTTCGATGGATGCCCGACAAATTTTGCTATGGCCAAAGTTTTAGGTTGTAAATTAGATGGTGATGACATTGATCCTTCCTTCACCGTCGGCAATAATAATATTCTTATATTTACAGACCCTTCACACATGCTGAAGTTAGTTAGGAATACCTTAGGAGAAAAGGGGCCAATAACAGATCCACAAGGCCGTGTTGTATCATGGAAATACGTAAAATTACTGGTAGAGCTCCAAGACAACGAAGGATTGCATTTAGGTAACAAATTAAATAAATCACACATAAATTTTTACAAACAAATCATGAAGGTCAAGTTGGCAGCCCAAGTAATGAGTGAATCCATTGCAAATGCTATTGAATTTTGTAATACAGAGCTCAATATTGACAAATTTAAGAACTCTGCTGGTACTGTTGATTTTATTCGAAAAATTAATAATCTATTTAATGTAATGAATTGAAATCTGAAAGCATATACATACAAAAAACCACTATCTGTCGGAAATTTCTCGTACATCAAACTGTTTTTAGATGAAATGATTTTTTATACTTGAACAAATTAAAATTAGGAGAGAGAAATATAATGTCATCAAATAGAAAAACTGGATTTTTAGGCTTCCTAATTCGTATTAAATAATTTATTTGTACGAAACTCAAGTGATAAATAATAACCTTCAGTTTTTAAGCACTTACAAACTAAGTCAAGATCACTTAAGAGTATTTTTTTAATTCCATGAGAGCCAAAGGAGGGTTTAACAACAACCCTTCTGCTAGACAATTAAACTCGGTATTTAAAATAATGTTAGTTCATGGTGAAATGAAACACATTACGTCAGGAAATTGTATTACGTTACAACGTATAAATATTTTAACATTGACCAAACCAGAAATAGCAATTAACAAAACATCAGATAAAAATAGATTGATTGATAATGTCGCCGAAAGTAGTAATTCAGAATGTTTTGATGAAGTTTTAATGAAGGATCACGATTACTTAACTGACCCAAGTCTATTAACCGAATTTTCTAAACATGTAATAGTATATATTGCTGGATTTGTTGTAAGCAAACTGAAAAAAGAGCTTCAGTGCGAGGAATGTGTGTCTGCTATTATATCAGATACCTACTAAATACACCAGTCTACAGTTACAAAAAGACAAAGGTGGGCTATGTTACCCCTCAAAAGATGTTGTAAAAATTTGTGAAATTTCGATTTAGAATCTTTAGATATAGCCACGAAAAAGATAGATTCTTTTTCGTGGCTATCGATCTAACGATTCGTGTCACTGACGCCATCTAGCGTGCGATTCGAATTTTTTATATATTTGTTCTACATATTAATACACTTATTACAACATACCCTAATTATATACAATCACTCTATTTTCAATTATTCTAATCTACGTTAATTACATTTACAATTCACTATCACATCATCATTTTAGCCCACTGTGGAACATAATTCCCACCTCCTCATTAGTATATAGATACACTGGGCATACATACAATACACAGATTACAGATGCAAATGATTCCGAGTAAATGTTGAGTTTGGTCTACTGAATGCAGGCTCTCTTGGTACCACTCAGGATGAATTCTTGATAGCCATGGGCAATCATGCTGTGGATATCATGGCTACCAACTAGGGCTGCCATCCGTCCGGGTTTCCCCGGATTTGTCCTAGTTTAGAAGGCGTCCGGGGAGCGTCCGGGCGGGGTTTTATTTGTAGTCCGGGTTTTACACTTTTGAAATAATCAACGGTCGCGCGCGACTCGAAACGCGCGGCGCGCGGCGTGACACGTGACGCGGCTCGCCCCGCACCCCGTGCCGTGCGTACATCCGACTCTTCTCTCTCGCTCGCCGCAGTTGCGTAGTAGGCGGTTACAAGTGCGGACGTGCGTGTGCATGACAACGGGCGAGGTGACGGACGGAACGGACGACACGTAGTCTTGCAATGCAAGGTAAGTGTTATTATTCTACAAAACATGAGATTAGGTATTATATTTTGTCCAAGAATATGTATTTTAGTGCTGTTCAACAGTGATCCTGTTTATTTAATTACTCTCATGCCAGGAACCGAGCTATATTTTACGAATTGTAAACTTACACGTTTTTAATTCGACGTTTTTTTATCCTTTTCAGATCAGATACCACAACACAATGCCTAAACGTAAATGCTTATTCAACAGCGACTTGCAAAATAAGTTTCCTATGTTAAAAAAAGGAAAATATGACTGGGAGGCTTTTTGTACCATTTGTTCGACGAATATTACGATTGCGAATAAGGGAGTTACAGACATAAATGAACATTTGAGTACACAGAAACACAAAACAAATTTGAGAAATCAAGCCAGTTCTTCAAATATAGCTACATATTTTGTAAGATCAAGTTCGGAAGACCTCCTTATTCGAGCAGCGGAAGGCGCACTCGTCTATCATACAGTAAGCCATCATATGTCTTTTAATTCTTTGGATTGCACTTGTACTCTCAACCGTGAAATATTTTCGGGTTCAGATACCGCAAAAAAAGTTTCATGTAGTCGAACAAAGGCAACTGCAATAGCAACTGGAGTGCTAGGACCTTTGTCTGTTGCCGAACTTAAAAATGATTTACAAAATGTACCATATATCAGCATGGCTACTGATGCCAGTAATCATGGATGCACAAAACTGTTTCCTTTGGTTATTCAATATTTTGATGTTAAAAAAACCGGAATCACTACAAAACTTCTCGAAATAGAAAACACGGAAAATGAGACATCCGACACAATTACTGAACTGATTTTAAAACAACTTCGGCAGCACGATCTCTTGTCAAAGTGTATTGCGTTTAGTGGAGACAACTGCAACACAAACTTCGGTGGAACAGAACGACGAGGAATCAACAATGTTTTCCATAAACTCAAACAAAGTCTGAACCCCAATATAGTTGGCGTGGGTTGCTCTGCACACGTTATTAACAACGCAGTGCACCACGGATGCGATTTGCTGCCAGTCGACGCTGAATCTATCGTCTTAAAAATTTATAATTTTTTTGCTACTTACACAGTACGAACTGAATCCCTTAAAGACTTCTGTGAAACAGCTGATGTCGAATACAAGCAGCTTCTCTATCATTCTAAGACACGATGGTTAAGTTTGTTTCCAGCTATCGAACGACTTCTGAAGCTCTACCGTCCATTAAAGGATTATTTTGAAAGTCTTGAAAGGCCACCTGAGTTAATTAAACAGTTTTTTGAAAATCCTCTCTCGGAGGCGTATTTGTTTCTTATACATTCTATTATGCACATCACTCACTCAAAAATGGAGAAACTGGAAAAAACTGATAATTCTGTCCTTGAAACAAGAAACATACTTACATCCATCACAAAAAGCTTAGATGACCGAATTAGAGAAAGTTTCTTGCCGTTGCGTATTCAAAGCACTTTGAATAAAGAAGGTGAAAACACAAAAAAAGAGTTTAAAGAATGTTCTCTGAATTTCTATAACGAAATAAAAACGTACATTGAAAAATGGATAGAGCCTTTAAAACAATTCGATACATTTGATTGGATGTTTTTACCGAATATAAACGAGAATACTCAATGGACTGCTATTGAAGACACTATTGTTTTTTTAAAAGACAAGAACATAGAAATTGACGACGCAAAATTAATAGATGAGTGGGTGAATTTAAAATCTTTCAGTCAAAATCTAAGCCAGCAAGATAAACTTCTAAATGCAAATCAACTTTGGTTACAATTTTTTCGAACACCGAATGCTCATTTATATTCAGAATTATTAAAAATTGCACAGTATTTTTTTTGTATTCCTGCACACAACGCCAATGTCGAACGAATATTCTCTCTAATCACACAGCAATGGACAAAAGAAAGAAATTCATTTAAAACAGAAACAGTCTCAGCAGTGATAAAAATAAAATATAATTTTAAAGATTATAATTGTGTTGATTTTTATAAATTTCTGTTAAGCAAGGAAGAAACTTTAAAAGCTATTGGCAAGGCTGATAAATACAAAAAACCTGAGAAATAAAACAGACTTTAAAAATGTAGGACTTGTAATAGTTTTTTAGAACTGTTTTAGTTTTGTTATAAGTACAATTTTATTTGTTTTATTTAGCTAAGTAAAAAATGTGGTAGTACTGAAAAGTTTAAAAAGATTTTTTCGTTAAGTTATAGAGTAATTTTTTTGTTATTTTTACAGACATTAAACATGTACGACTGATAATAGTTCCTTTTAAAGCTTTTTAAGAAAATTTTGTTTTGTTAAAAGAGTAGAGATATTTTTTTTTTGTTACAAGAGTCTAATTTTCTTTTATTTAAAGAAACGAAAAATGTAAGTTCCTTAAAACTTTAAGAATATTTTGTTTTGTTTCCTTTTTAGACGTAATTTAGTTTAAATTGATTAAAAATAATAAATAAATATTTAAAACCATTAAAACTATATTTTTTTCCACTTAGAAACTTAGAAAAAATAAAATCTCTTGAAACGTCCGGGTAGTAAGATCCAAAATCCGGGGTTTTCACGTTTCTTGTCCTGGGTGACAGACTTTCGAGATGGCAGCCCTACTACCAACGAGACTTGGTTGCGAAAGGGTGAGGAGGGTCGAGCGCTCAGTGTGCCTGGGTACAAGCTTAAGCACATACCGCGACCTATCTCTATACGTGGTGGGGGCGGGGGAGGCGTTGCATTCTACATAAAAAATGGGGTTACTGCGCATGTAAGAGTTCATCCTGATCATCCCAATTTTGAACAGATCTGGCTAACCCTTGTTGTGAATAAGAGAAAGTTACTTATTGGCACTGAATATTGTCCACCATGGTTAGACTTGGAGCTCTTTCTCGAGGGATTGTCTGCCAGTATAGGTGGTTTGGCCCCCTACGATAACGTAATATTATTGGGTGACTTTAATGTTAATGTGCTGGATGTCAATAGCTCTAACTCTAAAACTAAACAACTTTTGGATTTTTTTAGCTACTTAAACCTTAATCAATTAGTCCAAACACCTACACACTTTATAGGTGATACTAGCTCGCTTATTGATGTTGTCTGCACTGATGCTCCAATCCGTAATGTCGTGGTGAACCATATTAGTGAACTTGGCCATCACTCCTTTATGCGAGACAATTTTTAAGAAGCATAAGGCTGAACCCAGATCGGTAGATTTTCGTCCGCTCACAGACATTTTGGAGGAACATTTTAATGTCGATCTAAAAATGATACCATGGTCAAGTATTAGAGACACAGGTGACGTCAACTCAATGGTGCAAATATTTAATTCCTTTATGATCCAGTTATTCGATCTTCATGCTCCTCTTAAAAGGAAGACATATAAGACCCATCCTACTCCATGGATAACTAAGAACATCAAACTGATGTCGACTTTGAGAGATGAAGCTAGGGATAGATTTCGTAAATCGAAACTACCTGGTTATAAGGAATACTGTTGCGCGCGACAATTAATGCCTGGTACATGGTGACATTAGGGAGAATGGAATGGGATAAGGGCAGGAAGATGATGATGATGACATGGTGAAATTAGTTACCACTAGCGCCATCTAGTATCAAGTAGGTAGCAGAACAAATTTACCACCAGCGCCGTCTAGTATCGAGTAGATATGGGCGCCGCGCCGCCGTGTGCCCCCCGCACGCCGCCGACATTTACCGCGCGGCGTAAGTGGCGTAAAGACGTGTATTTTTTATCGTGATTGATTCATCCAAAATGACTGAATTATCAAAAACTACAGTGAATAAACTTTCCATTGACGTTTTTTTTTTCGATGCGAAAACTAGAAGCAGCTTTTGTTGGAAATATTTTGGGCACCTAATTTGATTGAAGGTAACAAAAAAAGAATTCTCAACTCCGACCACGTTTATTGTTCTGCATGCCTGACTACTGTGAAAAACGAGAGTGAAGATGTAACGTTTGGATCGTGAGTACATAAACCTACTTGCTTATCGTCATTTCGTACCTAACCTATAGCACGTGGCACCTTGGAATATAACCTAAAATATCTTGAAAGCCGGAATATGACCAGAACGTCATTCCTTTCCTCGTACATCAGGGAAATCATAAATATTAATAACAAGCCAGAAGCTTTAGCCGAAAACACAGCAAGTACAAGCACCAGCAATGTAATTGACACATCATTATTGCACAAACTGTCAAGGAAACATAGTATGAGTTCATGCTAAGGCATTCAAGGTGATCCAATAGAGCAAGAATGTTGGCGTTACATTGCTGGTGCTGATCCTACAGAACCAAAATATGGTGATTTATTATCCTATTGGAATAATAAAAAAGAAGCATTTCCTCATCTTGCTGCTCTTGCTAGAGCTTTACTCTGTATACCTGCCACTAGCACTCCGAGTGAGAGGGTATTCTCGGTAGCTGGGCTAACAATTACGGCCAAAAGATCTCGCTTGAGCTCGATTCGGGTTAATAAAATCATATTTATTCATGATAATCATTCTTACATCTTCAATCTTACATATTGATTATCAATCTTACATATTTTATAATTATTATTACCTGTGCTTATGTTAAAAAATTGTTTACGAGGCTATTAAAGTGTCCTTTTGGAAAACTGTTTTTTTCTTGTACCTGATGACCTGGTCTGGACAAGGTATTTACCGTACTGCATACGACTGACATTTTCCTGTCGTCCGCCTAAAACTAAGAAGCCGGCCGGCTTAAAGAAGATAGTAGATTGCGAGTTTTAGTTGGAGGTAGTAGAAAACTACGCCGCCGGCGCCACGCCGCCGTCGATTGAAATTGGTCAGCGCGCCGCTGCCGAGAATTTTTAAGGCGGCGCCCACATCTAGTATCGAGTAGCAAAACTAATAGATCCTTTTAGAAATTTCGATGCTAGAACTGAGGAGCGTCTGTTCAAAAGGTCGTATATCACTTTCCAAGTTTTTTTTTTTTTTTTGAACTCATAGCAGAAAACTCCATCGAATGAGCGTAAAAACTTGTTCAAAAGGAGCGTATTTCCCATATAATAAAATCTAAAAAATTTGGATTCCAATCAAACGGGTGTATTTCTGCATTAAAACGTTGTTTTGGATTGTTTTAAATAGAACAGGCATATTTCTTCTACAAATAGAATCTTTTATTAAAATTTATTGTTCTGTTCAAAAGGTCATATTTTTTTCCATACATAACAACTTAAAAACGGTATCGAGTCAAAAGATGACGGCTGTGTTGTATTTGACAGAGACCGAATGATGGGAAATTAGGTCTATCCTTGTCTAACGGTCGCAACACGGCACTGCTGCGTTCTTCCCTCCCGCCCGCTCCAGTGACTCGTCAGGTTCTACGAGTAAAGCATGTGTCACGTTTTTGCGCTAATTTTTATAAAAAATGCCATGAAGAATTAACGCTGTAAGTACTATATTTTTTCTTGAATTGTGTTATTTGTATATCTAAGTTGTACGATATTGATTTAGGCTTCGATTGACAGTCATTTTTCATTGAAATCACGAATAATTTTCGTTTGTCGAAACATTTCTCCCAAAATGGCGGTTTCGGGTCGGTTCGTACATATTTGTACGGTATCACCCGCAGGTCTTGATTTGATTTAGTTATTTACTATTCTATCTTTATTTTCAGATGCCTCGAAGAAAAAAGCTTACCTGGTCTCCCGGCAAAATGATACTCGCTATAGAAGAGGTAAACGCGGGCTCTAAATTACGTAAAACAGTAGAGAAATTTGGAGTACCAGTCCTGAATATACCCACACTAGGGGGCAAGTCTGTTTTTACTACCGAGCAAGAAGTAAAGATCCAGGATGAGTTGATCAAGTTCTCTAAGATGTTTTATGGGTTAACACCGCAAGCATTACGAAGAGGCGTTTATCAGTATGCTGAAAGAAATAAAATAAGGCACCCATTTAACAAAGAAAAGGAAGAAGCGGGAAAGGACTGGTTTTATGGTTTCCTAAAACGCAACCCAGAAATCAGCGTCCGAGTACCTGAAGCTACCAGCGTAAGCAGGATCACTGCTTTCAATCAAACGGAAATGGGAGTTATTTTTCAAGAACTTGATTCCTTCCTTGAGGGATCACAACATGTCACTATAGAATTGGTGAGGTCTGCAAAGTGAAGGCATGCCACACTGATCTAAGTATGACATACACTTAGATCACTATGTCCCAATTTTACTACTGAGTTTTTAACGTTTATGGAAAATCAAACTGATCTAAGTGCAATAAAGAAACAAGAATTATCATGTTTTATATCATTTACCTAATTTTTTATTTCATAATTACGTTTATACACTATCATAAAATATGGTAAAATATTTTTTTACTTTTTATTTATTACAAGAACACCGAATATTTTCTAAACTGGCAACACAAAATCTAGTACGTCAAAAAAAACAGATGATTTAGTCACATCAAAGAGTACTATAAGATACCTGGTAAAGAGTGCCCTCTTGCGACATTTTTTACGCAATCCAGCGCAGTGGCACCATCTACAATTTGTATCCAAACTAACCAGTCTATAGCTAGCTATATATAGTGATATATTGTACTGCTGTTTTAATTAAAAAGGTCATAACTAACATTTTTCATGGAATTGAGTTTTATATATACTCGGATAGGCCTTTTTTCCTAATTCCAGATATATATATATATCTCTCAATTCCATGAAAAATGTTGAAGTGACCTTTTTAATTAAAACGGCAGTGTAGGTACTGGCTGGAATATTCGTTGGTGCAAGCGCATATAAAAAGTAACAAAATCGTTGTCTAATGTTTTAGTCATTTTTGTTTTTATAATGTTTATGCTTATCATAATACAATTGTTCTGATAATTTTGTTTCATCTTCTCCATTATAGGTAATCTTTCCCGTTAAAATACGATTAATGGATCTACCAACTGGCTCAAAATCACCAAGCTTGTAAATTTCAAAATTGGTTTTATGACAAAAAAAAAAATGCAAGCTATAATGATGACTTTTAGTTTATACTGTTGCAAAATTTGTTTATTAATAAACTTCGACAGGGCAGCGCACAGAATTCTATACTTTTTTAGTAAAATTGCTTATTATTAAAAGCCTGTGATGTCCCACTGCTGGGCAAAGGCCTCCCTACTCTCCTTCCACTTCTCTCTGTTTAAAGCTGTTAAGGACCAGTTCTTGTTGAAGGAGTCCAGCTCATCCCGCCATCTCCGTCTGGGCCTGCCGCGATGTCGCTTGCCATTAAGAGGGACCCATTGGGTCGTAAGTTTGGCCCATTGGTCGTCTGACATGCGGCAGATGTGTCCAGCCCAATTCTTAGTAGTAAATATCTTACAGACAACCATCAATTCGGGAACGTTTTTCTAAGTTTGATAAAATCAACAAAAACAAAAAGCACATAGGAGTTCAATTTCAAAACCCGCTAAAACGATATTTGAACGAAAACATTGTTTCGCTTGGATAAGAAGCGCCATCATTCATTCTTTTTTCTTGGTTTAAAAATTATTATCAAATCCCGCTATAAGCCTAACAAATCAGCTTTCAAAAGTAACAGTAAGGCCCAGCACACATGGTGAAACGCAACTGCAACGAAACCCTTTTGAAATTATAGGTTTGAAACCAGTTTCAAACGTTTTCCACACACGCCGCAACCTAAATATGATGAAATTAGTCACAATCATTCCGATTTTGAGACCAGACAGACGTCTCCAAAATGTCTAGTTCAAGTGATAGTAAAGATAGTAGTGGTAGTGATAGTGGTATTTGTATCTTCGACAAAGAAGGAGGCGTAAAAGAAGAAGTATGTGGTTACATCCCTACATTGAGAAGAATATCAACTGCCGTATGTTTGTGGCTGCATAAACAAAATAATCAGCTCACCTGTCATATTCATTATTTTTCCAATTTCAGCCCATGCTTTATCAGTCTCATTCTTGCGAGAGTAGCTTGAAAGTGCTGTATTGTACAAGCAAGGATGCTTCTCAACTTCCAATACGAATTGAATGTTTTTATTTTCGTCGTCAGCCATTTTGTCGAACAGAAAAGACGCCAAATCCGACACGAGTTTCCTGCACGCTGGTTTCAAAGCAACTGATCTGCAACGCTTTTCAAACCGGTTTCAAACTAGTTGCGACGTGTGTTGTCTCTCAAAGGTATCTATGGCATACACTCAAATGAAACTCAAAAGTAACTAGTAGTTGCAGTTTCGTTGCAGTTGCGTTTCACCATGTGTGCTGGGCCTTAGTTGCAAACAGCGCTAAAAGAGTTCCAGTGCATTTCAAATTCCGCTAAAACCAAATCGACCAATCACAGCACGGCATCTGCTCAACGTAGCACAACAAACAGTATGGCGATTTTGTCAACAAAGTGAAGGTGTGCTGTCGGTTTTTTTGTTTTTTATGAAGAAATAATGGATGATTCTACACAATTTGTTACTAAATGTGATCCTAAACATGCGGAAGAGAAAAAGTGATAGATCAACATGGAAACGTACGACGGAGCAAAAGAAACGGTACGTAAAGTTTTGTATCAAACTACTTGTTTAAGCGAAGGGGATGGTGTTATGCAAAATTATATCAAATCTATATTGTTGTTGTTATGTTTTATGAAATTAATAAGTTGTTTTATTAGTTGAACTGTTCCTGGGGTCTATTTCCTCTTTATTTGTTCTTGCATCCATTTCTGGGGAAACGAAATCGAGATTTTATGTAGGTATATTATAATATGTAGCTTACTTACTGTTTATGTTATATTGTAAAATCCAAGTAATAAAAAATAAATAAGCTTGCTTTTTAGGGTTCCGTAGCCGAATGGCAAAAAGTCCGTCCGTATGTCACAGCCATTTTATTCCGAAACCTTTAGGACATTCTTTAGGTATTCAGTGAACCGCTTTCTAATTTTAGGAAAAAAATAATTTAAAATTAAGGGAGCCCCTCTCACAGATGGAACTAAAACTGAAAATATTTGTGGTATCTATAGATATGTCTTAAATAACTACGTTTCCATTTATGCGAAGCAGAGAGGAGCACAATGCTCAAAATCTTCACCCTGATTTTCGGTTTGATGGTTTCACTACTACGCTCTCCGCTCTACTTCACCGACCTAATCAATTTAAAAAAATTGTTTCAGGTATGAAAGCAAAGGTTTGCCGAAGTTCCCGCAATGCAATCATAACCAAAAATCATTCAGATGCGTGAAATTAACTCGCCAGGATATAAGCAGATTTCATAGGAATTTTTATAAATGTACGACTAACATTTCTTAGACCATTTTATATTAAAATATTGCAACGTAAATAAAGCTAATAATAAAAAAGAAAACTCTAAAAGAAACATTGCGATTAAATATCATGTTATTGGAAACCACGGTCAAATGATCCCCGTTTGCCAAAAAACATTTTTGGATGCTCTTCTGGTTAAAAAAGATAGAATTAAGGGTATTATGAGCAGATTTTATAAAAGTGGAGGAAGTCATCCAGTAGAAAAGAGAGGGGGTGATCGAAAATCCCAAAAATACGCGACAACAAAGAGAGAGTCAGTCGAATGTTTCATTGAAAAACTTAAGTGTCAAGAAAGTCACTATTGTCGCTCAAAAACACAAAGATTTTATCTCCCGGCCGAGCTTAATATTCGAAAATTATGGCGGGTCTATAATGCTGAACATCAGAATGATCTTAAGGTTAAGCAATGTTTTTTTCGCAACATATTTAATACATTTTACAACATTGGTTTTGGTTCTCCGAGAACAGACGTCTGCTCCACATGTACTTACTTCCCTTCAAGAACAAATAAAAGCTGAAAGTGATACGAGAAAACGACATGAACTTATGACTAATAAAAGAATTCATTGATTAAAATATAAAGCGTTTTATAAAATACTCCAAGAGGAAGATGATACCGTCAAAACTATTACATTTGACTGTCAGAAAAACCAGCCACTACCCAAGCTTCCAGACCAGTCAGCGTATTTTAGTCGTCAGTTAAATTTTTATCATTTTGCTATTGTAGATGGAAATTCTAAGGCTAAATTAAACAAAGAAAATGTTCATTCATATTATTGGAGTGAAGTAGTCCATAAGAAGGGAGGGAATGAAATTGTAAGTGCAGTATATCATTACCTACAAAAAGTAACATTCAACGTTTCGGAATCTAATCGTTTGAGTAGGTTGACTAGTCTGCCTATGGCTAGGCCAAAATTAGTCTCTAAATTAGGTGGGTAATCTATCCATGGCCAACTAACGGTGTACCTATCATTTACTAGTTCTATGGTATCATTGAATTGGTTGATTACTTCTTCGTCCCTAGTCAATTTTGGTGAATCGCATATCCCAATGGATTCTAGTTCCCATAAGCATTTGAGGTTTCCATTGTATAATGGAAGATCTGGTGGTGTCAATTTGTGTTCTACTCCCTGAAAGTAAGTTATTACTGACAACGTGTCCGTGGATTTCATGTTAGTTTTTCCAGTCAGTATGTAACCGAATTTAGAGTCAATCAAGAATAAATTACTTTCCAGTTGAATTTTGTCTTCAAGGATGAATGAAATGTAGAAGTCATTGCCGATCAATATGTCTATTTTGGGTGACAATGAGCCGTCGTCCGCCAAAATTAGATCATCTTTGTGTTTACCTATGTCGATACCATGGAAAGGAACTCCATTTGAAATATGAGGAACAACGTTTGCTTCTATTTGTAAAATATTATTTGTTTTTGTTTGTATCTGTAACTTGACTACGGGGCTTACTATTACTTGGGGAGTTTTCGATCCGAACGTGAAAACTGATAAGGTACTTTCCTCTTCGATAGGAAGGTTCAATTTTAAAGCTACTTCTTGCGTTATACAGGGTGGGCAAAAAGTCTGTATTTTGATGTATGTATTTTGTATTATGCCATTCAGATTAAATTTGGAATTATTGTGTAACATATTTTATTTCAAGAATATTTTTTAAAAATAATGTAAAATAGGCATCTCTCCCAGGCATGTGGGTGAGTTGCCTATAGATATCAGGGATAGATGCCCACAAATAATTAAGACATAATCAGACATTACACGTTAGGCATTCCGCTGAATCTTCACTGCAATCTTCATGAAACTACATTTCGCATTGAACACACTGTAACCAGTCGCATTTCTTTTTAGTGGCGTGATAATATTCCCCACACACGACACAAATATCTCCGAGAATTTCGTATTCTATGTCTCTTTCTGGTGAACTATCACAAAGAGAAATATGATCGTCCTCAATGCTTGAATCATCCGAGTTTTCTTTACGGTGTTTCTTTTTTAGTCCTCTTTGCATAATTTCTATTTGATGGTGGTCTTTTCTCAGATCTCTTCCCTTTTGACTCTCTACTAAAGCGGCTTTTTGAATCCTTTATTTTAGTTTTATTTCTAATTTTTTCCAAATTTGTTGGTGAAGTCAATACCTCAGCGTGCTGTTTCCTTTTACTCACAACCTTAACTTCATACGAAGGAACTGGATAAACTTTATCTAAGATCTTTGAAGGAGTTTCCGTTTCGGAGGAGGAGATTATCCTCTAAATTTTTTTAGGAGTAGACTGATTATCGTCATTTTCCTTATTTACCCCGCTGGATGAAGGAACTGGATTTAAATAGATATTGACGCCACTTGTGGAAGGGACTGGGTTTTCAATAGTATTGACAATGTTGGTGAGCGTGAGAGTCACATTTTCTGCAGAAACACCATCAGTTGAGAGGACAGTTGTATGGGCAACATCAGATATAAAAGCGTATTCAAAAAATTTTCTAATTAAAAAAAAATTCTACAAGCACGAAATCACCATTATTTTGGTTGGCTGATTTGCCCCATGCTTTGCCTAATAAATCTCCAAACTGAAGACGTCCTATCTTTCTGTTGGGGTTGTTACGAATCCAGGCATTGGTTTCATTGTTAAAATTAGATTTTAGAGATTTAAAAAATGCTCTGTCCAAAGGTTGTAAGTAATGAATTGTATGACTCGGAAAACAAAGTAAAATGATATCATTACTCTCACAAAATTCTAGCATCTCTATTGAGTTGCAATGTGAAGTGTGTCCATCCAATAAGAGAATCACTGCTCCAGGAGGTTTCCTAGGATAAAAATGTTCTTTCAGCCATTTAAAAAAAAGATCAGAGTTGATATAACTTGATTTTTCATTCATATACACTTCACTTCCTGGAGGCATACCATCAGCGAACTCTTGCTTTTTATTTTTTCCTTTGAAAATAGCAACAGGTGGTAAAAAATTACCTTCAGCGGAGCAACAACAAATCAAAGAAATATTTTCTCCTTTTTCTGCAGAAGTTAATTGTGGAACTGATTTAGATCCTTTCATTGCAAGAACATGAGATGGTTTGTTGTTTAATTGTAAACCTGTTTCATCCATATTGAAAACTTTATTTAGATTACTATTAAAATTATGTTCCTGAAATAGTGACTCCAATAAATCAAAAAAAAGGATAAACTTCCTCTGGTGTCATTCCTTTAGCTCTTTGTAGAGACACTCCTTCCGACTTCCTTAATGAAACTTCAGGATTTCTACGTAAAAAAGACTTAACCCAATCACATCCTGCTTTCCCTGTTTCCTTGTTAAAATTATGTTGAAGGTTTAAACTTTCAGCAAATTTAAAAGCCAACTGGCGTAAATCATTAACAGTAGGTGCAAATCCACGGCTTTGCAACTTCTTAATATGATTAACAATCTTTTTTTCTTTGTTTCCAAACAGAGAGTCAGGTCCAAGTCGTCCTTTTTTAGTATTGCCTATGAGAAATCGACGACGAAGAGTTCTGTAAGGAATATTGTATTCTTTACTTGCTTGAAAAAGATTTAAAGATTTATCTTTTACTAGAGTAATGGCTTTTTCCAAGTCTTCTTCACTCCATGTAGCTCTATTAGAGCCAGAAGGTTTTCTTTTGTATTCATTTGGCATCTGAAAAGATAAAAGATCATTAATATTTACTGGGCATCTAACCCTGAAACTTCATTGGGCATCTCTCCCAATCATTAGGGAGAGATGCCTATCGACTCTGAACGTACCCGAAAGCACTTACAATACAAAAAGGTGGAATAACAACAAAACAAGATCACAATGTTAGGTTATGAAACAAAAAAAATACTATTTACGTGAAGATTTAGGGGAAAAAAATACTGCAAACTATCTCAAAAAATATATTATACCGATTTAACCAGCTACACTTACCTTATTTTAGGAATAAACAACAAAATACTTTTTTAGAATAATTATTATCCCTATCAAAACTTTTACACTGACATTAGCTGTCAAATTGACATATTATGGATGCGTTCCGGTTCACGTAATTTTTTAATTTTATTTTTTAAATTCAGTGGGCATCTATACCGTATAGGCGTCTCTCCCTGACTTACCCTATGTTCCTTATAGTAGTTCCATAATAAAGTTTTTAAGGAGTTGTGGCTGCCCATCATGACATTTGCCCCGTCAGCCGCAAACCCAGTCAAATTATCTTACCATGGTATGCCACAGTTTTCGAAGCTAGCAACAATTAAATTGTGTAATTCCACAGCGGTTGCACCTTTTTCTATTGGGATAAGGTCGAAAAGGGAGTCCGAGACTCTTTTATTTTTAATTATTCGAGCAACTAAACATAGATGTTTAATTGTTCCCCTATCTGTGGATTCATCTACTATCAGTGAGAATTTTTGGCCCCTCATGGCTTCACAAAGTTCGTCTTTTTCAGTTTTGCCTATGACATTTTTTATAATTGAGGTGGCTTTAGTGCTCCCTAAATTGATATTTTGGGCTATCTTAGAGTCTGGGCAGCAGGCTTTTACCACTTGACTTAAATGATCTACCACTCTTATAGCTATATTATGTTCCACTTGAAACGAAACTAACCTCAGTTCGGCTTCCTTTGTAGCAGATGCAGATGAAGTAGATATGAGTGATAGAGGCTTTGCCTCAAATATAGTTTTTTGTCCAACAATGTTTTTTATTTTATTGACATGCTTTTGCGTCGCACTATGTCTCACACGGTCCGTTTTCCCCCCCGGATTTATATTTACATCAGAACAACATGCTTTACAAAAAGCAAAATCGTCCCCTTTGTTGCTCTTCGTAAGCCAATTTTTAAATAAGTGGTTGTCAAGCCACTCTTGTTTAAATTTTTGCGTATATTTAATCTTTTTGTTAACACTCATCATGCAAAAACTGATGCACTGATGCTGCTGCTGCATGATGAACTGATGCTGATGCTGAAGCTTGTTTAAAAAGTTTAGGGAAAAGTTGAAATATTAGTAGAGGCATGATACAAAAGAAAGAAGCATAATAAAACATTAAATTACAAAACCCCTGGCACCTGCATATCTCAAGTGTACTTACTCAAAATCACAATTTGCAGGATTCACAACACCTAAATACACTGTTTAGCTTTGTTTTATTTTATTTGACCAAGAACACAAAACAATAACTCCAAACACGACAAAGTCCACAGTCAATCAACAATCACACACTTCACACAGACATAGCATAGATTATAGATGGCTGATGGCATAGATGTTATTTAAAGAAGGCTTATACTTTCCGTTCGAAAGTCGCCTGACATCGATTGACGATTGATCCGATTGTGTGTGTTGTTGTTATTTAAAGAAGGTTTACACTTTCCGATCGCGTTTATAGCCGCCTGACATCGATTGACGATTGATCCGATTGTGTGTGTTGTTATACGGCAAAATTTGATTCTTCTAAAAAACAGTAGACGCTGTAGAAAAAACAGAAGAACAGGGGGCATACCCCAAAAGCAGTAGGTCTCCTGTAAAAACAGGAGACCTGGCAACACTGCCCGACTGGCGCGCTGTCGAAACGGGTCGAGATTTGTTTAAGTGTGCGTGCGGCGACGCATAGATACTTTGGCGCACACATACAAGCCGCGCGCGGTGCGTTTGTGTGAAGATAACGTACTTCCCCTCTTTATACTATGGTTAAGGTAAACCCACCCAACGTTGTCGGAGCCACCGGCATTACATATCATTTTGTTAGATTATTTTAATCATTATCTCGTTGACATTAAAGTTGAAAGGCTTTTAAGTCACACTACATAATTACAACCCAATCTTTAATTTCGCGTATTCCCAACAAGTTATTGTGTCTTAGCGGTTTGATGCTGGATTGGCACGAACAACATGTGGATTCGAAAATACAGGCCACCTATTTATCAGTTTCTTTTTTAATTTGTTTTCATTTCTACAATATTGCTTGCATTATTAAAGAACGACCAATATGATTTACGCCTAATGACTTATCTTGTAAACAGGTGGGTAAATTAAAAAACTTTAAGTTCACAGAATTTATATTTACCTACCAAGAATGGTTGGATACGAAGTAAAACATATATTTGCTTTGTGAAGTAGATAAAAAAATCATCTAAGTGACAAAAGTTACACTACGCCTAATAGCAGTGACTGCGCACACACATTTGTAAATCATTTCACATAACTCGTTAAGTATTTTTAAGCAATTTGGTGTTAAAAAGCGTTATGTCGCAACTTAATGACTATACCAAACATAAAATCATATTTTTACATGAGCAGAATGTTGGAATTAGTGAGATTGGTCGTCGAGTTAATGTAGCAGTAAGTGTTCTCAATAAGTAAATCAATAAAATAAAATAGGTATAAAAATACCTATTTTATTTTATTGATTGTGATAAATGAACGCGTAGTTGTTAAACCATTAAAATGTTGCAGATTATGTGGGATGTTATTGTTATAAATAGATTGTTTCTATTTAAATAACATGTTTATTCACTACCTATAGGCAGCTATAAATCTGTAAAGCATTTCACAGATGAATTCATTTTCTCTATAACAAACTTTTAAGCATAAGCATGCCTTTTTTAATGTTAATAAATGGTTAGATTTGATTATGGCATACTAATATAAAATGTATATCAATTTGGAAATATATGTGAGCATTTACTTACTTTATCTTACCTAAGTGTTTTAATGAAATAATAAACATTTTAAACTTGCAATTGTTTAATTTTATTACTATACAAACTGCCCGTTTAAAAAGACAAGACCCTACGTCGTCCATTAAAGAAATGTAAAAAAAGTGTCATAAAATAATTAAAATAGCTGAGTAAAAAGCTATACATATTTAGATTAAACTTGGTTTCGAACGTAGACAACGATGAACACCGCACTACCTTAGTGACCACAAGACCAACTCAACTCTTATAAGCCGCATTTAAATTTGATCTTAGTTGTAATGCTAGACACAATATTCTAAAGAATTTGAACCATATAGTATATTTTCATAAAGTTTATTCTTGCACAGCACAAGCAGCCAAACTTCTCCTCGTGCAAATAGATTATTTTGTATTTTAAATAATCACTCCATTGAGACATGATAATAAAAAAACTATCTATAAAATAGAAAATTGTAAAGTCGTTGTTTTTGCAATTTAGTAAGGCAAGGTAAAATATGTTTGAGCGTAGTCACTGCATACCCTTGGTAGCATTTGAATACCAGTTTTATAATGAATAATATTTATTTTTCAACTACCCACTTATTACAAGTTATGCGAAAATATTACCATTTTAGAAAGTTTATATTTGAAGATTATCCGTCTATGGTTATTTATAATAATAATACAAGAAATAGTTTTGGAATAAATTCTGAATAGAAAGCAAAACAATATTATACACAGACCACGAGACCAGAATTACTTGAACGCAATCATTAAAATAAGCTATTACACTAATTATATTATAACAAGTAGTTATAACATATAACCTAATGCTAACATTATAAAGATCAAATTTGCGTGTCTGCATAGTTATTGTATTTGATCATCGAGTCCTCGAGCACTTGTCTGTTAAGCTCATATAAATTGAATAAACCTTCATGTTACAAGCAGAGGGTCCAAATTCGTTTGTTTTTAGGGTTGGTCAGATAATGTTGACAAGAGACTGTACACATCGGGTCATACGTCACAATACGGTATACCACATACCATATAATAAACAAAGATTGTCGTGATTGGACCAAGCTCTGTCACGCATGTAAACTCTTAAAAATCACACGGCCTCACCTTCAAGCTACTAAACGGCAGATATAACTACCTACAGGCATACTATTAAAAATTTAAATTACAAGGGGGCCAGACAGTGCCGTCAAAAGAGGTGAAGTTGTCATTCATTAAATATATTAATGTCTGTGCTGAATGGGGTTATCCCCTCGAACAGTACGACTTAAGGATATTAGTGAAAAATTACTTAGATAAATTGGGTGTTAATGAATAACGATTTAAATTGGGTGTTAGTTTTTTAAAGAGACACAGTGATAAAATATCACAACGGGTTTTGCAAAATATCAAAAGAAACCGAGCTGCCGTCTCTACCGAAATTATTGATGCCTATTTTGAACATTTAAAAATATCAATTTCTGATGTCCCTATCGGTAATATTATAAATTACGACGAAACGAATTTGGCAGACGATCCCGGCCGAAAAAACATTAACACCAAAAGAGGAACAACATATCCAGAAAGGGTGCTGAGTCATCCAAAGCTGCAGTACCAATTATGATGGCCGGTACGGCTGCAGGAAAAATGTTTCCCCCACATGGCGCAAAACTTATTTGATACTTGGATAAAATCTGGTCCAAAAGGATCTCGTTTTAATAGAAGCCAATCTGGCTGGTTTGATTCAAACATTTTTGAAGATTGGGTAACCACTATGATTCTACCGTTTTTTGAAAATAGGCGTGGTAAAAAAGTTTAATAGGTGATAATTTATCCTCCCACCTTTCGATTGATTTAATAAGAACATGTCAGGAAAAGGACATACATTTTATTTTTTTACCAGCCAACTTTACTCATTTGACGCAACCACTAGATGTTGCGTTCTTCAGACCCATGAAGATAGCATGGCGAAATATAATATTACAGTGGAAGAAAACTGATGGACGTCATCAATCATCGATTCCGAAAGGCTGTTTTCCCAAATTGTTGCATAAATGGACACCTTACAAGAAAATGGTCCAGCTTATATCTGGCTTTAGAAAGATAGGGATATATCCTTTTAATCCATCTGAAGTTTTAAAAAAATTGCATGATTGGAACGATGAAACTAAAGAAACCGGAACTGTTGATGAGACAGTATTAAACTTCTTAAAAGATATGTGATACGGGACTGTTTATATAGTTGAACCGAAAAAAAAAGAAAAAGCTACAAGTTCAGGCAGGAAAAAGTGTGTTATGTTCGAGCGATGAGGACTATGTTGAGACTGTCCCAGAATACATACCTTGTTCAATCCTAAAAGAAAAGAAGAAACAACAAAAAGAAAATAAAGTAACGAACAGAATCAGTAAAGGGAAGGGTAATGAATGAATGAATTGCACCGATCCCAGCGTGGTTTGATCCGACTCGATTAATCGAATGAACCCCAAGATTCGCACTAACTCCTGTAGCCTCATGTTCATGGTGCTACAGCGACCATTGCATATCAAGAAGTAGCCCGGGGGGCGCGGTTTTTGTAAGGAAGACGTGCCCGTAGGAAAGGGAAGCATTTAAGAGCCTACCGGATATGCCTCCTAGAGAAAGCATTGGATTAGTGGAGACATGGGTGATATTTGTCTATGGATAGGCATCTTTTAAAGACTACGCGGCCAGGTGCTTCAGTTCGAGCTTCACCGAATCTTTTGGCGAGGTTCTACTGCTTTCTCAGTTCTTTTGTATGTCCTTGCTCTGCTGTGTTAGATGTTTCTGTTTTCAATGTCGTCGTCGAAGTTTTCGCTACTATCCGTTTCCGGTTTTTTGTATATTTCACTAGCAGCACTCTTGATCTTGTTTTTGTCTTCAGCCGTATTCATCCAAAAATCTATACCTTTGTCGAAGCACTTCATGTCATGTTTTAGGTTGTCGTTCTACGTGTAGATAAGTCAACCGGCCTTCTTGGTTTTGGCCTTGTAGTCCATTGCTGCATGCAGCAGATGTGGTACGCGGCGCCTGTAAACATGTGTAGGGTAGCACATCCTGTGGTTCTTGATGCGTTTGGTTACTGTTTTTCCGTCTAAGATTTCATGCATTTTCTTTTGTCTTGGTTTGTTCCTGGAGTGGTTTATCAAATCTCTCATGATAACTCGCTCATATTTTTGAGTGTTGACCTGTTAGCTTTAGTAAGTGCCGATACCTTGAGCGTCACTGTTTTGTTGTCTTGATTGCGATCGACGCTTGCGCGACGTAATTTTAAAGTATTAGCTGTGCATATTTTTAAGTTTTTTTGTGAGTTTTAAATAAATATCTTATTATTTTGGTGAAGGACTAATTATCCAGTTTTAATTTAATAGATCGAAGACTGAATAAAGTATTCTAAAGTTTGTGAGTGTGAAACATTTATCCTATTGTTTTGGTGAACTTTATGTACATAGGTTATTACCTATGTACATAAAGTTCACCAAAACAATTGGTTATTACCTATGTACATAAAGTTCACCAAAACAATTGGATAAATGTTTCACACTCACAAACTTTAGAATACTTTATTCAGTCTTCGATCTATTAAATTAAAACTGGATAATTAGTGGTACATAGATCGAAGACTGATCTGAACTATTTTTCTGCCTGTACGACTGCTTGGAAATTCGGTTGCTGTAATTGGAAGCTTATAATTATTCTGGTGAAAGAGTGCGCTATGTTTTATGCTTCAGTTTTGGTAACGGAAGTTTTGTTTACTAGGTAACTTACCACCTAACCAGTTCATATCACTAACAGCTTACTTATCTAATAATGGCAGATAGAAGAACATCACATATTTGGCAAATTTTTTGTGATGCCGGCGACAGTAAAAAAAAAGTGTACACTTTGTAGCAACTTTTTATCAGTAAAAGAGGGTGGCCTTTACAATTTAACCGGGCACCTTAAATCAAAATACCCATTAGTTGCAATTGCAAGTTCAGCCAGAGAAGCAATGCCAGAAATTTTACTTCCGACCATCACTGAAACTGTTGAGCCAAACTTGTAATGTAACCTCAATTTCTCCACCCACCACCCAGATAGAAAATGTAGAAAATTCAGCACCACATGAAACAGTCCCAAGCTCATTTGTCAATCTACTTCAGCCACCTATTTCACGTCAGACAAAAAAAAAATACAACTTCCGTTAGACAATACCTACAGAGACCAATGTCCGTAAAACAAATCGATGATTTAAAAATTTAAACGAAGCTTTAGTAAAAATGGTTTCCAAAAATTATTTGCCGTTCGGCGTTGTGGAAACGGAATCTTTTAGAAATTTTGTAAATTAACTAAATTCTGCCTATCCAATTCCGTCGAGAAAACGCTTTCAAATGCACTTTTACAGAAATATTACAATATTATATCTGAACAAATAAAAGAAAACCTAAAGACTGTAAAGTATGTTGCTATTCCCACCGACTGCTGGACCTCAATTGTTCAAGAATCGTATATAGCCATAACTGTTCATTATATTAATAAAAATACCACTTTAAAGGCTCACTTGCTTCAGTGTATTTCCTATAATGACAGACACACTATCGAGAATCTCGCTAAAGAAATGAAACAAAAGTGGGGAGTGGTAGAAAAGATTCAGGCAGTCACCACAGATAACGCGGCCAACGCTCAAGGTGCTATCACGGCAGCAGGTTGGAGGCAGGTACCGTGCTTTATTTATTTATTTATCCATTTATTTCAGGCATCAAGGCCCATATAAACACATACAATACAATATTAATATAACTTAAAAATACTATAAATACATACAACATTATAATTACACTAAAAACTAACTAACGCACACAAAGTGTCTGCGTCGTGTTTTGCTGACTGGTGTCATGTAGCCGGCCACGAAACCGGCGGCGGTACACAACACCCTTCGGCCAGAACTCTTCCTTGAGGAACTTCTTGAGATGATGTGTCGGAACAAGTACCACGAACGACTTTAAGTTCGCGTTGTGACGCGACTCCAACTTCTCGACCCTCATAGTCCAGTTGGTCTTCACACGCATGTACTCCACGATCTCCTCAACCTTCGTGGAGTGGTGCAGTCTGGACACGTACTGCGTCACCGCGTCGTCGGGATTGCTGGATGAAGCAGCATGTTGGGTCCTGCCGGCGCGGTGCCGCACTGGTTCTGACAAGGAGGCTTCTTTTTCTTCTTCTTCTCCACCTTGATGAAACCATCCTTGTCACACGTGTCCTTCTCTGGACCCTGCCCCTTCAAAACCTTGTTGGGTTTCGACCGGCTCTGTTCACCCCCTTTTGGTTTTCTCGCTAGTTTTACCTGCGAGTTTTGCGATTCAGGAGGCTTGTTAGCGGCTACTATTGCTGCGTAGGCTCATTTGGGGGTCGAAGAACCTACACACGTCGTTGTCTCCACCTATGTCGAGGTAGGGACGGCCACGGCACGCGTTGCAACGCAAGCGTTCTTGGCAGTTGGTGACGCATTCGAGCCCGCCGACTCGAAACTGCAGATGGAGGCGTTTTGTGCCCCGCGACACGTTTCACATTTGCGGTGTCAGCGTCGGTAGGTGACCTACTTGCAGGAATTTCGTTGCGCAAGGGCACTACTTCTGCCCGTAGATCACTGATGGTGTTGTTGGACGCCTCCAGTTTATGCTGCATCTCGGCCTGGCTTTGCTTCAGGGATGTAATGTCCTTCAGCAGCCTGGTGACGTCTACGTGGTCGAACGTGACGGGAGGCAGCTTGTGCAGATGCTTCGCTACAAATTCAAGCACGTCGTCCGGATCGGTCTCCTTCGTCAGCGTTATGATGTCTTGGAGACTCTTCTCTGTATCGTCCCTTCGACGAGACGGCATCTGGCTGACTTTGCCGAGCGTTGTGAACAGGAGCAACCTGGCACTGCTAATCTCTTCCTCTTTGTACGATGACTTGCAAATCTGCAAGATGCTGATCTCGTCCATGTAGTCGATAGCATGTTTGATGAATGCCAATACTTCGTGGGCTATGAGAGTTTGGGAACTCATAGCGGAAAACGGGCAGCGGCTATAGCCGCGCAATTCGCAAATATGATATTCGTACTGTGCAGCGCAAACGCGACCGTACTCGACCGCGCATTGCACCGCATGATCAAACCATAAACCATACCATAAATTCTCTAATCGAATACTCTTTCGAAGAAGCCCATTGGCCCATGTTCCAACGAATAGTTGAAATAAAAACGAGCTTGATAGCAACGTTGGCGAACGATTACCCCTTTCCTGACTGACGGTACTTTTATGGACTCACTCATATTTCGTCTGTTCTATCGAGAACGCAAACAAGCAGCGCTTATAAAACACTGTCGTTCCTTTCTGGGATCACTCCCTTAGCCAATGAGAGCGCTTCGTTCGTATCGCGCCGCAAACGGCCAATCAAATTGGTTTGCTAGTTACAACTTGTCGGAGACTTGACGAAGTAAATGAAGCGTGACTTGTGAATTGTTTTAAAATTGTTTATCGTAGGTAAGTGGCCTTTTGTGTTATTATTTCCATTTATTTATGTAATAAAGGTTGTGTAAAGATGATTGTTTGATAATGTTTTGCATTATTACATGCCTAAATGTTCCCAAGACTGGTGCGTACTAAAAAGTACCGACAGTCACTTTAGGTACCTATGTGTTTTGTATGGTGTGCGTAGTTATTGTTTCATTAGATATTTTATAAAATTATATGTTTTTAATTGTAGATGTCCAGATATGAATATCTCAAAAAATACAGCCCTGATAGAAGCATTATTGCTTGAAGACTTGCCCGATTGCAACGACGTTTCGGAGGTTGATACTTCGGATGAAGAAAATGAACATAATGTTCAACTACCCACACCAGGCGCCTCGAGAAACTTCGATGACATATTCGAGGAAGCTATCGAACAGGCCTTAGATGTAATGGAACAATCATCACGACCACCATCTCCAATAGATCAGGTATCTCCAGTTCCTAGCCTCGTCTCTGACAATTCTCATTATGTCCAACCTTCAACGAGTGGATCCACGTCAAGAACCCCGCAAACACTAGCCCGTCCAAGACCCGGTCGGGAACCAAATCGTAGGTGGAAAAAACGGGAAGTAGAAAATAGTTTATCTCAATATTCTGGAAATACCGAAGTAGTAGAAGAATTTTTTGCCAACTGTTACACACCGACCGATATCTTTCTAGTGTTGATAGATGGATTATTGGAAAATATTGTATACCAAAGCAACCTTTTTGCTACTCAAAAAGATAAGGTATTGAATCTCAAGAAAGAAGAGCTTCTAGCATTTATAGGCATGAATTTTTTTATGGGCTACAATAGTCGACCTGCTTGGAAGGACCATTTTTCTTCCGCAGAGGACTTGAACAATGTGCTTATATGCAAAACCATGCCGAGAGACAGATTTGCCATGATTTTAGCCTATTTACACTGCAATGATAACACTCAAATGCCTCGAAATTGCAAAGATAAGCTATACAAAATTAGACCAGTCGTGAAGGAGTTGAACAGAAAATTTCAGGAGTGTTATCATGGAACGCGTGAATTGAGCGTGGATGAGTCAATGATAAAATTCAAAGGTAGATCTACACTGAAACAGTATCTACCAATGAAACCAATCAAAAGAGGCTATAAATTGTGGTGTTTGGCTGATCAGAGAGGCTTTATAAAGAAATTTCAGATATATCAAGGAAAAGACGAAGAAATGTCTGAGAAGTTCAATAATTACGGATTGGGGGAAAGAGTCGTTTTAGAATTGACAGAACATGAATGGGGAAAAGGTAAGGTTGTCTATTTTGATAACTTTTTTTCATCCATATCTTTGCTAGAGAAATTGAAAAATGAAAACACTTTTGCTTGTGGAACAATAAGAAGTAACAGAAAGGGGCTTCCACCAAATATGACGGCTGATTCTAAAATGACAAGAGGAGATACAGATTACCGTTTTTCAGACATGGATATTGGTTATTGGAAATGGAAAGACAATAAAATGGTTCATTTTGTGTCCAATTTTCACGGAACCGAAGAGACCACAGTCTCACGCACAGAGAAAAATGGATCAAAGTCTGCAGTGCCTTGTCCTCAAACAGTGAAGGACTACAATGCATTTATGGGTGGCGTGGACACCGCTGATCGCCTGAGAGCGTTGTATTGTGTCGACCGCAAGTCTCCAAAATGGTGGCATAGACTATTTTGGGGTGTTCTGGACATAGCTTTTGTCAATGCCTTTGTCATCCACAATCTGCTATTACCAAAAATTACTGTAAAAGACTGTCGGCGATCTATTGCCCAAGGACTGATGAGTCAGAAAGATGCTGGTCAGAAAAGGAGAACATCATCAGATAACTTTTCCAATGCAGGGCCATCCAAGAGACGAAAATCTAATTACTCTACTTTGAAAGACGTGCGGTTAGGTAACAGAGGGATACATTGGCCAACTTTCTCAAATAAAAGAGGAAGATGTGAAGTCTGCAGCATGAGGCAGATACAGTCAAAACCATTTACAAAATGTTCGCATTGTAATACATATTTATGTTTGAATGATAAAAAAAATTGTTTTGTAGAGTACCACGAGGTAAATGTTTGATTTTGCTACACGTACATAATAATTTGGTTAGTGTTGTTGATTTTTATACCTTTATTTTGTCTTTGTTCTAAATGATAAAGAAAATGTTTCGTAGATTGTTTATAGCGAGGTATAAGTCTGAAAATTGTTATCGCTATTTATTTTTTTTGTATTATTTGTAGACATAGTTTCTTAACGAGTTCCTAATTAATAAAGTGCCTGACGGTACAGATAAGTCTAGGTACTGAAAAACCTAGTTCTAGGTACAATAAAAATCTAAAAAAAATATATGTGTTTCATTTTAAAAACAATATTCAGAATTTGTAAAAAAAAATACGAAATTCAAACGATTTCGGTATGCCGGAAGGAAAGGGTTACACACGGGTCCCAAATTTAGAAAGTGACGATGTACTTATTATGCGCAAAGCCTGTGACATTTTAAAAATTTTTAAGACAGTTACAGAAATAATAAGCGCCGAGAAGTCTGTAACAATTTCAGAAATAATCACATTATCACATTTATCAATTAACAGAATTAACACAATTTTACAAGAGACTCACGATCCACCTTTACATGTTCCTTTTTATAATATGGCTCAAAAACGAAATGACCAACTACAAGAAAGATTCACGAGAATCGAAGACAACAACATGTTGTCGATAAGCCTCGACCCAAGACAAAATACGGATTTCCTGAAACCCGTCAATCAAGCTACGATAGAGCCAAAATATTACTATACGATCAGGCTGCACGGGTAATATTACCCTCAGACACATCGGAGCATGTAGAGTGGACAACAGTTGCTGCCAGTGCTGCCACTGCCGCTAGTTCATCTACCCAAAATGCTTATGATATTTGGGCTGAATTTGATACCAGAGTGTCAAACTGCATACAGATCCCGAACTCGAGAGCTGCTTCCATCGTAGAGGTTGGCAAATACCTCGAAGAGCCGTTACTGCAGCGTCAACGAGAAAGGTGGGAAGAAAAAAAATTTGCATACCCAAGGTTGTATCAGATTATGTTAAAAAGATTTTGCATTCCTGCTACGTCAGTGCCATCGGAGAGAGTATTCTCAAAGTCTGGATGCATGGTCTCCGAGAGAAGAAATCGCATTTTGAGCTTAAAAATCAATAAGCTTCTGTTTCTGAATTTTAATAAAAAAGTATAAATATCTGTAATAAAATAAATAATATCAATTGAAAGTTACGGTTGAGCCGAAGCTGTAGCAAAAAAAAATTTGAATTTCGCGGGCTACCCTGGCGCTTTCGCACAATTTGCGACGCAACTTTCAATAGGCATAATTTATTTTCAATTATTACTTATCGTTATTTTTATTTTTTAATTGAGTTTTGTTTACTTTTAGTTTAGTGTTCCTACTAATGACCGTCCTTATTTACGATTTACGATTACGATAGATTACGATTTCTAAAATAACTATAATATTCTATCAACACTCTACTCATTAATTATGGGCACTAATAGACAGAGTAAGTACCTACTTATGAAAAAATCACTATTACTGCAGGATTTGCCCGAGGCCAGCAATGCTATTCTTTAAGGATACAGCCTTGCGGGCAGCGCTGTCGCAGCGGTGAAACTATGTTTGGTATTCACTAAGCTGCGTACAGCTACACTAGCGCTCAAGGCTGTGACGGCAGTGAGTTTAACTACCCAACGGCACAGCCACGGGAGGGCATATTGACAGTTCTTCATACATTTTGGTATTCCCTACCAAAAAACAGCGTTGAAGTCGCTTACAGCCTCGCTTCATACTGTCAAACCCAAAAGCTCTAAATATTCGTGCGTAGTCTTGACAAAAATAATAAAATGTACAGACGCCAGCACATCAAGCTACTACAATCTGTCAAATTTCTTTAATAGATTTTAAACTTTATCGCTAAAGCATTAAGGTTCAAGGTTGATTGGGAAAATTTGACAGTTTCGGGTAGGTTGACCTGCTGGCGTCTGTACTTAAATTAAAGGAGATGTTTCATTTTTGGCTAGCACTTGTACAATATATCAAAAAACAGGGAAAAATACCCTGAATTTAGGAAAAATATTAATCTGTGAATTTGAGAATAACCCTTTGTGTACAAACACATTAAAGTTTTTCAGTTATTGCCATTTGTTATCGTTATGGCCAATATGGCGGCGTTCTGACAAAAAACATGCGTTCTGAAACCAGAATGGATCTGAAATGTGTGTGAAACCGTAAATACAAAAACATTAAATATATTTATAAAAAGGTATCACTTATTATTCATTCATCTATTACACCTATTTCTAATGGATAATATTCTAGTTCGATTAATTATCCACTTGGCCAGTGTACTTCCGAACGTTTTATTTTGACATAGACTGTCTGTCAATGTCATGGGACTGACTGTCAATCAGTCTCGTCTCGTGCGTTGCGTTTGCATGTTCGTTTCGTGGCTTTTAGTGTTATTGTGCGATTTTTCTCTACGGCTTCCTTCCCGTAGGCATCTAGCCTATTATATCGGTGAGTAAAACACACACGCACACACTGTAATAATTTGTAGTTTATTTAGTATTAGAAGTTTCTAAATATTATGTTTATTGTTAAAGTTAATAAATTTCAAAACACAGATGATTATGATAAAATTAACTTGGTCTAGCCCATTTTGTCCCATTACGGCACGGGCCTTTAGATAGATTAAAGAAAAGTCTTCGAATAACGTAAATAAAAATAGATAATAATAAAATAGATTACTATTTTTACTAATGAAAGTGTATATTTGAAACATATGAGTATTTTAACTTGTATGCGCATGTATTGTATATAAGTATTATTAATTAGATATATATATAAGTATATAAAGTATATTATATATTTATTTATATGTACTTCTACTTATATACACACACACTTATTATATACACAGCATATAAACATAGTAGGTATATATTTTTATTTGTTATAATAATAGCTATTAATATAGGTAAGTATATTAAATACTGTTTTCATCATATATACTGTTTTCCTCATTTTGATTAGGAGAACAATATGGTGATAGAAAACGAAGGTTTACCGACTCATTATTAGTCGGTTTATTTTTATTAGTAGACGACTATGAACCTTATTTTTATGCAAATAATGTTCATATTTGTTAAGCGAATGTGAACAAATACAAACCTTAGCATTATTTAGGTATACCGCCGTAGTCCCATTTAAATTTTTAAACAACAACTCGTATTATTGAAAGTCTGGTGAACTGATGTTATTTTTATGTCGTTAGAAGTTGTCATAATTTCTTACTATCTAACATGTTGACTCAGTTCACCTCTAATTTTACTTTGCTTCAATTTTTATACAATTACCTACTTTGAAAAACTATTTACGTTCATCCATAACCAACAAAAAACTTTCTTTGTCAAAAAAACTGATAAGTGTGTTTTACTCATTTGAATGTCTAGTATAGATAGCTAAAGAATATAATGTTTAAAACCAGTTTGCATTAAATCATTGTGTCGGGCAAACAAGTTTTTTTTTACTAACATACAGCCCACACCAAATTGAACCTTAAAACAACCATTGTAAAGAAAGAAACGATACGGATCATTTGCTAATGACCCAAGCGATAAATAAGCTCGCTCGTTCCAACCGATACCAATGTTTACCTAATAAAAAAATTAAAAGATTTTATTGGTTTTATTTAATTTTGTAATAACCTTTGTAGTTTTTTGCTTGAGTGATTTTTTTGACCACAAAATTAATTTAACAAAAAGTAAAAAGCAGCAAAAGTCACAGAAGTCATCATCAGAAGATGAAACCGCAAGTGTTACAAACTCTAGCAGCGGGTCACGGAAGAGAAAGAAAAAGGATACTTTATTACAAAAACAAGAAAATATTCTTTTATCGGCAGAAAGAATAATGGCTCAAAAAGACGAAGAATGGGAGATATATGGACGATCAATTGGCTTTCATGTAAAAGATTTAAGCAAACGTCAAAAGATAATAGCACAAAAAATTATATCAGATGTTTTGTTTCACGCCAAACTTGATCAACTAACCGAATCCTTGTGCGTCGTTCTCAATCCATTTCACGAATCTATACCTAACAATAGTGGCTTTTACCAGCGTCAGAAACAGTTTTACTCACCTTCACCGCCATCAAATTATTCATCGCCATCACCGTCAAGCCAAACTCAATCACCTCATCAATCAATTTCACACTTTACTCCATGGCCTCGTTTCCACACACAGTCGGTCCGCCAACCAATACCATCACTACAGCACCAAACTCAACTGCCGAACTCACCATCGCCTTATCAATTATCATCAAATCATCACACACAAACAGTCCACCAACCATTACAATCACCACAGAACCAAACTCAACTGTCGAACTCACCATTGCCTCATCAACCAACATTTGACAATGTAGTTAATGTTGATAACAATACACAATTTTTAGAATACCTTCCCAATGTAAATACCGCAGATGAAAACTCAGGATCGTTGCCTGTAATAGAAGGTCCTGGCGAACTAATCAAAGAGTTTCTAATTGCAAAACGCAGAAATTAAAAAAAATGATTAAATATAATTACATAAATAATTGTTTTATTTACCTTGATATAATGTCTCAAACATTTGTAAACTGCTAGGCATGTTTCTGGAATAATTTGAGACAGAAACGGTTGCGATATTTGGTGAGAGTTTCCCGTAGCTAAAAATCTTAATGTAACGACTAATCTCTGTTTAGCACTCACGCTTTGTCTTAGAACCGTATCTTGCTTTTGTATGTAAGGTGTCACCAAACTCAACAAGTGTTCAAATTGTTCTGCACCTACTCTGAGTTAATTCCTTAAATCTCCCGGTTCAAGCACGCTTAGTATTTGCATATTTGAAAGCTTTTCACGTAACCGCAAATACTTTTTCAAGCTCTTAGCATTTTCCTTAACATTGCATTTTTATTCACCGAAAGTGTATAATTTCGTTAGACAAACTTTCAGCACATGTTTACCTGCTACAAGTACTCGTAAGAAGTTGGTATCAATCCATTGATGGTAAACCAGGATTTACAAAGGAGGCAATAGATACTACCAAAATGAAAGCTAGAGAATCCAAGAACAAAATGTACGCCACTATAATATTCGACGAAATGGCAATCAGAAGCGGTGTCGAATATCATCCCCAAAGCAGAAGGTACTATGGCCACGTGAGTTTTGATGTCAATTTACAAACGGATTGTCAAGACGAAGCTAAAGAAGCACTTGTTTTCTTGTTGGTGCCAATAAATGCATCCTGGAAAATTCCAATAGGATATTTTTTGATTAATGGCATAAATGCAGAACAAAAAGCTGCTCTTCTAACAGAGGCAATCCATTTTGTAGAAGAGGCTGGTGTAAACGTCAAAGCCATTACATTTGACGGTTGTCCAGCAAATATTACTATGGCAAAAAAATTAAGCTGTTCATTTGAAGTTGATCAAACAAACTCTACCTTTAAAAATCACTGCAATACTTCTAGAATAGCGGTCTTTTTAGATCCGGCACACATGATCAAACTAGTGCGAAATGGATTTGAGTTTTATAGGAATTTCAAAGACGAACGGGGCAATATTAAATCGTGGCAACATCTCGTTAAGTTACATAATCTACAAACAGCGGAAAATTTTCATCTAGCTAATAGACTAAGGGCTGCTCATATATTAGCCGGCTACATTGTCCATGCTCTGATAAAGCAATTAAAATGCCAAACATGCATTGGAGCGCTGATTGGTGAAACAAATCAATACGCCTTACAATTTCAAAAAGACACTAAACACATGTTATTATACGGATCTATCACAGTAATAGAAATTTGTCGTCGTTGTGAAATTATATTAAAAGGGCGATCAACGAGAGTGGTTCGAAAGTGCTGGCTCCGAAATATAATTCCGATTATTTTATAAGATCGGTTTTAAAATCCCTGATTGGGTATAATTTGTTCCCTGATATTAATTTTCATCAATATGAAATAGAATCCACAAATCATTTGATTGAATTAGCAAGATGCATAATTCAGAAATATGTAGACACTCGTTTATCATTTTTTACGAAGAACAATCAGGACCCTAAAACTTTAATTGGAAAAACATATACCTAATTAATTCATTTTAAAAATCAATAATAACAGGATACTTGCTTTTCTTTTTGTAATTTACTGATTTTTATTAAATATTAATATGAATTTTATTGAGTATTTTTTATAGTGTTAAAATCCATTTTATCGATATCGACTATTTTCTCTTAATCAATTAGAGCAATCCCTAATACCTACCTACCTACGCAACTTGACCTTGAATTGACCAATTGCAGCTGCGCATTCTTCCTCGTCCCCCGGCCCGCGGTAGTGAGTCGTGCACTTAGAAGAAATCGGCCTATACGCTCTCTAGTGGTTAAATTCTCTATGAGGTCAGCTTTCCGAAGAAGCCGCAGAGGCCCTGAATAAACACTTCCGTGTATATTCGGAAAACTTCGCACAGGTAAATTTCCAGGGAAAATTGTAATATTGATGTGTACCATAGATTCGGATCCACTTATTAGCAGCCTGAGGCCCAAGAAGAGATCAATCCCCAGAACATCTTGCCCGGAAACAATAAACATGTTAATGCCAGAATATCCCGACGAACCAGACTCGGATAGCGAGCAGCAAGATGAATCCATTACTATTAATATTTTAGTTGTAGTTTATTTGTAGGCACTATAATTATATGGGAAATTTGCCACTCTTGGATAAATGTACACCTCTTTTAAACGTTTTTATTAAATAAATTATTATTATATTATTATTATATTATTATATTACGTTATAATATTTTATTTTTGTGTAAAATTCTTCTGTTGTATTAATTTGTTTGTAATATTGTACAAATTTTGTTTTATTTTGTGTGTACTTCTTTGGATTAGAGAAATAATTATGTGAAATAATGATTTTTTTACCTTAATTTATAAATTTATACCTTAATTTACAAAAAAACTTAACTAAATAAAAAAAATACTCTTAAGAGATATTTAATATCATGCAGACGTGATATAAGTCAACAAATAATTTTGGCCGCGTAAATGTAGAATATTGACGTAGGGGAGACTGTAGGGTTTTGACACAGAGGTGATTTGAAACAGCACTGATTTCGCGGAATTTAAAACCGTTAGCGAGCTGGCACCGACACAAATCAGTCACTCCCCGCCACCCGCCGGGCCCCGCAGTTCGCGTCCGTGCCTCTGACGCGCGGTTGTGTCGTTGTGTGTGACTGCCACGTTGCAAAAATCGTGAGAAGTAAGTTTTAAACGTTTTTTTAAGATACCTGTATTTTGATAATGCGTTTGTATTTTAGCTTGGGTTTTATATGTTTCAAAAGCTCATTAACTAACGATTGAAACCATGGCGCTGGTAATACCAATTTCTTTGTGTTTTGCTTTTGGATTTTTGTTTGTATACAGATTGGGAGGATTTTTCTCACTGAGGGGATTTGAAACAGACTGTTTCAACTCACCTCGCTTAAGTTTTGTATGGGTGATTGCTAATACGGTGTGGTTTATGTTTTGTTTTTGCTAATTTTGTTTCAATATGCCTACTGATTATAAAAGGAAGACTGATAGAGGTATGGCGAGTCGCGAAATTAACGATCTCGCCGTAGAAGACGTTACATTGCGTCATAAAAGTCTGCGTGATGCGGCTTCGAGCTACAACCTTAACCACACTTCACTCTACAGGTATATTAAAAAAAAGACGGCCTATGAAGCTAATGAAACGGCGACTCCTCCGTCAGTTGGATATCCCGAAAAGAGTGTCTTTTCGTCTTCAGAGGATAATATACTTCGTGATTATCTCTTAAGCTGCGCTGCTGCTAACTTCAGTCTAAGCACTAAGGAAGCTAGAAGATTTGCCTATACATTGGCTGTGAAGTATAATAAAAAATATCCTCCTTCTTGGGTTGACCATCAAATGGCAGGTGAAGTTTGGCTTCGGTCTTTTATGAAAAGCCATCCTGTTCTTTCTCTGAGACTACCTCAACCAACAAGCATCGCTTGAGCTACGAGTTTTAATCGCGCAAATGTGCAACTTTTTTTTCAAAGTTACACAACTGTACTTGACAAATACAAACTGCAAGGAAAGGATACACGGAACGTCGATGAATCGGGTATCACTACGGTTCTGAAACCAGACCGTGTTATTGCTAGACGTGGATAAAAACAAGTGAGTGCCATGACTTCGGCGGAGAGAGGAACATTGGTTACCATAGCTCTAGCTGGAAACGCCTTTGGAAATCATATACCTCCAATGTTCATCTTTCCGCGGAAACGATTTCATGACCATTTTATACGCGATGGACCCTCTGGATCAATTGGTACTGCTAATGGATCAGGTTGGATGCAAGAAAATGACTTTCATACGTTTCTCACATTCTTCAGAGACCAAGTTAGATCAACAAAAGAAAATAAAGTTTTATTACTATTAGATAACCACGCATCTCACACAGCAGTTAAAAATATTGAATTCTGTAAAGAAAATGGGATTATTTTACTGACATTTCGTCCTCACTGCACCCATAAACTGCAGCCAATGGATAGAGCCATTTTTGGACCGTTAAAAAAAGCAGTTACCACTACTTGCGATAACTGGATGCGATCGAATCCAGGAAAAGTCATGACTATTTATGACATTCCTGGAATAGTGAAGAGATCGCTTGAAATCGCAGTCACACCACGCAATGTATCTTCCGGTTTCAGCGCGACCGGACTTTGGCCAGTACACATCGAAATATTTCAGGACTCAGATTACCTTCCGAGCCAAATTACTGATCGGCCTTTAGTAACTTCCCAGAGTTTAAAGCCGAACGTCCACCGCCAGCTAAAATAAGTTAGTTTAGTTTAGCTCGCATAGTTGAGCCAGTTTTTCATACATGTGCGTCCACCGCAAACTATGCCAACTAAGCTAACTAAAATATCCCAAATAAGTCAAACTAACTTATTTGTGTAGGCCGATACGAAGCTACGCGAACTAAGCTAAGCCTCTCTCACCCCCTTGCGTTACCCCTCTGGCGCCTTTCGCTAGTGTTGTTTTGTAGTGTGTGATCGTGCGCAGGCAGTGAAACAGCGTATTTGCAGCATGGAGGTGTTTATTGAATACGTCAAGCAATATCCTATATTGTATAACCCGGAGGCAAAAGATTACCGTGATGCAAATAAAAAAGATGGTATATGGAAAACTATAGTGGATGAAATGAAAAACCCGGAAATAAAAGATGGTAAGTTTAATTTATATTGTCATTGTTAAAATAATTACAGAATGATTCTCTGACACGGAATGCTTCCCTAGTTGCTCGTAAGTTATCGTATAAATGTCCCACCGATTGAAGTTGGTCATCTACAGCACTCGTGACATCAAAAGCTAAGATTGTTTGCTTGGTTATAAGATAATTGTGTAGCACACAAGTAGCTTTTGTAATCGTATCAACTGATTCTAATTTGCACTCCAAAGGCCGACGAAATACTCGAAATCGCATTGATAATATACCAAATGCATTTTCTACCACATTTCGTGCTCTGCTGAGACGGTAATTAAAGTGCCTTTTTTCTCTACTATCACGACATGCACTTTGTGGGTATGGTCTCATAAAATGTTTTTGTAAGGGAAATGCCTGGTCTCCTATAAATACGTAAGGTATTGGAGTACCACCTTCTAGTAAAGGCTGATCACTAGGCAAATTTAGTTGGTTATTTTTTAACTTTTGTCCAAATTCACTGTCAGCAAAAATACCACCATCGCTAAATCTGCCCATGGAGCCAACATCTATAATTATAAACTTCTTGTTCGCATCAACAACTGCGAGTAATACTATGGAATGAAAATGTTTGTAATTAAAAAATTGGGAACCTGCATTAGGTGGGCATTTTATTGAGATGTGTTTGCCGTCGACTGCGCCAAGGCAATGTGGGAATTGCCATTTATTCATAAAATTTTCGGCAATTTCTTTCCATTCTGTTTCTATTGGCACACTCATATACATTTGTTGCAAATTATTCCAAATTGCGTGGCAGACGTTTTCTACTATTCTAGAAACAGTTCTGTCGCCTACTCTATAATTATAACCAATTGTTTTGTAGGAGTCCCCTGTTGCCAAAAACCTGCAAAAGATGATATTTTTATTATTGTTCCAGTTAAAACGGCTAAAAATGAATGGAAAAAATTACGAGATGGGCATCGAGAATCATTAAAAAGAATGAAAAGCTTTACAAGTGGCCAAGCTGCACCGTTAATAAACGTTTGGAAATATGCCAGTCTACTTGAATTTTTATTGCCTTATATGAAAAACCGCACAAGGAGTGGTAATATAAATGTAACCCAGAATAATACTACAAACACTTCAGTCGAAGCTGGTAACGCAAATGAAAGTCAGGATACGACTACTACGACAATGGGAGATCAAAATACCGCGACGCTGGAGGATTCTGAATATGTTTCTAACACTGAATCCATACCATCTACATCTCGCGACAGCTTACCCTCTGAACAAAGACAAAGAAAGAGAAAGACTAACGATGAATCTTTAACTGATTTACTGAAAGAAATTGATAATGATTATGAAAAGCGTCGTCGTGAGCAAAAGGAGAAAGAGAGAGTTGAAAAAGACACAAGAAAACATCCTATAAAACTTTTTTTTGAAAGTATGAGCGAAACAGCAGTCAAATTTCCTGATTGGTTGCAAAGAGACGTTAAAAAGAAAGTCTTTAATATAATAATGGAAGCGGAAGAGAAGTATGAGACTTACTTATATGAAAGTCAGTACAACTATGGGTACTCGACATCGTCTGCTCAATCTACTCCACATTCCCTTGACCCATTGTAGTCATTGTAGCCTTTAATTTAACATAATTAAAATATTTTTTGTGTACAACCTACGTTTCGATGAATATACCTCATTATGTTACTTAAACTGTTTTATTTTTAATGTTGATGCACTTACCTCAAACAAATAGCTAATCTTTCTTCTGGTGACACAGCTTTTCGATAATTAGTATCAATCTTAGTGATATCCTTGGCAATCATTGTTAATAACTCATTAAACTGTTCTCTGGATACACGATAGTACAACTTAAAATTTTCATCGTCTACTTCATTATAGAGAGTGTTAAATTCTCCGCTTGTTTTCCAATGTTGAATGTGCTTGCTTATCCAATATCTATGTTTGCGTTTTTTCTTTGTGTAATAAGCAATAATCAATCTTCTTTTCCTATGGCGAATGTAATCCTCCTCTGAACTCTCGTCATAACTCCTCTCTTGTTCATCCATCACGTCTGATTAACTCGACACTCCAGCACAAACTGATCATCACTAACGTAGTTATAGCTTATTTTTCGGTGGACGAACAATTATTTCCTAGTTTAGCTTAGCTTAGTTCAGTGAGCTTAGTTCCTTATTATTTTAGCTGGCGGTGGACGTTCGGCTTTACCGTCATGAGCCCTGAACGGTCCAGCTGTAACTTAGTGGGAAATTCGAGAAGCGAAGTACGCACGTCAAGTCCTGTGAGTCTGAATGACATCACAAGTGATGAACGACCAGTAACCCCTGTGAACAGAGACAATTTGTTTAACGACTCTCGTACACCAAGTCCATCTCTCCTGAACTTACCCGCTACTCCCCCAGGTGCCAGTCAAGTCACCTTTGAAACTGAAGATGAACCCAATTATGTAGAAAACCGTGATATGAGCTCACCCGATCTGTTGATGTCTGAGGTAACGCCTGGTACATCTGCGCTGCCCTTAACCACTGAAGCACTTGTCCATTCCACGGATTTGACATCTAGTGCAGTACCTGCAGCATCTACATCACGTGATACTTCAGTCATGCTGATGGCAACCCTTTTCCCACCTGAAACTCTCAGACTCTTGCCAAAGGCTCCTCCAAGGAAAGGAAATCAAACGAATCTACGAAAAGTGAAATCCGCTATCTTAACTGACACTCCTGTAAAGGATGAATTAGCAGCAATTGAAGCAGCTAGGGCGGCTAAGAAAAAAGTTAATATACCTAATTTGAAGAAAAGAAAACACGTAAAAGATCCAAGCCAGAAACGAAAACAAAAAAGACCAAGATTGTCAAGAAAAAAAAATAGACAACGAAAATGAAGATGAAGAAGAATGCCTTTGTATTTGTTGTTTCGAACCCTATTCTAATAGCAAAGCGAGAGAAAAATGGGTCCAATGTCTGGAATGTAAAACTTGGGCTCATGAAGCTTGCACTGCTGGCGAACTTTCATACGTGTGTCATAATTGTTTATCCGATTAACATTTTTAATTTTCATATTCTTTTTAGCTGATTCTTTTCTAATAGTATTGTCACAATTTAGACTTCCTAATAAGAAATATTAAGACTGATTGTTGTGATTTTAACGACAAAAAATTTATAAATTAAGTAATAGTTCAGTACAAAATACTTTAAAATATGTTAGAATGTTTTATTTTAATAAATACCTTTAAATTATATCGTTGTTTCTACTTTACAATCCTTAGTTCTAATCAAATGTCAACTGTTTCAACTCACTTCGACCCCTGTTTCAACATACCTCGGTATGAGGGGAGTCGAAACAAATGACTTGTTACATATGAATTCATTTTGCACCACAAAATTTATACTTACACGTTCTTTTTGACAGGTATTTGAAAGTGTAAGAAATGAACTACCGATTGGCACTAAATTCATACGATGTTTGTAGAATTTTGTGTATGAATTAAAATGTCAAAATTGTTTCAACTCGCCTCGGTCTCTCCTACGAGTATGTCGTCTAGCTTGCATCAGTAGCTATCTCAGGCGCTTACATCACTTAGCTATGGGAACCTTGTTAGATCAGACTAAAATATGGGCTCGAATTCCTTCATTGTGTACCCGTTTATTTTATCTTTAACCGCGTGTGTATATTACGTATACCCACACAATAATAATGACAGTCACCGATGTTTGCGCTCTGTAAACTATTTAACTGGGCCCTGGGTACCTAGTTGTAGTTAGTTGAGCTTACCAATGAAGCAAAAACATAAAATATCCCGTTTTAGGTTATAATGACATTAACGTCATTGTCATCTGTCATTGACTCAATATGTCTCCATTTTGCTCACAACAAATGTCAAACATTTTCAATTTTAATTTTGTATTAATTTAATACAAATTAATTCTATAAATATTATATGTTTATAGATATATTTCACTGATTTTCTGAAATGTACACGTCCTAGCCAAAGCTCCATACAAAATTGAAACGTCTACTTTAAATATTTCGATTCTTTTGATACTTATTTGAAAAAATGGCAGCTCGGTTAATTATAAAGCTACGTTTGTTAGAAGAAGCTAAATAAAGTGATGATTTGAAGAAAGCTCGATAAACGAAACAAATAAGAAAGTTTAAAACGATATCCCGTAATACAGACTTAATCCATATTTACAGGCTTTCTGGTATTTAATTAATATATTGGAAACTGACTTAACTCCATATGAGTCCACGAGTTCGTTTCAGTGGTTTCACCAAGAGGTTAAAGGTTTGTTTACAGCTAGATTTCTTGAGATATCATGGGTACCTCACCACACCAACAAAAACCTATTGAATTCCTGATGTTTCAGATATTATGCACACTATAATTTTTGGCTAATGGAAATTACCAAAAAAATCATTGGCAAGAATGTACACACATACGTATCTCAGACTTCTGCCTCTAGGTTGCTGATGCTCTGAATGATAAGAATCTGATTAGTAAGTATATTAGATTTCCCCAAAACCACAATGATCGACAAGTGCAAAGGCAAGGCAAGTACCGGTAAAACGGGGTGAATAGGGATGCAGGGGTGAATCTTGACGAAACTTTAAAATAGATTTGTACTTTAAAATAATTTAGTTTGTTGCTAACAAGGACACATCGATACCTCCTAAGTATAATGAGTCAACTGACATTATAGTTATTTTATAGGAGAGTGATTTGAAGGCAAATTGTTTATATTTTAATGAAATCAAATTAATTCGAAATAAAGTAAATGTTTTTTTAATAAAAATTGTAAGCTCTTCCTTTGGTATAAAATGATTTTGCTGATTTTTGTTTTTAAATGACATTTTATGTACATGACTTGGTATACGCCGGCGGGACTCAATAGTGAAATGGTTTAACTACCAGTTATATTCATGTACGTTGTCCATCAAAATCCATCGTTTACACCAAAATCACATGAAATAGATTGTCATTTTATTAATATAATTTTCCTTTTGTTTGTTTCCGGGGTTTTCTGTCTCACTTAATAATAAAAAATGTTGAAATTATATCACTTGACTCATTATACTAGGAAAGTACTTAGCAATGTTAACATTTGAAACCTCAACGTATACTGGACCAATGTAATTTACCGAAGTTTTTTATTAGTATTTTTTTTGTAATACCTTACGATATGTGGGATTAATAAAAGCTAGGAAGAAGAACAAGAATCATGAACCAATAACAACTCATTTTGAAGAATCAAAATGTATTTTTCGCCATAATTAAGTAGGAATATCTTTTTAACATAATAGCTTTACGCTACAACGTAAAAAAATCACTACCTATTAAAAAAAATATCAATGTTCCATCATTAATGTTTCATAAAAAACAACAAACAATCAATCATAATAAAAACTAAAACTGGTACTTCTTTAGTAGTTCAATAAAAATAATAAGAACTAAAAATGGTAACTTACGTTAAACAATAATAAAAATTATAGAAATTAATAACGTAACAGTCAACAGGCATTTCTAATGCTCAAAAAATAGTTATAAGGTTTAACAAATTAGAAATCAGTCAGAATCGCTGTCGTTAGATCCGTTAGAATTAGTTGAAATCAATTAATTTATTCAAAGTCAAAGTCAAAGTCCATTTATTTGTCAGAATATTGTTACAGAGTTGTTACATAATTTTAAAAGTTCATAATATTCTCCCGTTTCCGGCGTACAAATACATTTTCAGGGTTTTGGTTATATATAACATAGAATTAAATATTAGGTAAATTAGAATAACATACAAATTGAAAATTAGTCAAATATTAGGAATGGAAATGTCAAAAAGATTAAATTAAGTCAAAGAGATAATAAGAACAGAATATAATGATTCTAATATTTAAGTCAACTTTTCATTTCATTCATAAAATCATTAGTCGAGTAATAGCATTTACATAATAAATAATCGAATAGTTTAGATTTAAATGTCCTAAAGTTAAGAGTTTTAAAACAGTCTGGTAGTTTATTATAAACTTTGGTCGCCATACAAAATATATTATTCGAAAATAGTTTATTATTTCGTCGAGGTACACGAAGCATGTGGACTTTGCGGCTGCGACTATTAAAAAAAAAAATGAAATTCCTATTTTTCACTATAATTAAGTACGAATTTCTTTTAACATAGTAGCCTTACTAAAAGCTACAAGTAAAAACAAATCAACATTTAACAAATTATCAATGTATGGAACATTGATAATTTGTTAAATGTTGATTTGTTACCATTTTTAGTTCTTATTATTTTTATTGACTTACTAAAGAAGTACCTGTTTTTGTTTTTATTATGATTGATTGTTTGTTGTTTTTTATGAAACTTTAATGATGGAACATTGATATTTTTTTTAATAGTGATTTGTTTACGTTGTAGCTTTTAGTAAAGCTATTATGTTAAAAAGATATTCCTACTTAATTATGGCGAAAAATACATTTTGATTCTTCAAAATGGTAACTTACGTTAAACAATATTAATAGAAATTAATAACACAACAATCTAGGCATTTCTAATGCTCAAAAATATAAGGTTTAACAAATTAGAGATCAGTCAGAATCGCTGTCGTTACTGAGCCGCAATAAACTTGTATCATACTTGTATCGATGCGTCCCCCCTCACGCCCCGCGTACACTGGTTCAAAGTTATTTAGATCAGTTTACAATGTACGATTTTAACTGATGTTGAAATTGATTTAGTATACGTGAAATTATCTCGGTAATTATTGTTCTTTTTTATTTTTTTTTAACACAAACTTTAAGATCACGATTTATCATGTACGTTTATATAAAAATATAAAAATACCTAAATTTGTTAGTTGACTCAGTATACTTAGGAGGTATCGACATAATCTTTAATTAAAACGCTATAAACCCATTAGAGTATTTTCTGGTAACGAACTATATTATTTCAACGTTAAAACCCATTTTGAAATTTCGTCCCGATTCACCCCTGCATCCCTATTCACCCCGTTTTACGGTATCAAAAGTACCTATATTTTCTTGTTACTCTCTCAAGTCTTGTTTAACCAAGAGCCATTGTTTGAAATTTGAATGCTTATTACAAGTTTTATTAGAAATGCAAAATTCCAGGGGTGCTATTATTGCCTTCAGGGGATTGATTTCAGGTGACTCGGGATATCCTCAAAGGCCTTATTTAATGACTCCCTTTAGTAACTCAGAAACTGGAACTCCAGAGAGCCATTACAACAATCTGCACAGCAGTGCAAGGAACAGTGTGGAGAGGACTATTGGAATACTGAAAGGGCGGTTCAGATGTTTATTAGTTCACTACTCGTATGATCTTATAACAGTGGGAAAAATTGTCATAGCTTGTTGCTGTTCCCTACATTTATGTTCGTATAACTCGTCAAAATGTAGGGAACAGCTGATTTTTTTTTCGCGATTTCAGGTTTGATCCCATAGTAAAAGTTGTTCATAATGATGAGTACAATGACCTCTTGAGAGGTTGTTAATGTTTTACCAATAACCCTGTATAGAAATATTGGATTTTAGTAATAATCAATTCCATTTGCATCGTCGCAGGTTGGGAAACCAGTTTAATTTTTGTATTTCTGTCTAAGTATTTCTAGTTGATCAAAGTACTTTTTTGATAGTGATTTGTGAATTTTACGTCTTTGTTGGTATACAGTGATAGAAGATTTGGACTTATTTCGTGTGACTGACTCCTTTTGTTGATACAAGCGGCTTCCGTGTGGTGCAGAGGTTAAAACTATCTTGACATCTGTTCTACAAATCACCGAACAAACGTCGCTTCCTATCTTCCTTGGGAAGATTGGACAAAACTTAAATTTTCTAAGCAAGACACTGTGCCACTGGCGAAATAACTACATTGAAATTCCATAATTATCCCTGCGGTAGTAGCTGTTTAAGTAGCCGCGGGGAAAGGAGAACCTCTGATATTTGTCTATCATTAGTTATTTGTACTTTAATTAAATTGAGGTTTTTTTTTATAATTTCAGGAGCATCAGTCACAATTCACAAATCATAAACAAAGAAAACACGATTCTCTTGAACGTTCCTCCTTCCCTTCCTCTTCAGTCAGTTATCATAAATAGTGACATTACAATTCTTCCTAGTCAAAATCATACTATAACCGAAAACATGAACCAAGAATCCCAGATAATTACGGCGGAAAATATTGATGTGTTTACTGAAGAGCCTACTAAAATAGGTAGTATACATTCGGCAGCCCAGGTTTTTATGGCAAAAAATTGTATTGTACCACCCGCACCGGATACAAATTATACTAATGTGATTGGTTTAGATGATGCGATGACTTTAGTCTTGCAAAAACTTGATGGTATGAAGCAAGACATCGATAAACTTTTTGAAAACCAAAATAAAATACTGTTTAAACTTACGCAAACTAGTACACAATTTGAAGAATTTATAAAAACCTCTTTTATGCAAACAAAACATGAAAATATTCCTGCCATTAAACCTGTTAGTAACTTATAGGAGCTACAAGATTTAGAATTTATGTTAAGAGATCCTGATTTTAGAGCAGAGCTCAAGAACAAAATAGATGTTTTATGCAGTAAAGGCAAAAATAGAGGAACCAATAAGGCATAAATGCTCTGATTGATGTTTTGATTCAAAGAAGCTTTTTATGTCAGTGTTCATGGGCTGGTGGATCTAAAACAGAAAGCTCAAAAATTTGTCTCAAAAGTTTTACCAATATTATCGATTCGTTTTTCTCAGTTATTCAGGAATCAACCCTGATTTTAAAAAGCCACAGTTTTAAAAAATTCTCGTCAACGCCTTGTGAGTAAACAAACAAGATTGTCTACAACAAGATGCCGCCAGAAAGTAAAAACACTAACTACAGCTTGCCCTTCTAGAACTTCAATTTCTGACAATCAGCAATACCAACCTAAAGGAAAAGGGAAAAAATCCTCAACACTGGTGAAGAGTTAATTTCAAATGAGCTGCCAGTTCTGCCAAAACCACAAGAATCTGATGCAGGATCATCGACAGAAGCGACAGTAGGACCGTTTTTTCGTGAAAACTATTCAAAACAAAATAGTGACGTATCTGATGAAGAGACTGCGACCGGTTATTTGATGTGAATAAAGGGCAGTAAATGTTAACGGGTGTATTCTTAACTTTTTTTGTTTCCGAAGAAGGGACTTTATTTTTATTCTAAGTTTTTTGTCTAAATGTCAAATAAAAAAATTAGATAGTTACTTGGTAATTGTTAAACCCTAATTGGTAATTGTTAAAAAAACCTAGAAAGACAGCTACATTCCACCAGAATCGAAATAAAAAATGTGCCCAAAAGATCTGGCGAAAGCAAAATCGATCTCTGTGAGCTTGTGAAGTCAACGGCTACTGCCCTTAACACGCCGATCCAAAGTCAAGATATTAAAGATGTATTTCGTATCAACAAAAAAGGCGACCTGTCATCGTCGCAAATTGTCGTGGAGTTCTCGAGCGCCGCCACCAAGGAAACTATAATAAAAGGAGTACGGCAATTTAATATTAAAAACAAAACGTGTAAATTGAACACAACTCATTTAACTACTGTTTACTAACAAACAATTATGCACAGACAGAAGACTTACTTATTGTCTGCAAATAAAACTGCTAACACGCTATTTCACTTTTGTTTACCTAAGTTTTAATTTAGTTTTTACGTTTTATGCATTGTTAATTTATTATATTGAGTATGTATGCACTTCTTAGCCTGAAGCACAGGTTCAACCTAGTTCAGGCAAATTAGCAACTGTGCGCTATTTTTAATTGTTAAGGTTAATGTAAAACGTGTTCCCTTTTTATAAATAAACGATTTATTATATAAAAAATAAAAAAAAAATAATATTATTATTAAAAAAGCTAGCGGGCCCTGCAAAACCAGTCTATATAGCTGAAAAGTTAACCTTGAAGGCGCAGTGTTTATATTAATCTCGCACGAACATTTGCCAAAGACAATGCCTTTAAGTACTGTTGGACGTCATACGGTAAAATATATCTCCGACAAGCTGAGGGTGAGAAGCAAATTCCAATACGCAAGGAAGAAGACTTAGACATTCTTCGACTAAATAAGTGACTAGGAATTTGTTACTGTACTTCTCTGTTTATCTTTACTTTGTTATATAATTATTACACTTTGTATTTATTCCATGTGAAAGTTTTACACACAAAACTATACTTCAAACCGATTAATCACTCGCACACCAACAATGAGCAAGAAATAAATATTTTACATCTATATACATATGTACCGGGATACCTATCTTACACTTATTATATAATTATTACACTTTGTATTCAATCCATAATAAACTTTTACACCAATCACTATATTTCAAACATCTTAATAATAATAATAATAAAAATGAGAAAATGTATTTAAAAATGTATTTTGTAAGTATTTAAAAATGTATTTTGTAAGTATTTAAATGAAATAAAGGAAATAATAATAATAAGCCGGTAGCTTGGACCCTGTTCCCGATACCGGTGGGCTACTACTTTTTATATTTTTAAATGTATTTTTATCCTTTTGTTTATAAAAATATTTAAAAATTTATTTTGTAAGTATTTAAATGAAATAAAGGAGATAATAATAATAAAACTATCTTAGAAAATGACACACATAAACTTTGCACAGAGGAGCACCGAGGACTCCCTCTACACCATGATACAAAATATTAAAGGGAAGCTGAGCGAAAAGAAGCTAATCACTGTTGTATCACTGGACATAGAGGGAGCCTTCGATAGCGCATGGTGGCCGGCCATCAGGACCAGACTGGCTGAGGAAAAGTGCCCGGTGAACCTTAGGAGGCTGCTAGACAGCTACTTGACTGGTAGGAGTGTCAGATTAAGATACGCTGGTGCGTAGTGTCGTAAGGACACGAATAAGGGGTGTGTGCAGGGGTCCATTGGCGGTCCGATCCTATGGAACCTAATCCTCGACCCTCTGCTAAAGGGGCTGGATGAGCGAGGCGTCCACTGCCAGGCGTTCGCCGATGATGTGGTGATGATCTTCGACGGTGAGACAGCGCTGGAAATCCAGAGGCATGCCAATGCCGCCCTCGAGTATGTTCGGGTGTGGGGCATGGGAAACAAGCTGAAATTCGCACCACAAAAAACTTGTGCAATGGTGATTACCAGGAAGCTGAAGTACGATGTCCCACTCCTGAGCATGGGCGGGGTAGACATTGGCATGTCTAAGGAAATTAAGGTGCTGGGGCTCACCGTCGACCACCAGCTCACTTTCAACTCCCACATCGCTAACGTCTGCAGAAAAGCTGTCAATATCTACAAGCAGCTGGCACGTACGGCAAAAGTGAGCTGGGGCTTTCACCCGGAGATCATCCACACAATCTACACAGCAGCAGTGGAGCCTGTGATTTTGTACGCGGCAAGCGCCTGGGCACCGGCCGCGAAGAACATCGGAGTGCAAAAAAGCCTCAACATGGTCCAACGAGGGTTCGCGCAGAAGCTCTGCAAGTCCTACCGCACCGTTTCGCTGAACGCGTCTCTGGTGCTGGCTGGGATACTCCCACTCGACCTCCGAATACAGGAAGCAGCCGCTCTGTATGAGGCGAAGAAAGGGATACCACAGCCGGCACTTGCGGGCAGGGAGGTAGAGCGGGTGGTGGCACTTGCGGAGACTCCGCACCCGGCGAAACATATGGCCATGGCGTTCGTGTGACTGGAGGACCGGACGCATGTGGACACCCACAATACCCAAGCAGTCAGGGTCTTCACAGACGGCAGCAAGATTGCGGGTAAGGTCGGAGCAGCGCTGTCACTTTGGGACAGCGATGCCGAGATCAAGTCCGTCAAACTTAGCTTGCCGTCCTACTGCACGGTCTACCAGGCTGAACTTCTGGCCATATGCGTAGCCACGCGCGAAATCCTCAAAAGCAAAGAGGGAACCTTCGGCATCTACAGTGACTCAAAGGCCGCTTTTCAGACAGTCACAAACCAAGGTTCCCTCCACGCCCTGGCCGTGGAAGCGAGAGCGAACGTTGCCGCAGCTTTATCCCAGAGCAAAGATGTGTCCTTGTTCTGGGTAAAGGCTCACGCTGGGCTGCAAGGCAACGAGCGCGCGGACCACCTTGCGAAAGAGGCTGCACTCAGATCTAAGAAGAAGCCGGACTATGACCGCTGCCCGGTTTCATTCGTCAAGCCGCAGATCCGTATGGGGTCGCTCGACGAATGGAACCGAAGATACAAAAACGGCGAAACAGCCTCCGTCACGAAAATTTTCCTCCCGGACGCGATAGATGCTTTCAGGATCGTAAGCAAAGTGAAGCCAACCGGAGTGATAACGCAGATACTGACTGGGCACGGTGGGTTCTCCGAATACCTGCATCGTTTTAAGCGTAAGGGGAGCCCTTCGTGCATCTGTGAGCCGAATGTGATGCAAACGGTAGCGGAGCGGAACGACTGGAAGCGGAAACGAAAATTGAGACCGAAATAAATACAAATAACATCGGTCAAATAATGAAAAACAGAAAACACAGAAACATTTTTATAGATTACTGCATAGCCATAGCAAAAAGAGTAATAAATAGAAATAAGGAAACATAAAGATATGCTTTTCATCACAAGTATTCAGACTTTAAAAAGTAACTTAACTAAACTTAAACATTAAATCTACAAAAATAAGTAAATAAATAAAACAGGCTAAAAATAAAAAAAAACCTTTATAAAACTGTAAACTTAAAATAAATAGTAAAGTAATATAAATAAATTTTATAATCTAAAAAGGTCTCTGACTACGTCAGGGGGACACTTAGAAAGGCAGGAGTGGGTTTTAGCCGGTAAGAGTCCGGCACTGCCCAGACTGGCTCATCAGTGAGACAGTCTGGGCGTTCATGAGGATTTCCCACTCCTGCCAAAACATTCGTAGCATATACAAAAACTTAGACAATCTATTAGTATTATTACACAGTCTAGCATTTGAAAATGACGTCATTATTTTAACTGAGTGTTGGCTGCACGCAAATAAGAATGTCCCATCTATTGATAACTATAACACATATTTCTAAAAATTTTCTAAACAAAAGCGACGGTATCGTAATGTATGTAAGGAAATCAATTAAGTGTTCTGTGGTGGAGCCGGACTATTCAGGTGCTAACTTTTTATTATTACAAATTGAACCCGATATATTTATACTGGCCGTATACAGGTCGCCGTCTATACATGGCATAGATAGTTTCCTAGCAGGGGCGTAGCTACCGCCGTATCTGCCGTATCAATTATACGGGGCCCCCGAGCCACAAGGGCCCCCAACGTGCGTAAGCAAAAATTAATAAAAACTTCCAAATATTTTTTAATTTACAAATGGCAAAATAAAAAAAAGCAATTTCTTTTTTTCCCACGTAAAGCGTGCGTTCAAAAGTTGGCAACACCCTACATCGTCGGTTATCGCGTGCGGGATTTCCCCGTTTAAGTCACTTAAACGGGGAAATCCCACAAAAATCGATGTACATACGATACGATGATAAACCACGGAGAGCAGTGTTTATTGACGCGTTTTATTTAATTGTGCATTACATTGTTTGTAATACAATACAAACAATTGTTCTTCTGGTTTAGTAGTATTAGTAGCGATTTGTAAAAAACAATGAGTGAAAGGAAAAAAGATTATCTCAGCGGAGCTACGAAAAGAAAAAATAAACAGAAAAGGGAGGAGGTCATAAAAAAAGTGCCCAAAATTTCTTCATTTTTTCAGACACCAGCTCCTATGAGTGATTTAGATTGCAAAGGTAAGTACTACCCAACCGATTTATCTTATCTACCTGTAGCGAAGGGTGAATTTTGTTTTTAGGGTTCCGTACCTCAAAACGAAAAAAACGGAACTCTTCCTTACCTACAGCTTATAGGCCTAGACAACAAATTGATCCTACAGGCTATAGGATCAATTTGTTGTCTGTTTGTCTGTCAGTCCGTATCGTAAATTGCGTGTTCAGACGTACGCGAGCTCGGGTTGTGTTCGTTTTGTATGGCCACGCGCTACGTTCGGATCGCACGCGGGTGTAACGCATGGGCTGTGCGCAGGTGATTTTGTACTAACACGCGCACAACCCGCGTAGAGCCTGCGTACGTCTTAACGCTCTAACCGTAATCTTACGTATAGCAATTTATTTAACATATATTTTTGAAATTTACAAAAAACATTCGCTTTTATTTTTTAACAATTATATTTTCAGATTCTTCTGAAGCACATTCTTCATCAGATGTTCATCCGGAAATAGAAGAAACCCAAGCACATTCTCCATCGGATGTCCATCCGGAAATAGAAGAAACCCAAGCACATTCTCCATGGGATGTTCATCCAGAAATAGGAGAAGTTTCTCCTATTTCCGGATGAACATCCCATGGAATGTGCTTGAGTTCAAGCACATTCTTCATCAGATGTCAATCCGGAAATAGAAGAAACCCAAATCGATGATTCTGAGATATCTGAAGATTGTAATATAGTTTCATCAGATAGAGGAAATTTTGGTGACAGTCCAACTGAATGCGAACGAAAATTAATTTTTAAATTGGGTTCATTTAAACCACAAGGACCGTTTCCAAAAGATGATTATAAACCAATAATGTTATTAGGAATGTAAGCTAATCTAGATTTTATTATTTATTTATTATTAGTGTTAATTATTTCTCAGTTGCCAAGCAATCAAATTAATTGGAATCTCTATTTTGCATGTTGTAATTAATACCTCGTTTATTTAATGATTAATAATTGATATTTCTATAATTATTTATTATTAATGTGATGTAATTATTTATTATTAATGTGATGTAATTATTTATTACCTATCTGGTGACACTCATTATCATATTTTCTCTTGGTAATATGCGGATAATGTAGTGGGCTACAATATTGTTAATATTATGTTTTATCTTTCCTCTGTACCAACACATATTGTAGCTGTTTATTGTCCCTGAATAAATAAAATAGAATATAAATAAATAAAAATGAAGAGAAATCTATACTGAAAGCTTGTGCCAAATGTTTTGAGTGGGGATATCCCCTTACAATCTTAGATTTGCGCATGTTTGCTAAAATTCTGTTAGACAGACAAGGCAGAACAGCTTCTAAATTTAAAAACAATCTTCCTGGACAAGACTGGGCATACTCACTACTGAAGCGACACAAAAACGAATATGATACGAGCCGCAGTATCCCCTGAAAGTATCGAGGAAGAGTTCAACAACCTTGAAAGAACTGTGGAAGGTGTGCCTGACTCAAATATTTTCTATGAATGATGAATTTTCTAAGAGTGCCACATCGATAATGATTTGTGGGTCTGCTGATGGGGTGCTTTTACCACCCTATATCATATATAAAAGTCTACACCTTTATGACACGTGGAAAGAGAGACCTCCATGCGGTCCACCAAATTGCAATCAACCTTTTTGCTCAGTAGGATCACGATTTAACCGTACAGTCAGTGGTTGGATGGACGCCCCCAACATTCAGAGATTGGTTTGTAAGTAGTTTTTTGCCTCATGCAAAAATATTGCCTGGACGTAAAGTTCTTATTGGTGATAATCTTTCTTCTCATATAGATGAGGAGGTCATAAAACTTTGTGGTGAAAATAACATTGATTTTGTATGTTTAGTGCCACATTCGACGCACATATGCCAACCTCTGGATGTGGCGTTCTTCCGCCCAATGAAAACAGCCTGGCGCCAAGTGCTGACAAATTGGAAAATTCAAAATGCTAAATTGGCAACTGTTCCTAAGGATACATTCCCGTATCTTCTGACAAAAGCTCTCGAAAAAATGGATCAAGTTCAACCAAAACCAAATTCTCCTTATATTTCTCCAATCTCAATTCTCCTTAGATTTATAGACATAAGTTCCGAGATCAAACGTAATATCGTGAGCGGATTTTGTGAAAGTGGCATTTATCCTTTCAACAAACAAAAGGTTCTTAATCGCCTTCCAAGAGAATACATTGAAGAACACGAAGTTGAAAGCACTTTGACAGATTTCTTGAACGAATCAAGATATGGAAGCACTTCAAACCAACCTGCAAGAAGAAAGAGACGTTCGGATGTAGCTCCTGGAAAAAGTATTGCAACGAGAGAGGAAGCTTTTCAATCTGAAAATCAGCAAAGTAATGAACAGAACGCCTCAGATTCCGATCATCAAGAAATAGAAATTCAAGCATTGGTTGAATCGAGTTCATCTCAAACCGGAGCTGCAGGTGTACACAGTGACGAAATCCCGGATAGACAACTGATTGAAAATGACCCTGACGAAGATATAGTAGAATACGAAGACGAGCAGACAGAGTGCACTTTAGGAAGATTGTTATTGGTGAAATTCTTTTCGAGACGTGGTAAAAAGACCTACAAATATGTTTGCCAAATTATCTTCTACTTTGAAGGTTTTAAATCAGCTGGACATAAAAATAAATTTTAAAGAATTCCGAATGATATTTTTGAAATAGATCACGACGATATCGTATCTTTTTTACCAAAACCTCTAGAGGGTGAATTTTTTATTTTTCCATTTGAAATTAATATTCAAGAAATGTAGATTAAGATGGTGACTGATTCTTGATTATGTATATACAATTAATATTTCTGATCTCAAGGAAACTGTTTTGATTTTTGTATATTAATTTAACATTGAAGGTGTTGAATGATTAATGTTCCTAATTATGTTATTACAATTAATATATCTGATCTCAATGAAACGTTAAAATAATAATAATAATTTTATTTCAAGTAACAAGACTCTTAGTGTTAGTAACAATATACTTACAAACTATGTTAGTAATACACTTACAAAACAAAACAAACAAAAAAAAACAAAAACCGATTGTGACATCACTGCTGCACGGTGTCAGGCCCAGCCGCAACTCTGCAGCAGTGGTTCACAAACGCACAATCAAGCCTGCTCGCTATCATAGACAGGATGCTGTTGGCGCTGCCCCGCACCCTACGGATCAAGGATGCGCACCGCTTCCGCATCACGGTGTAAAAACAGTCCACGTGAGCTTCAGCGAACATCCCTGATGCGCTGCAGTACCGGGGCAACCCCATCAACATCAACATCAAAATAAAGTTGATTTTTCAAAAAGTATTTTTTATTGCCTTGATCAATGTCACCCCTAAACTTCCCCATGTACGATTTAACATTGATCACTCACATTTATATTTTTCATCGACATATTATTTATTTAAAAAAAATCTAATTCATTGTATCGATTGTATAGTAAAAACCGATATTCCAATTTTTTTTTCGTCTTCGTACATTTGTATTTTAGAAAATAGGGCCATTTGAATTTTAGAATTGATCAATGACACCCCATTCCACCTTACATATTGCCATACATAGCTGGCATGTTTTTTTTTTCTTTTCGCCAAAAGTGAAACCTAGGCCATATGTTAGAGGATTGTATGAGAAATAAATAGCAAAAAGAACTAGGTCTACCAACCGTAACCGAACCAAGTTAGAGAGTGTTTAGTAGATTCCTATTATTTTTTTTTTAACACGCGTTAATTTCCTAAATAAAAATACTCCGTGTTTTATTTTAAGTTTCCCATTGTTAAATACTACTCGGCAACTCTAAGGGTCCGTTCACACAGACCGGCTCGGAGAGGAGAGCAGATTCTTATCACGTTGAAAACAGAGTTTTTAGTATTTGTAGTAAGGTTTATTTTTGCATGTGCACTGCTTTTGTCATTAAGAATGCTTGAACGCGCTTGGTGTGAAATAATAAGAGGAGCTGACTGACCGGCTCCGATCGCGTACTTTTTCAGGTGAACGTAGACATAGCCGTACGACACGCGCCGCAGTCTTCGCATTCGAATTCTTTATATGAAGTTCTATGCAACCTCGCACACCCACCCGCGTCGCAGTCGCCGCAGTCCCTGAAACGACCGAACTCCCCAAGCCGCAGCTGATGACGTCACCAACGCCGGCCCGCACGCAGCGCACACGCTATTGTTCCCACGGATAATACTTTTATAAAGTTAAATGCATATTTCAATAAATAGTCGTATCAATATTGATAACGTATTTTAACTACTTACCTAAACAAACAAAGTATAAATAGGGTCTAGGGTCTTTTGACGCACGCAGCCATGAATTGTTTAATTTATAACTAAATTAATTAATTAGGTACTTACCTGCACCTACAGCGCACTTGATGACATGTATAGTGCGATCTTTGTTTATAACTTTTAGGTTACCTACATACATTGTATCAAGTATCTATACAAAATGTAAACAATTCTAGTGAAGTACAGTTTAATATTCTCTAGTATTATTTTACTGAAGGTTATATTGCAGATTATAAAATGTATCACTCGGAAGAAAGTGCTATTCTTCCCTCAATTAACAATGTGCTACTTACTTATAATAGTTCAATAGAAGAGACTACTACTATTACTAGGTTTTATTGACCTAACAGATATAATATTAGGTATACATCCTTAATATTAACTAATGTGCCTAAAGCTTATTTCAGTCATGCCGTACAAAGTAGTTCTTACCATAGAGAAGAGAAAATCAGTACTAACCAGTGTTCCAGAATCATGGGAAAAAGATGGCATTCTCTTTTGGCCTCCAAAAAATACAACTGTAAAAATAAAACAGTAAGCCTATCTTAAAGATGACTGGAAATCAATTAATTGTGTGGTAAAAAGAAAAAATATTGTGACTTTTGAAAATGCAGAGGAGGAAATTGATAGAATGTGTGAAAATTCAGACACAGAATATATCGAAACTGCAGATGAGATGCCATCAAAAAAAAGATTAAAGAAAAAAAAGGGAAAATGTGTATTTCTTCTACTAAACCAGATTTTAATGATCAGGCACAAGAATGTATAAAAGTAAGTAATTTCTTGTTGTTTATAATATGCTCAATTTAAAACGACTTACCTAAAATAAATTAATTTTTGAGTAGGTACCTATTTAATCATTTTAAACTTACAAACCTAGCTGCAATTTTCTAAATATGATTCTTCAATTTAATCTAATTTAAATTAACTTTGGCGTGCCATAGGAGAGGCCTATGCCCAGCAGTGGACTGAAGTAGGCTGATGATGATGAAATTAACTTTAATCTTTTATTTTCAGAACTTTGGCAATCAGACAAATTCAGAAAAATGCATAACAGAATCTCATAAAAATGATGAGTCAACTTCATCTCCACTAGTGCCTCTTGCTATAACTAAAACAAATTCACAACCCATCGAAGTTCCAGCGAAAAAAACAACTGTGGATTTACAGATAATCAATGACAATGAAATCCAAACTGATTAATTTTTTGCAGACGATATCAAGCTTAGTGAAGATGTATTTATTTTAGCACAATCCGTTGAGGCACCGACGAAGATGTTGCAAGACACACAGAATTTGACAATCAAAATAATAGACGATTTTTCAGACAAATTACAATCTGTACTCGATAACCAATAATTTTAAGTCAAAACCAGCAAAATATTATATTGGAATTAGCTAAATTGAATGTGCGTTTTGAAGAATTTATTAAAGGTTTTTCGACTAAGGATAATCAAGTTGAAAATAAACTAGATTTCAAGGCTATAGCAAAGATAGAAGATTTGGAGGAACTCGAAAATAAATTAAAAAATATAAAGTACCAAACGGAACTCGAGAAAAAGTTTTCTGTGATTTGCAAAACCAGTGGAAAAGGCTTAAATGCTGCGTATAAGCTTGTGGATTTGATTTTCAAAAGAGACTTCATGACACAGTGTTCGTGGGCTGGAGGATCACGCGTTGAAGAAAAAAAAAATGTTTTAAAGCGTTTCAGCATACGATTGATTTGTTTTTTAATATGGTTAGAGCTAAACCTGAAACAAAATACTTTTATTAAAAATGTGTATTTTTACGGGTGCAGCATGTAAAGAGAGGTGGCAGAGAATCCGAGAAAATTTTACAAGAGCAATAAATATACGTAAAACGAAAAGTGGTCAGGCCGCAGGAAAACTGAAACCACCAATGTTCTTCAAGGAGTTAAGCTTTCTTATACCGTATCTGAACGACGACGAAAACAGGCATTCTAACATATTAAGACTGACAGTCTTCTATCTATTCTCCCGAAGATGACGATTCGTTGCTATCGGATTTTTCGTCACCAGCTCGTACACCTACTCCATAGCGTAGACAGTATACTTCAACGTGTACTTCACATCCCTCTGATCAATCAATCACTGCTGCATCAGTACTAAAGGAATATTTAGACAGCACGAAGACCCAAGCGACATCAAATTCTGCGCCCCACCAGCCGTACTAGGATTCAGATCATATAATTGATTTCTTCCTAACGATGGCTAAAACTGTTAAGAACTTTCCATTAAAACACACAAACAGTTAAAAATTAAAGCTGAACTGTTCCAAATGACTAATGAAACGAACGCTTGAATTGGCTGACCTCAGCCAATTCAAGTATCACAGCAGCATTCTTCACATGCAGTAGGCGATTTGCTGCAGCCAAATTATAAAATTCCAACTGGATCCTAGCAGGCCATACCGTCAACATCTCATTCTTCAGATGTACTACTGCGGGCGCCTGATAAGACTCGAATTGTTATTCAATCCAATCAGACTTTGAAACCATCATCTCATACAATAAACTTTTCACGTCCAGTAGGCAATTTACAGCAACCAAATTATAATATTTCAACTGGATCCTATCAAGCCATACCATCGACGTCTCATTCTTCAGACGTACTAATTACCTCAGCGCAGCAATATGCAGCAGATGAATCACAGGTTATCACTTCACATGATACTAATGAAGATAATCCTCTTCAATATAAGCTTAGCGACTATGTATTATTTAAAAAAAAAAATATAATTACATACCTCAAACAAATTGCAAGTCTTTCCATTGGTGGGTAGCGGGATCGTCCGAGGGTAGCGGGATCGTCCGAAAGGGTTACCGCTGCACTGGAACATAAAGGGCTAAGGAAGGAACACGGGTGGGTTTTAGTCAGTAAGAGTCTGACACCCTCCCGCACCCTAATTGCGTAACACACAATCAATCAGAATCGGTTTCATTTTGACAGTTCAACAACATTCATTGCGTTATTTAAGTGTTGAGCAGACAAATTTTTCAAACTTATGAAGCAATGGATTAGCAATTTGCTTCAAAAAGATTCAGATTACGATTGATCGTATGTTACGCAATTAGGGTGCTGCTCCACCCAGAGCGGGAGGAGTCATTTGATGATTTCACGTCCTCAAAAAAAAAAAAAGTTTCCATTGGTCCAATCGCCCTTCTGAACCTTGTGTTTTGTCTTGTTATGTGTGGTTCTAATATATTTAACAGCTGCATAAACTTAGTTCTAGTCATATGAAAAACCGCTTATCATCATTCAATAAATCGGGAAATAATGTATGATATTCCCCAAATAGTGGCCGTTTTAAGTTGAAACTATGAATCCACATTTTTTTAACTCTTGTTGGTATTTCATTTTCTTCTTCCTCTAATAATAAACAACAGACAACAAATTGATCGTCAAGAGCCATACTGTAATACACGCCCACTCTTAATTTATATTACAAACTGAATGAAAGAAATCAAGTGCGATGCGTGCGGGGCGACGGGAACGACTGCAGTGACTGCGGTGCGGATAGATGTGCGAGGCCATTAACAAAAAGCGATGACTGCGGGGACTGCAGAGACTGCGGTGCGGCCAAGTCTGCGTTCACCTTTCTCATTATGATATAATTTGCTATAAAGGCACTAATAACAACCACATTCTTGTGATCTTGGTAAAAAAATTAACCAATTTCGTTTGTGTCGTTGAGCCAGTTACGAGTATGTAGTACTTTTGTTTATTCTTGGCAATTTGATTTGGTTCAATTATTTGTTTATTTTTTACAAACGTAGGTAATAATTATTGATAATTTTCAAATAAAATTACTTTTTTTCAGTAAACGATGCCACTACCTTCTCAGCGAATTCAAAAGCTACGAGACATCGTTGGAAGCTGTCTTGAAACTTACAACGCAAGTACCAATGAACAAAGATCTCAAGATATTCCGCAGATTGAACAATTGGAGTATAAGACTTCATACAATCCAATGAGTAATTTGGAGTTAAGGCGACGTGTAACTAATGACAGTATAGAAAGGTTAAGAAATGTTAAAAGACAATTATTTACAAATATGGAAAATTACTCTAATTACAATATAGAAAATGAACCCATGGAGGCAAATCATATCGATGAACAATGTACATTTGAAGAACAAGAGAACATTGAACAAAACTGTGCACCATCAGTATCTACTGTGCCCGAGTATTCAGGTGACAACATAATAGGCAATGAACCACTGAAAATCGCGGCTAATAGAAGAGACTCATCCACATCAAACCTAAGTAATGGATCAAACGGCGATTTCTCACCAGCTTCTGATGATGATCGTACGTACTTACCTTCAAGAAAACGACGTCTTCGCAAGTGTTCAGCAAGTTCGTGTGATTCATCCACGTCATCATCATCCTCTTCGTCAACGTCAAGTTCCTCATCGTCAGACTTTTCATCAAGAAATGCCACTGTTACCAGCAAAGCACTCAACGAACCAGGCAATAATTTGATGCCAGTTATTGAACTTGAAGTTAATGCAAGCAATGCCGTAACCGACACGCATTTACATAATACTCTATCAAACGTAAATAATATTGCATCAGACATTGAAAATAATGATACTAGCTTAAATGAACTTGTTCCTGATGTCCGTCCCCAAAAGAGAGCACGTGTTCAAAACAAAAAAAAGCTAGCGAATATTTTACGAAATAAGGGACAATCGTACGTCTCGGCTTCTTCAAAAATCGTGCCTGAAAGAAAAATAGGACCGCCGTGTAACGAAAAATGTCGAATTAAGTGTCGTGAGCTGATTTCAGAGGAGATTCGCCAAGCTCTTTTTGATAATTATTGGAAAATGGGCTCGTTGATGCGACAGCGAGATTATATTGCTATGCATATGACCAATATTGTCCCAAAGTACCAATATAAAAAAGTGGACAGCAACAGAAAACTTAAAAATGCATTCTACTTTCATGTAGATGACAAAAAACAGAGGGTCTGTAAAACTTTTTTTAAGAATTTCCTTGGTATAAATGATCGACCTATAAGAACTGTTTTAGATAGTAAAAATCAACAAGGAACTGCGGAGATCATTGAAAAAAGGGGGAAGCACAACAGCACCGGAATCCCTACGGAGATGATAGATAGTGTTAAAGAACATATCGAATCTATACCAAGAATTGAAAGTCATTACCTCCGGAAACAAACGACAAAACAATACATCGATGGTGGAAAAACCTTGACCGATTTGTTTAATGACTACAAAAAGGATTGCATATCAAGAAACGTAGCTCATGTTAAAATTCATACTTACCGCAAAATATTTAAATCAGAATATAATATTGGTTTCTTCGTACCTAAAAAGGATCAATGCGATGACTGTGTGGCCTTTATGAATGCTGATGCTGCTGGTAAAGAAGCAATGAAGGATCACCACGAAAATCATTTAAAAGAAAAACAACTGAGTCGCAAAGAGAAAGAACAAGACAAAAAAGATATAGGACCAACGCGTATTGTTTCATGTTACGATTTACAAGCAGTGATGACTGTTCCGAAAGGCGATGTGTCTATATTTTACTACAAATCTAAATTGAACTGTTTGAATTTCACAATTTCAGAGCTTGGCAAGGATCATACAGAATGTTACTTTTGGACTGAAGTAGAAGGAAATAGAGGAGTGAACGAAATTGCATCATGCGTGTACAAATATTTACAGAAGATGTCGTCTTCCAACCCTGACGCCGAATTTATATTTTATTCAGATAACTGCTGTGGTCAGCAAAAAAATAACTTCATGTTTTTCATGTATGCGCATGCTTTAAAAATGCTACCAATTAAATCAATTACCCATAAATTCCTAATAAAGGGACACAAACAAAATGAAGGAGACGCGGTTCACTCCACAATAGAAAGAGAAGTAAAGAAAATGTTGAAATCGGGACCAATCTATGTACCAGCTCATTACATAGCTGCCATGAGAAGTGCCAAAAAACGAGGATAACCTTATATTGTAAATGAAATGAGTCACACGGAATTTTATGATATTAAAGCAGTAACTGACGAAGCTATTACGAAAAATATGGATGGAGAAAAGGTGAAAATTGCAGATATAAAGATAATCAAAATCATTAAAAATGAAAAAGAAGCAGGTAAAATACAGTTTTTTTATAAAACCTCTTATGCCGACACTGATTTTAAGGAGATTAAGTTAGAAACCACTAAAGTCGCAACACGCAGACAAGGGACAACTGCTACAATATCTGATCTGAAACCACTTTACACGGCTAAATTACCATTAGCTGAAAGGAAAAAAAATGATTTGAAGTCTCTTGTTGATCATAATTATATTCCTAAATACTACGCCTCATCTTATTTTGACCATATTCTTTCATTTTTTTTTTTTTTTTGTTGTTTTAGTGTGGCGTAGTATTCTGGAATATGATTTAGAAACTAGAATATTGTTATATTTTTCATACTTAAGTTAATTTTTGATCTCAAACATTGTGTATTTTAATTAATAGTTACTCATTGCCTACCAAAGTATTATTCTAATAATAAGTATAGTACATAAATATGACAGAACTGATTTTTAAATACTATTTTTAGTAGAATTAAGGTAAAATTGTTACTATTTAAGTCATTATTGCTTTATAAAAGCTTATAAAAGGGCCTGTGCATCGCGCAGAATAGTGACACTATATTAATTTTTCAGTTCTTTGTTACCAATAAAAGGTTTTTTAGTTTTTCAGATTTTTGTAATAAGTACTGCTACTTTTATTCCATAATAAAAACAAAAGATATGACCGACATAATAACTCTACTTTTATTTATACCCTTTCCAATATTATCAAAACTTTAAACGCTTGTACTGAAAATGTGTATATTTTGTTTAGTGACGTTAAGGAAATTAGAGTGCGATATGTTTACCGTCTATGGCGCCAATGCAATGGGGCAAATGCCATTTATCTTCGAATCCTTTACTCACTTTTAGCCATATATCTGGTCTCCTTGGCACCTGAAAAATAATAATATAGATATAAAGACATTATTACAGGAACAAGCAGATATAGAACAAGGTAGTGGATGGGCGACAGGTACTAGATGATGGAATAAATACTGACACTGATAGCCTGTCTTTTATTGAACCTCCGCCGTCCAAAAAGAAAAAAATCGACGGATGATAAAATCGTAACTGAAGCCCTACAAGTTTTAAAGACTGCTACAGAAAAATTGAGCGATAATCCCAAGTTGTCACAAGAAGTACATTCATTTATAAATTTTATTGGAGCCAAAATGGAATCTTATTCACGTTCAACAAAAAATATGGTTCAACAGGCAATATTTGATGTCATAATGAAAGCCGATTCTGGGTACTATGATTATCAACCAAATATGCAAGTGTCGACGCAAGGTTATACAACTTATCCTCAAAATGCTTCTACGTCCAGACCGCACAGTCAGGAAAGTAATTATTCGGCAGAAGATACGAATGACAGCTACAGTGATTTGTTTCAATAATAACTACTTTCTTTTCGTAAACTTATATGTTGCTTATAAAAAAGGCTATGTGATTATTAAATAAAGATAATTAGAAAAATACTCACACGTACGTTTTCCTTTAAACACTTGATAATCGCTAAACACACTTCAGGAATAATAATACTTATACTTTGCTTAGAAATTCTAAAAAGGTACTACTTGTGTAGGAATCTCCAGTGGCCAAGAATCGTAATGTCAAACTTAATTTATTTTCAACTGAAATTGGTAGCCTAAAATGCGTTTCCTTTTTAGCAATCTTGAAACTAACCATCTGTAAGGTATGTACAGACGCCAGCAGGTCAAGCTACCCGAAACTATCAAATTTTCCCAATCAACCTTAAACCTTAATACGTCAGTGATAAAGTTGAAAATCTATTAAAGAAATTTGACAGATTGTAGTAACTTGATGTGCTGGCGTCTGTACGCCTAATAAGGACCAGTTCCTAATAAGAGCCACCATTTAAAAAATACTGCCCGCGATAGTAAATTCAAATCAAATTTCGCGCCGACGCTCCTCATTGACCAAACATTGAAGCGCATCGGCGATACTTGACTTTTACACCGCCATTTTGTCAGTACGCCTGTCAACTCAGTGCGAGGGACGACGCGTGGGTCGTTTTATAAAATTTGTTGGTGTATATTTGACTAAATTAAGTGGTTTCGTTTTGATTTTTCAAGAAATTTACGAATGTGGAGGTATAAATAACATTCAGGTGTTAATTGTGAAGGTAAGGTTATAGAAAACACTGTTTTTTATGCCGATTTTGATTTATTTTTGTCAGGATGGCGAAGTGCCTAATAAAGTCCACCTCCTTATCACCAAATAAGGACCGGACCTTATTAGGTGTATAAAAACTGCAAAGAGGGCTTGATAACATAATTAAATGAAATCAAACTCAGCTGATTTACATATATAATATAACTATACACTACTGTTACTATAATCATAATTTTTGTTTCAAAAAACTAAGAAATATGGAACCACCAAAGAAAAAGAAGCGTGGTATGGGATGGTCTCAAAGCGATATGGAGAATGCTTTAGAAGAAGTAAAGAATAGCCAGAAGTCCGAGCGTGCTATCGCTTTAAAATGCAATATACCAAGAAGAACTCTTAAAAATCATATTAAGTCGGGAAGTACAGTAAAGTGGATGGGAAGAAAAGCTATTTTCACGGAAGCTCAAGAAAAGGATTTCGCGGCAAGGATTAAGAGGTTATCAAACATAGGAGTTCCCTTAACCCCAAAATTAATACATAAACACGCGTATATGTTTTGTAAGAAGCACAATATCAAAAACTGTTTTAGTGACAAAAAATCGACGGCTGGCAGAAAATGGCTGAAAAACTTCCTAGCAAGAAATAAAGATATATCAAAACGCAAAGCTCAATTGATGAACCCGGCCAGGGTTCAAAAACTAAATAAGTACATAGTTGAAGAGCATTTTAAAGCAGTTCGGAAATTCTATGACGAACTTAACATTGACGAAAATCCCGAACGTTTATATGTATAACATTGATGAAAAGGGGTGCAGGCTCACAGTTCATCGGCAACCACAAGTACTGGCTGAAAAAGGCTCTCGCAGAGTTCATCTAATAGCTCATGAGCACGCCGAAAATGTGACTGTAGCTATCTGCGTGAATGCTGCTGGGATGACGATTCCTCCAATGATACTCTTTAAGGGCAAGAGAATGTGTGATGAGTTTAAAGAAAATTTACTCCCGGGGACCTTGGTCAAGATAGCCCCTAAAGGCTCGATGACTACTGAATTATTCATCGATTTCATCAACCACTTAGCAAAATACAAATCTCCAGGCAAGTGCCTTCTTATTTTCAACGGAGCTTCATCGCATTTAGATAGCGACATTACTTATGCAGCGGACAAACAGGACATAGATCTTTATTGTTTACCTTCGAACACTACGCACGAACTTCAACCACTCGACAAATCAATCAACAAGTCCTTCGAGCACTTTTGGAACGAAGAGGTGTTAAAGTTCAATTACCAAAACCCACAGAAAAAGCTCACTAAAGCTCGTTTCAATAAAATCTTGTCAAAGGTGTGGCCAAAGTGCATGACTCAAAGCAATGTTGAGAACGGATTCAGAGCAACTGATGAATATCAGAGTTTTTAGAAGACGTGCCTCTCCTGTATTTACGCAATTTTTTCTATCAACAAGACGGTTCACCTCCGCATTACACCCGCGTTGTACGAGAGTACCTCGATAGTGAATACGGAGAAAGGTGGATAGGCCGCGGCGGACCCGTGGCTTGGCCTCCTAGGTCACCGGACCTCACGCCCTGTGATTTTTATTTGTGGGGTGAGATTAAACGTCTTGTGTATCGCGATGAAGCGCATAGTCTAGAGGAACTAAAACTGAAAATTATTAGTGCATTTGATACAGTTAAAAGTAACAGTGAAGTGCTCGATAGACTGCGCTCAAACGAAATTAAACATGCAAGACTGTGTCTAGACAGAAACGGACTCCACTTCGAGCAATTATTGCAGTATGTTTAATTGACTTTTTTATTTTCGTTTTATTTTGATTTTTATTAATTATTAATTATTGTACATAAGGTGATTACAATTTTTTAAATACGCCTGAATACAGCGACAAATAATTTCGTATTTTGACGGTCCTAAGCCCGTAAAAGTATGAAGGAAAAATTGCACCTTATGACAATCACGTACGTAAGATAATGAATTGTTCGGCCTATGGCAAAAGTTTACGATCGGCCGCTGGGCGCTCGGTCAGTGACCGCTGTAGGTATCATTGCGGAGTGACGAGCGTTGACAATAAATTTCGCTATTTTGTTGGATAACTTTGCGAAGTATTAATTGCTTTTTCGTTAATAATTAACCAATAAAAATAAAATAAGCAAATAATATGTTTATTTTAGATGAGATTCTGTTAAAATAGCTAAAGGTTTTATAATAACCCTGTATATTCCGCGGAATTAAGATTTGGATTTCGGAATTCGGATTTTTCTAAGTATCATTGTTTGAATAATGTTACGTGGTGGTGCTTTCTGATTTTTTTTATTTTGCGCTTTTTGTGTTTTACGTTGCATTTTGAATGTAGAATGAACACGAATGAAAACACACCGGCTGCCGGGCACCCTCGTGGTTCACGTGGTGCTAGTGCTCGTGGCTCACGTCGCGGCACTAGTGCTCGTGGGTCAGGAGGTGGTGCCCGGGGGGGCCGGGGGGACCGTGAGGCCCGCGGTGCTCGTGGGGGCCGTGGGGCCCGCGGTGCTCGTAGGGGCCGTGGGGCCCGCGAGGCCCGCGGTCGAGGTGCTGGGGCCGAAGCTGGTGGTGGCCAGATTGGCTTGGAACCGTATGTTACTTAATTGCTGCTAAATAATTTATTGATGTCTGTGGAAAAGCAATATTTTTAAGTTTTGTTACTTTTTTAGGGTTCTAGTGTCTGCAGAGACTCGGGCCGGAGCCAGCCAGCCAAACCCGTATATATACTTTTCAAAATTTTCAATACAGTCTCTAGATATGGTTGTTTTTAACTATTATTATTATCTTTTAGCGAGCTAACACTATATGAGGCTCTGAAGGTGACCCGGGAGAATCAATAACTTATTGATGTCTGCGGAAAAGCAATATTTTTAAGTTTTGATACTTTTTTAGGGTTCCAGTCTCTGCAGAAACGGGAGCCGGAGCCAGCCAGCCAACCCCGTACTTTTCAAAATTTAGAATACAGTCTCTAGTTATGGTTGTTTTTAACTATTATTATTATCTTTTAGCATCCTAACACTACATGAGGCCCTAAAGGTGACCCGGGAGAGGAAATCTCTTTACATCAAACATCTAGCGAGAATGTCACCGGAACAGAGGGCCCGGTGGCATGAGTTGAGGGAGCAGAAGGAAGTAGGACGGTTTCTGCTACCCGATGCTCCCGAACGGAAACAAAGAAGGAAGTATGTGATTTTCTTTTCTTTTTTTTCATTGTAACTTGTGACAAATTGACTTGTTTTGTCTTATTTTCAAATATTTTACAGAAAACCATCGCCAACTCGCATCCCATGCCCTCTGCTCCCGGGTACACCAACAACTCCACCTCCCAGGAAAAGGAGATACTGGGAGGTGGAAGCGGGGCCATCAACGAGCAGAGGTTTGTTGTTTTTACTTAAATTTATTGTGACTTGCACATTATTAAATTATTATTGTCTTATTCTTATAACATCGTTTGCTCTTTTTACAGAACGGTACGTTGATTGCGGCCGGCCGTGGCGCGCGGACAGCCCGTCCACATCCGAAGGTAGTTTGTTTTAAAATTACCTCATTCCACATACTGATGACCACATTTCTCTAGCTTCTAATTTATTATTTGTTTCTGGTAACAGAAGAGCCGGCATTCTTCGCTGTGGTGCCGCCGCCGCCGCCGCTGACCACCGAGCGCGCGTGCAGCCCGTCCACAACCGAAGGTAGTTTGTTTTAAAATTACCTCATTCCACATACTGATGACCACATTTCTCTAGCTTCTAATTTATTATTTGTTTCTGGTAACAGAAGAGCCGGCTTTCTTGGCTGTGGTGCCGCCGCCGCCGCCGCCGACCACCGAGCGCGCAAGGGAAAAGGAAAAGGAAAGGCGCCTCCCACAAAGTAGGTATAAGTTTAACGACTTGGATGTTATTTTTACAGCCTCGTGTTTTCTCCATCTTCGGGCGTGCGGTGTCCGTCGACGGTCGATGACAGCTTCCATGTCGTTGACGCAGAGCTGGAGTTCATCGGCTTCACCCCCAGTGAGTTAATCAAATAAGTAAAAGTACTAATGAAAGCTTGTAATGAATTCATTTTCATTTTAAATTTAACCAATATCTTCTTAATTTGTAGCGTCCAGTCCAGGCCCGGCGCGTGCTGCGGTCGGTTCGTCTCCCACAGCATCGTCGTCCTCTGTCACGAATGGTGAGTGATCTTTTACCACTTTTTGTTAACTTATTTACGGACCGTTATTGGTAAAAATTAAGACTGTTATCTTTACTAATAATAAAACAAAGACCTCATAGCTTTGCATAGTAGAACCTCCCATATGGAAGTAGTTATCACAGGCAAAATTAGCCAATGCATCATCATCGTCAGCCCGTTGTCGTCCACTGCTGGACATAAGCCTCTCCCATTTCGCACCACCATATTCGGCCCTCAGCTCTCCGCATCCAGCCGCTTCCTGTAACCTTCTTTAAGTCGTAAGTTCACAATGCGTATATCATTTACTCTCATAGAAAAAAAATACTCCATCGAGAGTTTAGAATGACTTTGGCTGATCAAATTTTACACAAATACTGCCCACCACTACTCACGCAGGCTCAGACGCCTGCTTCTGGTCATTATTCAGTTAAAGCAACGAACAAAGTGCGATGCAAGCAGTGCTCCAAAAATTACAAGATTTCTCGCACTACCTGGGCGTGTAACACTTGAGGGGCACGGATCTGCATCACGTGCTTTATAGATTATCACACTTCTTAGAGGGAGAGCTCTACGAAATGCGATAATTTTGAGTCCGTTGCTTTAACTGTTGAGTGACACGGGGTAGTAGTGTCTGGGTCTGTGTGAGGGTGGGTGTGTTTGGAAGGGAATCAATTTTATTTTATAATTTTTGACATTCAAAAATGCCTTTTATGTGCCTATTTGAAATAAATGATTTAACTTTGACTTTGTAGTTGTTTTTTCCATTTTTTAATATTCGTTCAATAGCCTGTGAAACAGTTCTTAAGAGCTTGTCCACATGAGGCGATTTACGCGCGAGTCGAGTAGCGCGTAGAGAGAATCTCGACTCTCACATCCTGTTTTTTGGGATTTGGGCGTCGCGATTGGCTATCGCGCTACTCGATTCGCGCGTAAATCGCCTCATGTAGATAAGTTCTATGTCTTGCCCATTCATGTTCCATTCTTTTTTGTGTCTTTTTGTTCTTTGACTTAGTGGCAATTGTGTGTTATCCATAATTAGTGTATGTAATCTAGTTATTCATACACGAAATACACAGGGAGTCCCGCGTCACCATGCCCTGAATGACATAGTCCGTAGAGCCCTTATATCGGCAAACGTCCCCTGCGTGCTTGAGCCTGCAGGTCTTAGCAGGTGTGATGGTAAGAGGCCGGATGGGCTGACTCTAGTGCCCTGGAAGAACGGTAAGTGCCTGATCTGGGACGCAACTTGCGTCAGCACTGTCGCTGCCAGTCACCTGAGTCGCACCACGCACATTGCCTCTGCAGCAGCTGAAGACGCCTGCTCTGTAAAAAGGCTCAAGTACGCTTCCTTGGAGCAGCCTTACTATTTTGTGCCGGTAGCTGTGGAGACCCTGGGTAGTTGGAGTAGGGCAGCGAAGGTTTTTGTGGCGGAATTGGGCCGTAAGCTCAGGGAGGCAACCGGTGACTCCCGCTCTGGGTCGTTCTTGGTGCAAAGGTTTTTGGCCATCGCTATTCAGCGAGGCAATGCGGCGAGTGTTATGGGCACCTTTGCGCCGGGAACGATCAGGGGCGGGTTGTTTTGTGACTTTAGACTGTGTATTTATTTAATTTACACTTATAATAAAATTATAATGTTGTATGTATGTAAATATTATATTTATTTATTGATTTTTATTTTGTTTTAATTTGAAATACTAGAGTACATCGGAGGTAATTTGAAGCTATTTGTTATTCAAATGGTAGACTATTTAAATAACAAATAGCATCAAATTACCATCTATCTTATGTTATTTACAACCAAAGGTTGATTATTATTATATAAGATAATATGATTGAAATCAAGAAAAGACTGAAAAGCCGTTAATTTTACTAAAGTACTGATACTGATACTCATAACTTAAGTTAAAATTTTTGTTGTTAAATGATTAAAAAAGGTTTTGTTTTAAGAAGTTTGTAATGAAAAGTTTTGTTGTCAAATTAATATTAAAGGATTTATTTCTAAGTTTGTAAAGATAAGTTATAAAAAAATTGCTTTTTTGAAGTTTATTGAACATTTAAAAAGTTCCCTCTTAATTAATTATGTGCCATTTCGTAAGTTTTAATTTTAGAAATAATAAAGCTTAATTTTTGATATTTTTATTTTTTATTTTATTCGTATTTTCCATTAGGGCATTTTTGCATATTTATGATAGCTTATTGTGTGATAAGTGATAAAGCATTATTTTGTAATAGTCCTTATTATATTGAATATGTTCAGTCTTATAAAGGCACATTCCAAAGGGAAATTACATGTGCGGCAACAAAAGTTTTCTTTAGCACCTGCAACCTAGCGTCTTTTTTTATATGTGGGCGACGAGTTAATAGAACAGCTTCAATTATATTAATTCATCATCTTTACTATTCCAACAGAATATCAAAAAACCAGCGTCAATTTACGAGCGTAAATTAATATGACTCCGAGCTACCGATAAATATATTTACTTCTGATTTGATAACTCAGCGACTAATGTTGTAAGTGAGCTACTTTATATATTTTAGAGATTCAACATCTGTCTGCTAATAAAATCAAATTCCAGCCTCAAAATTAGCAATCAAAGTTTTTCATTCAACAACTAAATTAATAAATCATATTCTTTTTTCGTGAAAGTTTGCAACACAAGCGCGGGAGTGTACCTGACGCTCGTGGGGAATCAGAGGGGCGCGACCGGCCATTTGCACCAATGAGCGAGCTCTATTCGGTGCGTGCAGCAACGAGTTCACGTGTATTTGTTTACATTAATGACACGATTAAGGAGTGCTCGTATTCTTATTTGAAAAACGTTTGTGATAGTGGTTATGATACGGATTTGTATGAAAGTATTTATTAAGCATGTCGTCTAATAATGAAGTCCCTTTGTACTGTTCTGATGAAGACTCGGAAGACGTTCAGGAGGCGAAGAAAAGGCGTGGTGAATCGAGAAATTGGATGTTTGTGGAGAAATTTTTGAATGTTCGTGCCGCTGAAGAAGTCGTAAAAGTAGAAAATACTTGGTCAATATTAACTACTCATATGACGCTCCATATGAGACACCGCCTACTGTTCCAGAACCCAGTACCAGTTCCGTATCCATTTCACGAAGAACACGCGTTCCTAAGACAAATGCCATATGGAAAACTAAAAACTTAGAGCTGAACGAAGACCAGGTGAGGTTCCGGGGATCTTCCAAGTAACCAAATGAAGCACTAGAATTGCAGACACCTTATCAGTTATTTTCTTATTTATTCACTAATGATATTGTGGATCTCATAACGGATGAAACAAACCTATACAGTGTGCAAAAAGATGCCAGTAGACCTATCAACGTTACAAGCCAGGAAATAAGGCAGTTCGTTGGAATTATTTACTTCATGTCCATAATTCATCTGCCCAATGTGCGAATGTACTGGTCAGAGAAGTTTGGCTATTCCCACATTCGCGAGACCATGACTCTAAAACGGTTTGAGTTGCTGAGAGAAACTCTTCATTTCAATGATAACTCTAATATGATACCATATGGTCAGCCAAATTCTGATCGACTATATAAAATCAGACCGATAATTGAAAAACTGAACCGTAACTTTGCCAAAGTGCCCTTTGAACAACATTTGTCCGTTGACGAACAAATGTGTTCAACCAAAGCGCGATGTGGTCTAAGGCAATATTTGCCAGACAAACCCCACAAGTGGGGTTTCAAACTTTTCGTGATTTGAGGTGTGAGTGGATATGGTTACAAGTTTGAGGTTTACAGTGGCCAGGAGAATATATGCGCAAATGGCGAGCCTGAGTTAGGTGCCTCATCCAATGTAGTAGTCCGACTTGCCAGAGAGATTCCTACCAATCAAAACTATAGACTGTTTTTTGACAACTACTATACATCTTTACCCTTGATTGAGTTCTTATCACGACGTGGAATTTTAGCTTTAGGCACTGTTAGGAGAAACCGTATCCCTAACTGCAAACTCCCAGAAGAAAAGCAGCTGAAAAGGCAACCTAGAGGCACCTCAGTTGAACAGGTCGCCAGCTATAATGGTATTGATGTATCCCTAGTGGCCTGGAGAGATAATAAAATTGTGCACCTGGTATCCAACTTTGCTGGCAAAAATCCAACATCTGTCGTTCGTAGATTTGAGAAGTCTCATTAACTTTTATACCTTAAATCAGTGGGAGTGGTATTAACCTGTTCAAATTCTAATTTGTTTTTGATAATTTCTATTGAGGTTAGAAATGGCCGATCAATTTAAAAAAAGTAATGTTTGGGGCAAAATGAACGGGGCATAATGGGACGGTATCCCATTATGCCCCCTCTCACAGAGGCAATTTAATTTAATATTTTAATATTTACGCTGGCGGTAGAGAACATTTTTATTTCTCTTAGGTCGGTATCTAATTCGTTTACTGGATTTATAATTATTATATTAAGTCCTTTTTCTTTTTTTACAGTCATTATGGTTCGTACCTACAAAAGAAAAACTAATCGACTAAAATGGGACGAAGCAGACATGAGCAGAGCAGTGTCAGCTGTGCTTCTCAATAGAATGGGAAACCCCATTCTCAGGGCTTCTGCTACTTATACTGTGCCAAAATCAACTTTAGAACGACGAGTTAAAAAAGCTCGCCAGTCTCAGAATGCAGATACAGATTCAGATAATGAATATGGAAAGAAAGGTTTAGGGCACTTCAAACCAGTGTTTACAGAAGAGCAAGAAGAAGAGTTGGCCTCTTATGTAAAAATGATGCTTTCCAACTAGCTATAAAAAATAATATCGAGAATCCCTTTATTCGAGAAGATGGTATGGCAGGGAAGGACTAGCATAGTGGGTTTTTAAAACGCCATCCAGATATACAGGCAACCAGAAACAACTTCTGCGGCTAGGGCGATGGGATTCAATAGAGTCGTTATAAATAGCTTTTCTGATCTATTAGAAAGTGTTGTGGATAAACATGCACTGACTGCAGATAGAATGTATAACGTGGATGAAACGGGTATTAGCACTGTGCCAAAAAGTCAGTCCAAAATTCTATTACTGAAAGGACAGAAGCAAGTTGGATGTCTAACATCAGGAGAAAGAGGCCAGCTAGTGACAGCTGAAATATGTTTTAGCGCGACGGGAGTATATTTGCCACCAATGCTAATTTATGCCAGGAAACGCATGAAGAATGAGCTTCTAGATGGTGCACCAGCAGGCTTTTGGGGAACCTGCAGCGACAATGGCTGGATAACTTGCCCAATTTTTTTCGATTGGTTCAAACGTTTCGTGGACTTTACAATGCCTTCTAAAGACAAACCAGTTTTGCTTATGTTAGACGGCCACGTCTCCCACACCAAAAATCTGGATCTCATAGATTATGCCAGAGAACACAGTGTTATAGTGTTGTGCACACCGCCACATTGAGCACTGCTATAAATGGTTTTAAAAAATGTGGCATATGGCCTGTTGACAGGAATGTTTTCACAGAAGCAGATTTTATAGCTGCGGAAACCACCAACAATGAGACCCTTGTTATTGAAGGCCTAAATACGCAAAATGCAGGAGACGTACCAACACCATACTGCGAACCTTCCATTTTAGGAATTTCACAAGCAGCTCAATTGAATCCTCCCCTATCAAACCCAAATTAAGTTACATGAACATGCTATGCCTACCAACTCTTCTGTGTCGACTTCAATGGCTAGTCATAAAAGTCCTGAAAGGCAAATTTCACGAGCAGTCCAATTAAATATGTCTATATTAAACCTCGATGAGAACATTCCTGAACCAATCATACCCGCTGTCCAAGACTCCATGGTTTCAGTTTCTATACAGCCATTTGAACCTCTCGCATCCACTTCAAGGGCTAAAGATAAAACTCCTGAAAGGCAAATTTTAAAAGAAAAGAGTTCATTTGCAGTTACACCTGAAAATATTATGGCAATTCCCAAAGAATTAAGAACTAAGGAAAGACAAAAGAGAAAACGTAGGAAAACGGCTATACTTACGGATTCCCCGTACAAAAATGACCTGACTAAGGAAAAGAATGCAAAGGAAAATAAGAAGAAGACTGCACCAAAGAAGAAAACCGACCAAAGAAAAATAACCAAACCAAATATTAAAAAAAAAGGCTAAGAAACAAAAGGAAAAGGAAGTCACATTTACTAGTTCATCGGAAGAAGACGAAGATGACTGTGCTTGCATATATTGTGGTTACTTGTATTCGCAGTCAGACGAGGGTTGGGTTGCGTGTAGCTCTTGTGCAGGTTGGGCACACAATTCCTGCGCCGGAGTAGATGAAGATGATGACGAGGCACACATTTGTGCACAATGTTTGCCTGACTAAATTGTATCTTCATTTTGCCCCTTAGCGTTTCCTGTTTTGCCCCGACAATGGGGCAAAATGGGAAATTTGACACTTGGTGATAAGTTCCTCATAATTAAGAAAATTAGTTGATTAAGCCTAAAAGTACAAATTAAAATAATGAATAAGCATATAACTATTGTTTCTAAATGAAGTTTATTAAAAATATTGTTGATTTCGTATACATGATATTTTTTTTACTTAAGTATCCCATTTTACCCCACCTTCCCCTATAAACTTCGGATTTCCTGAATCTTTAAACACGTATTCCCAAAAGTTGATATTTTTTAAATAGGCCTTTACTTTATTAAGGGTGCGTATGTTCGATTTGTCTTGGGACTGATGAATAGTTTTGATTGATGTCAAATGTCACATTTTTCCAATCGCAGCCATTCTCACGTAGTGTACGATACACAACGTGGACTTCGCCGAATTCATAGAACCGGATATCCAAAAAAGGTAATTTAACCGACTTCAAATAAAAGCAGTTCTCTATTCTTCCTGCATAATTACGTTATGAAAAATAATATATACCATTTATATAACTATACCTAATCGTTCATATTTATGTATTAAGATACAATTTTGTTTCTATTACAGAATTTGTTTCCGCCTTCCAATGCGGTCGACAGTAATATATTATCACCAAATATATCGCTTCCATTTGTTCTTGTGAGTATGTGGCAATTAGGCGTATAATGTTTTTGTCAGACTTAACTACCAATCTATTTATCTGTAACGAATATTGTATTTATTGTAGAACTCACCAGTCTCGCCTAGTGTGTCATCGACAGCAACTGCTTAGTATTACCAAGTATATCTTCTGCGGCTGTTCTCGTAAGTACTAGACATTGCAGGTTTACGTATACTTTTCTATTCCTAAGAAATACTTTTCAGTAATATGTTTTGTTCTAGGATCTACCAGATAAACCTAAAGCAGACGCTGACCAAGAGTCAATATTTGATACACCCAGAAAACATAAACTGCGACAAAAATTGAAAAAACGAGAACTTTATTTAAAAAAAAAATGTAACAAAAGTTAAATCTTTACAGCAAAAAGTCAGACGCCTCCAAAACAAGAACTTGTCTCTCAAAGAAATCATCAAGAACTTAAAAACGCAAAATTTAATTGACACAGATTTACATAACTCATTAAATCAAAACATGGCAACAATAGATTTATTTAACAACTAGCTTCTGCCCGCGGCTTCGCCCGCGTGGATGTCGGAAATGATCCCACGGGAACGTGCTAACAGGATAAAATGTATGTGCACCAGGATGCCATCTATCTCGCGGGCCCTTTGTGGCTAATTACAATAGAAAACCAATTGTGTCTCATTAATGGTGATTAAGAGGGTACCTATATGATATCTTTACCTAAGTACCTACCTAATTAAATAAATACATAAACTCAATAACAGAAAATAAAATACCTACCTACCTAAATAAACCTATTTATGACGATAACTAATCTAAACTCAATCATCATCTGCCTAGCCTTTTCCCAACTATGTTCAGGGCCGGCTTCCAGTCTAACCGGATGCAGCTGAATACCAGTATTTTACATGGAGCGACTGCCTATCTGACCTCCACAACCCAGTTATTGGGTAATACGATACCCTTGGTACGACTGGTTGTCAGACTTTCGGGCTTCTGACTACCCGTAACGACTGTCAAAGATCCACGAATGACAGCCGGGACCAACGGCTTAACGTGCTTTCCGAGGCACGGAGGTGTCTCGGTATGTAAAGATGGTCACCCATCCACAGACCGACCGCGGCAAGCGTAGCTTAACCTGACCGATCGACCTGTGCGGCTGTTATTATTTAGCCACGGCCCCTCAATCTAAACTCAATAAATAAGCAAAATCTCTAAAAACTAATATCTATACGAATGACTATCCTACCTAACAGTATTATAAAATAACCTACGGTCACTACGTACACTATCAAATATACTACCTATACTTTAAAATTAAAATCTATACCTACGACTTATATAAAAATAAACCTAAATAACTCTAAAAAGTAAAAGGAATAAAAATGAACTCCACTGCGTGTGACCTAACCTACGACAAACTTATTATTTGCGGTTGGTACAGTAATCGGATCTAGGGATCGAACCGCAAAATTAAGTTTGTTTTTTTTATTGTATATACTTTTCCGGGATAAAAAGTACCCAGTGTGGTGCCCAGGATATTAAAGAATAATTATACCAAGTTTCATCGTAATCGAACCGGTAGTTTTTGCGTGATGCCTGAACAGACAGACAGACAGACAGACAGACAGACCGACAGACAGACAGACAGACAAAAATTTTTTTAATCACATTTTTGGGTTCGATGTCGGTCTAGTAATACCCCCTGCCATTTATTTTTTTGATATTTTCAATGTACAGAATTTTCACTTCTACAGATTTATTATAAGTATAGATTTTAACCGAAAAAAGGCAAAAAAAAGCATTAATTATACACCGGCACTTAAAGAGATTTTCCCGAACAGTTAATTATTATTCTCCAAAGGCTGAATACGTTAGATATACATTTAATACATGTCTCCCGCATCCAAGCACATTGTCGAGATGGTATGGATGCATTAATGGGAAACCGGGATTCACAGAAGAATCATCATCAAGAATCAATCAGAAAATCAATCAATTCAGGCCTTAAAAGCCAAAGCCCAAGTCAGTGAACATCGCCCAATATGTTCTTTGGTGTTCGATGAAATGGCCATTAGGGCACAAAAAATCTGGGACGGCAAAAAGTATATAGGTTTGGTGGACATGGGAACAAGAGTAGAAGAGTCAGCTCCTTTAGCTACCCAAGCATGAGCCTTTCTTCTAGTAGGAATAAACCATAGATTTAAAATCCCTTTAGGTTAATTTTTGATCAACAGTGTATCAGGAGAACAAAAAGCAAACCTAATCAAACTGTGTCTTTTGGAGTGTTCTGAAGCTAATGTAGATGTCGTTTCAATAACATTTGACGGACATTCTACAAATTTTACAGCCATTGAGCTACTCGGGTGCAAATTTTCAGATCCAGCGGATGTCAAAACGACATTCAAACATCCTGCAAATGACTCCGAGGTTGTATGTTTTGTGGATCCGAGTCATGTCATCAAATTGGTAAGGAACCAATTTGAATCCAAAAAAGAATTTGCGGATGAGAATAATAAAACTGTAGCGTGGAAGTACCTACTTGGTACAGTTGAATGAAATGCAAACCGAAGCAGGCATTCATTTAGGTAATAAGATGACAAAACGACATATTAATTTTCAAAACCAAATTATGAAGGTTAAACTTGCTACACAGTTATTAAGTAGGAGTGTGGGTACGGCTCTAAAGATATGCAGAGAAGATCTGAAACTGCCTAATTTTAAAGATACTGAAGCTACAGAGCAGTTTGTTCAAATAATGAATGAAATGTTTGACGTATTTAATTCAAAATCTATGAGACACTTTCGAGTTGCAGAAACCGCTTCATTTAGGAAATAAAGATAAAAATTTTTCATTCTTAGAAAAATTAAAAAAATATGTATTAAATCTCAAAGTAAAATCGGTAAACAAGCGCAAAGTTACGAGATGTGGCCGACCGACTTATGTAATTACCCGATATTATAAACCAGTGCTTGATGCAAAATGCAAAAGGGGTTTTTTGGGTATCATAATAAATATAGAAAGTTTAAACACGATATATCATAAATTGATAGAAACTGAAAAAAGACTTCTATATATTCCGGTATATAAGCTAAGCCAAGACCACTTAGAAGTTATGTAAGTTTCGTCCATTAGGATGCAAGGTGGGTTTAATGACAACCCAAATGTGCGCCAGCTAAAAGGTGCGTATAGAAAACTTTTTTGCCACCTTGAATTAAAATGTTTATCCACTGGGAACTGTGTCCCGTTAGAAGATGTGGCCATTTTAAATTGTACGTCTACCACAGTTACAGCTATAAATTCAACCACGACCTCTTATAGGCATGAAGAACAGGAATGTCCATTAGGAAAAGAATCAGGTTCACTAGTTTCTCCGTAAAATACAGCAAGACACAGCAGAACTTGCAAGCTCTCTGCATATTGCGGAATTCGATGATTTTAAAAAGATTTAGATTTTAGATTTTTAGTCATAGGGTAAATGTTAATTCTTGAATTTATGTCATTGTAAAGTTTAGAGCTGATATGGTTGAAGTGGCGGCTAACCAACCCCAACCTGCAGGGCTCAGTCTTACAAACTCTAACGGCACGTCGCTTCTTTGGTAGGGGCTTAGGGTCGTAAGGCAGAAGCAGGTGTTTCTTAAAAATTGTTTGTAGGACGAACAACTGTCTCACTGTGAGGACCTCACAAAGTGATGTACGTTTGCCCCGCACGGCCCCCCAGAATTTGTGTTTTAGGTGTGCACTAATGCAATGTACTCGCCTCTAGGAGTATATGTACCGTTTTCTTTTTCAATGTACCTCTGTACTTTTGAAGATATTTGCAAAAAAGGGGGCCGTGCCAGCCAAACGTTTTCAGCACGGCCCCCGTGTAACTTGAAAAATATATAGCGTATTAAAAAGTTTCTTAAACTCAAGGAATGTACTCTATTAACACGTTATATGTACCGCAACAGACATTGTGAATTCGTAATGACAAATAATATATAGAAGAGGAGAGGGAGCCGTGCTGGAAAAAAAAAATTATAAGAAAATATCTAAAAAAGACAAAACAATCTTAGCCAAAAACTATTAAAAAATAATTGATGTTTGGCAAGTAACATATGTACCGCATTGGTTTCTCATACAACTTGCTAAATTTGAAAAATAAACCAATTTTAGTTCATGCAGCACGGCCCTCTATAGTTGCCTATATCTTTTTAAATATGACATGTTTGTTTACGAAATTCGTCTTTCTGAATTATGTATAGGAGTACATTCGTTCCAAATAAATTGCGAAACTGCAGTATTAGATTGTACAACTAATGCATAAAAGATGGGATAATATAGCTCGTTTATGCCCGAGTTAAACACTGCTTTTCACTTCGAATGTTAGAAAATGAAACAGGCATAAAGTATATAGGTAACAGTATTTTTACTGTTCAAAAATGTTGCTAAATTGAAGATGAGAATAGCTAATTCCCGCCACGAAACTTTATAAAAGATTTTTTTTTTTAATTTTCATCATGATTTTGTTGTGTCATTCGACTTGGGTACCTACTTCATACTGCCAAGTCATAAAAAATGTTTCTTTGCGTTTTTAAATAATAAATGACCACTATTTTATCTGGTTTTATTAAATTAACGATACAAAACACGGAAGTAGAACAAAATAGGTGTAAACGTGAAACTCTAAAAGAAAAAAATAACGTTACGTTACTCGTCGGGGGACCGCTACTATTTTAAACTTTAACAGAACTTTAGGCTAATAATTAGAGCGGTCCCCCGACGGGACAACATATAATCAAAAAATTTCATACGTACGTAGGGTCATAATCTCAAGGTTATTTTTTCTTTTTATAGGGTTTCACGTTTACAACTATTTTGTTCTATTTGTGGCTATTTTCCAATAGTTTTTTTTAAAATTGTTTTAGGCTTTTTTATATTCGTACTATTTTTATTATTATTTTGTGTCGAGGGTTATTCAAATTTTTAATTTCATTTTTTTATGTTAGTAAAAAACGGTCAATATAATGTAGTAATCAATTTTTTATACCCTAATAATTATTCCACATTTTTTTATAATTACTACTCATTATACACAAATACTCGAAACGCAACAACAAAGTGATGCCCTACAAGAGAAACAATAAGCAAGCAACCGACTATTAGTTAGTACAAATAAATTATATTATAACTTACCTGTTTATTTTAGCAATCCATTTCCGTGCTAGTTTTTTTTTTTTCTAAGCCAAGATAATCAAGCCTAACAGCCACACGTGCAATAAAACGTCGCAGATTAATTCGTTATTTTATTTCATTTGCTTTAATTTATATCACTTCCGTGTTTTGTATCGATAATTTAATAAAACTAGATAAAATAGTGGTCATTTATTATTTAAAAACGCAAAGAAACATTTTTATGACTTGGCAGTATGAAGTAGGTACCCAAGTCGAATGACACAACAAAATCATGTTGAAAATTAAAAAGAAATCTTATATAAAGTTTCGTGGCGAGAATTAGCTATTCTCATCTTCAATTTTGCAACGTTTTTGAACAGTAAAAATACTGATATATGGAATCATGGTCACCCTATCAGTTGTAATATATGATATTTTTGTTGGGGAGGTTTGCAGAGCGAATACACAGGAAATACTGTAAAGCATTTATTAGGAACTTATAAGAGGTTATCTACGAACAATGTGTAAAAATAGAGTACAATGTCAAAACTATATGTCAACTCTTAGTAGAGTATAGTTTTTCATCTAACCAGTGTTATATTAGTACATGGAGGTGATATAACTTCAACACACCCCCTCAACTCATGTACAATACGATTAACAAAAACAAATAAACCTATCTTTACTTTCGCACACACAATCCTAACGCACTTGTTAGTAACTCGTGTCTTACGCGAGGCAAAGGTTTGGTGAGGACATCTGCCAACATCTTATCGGTTGACAAATGTTCCAACGTTATAGTTTTATTGTAACGTAGCACATCCCTTATAAAGAAATGTCTAATATCAATGTGCTTACTTTTCGCATGATGTATACCATGATCCTCAGCAAGGCAAATAGCACTTAAATTATCAGCATGCATTCTTACCTTACAGAGTTGATGTAAACCTAGTTCTTTCAACAGACTATTCAAATACACAGCTTCTTTCATAGCTTCTGCCAAACTCACAAACTCAGCCTCACAAGTAGAAGTCGCAACGATGCGTTGCTTTTGTGAAGTCCATGATATGCTTGCGCCAGCTAGAACGAATAAATAACCCGTAAAGGATCGTCTATCAATGACGCAGCTACCCCAATCTGCATCTGCATACCCTTGTATGCATAACCCTGTCGGCTTAAACGCTAACCCGTGAGTTATCGTACCTTTTAAGTATCGAAGAACTCGCTTCGCAGCCCTCCAATGAGTCTCCTGCGGGTTTTCTGCAAATTGTGCCAGTTTTGCCGTAGCGTTGGCGATATCAGGTCTAGTCGCTACACTTAAATACATGAGCGCTCCAATTAGTTCTCTATACGGAAACTGTTTCCCTTTTATGACTTCTTTTTCACTAATAACAGGATTTCCAATTTCCATTGGAGTTTAAATAGGATTGCAACTATCCATAGCAAATTTCTTCAAAATATCTTTAATATACTTCTCTTGTGACAAGAAATACTCATTTCCACTTTTCTTTATATTTATCCCGAGACAGAAGGTTGCTTGACCAAAGTCTTTAAGCTCGAACCTCCTCGCCAATTCCTGCTTAAATTTATCTATATACAGTCTTTCTTTTGATGCGATTAATACGTCATCCACGTAAACAACAACAAAAAGATCTGATCCACCTTTATTGTGCTTGTGATACAAACAAGGTTCATTTATCGTAGGTCTCAGTCCCATTTCTCTCAGCTTCTCGTCCAGTTTAATATTCCACTGTCGTCCAGCTTGTTTGAGACCATAAAGAGATTTCTTTAGACGACAGGTGTTACCACCTGCTTTCATATCTTCAAGCATTTTAGCTGCTTTTTTACCTACTGCAGAATTAACGCCATCTGCATTTTTGAGTTTCTCTAAACCTTCTTTCAGCAACTCTGGGATCTTCATATAAATATCTTCGTTCAAATCACCGTTTAAATAGGCGGTATTTATATCTATCTGGTCAATGTCCATGCCCATTTCGACAGCTAAGGCGACCAACAAACGTACAGTTGCAATTCTCGCAACTGGGGCGAATGTCTTATTATAATCTAGGCCATGTTGCTGACTGTATCCTTTTGCTACCAGTCTGGCCTTCTTTTTCTCAGTATTATCAACATTTAGCTTTGTAGTCAGCACGTATCGACATCCTACGATATTACGATCTGAAGGTTTCTTCACAATTTCCCACGTGTCATTATTTACTAGACTTCTTATTTCTGAAAGAATCGCTTCATCCCATTGAACCTTTTCGTCAGATGCTAAAGCTTCCTTTAACGTGATTACAATAGCTCCAGCAAAATCATCAGTGTCGACGTATTCTTCCGTCGATGATTCATTATCGCCACTGTCTCTCACCTCAACCATGTTGTAGATTTTACGAGGGCGGCCAACATGTCCTCTCTGAATCCTTGGCCTTCCTGGACCTCTTTTTAAAGTAACGTTTCTATTACCAATTCCAGTAGATTCTGTATTCTCTGTACTTCCTTCATCAATCATTGGCACATTCGGTTGAATATCTAATGGAACTTCTTCACTTGAAGGTTCGTCACTAAATGACCCATCCGACTGTTCTTGAGTTTGGATTTCTATATCAACAGTCTTTCTCACAATACTCTTTTCACGTTGTGATTCAATTAGTGATTCATTTGAGACCTTACACTCAATTTCAGTTAGTTTACCTTCCTGAAATTTTACATCTCTCGACACTACGATTCTTCTACTCTCAGGTATCCATATTTTATAGCCCTTAGCGTCAGCTGGATAACCCACAAAAACACCAAGTGAACTTCGTGCTGCAAACTTATCTTTACCTGGTTCCTTTTCCAAGACATGTACTTTCGTGCCAAACGTTTTTAAATATTTGACATTCACAGGTCTCTCAAACCATTTTTCGTATGGAATTTCACCATTTAGACTGCTAGTTGGGCACCTATTACGTAAATAGCATGCAGTAGCTACAGCTTCTGCCCAAAAACTTGGTGAAATACCTGACGATAAGATCATGCACCTTGCCATCTCAATCAATGTACGGTTCATGCGTTCAGCGATACCGTTACTTTGAGGTGAGTATGGCGTCGTAAAGCGTCTCTTAATGCCTTCATTTTCTAAAAATTCATCGAAAAATTTATTTTTGTATTCAGTTCCGTTATCCGTATGTAAATATTTAATTTTTCTTCCTGTCAAATTTTCGACATGACATTTGAAAATTTTAAACTTTGACAAAACATCACTTTTATTTTTCAGCATAAAGACTTCACACCAACGAGTACAGTCGTCAATAAAAGTAACAAAGTATTTATTTCCGCCATTAGATTGAATTCTCATTGGACCTACCACATCAGAGTATACTATTCGCAACTTCTCGTTGCAGCGTGAACTGGATTTCACAAATGGCAACGACACCATTTTACCCTTAGCGCACACATCACAATCATGCAAGTTACTATCGATCTCTATCGGATCAATACTTGATTTCTTTAGTACTTTCATAAGATCCCTAGCATTCAGATGTCCCATACGCTCATGCCATCTATACAGATCAACACTTTCACTACTTAACACAGACGCTGAAGCGTCCAGCTCCCTCAAGTAATATAAATCACCTCGCCGATCAGCGATCAGCTTTACCTCACCCTTTTTAACTGCATAGGCTACGTCTTGCTTGAACGTAACTTCGCAACCTCGTTCGGTAAGCTGGGCGATGGAAATTAAATTACTACGTAAATCGGGAACGAATAGGGTATTTTCAAATTTAATTTTTCGCGTTCGATCATCATTGCATACTAATAACTCAACTGTACCTTTACCTTGCACGGTTGTCAAAGAATCTGTGGCTAATTTTAATTTTTGACTCGCAGGGAGTATCTCAGCAAACCTTTGCGGGTCATTGCACATGTGAGAAGTGCAACCACTATCAAAAATCCATTCCTGACGGCGCTTCGCATCAACAGCGATGCGGCAGTCATCTGAAACATGATACATAGTTAAAGCTTCACAGCTTTCATGACTAGTGCATGACTCCACACATCGAGTTTCTTGAGTCTTCTCCCTTTTCTTTGTGCAGTCCGATGCCTTATGGCCAAAATTGTGACATTTAAAACATTTAAACTTAAATGTTTTTCCAGTAATTTTCTTCGGGTGTTTGTCCAAATACATGGCGCCTTCCATTTTGTCAACTTGAGCGTTTCCTCTTGAACTATCCTCCTCGATGATTTTAACTCTTAGTTGCTCTGGCTTGGGAAGCTCATCTCTAGACTCTATAGCACATCTAAAGTTTTCGTAACTTCCTGGAAGACTGTAGAGCAACATGATCGTTAGCAAATCATCATGGATTTTTATATCCATTTCTTCCAATTTGTCGACAGCTTCAAAAAAGGAATCAAGGTGCTCATGTACCTTTTGGTTTTCACTCATCCTTTGTAACATGAGCCTTTTCATTAAATTCGCTTTCTTTGCAGGTCCTCTTGATGCAAATAAGCTCTCTAATTTTAACCATACCTCTCGTGCAGTCTCCACTCTTTTTACATGACGAACTACACTCGGATCTAATGCCAATATTAACTCAGACTTTGCCTTTCTGTCAGCCGTCTTCCATGTCGATATAGCAGCATCAGTAGTAGGTTTCGGCTTTTCTCCACTTACATATTCCCAGAAGTCATTCCTTATCAACAATGCTTCCACCTGTACCTTCCAACTGTCGTAGTTGTCCTTCGTCAATAATTCTATACGTACATTCGAAGTCATTTTTCTTCTTACATGTAGATTACAAATTTTTCAATTTTGAATTATTTTCACAACACACTTTACCGCTCTGGGCCCATAACCTTTGTTGGGGAGGTTTGCAGAGCGAATACACAGGAAATACTGTAAAGCATTTATTAGGAACTTATAAGAGGTTATCTACGAACAATGTGTAAAAATAGAGTACAATGTCAAAACTATATGTCAACTCTTAGTAGAGTATAGTTTTTCATCTAACCAGTGTTATATTAGTACATGGAGGTGATATAACTTCAACAATTTTTGATCCTATTTATTTCTTAAAGTACTAATACTGCAGTTTCGCAATTTATTTGGAACGATTGTACTCCTATACATAATTCAGAAAGACGAATTTCGCAAACAAACATGTCATATTTAAAAAGATATAGGCAACTATAGAGGGCCGTGCTGCATGAACTAAAATTGGTTTATTTTTCAAATTTAGCAAGTTGTATGAGAAACCAATGCGGTACATATGTTACTTGCCAAACATCAATTATTTTTTAATAGTTTTTGGCTAAGATTGTTTTGTCTTTTTTAGATATTTTCTTATAATTTTTTTTTCCAGCACGGCCCCCTCTCCTCTTCTATATATTATTTGTCATTACGAATTCACAATATCTGTTGCGGTATATATAACGTGTTAATAGAGTACATTCCTTGAGTTTAAGAAACTTTTTAATACGCTATATATTTTTCAAGTTACACGGGGGCCGTACTGAAAACGTTTGGCTGGCACGGCCCCCTTTTTTGCAAATATCTTCAAAAGTACAGAGGTACATTGAAAGAGAAAACGGTACATATACTCCTAGAGGCGAGTACATTGCATTAGTGCACACCTAAAACACAAATTCTGGGGGGCCGTGCGGGGCAAACGTACAGACGCCAGCACATCAAGCTACTACAATCTGTCAGATTTCTTTAATAGATTTTCAACTTTATCGCCAAAGTAATAAGGTTCAAGGTTGATTGGGAAAATTTGACAGTTTCGGGTAGCTTGACCTGCTGGCGTCTGTACATACAAAGTGAGTACAGTTCAGAGGTCGGAAATCTAATTGGTTTTTTTGCCAGTACTTTTAAAACTGCTCTCTGAGCCCTCTCTAGCCGCAACATGATTGTCTTGTGGGTTCCCCCCATGTAGTTATACAGTAACTGAGAACTGATTGACCGAGGGCAAAGTAAACCATTTTTAGGGATTGGAAATCAGCAGCCGCTCGAAGTTTTCCAAATAAATAAATCAATTTCCTGATTCGAACCACAACAGAGTTAACCTGTTCTTTCCACGACAAGAGACCATCCAATATAACCCCAAGATATTTGATGCTGTCAGACCTTTCTATTAGGGCACAGTTGCAGGTGTTAGCCACTGTACACACATGGGCCCTGATCTTAAACGACAGTGGAGGTTGACTAATAATACCCGGAGTAAAAGAGATGAACTTGGTCTTAGAGATATTGAGCGTGAGCAGATTCGAGGTTAACCACTTCATAACCATTCTCAGTGCGAATTCTGCCCTCTCGCGAGTCTCAGACCAGTCCTTGCCATGGGTTATTAGAGCTGTGTCATCCGCATATGTAATAATTTTTGTATTCGGGAGATTCGGGATCGTACCTTATGTACGGAACCTCCCAGCTGCGTCCTATGCGGCAACTCAGGTCACCCAGCCAACTACCGTGGCTGCCCAAAGGCCCCTAAATCCTCCTCCCCCAAGTTTGCCAAGCGTGCGGACGCACGCCAACAAAGGGAATCCCCTTCCCAAAACCCCTCGACCCAGCTCCCCGAGCGACTAAGTCCCCAAAGGCCTAGTCCTTGGAATCTTTTGAACCATCAGCGAGCGTTCCCCGCTCTCACGCAGGCAGCGTCCCAGCCGCCTACCCCTCCCACCCCCGCCAGGGCGGACACCCGCCTCTGCCCCCCCCGCGCTACAAGCTTTCTTAGCCGGTAAGCCCCCCACCGCCGCTCCTAAAGCCGCCCCCTCCCCCGCTCCTAAAGCCACCCCCGCCCCCGCTCCTAAAGCTGCCCCCGCCGCTCTAGCCGCCCCTTCAGAGGACCCCGACCCCTTCACGGTGATCACAAGCACCTACCTGATTTTCCTTACCCCTCGTGCTAAACAAATGGCACAGGAGATCACCGCCGCTAAGGCATCCGGTGATCTCTTCCGCATCCAGGCAATATTCAAAGCGTACCCTGAGATTTTACGCAAGCCCTCTCTTCCTACGCTACAAAACCGTAATGGATAAAAGCATCATAACGCGAACGAAACCCCGATCCCTCAAGTTGGCATCTTACAATGCCAACGGCCTCAAGCCACAGCGAGATGAGATCGCCACCTTCCTCCGCGATCATCAAATCGACATTCTCCTCGTCCAAGAGACCTTCCTCAAGCCCCTCTACCGCAGCCCTGCAATTGCAAACTATCGTCTAGTTCGCAATGACAGGCTGAGGTGCCACAAGGGCGGCACTCTAATTTACTACAAAAAGGCTCTGTATTGCACCCCTATGGACCCTCCCCTCTCACGACTCGAAGTGTCTATCTGTCGACTAGGCATGACAGGCCACCAGCCTATCACCATAGTCTCAGCCTACCTTCCTCCCCAAACCGCTCCAGAGGACCCGCAGCTTCTATCTGACGACGTCTCTACCCTTCTTGGCATGAGCGACTCCGTTATCATAGCGGGCGACCTCAACGCCAAACACACTGCTTGGAACAGTGTCACGACCAACTCTCGAGGCAGACACCTCTTTAACCTCTGCCCACTGCTCAACTTCGACGTCATAGGTCCTATGACCCCCACCCACTTTCCCCACGACCCCTCCCACACCCCTGATGTCCTGGACGTGGTGCTTCTGAAGAGAGTCAATCTACGGTTAGACTCTCTAGAAGTAGTACAAGAGCTCACCTCTGACCATCGACCAATCACCATTCGATTGGCCCCTCGCACTGGACTCACCGACCCCGACCTACCTCCCCTGACAAAAGTGGTAACGGACTGGAGGAAAATAAGGGAATGCCTGAAATCCACCACATCCCCCCACTTAGACACCATCCCCGGTCATTTCAGCTCTATCGCGGACACGACGGCCGCGATCGACTCATTCACGGAACACGTACAGTCAGTCATGAACGATTGTTCTAGGGAAGTTCTAGTGACGGACGACCGTCGCTGGAAACTACCCGACGATGTACGTGAACTGCTGAATGAGAAGAACGCGGCTGTCCGTGCCTACAGTAGCTTTCCCTGCGATGCTAACAAAGCCCATATGCGTTACTTGCAGCGTGCTGTAAAGTCTCGCTTATCGGAGTGGCGTGAAGCTAGCTGGGACAAGATGCTAAGCGATCTTGAGCCGACCCATCAGGCCTTCTGGGAGCTTCAAAGGAAACTCAAATCCCGCGAAGTCGTCCCCATACCACCCCTGGTCCGCCCAGATAAAACCATCGCCTTCGATGATGATGAAAAGGCCGAGTGCCTGGCCATCAGCCTCGAAGCTCAATGCTCACCCAGCACTCAACCAGTAGACCAAGCTCACCTCTCAGAGGTTGACGCAGAAGTCGAACTTAGAGCCTCCCTCCCACTCGTCGAAGACCCTGATGATCCTCTGCCTCCCGTCACTCCAGATGAAGTGCAGGACATCATCAAGGGTCTCATACCCAGAAAGGCCCCCGGTTCAGACGGAATCACCAATAAAGTGATCCAACTTCTCCCTGCCTCTCTAATATTGCTACTGGCCACCATCTTCAATGGCGCCATGAGCAACAACATTTTCCCACAATCGTGGAAAGAAGCCACTGTCATTGGCATCCATAAGCCCGGAAAGCCCAGGACCGAACCGACGAGCTACCGTCCTATCAGTCTGCTCAAAGTTCTCGGTAAGATCTATGAGAGGCTTATTTACAAGCGTCTCAGGTCCTTTGCCGAAAACAAGGGTCTCTTCCCTGACGAACAATTTGGTTTTCGAACCCAACACTCCTGTGTCCAACAAGTCCACCGCATCACCGAACAAATCCACTATGGATTCATGCGCGGTATGATGACAGGTGTTATTTACTTCGACATAGCGAAAGCGTTCGACAAAGTTTGGCACAATGGCTTATTATACAAGCTGTACCAACTCGGGGTGCCAGACCGGCTCGTGCTCATCATACGAGACTATCTGTCGAACCGCACGTTCCGCTACAAAATCGAAGGAGCGCTCTCGTCGCCTCACCCCATCCGAGCAGGAGTCCCCCAGGGCTCCGTACTCGCCCCTCTCTTATTCACGCTGTTCACTAGCGACATTCCCAAAAATCCCAAGTCCCAACTGGCTCTGTTCGCAGACGACACAGCCATCTACTACACTGGTCGTAGCCATATCCAGCTTCGGCTCCATCTCCAAACCGCAGTCAACAAGTTGGCTGCTTGGTTCAGGAAATGGCGTATCGAAGTCAATCCCGATAAGAGTCAAGCGGTTCTCTACACGAAACCCAGACATCTTCCCACCCCCCCTCCACCCATCACCATGTTCGGCAAGCAGATCCCCTGGGAGAAGCGAGCCAAATACCTAGGTGTCATCCTAGATCAGCACCTCACCTTCTCGGAGCACATAAAGACCGCAGCAAGCTGTCACTCAAGTGCAAAATGCGCTTGTACACAGCCTGCATCCGTCCCATCATGACTTACGTAGTCTTTGCTCATGCAAAGCCCCGTCACATCCATAGGATGCAAACCCTACAGAACCGTTTCCTCCGCAAGGCCACAAACTCCCCTTGGTTCGTTCGCAATGAGATCCTCCACGTTGATCTCAAGATCCCCACTATCCAGCAGTTCATGAAACGCCTCTCCAAGCGTTTCTTTGCCACAGCCGTCACTCACCGCAACCCTCTGGTTGTCGCGGCCGCCAATTATACCCCCTCCAAAATCAGCAAAATTCGCCATCCAAGGCATGTACTCGATGACCCCGATGACCCCACAACCCTCCTCCAGAAGAGCGATAGGGCTACCAGCACGTTACACAAAAACAAATTACCGTCATTCCGACCTCGCCGCCGAGGTCCCTCGCGACGCCCCCAAGTAAATTCTTTGCCCGTTGAAGCGCCAGCCCGCGCCGTAGCTGAGCCTGTAATTGTAAATCCCCCGACTGTGACCTCTGAGTTTGTTTCGGCCTTTCTTCTCAGAGATAGTCCTAGGAAACGCCGCGCTCATCAAAGCACTAATAATACCATTTCGATCCAGCCTGTCCCTTTGCTGCCCTCTCCCAGCGACGCCCTAAGTCGAGGTTCGTTCCCCACAGGGGGAGCCCTTAGCGCGCAGTCACTTAGTTTAAACCTAGATTTAGCCCTGGCTGGAGGCTTTAAGAATTCTTAAGGCAACCACAGGATAGTCCGGTTAAGTAGTTACGACCTCTCAAGGTCAACTACGAGATGCCATAAGGATTTTTAATCAGTTGCATACCGAAGGTCAACGTGATAACATCTCTACTGAAAGCATACGGAAAAATATGGATACCACGCCCGCAGAAGCCGCTCAAGTTATTGCCTTGCTCGAAGCAGGCCATGATCAAAATGAAGTTGCTCGACGACTAAATTTGACGCTAATCCGCTACTATGTTCGTCGTTTGTACCAGAGGTTTCAGGAGACCGGTGGCTATATTCGGCGACCAGGATCTGGCCGGCGACGCAGAACAACAGAGCGTGATGACCGCTTTCTTGTGTCGAGGTCTTTAAGAAATCGGCAACTGAATGCGGTTCAACTGGGACAAGAGCTTCGAGAAGTTCGCAATGTCAGTATAAGTTGGTGGACAGTCAGAAGAAGACTTGGTGAAGCAGGACTGACTTCACATCGCCCAGCAAATGGTCCCAAATTGACCACAGCTCACCGACAAGCCCGACTACAATTTGCCAGGGAACATTTAAATTGGACGTATGACCAATGGCGGTCTGTTATGTTCTCTGATGAGTGCAGAATGACATTACATGGTCATGATGGACGCTCTAGGGTCTACAGAAGGTCATCAGAGCGATTTTCACAATGCTGCATAAGCGAACGTGTGGCTTTTGGCGGTGGATCGTGTATGTTTTGGGGTGGCATAATGTTGGACACTAAAACTGACATTGTATTCATCACTGGGGCGAATACCGGCCCGAGATCGAGTGGTTTGACGGCTGCACGATACATCGAAGAGGTGCTCGAAGGACATGTGAGGCCGCTTACGTGGCTTATGGGAGAAGATTTTCTCCTAATGTACGACAACGCCAGACCGCATGTCGCTAGAACAGTTTGCGACTACATGGAAGACGTTGGAATCACCGCGATAGAGTGGCCAGCTCGTAGTCCTGATCTCAATCCGATTGAGCATGTCTGGGATAAGCTAAAAAGAAGAGTTCGAGCAAGAAGCCCTTGTAGGGACACAATGTAAGCGTGAATGGCAGAACGCTATATCTAGCGTTTTCTTCTTATCAGCAGAAATGCGCGCGAGCGAGATGTATGAACGGCGGACTAGTTACTGCGCACTGGTCCGAGTGGAAGGTCGTCTTGACGGGTTTCTGGTGAATAAACGTGCTCCTCATTACCTACCAACAGTGACTTTGATTTCGCGGTCCTACAACCTTCCGGTCGCTTAGGACTCTAAGACGCCACGTACCGGGCGACAACTTACACACAAAGAGAACCCCGAAATTGGTGACCCGCGTCAAAAGTACACGTGGACATTAGTCAGTGCAAAGTGCCAACGCCGCGAGTGTCACGACTACACGCGAACCGCATTGATCGCTGAAGTAAACGTACAGGAAACATGAGTTACGAACAACATCGCCCGCCGCAAGCTCCACAGGCCAAGAAGGAAGACGACGAGCTATCGCAAATCACACTCAAGAAACAAATACCAGACTTCTGGACGGACCAGCCACGACTATGGTTCGGCCAATTCGAAGCCATAGTAGCAAGCCAAAAACAAGGGGAACGCACAAAGTTCAACGTCGTAGTGGCCAAACTGAAGAAAGACAGCGTACAACAAGTCGCCGACCTAATTCTGCAACCGCCAGAAGAAAAAGCATACACGATCCTTAAAGAAAGACTCTTGTCCGTTTACGAAGAATCAGAGATTCGGAAAGTACAGAAACTACTCAGTGAAATCGAACTTGGTGAGCAGAAACCTTCACAACTGCTACGTAAAATGCAAGAATTAGCACAAGACAGATTCCCAGACGACACGCTACGAATACTGTGGATCGGACACTTACCAGCTTCAGTTCGTGCAATTCTGGCCGTAAGTGAAATCGCAGACATCAACAAATTGGCACAGATGGCAGACAAGGTAATGGAAACGGCAAGAACAGATGTACCGGTAGCGGCAGTACTCACAACTACACCACCAAACAGCAACGATCTACTCATCGCGGAGATATCAAGACTGCGCGAGTCAATCGACGAAATACACAGAGGCAGAGCGACGTGGAGACAGCAGCAAGGTCCTCGGCAGCGATCGCAATCAGGAAACCGACGCTACAACCAAAGACGTAATCCACAGTCACCAGATTGGGTATGTTATTACCATTTCCGTTTCGGCGATCGGGCAAACAAATGCGAGCAACCTTGCAACTGGAACAAGCAGAAAACATCATCGGCAGCGGGAAAGTCGGAAAACTAGGAGCGGTGCAGTCAGCGGCGGAGGAATGCATCGATACTTCGAACCACCGCCTATGTATAACGGACGTCACGTCCGGCAAGCGTTTCCTCATCGACACAGGTGCAAACGTATCGGTATTACCAGCAACCAAGAAACAAAGATGCTATACGGACAACTACGAAGGTAAATATAAATTGTACGCGGCAAATGGATCAGAGATTCAGACATTCGGCACACAAACCCTAGAATTAAATCTTAACTTACGAAGGCCACTGAGGTGGACATTTATAATTGCTAATGTAACACAACCAATCATTGGAGCAGATTTTTTAAAGTATCATAACCTACTGGTAGACCTGAATGCTCATAAGTTAATCGATAAACGAACGGACCTAAATACAATAGGTAGTATAGTTGAATGCGCAGACACCTCGGTCAGCATTTTAGATAGTAAGCATACATACCACGATTTATTATCGGAGTATGCCGACATCACTAAACCTATGCCTTTCAAAGATGACGACTCGCAAAACGACAATAACAACATATTTCATCACATCGAGACTACTGGATCTCCAGTATACGCGCGGGCTAGACCACTTCCTCCCAACAGGTACCACCAAGTAAAGGAAGAATTCAGGCGCATGCAAGAGATGGGCATCTGCAGGCCATCCAAAAGCGAGTGGGCGAGCCCCTTACATGTGGTGGCGAAGAAAAACGGGGACATCCGGCCGTGCGGAGACTACAGGCGCCTTAACGCCATCACCAAGCCGGACAGGTACCCGGTCCCACGCCTACATGACTTCACCTACATACTGGCAGGTAAGAAAGTCTTCTCCAAACTCGATATTAACAAGTCGTACCATTGCATTAGAGTAGCAAAAGAGGATATAGAGAAGACAGCAATAATAACGCCATTCGGTCTCTACGAATTCCCTCGTATGACCTTCGGGCTACGAAACGCGAGTCAAACATTCCAGCGTTTCATGAATAACAATGTATTACAGGGCTTAGATTTCCTGTTCAGTTTCGTCGATGACGTCATCATAGCAAGTGATAGTGTAGAGGAAAACAAAAGGCAGTTACGTACAGTATTCGACAGGTTTAGACAGTTTGGTATCACGATAAATTTGACTAAGTGCGAATTTGGTGCATCAAAACTTGATTTTTTAGGATATGAAGTCTCCACGGAAGGCATTAAACCACTAGAAGACAAAGTCAAAGCCATATTAGACTATACGAGACCAGAAACAGTAGAGCAGCTTAGACAATTCTTAGGTATGGTAAACTTTTACAGGGCAAGCATACCCCACGCCGCTAAGCATCAAGAAAGCCTAAATGAATTCCTGATAGGCTCTAAACGAAAAGACAAAACCGTAATCAAGTGGAACGATAGGGCAATTACAGATTTTGAACAGTGTAAATCAGGACTAAAAAACGCCGTCATGTTATCGCATCCCGAGTCCAATGTACCCGTAGCTCTCATGACCGACGCATCAGACACGTGCGCAGGCGCGGTGCTACAACAAAAAGTGAAGGGCTCGTGGCAACCATTAGGGTATTTTTCAAAGAGGTTTACTAAAGCCCAACAAAAATACTCTACGTACGATAGGGAACTGCTAGCAATGTATATATATGGCGGTCAAGCACTTTCGTTATGTAATCGAGGGGAATCATCCAACTATATTCACGGATCACAAACCGTTAATTTATGCATTCGACAAGCTACAAAGTGACTCAGAAACTTCTAGACGAACAAGGCAACTCTTATTCATTAGCGAATTCACCACAACAATTAGGTACATAGAAGGCGATAAAAATGCTGGCGCAGATTTCTTGTCACGCATACAAACAATTGACTGCCCGACCGTTATCGACTTCGCGGAATTAGCGTTAGCTCAGCAAAGCGACGTCGAACTCACACAGCTACTAAAGGAATCGAAAGACAATTTAAAGTTCAAAAAATATTTCACTCCACATTGCGAAACGGCAATATATTGCGAAAATTCAACAAACACGTGCAGACCATATTTAACGGAAAAGTACAGAAGACTTGCGTTTGACTCCCTACACAATGTCAGTCATCCGGGAATTAGGACAACACGAAAATTAGTCGCACAAAGATACTTTTGGCCAGGCCTGAATAAAGATGTCAGCCGTTGGGCAAAGTGTTGCATACCGTGCCAAAAATGTAAGGTCAATAGACATACGGTTTCGGACCTACAGCGATATCCAGAGAGCAAACGTTTCGAACACGTAAATATCGATATAGTAGGGCCCCTCACAACCTCACAAGACGGCTATAGGTACTTGATAACTATGATCGACCGTTGTACACGCTGGCCGGAGGCAATACCGGTTAAGGAAATCACAGCGGAAGTAGTTTCAAAAGTATTTTACGACACGTGGATTAGCAGATTTGGCTGTCCCGAAAGACTGACGAGCGATCAAGGACGTCAATTTGAGAGTGCGTTATTCAAACAATTAATGTTATTAATGGGCATCAAAAAACTACGTACTACACCATACCACCCTCAGAGCAATGGTATCGTAGAACGATGGCACAGGTAATTGAAATCGGCATTAACAGCGCGGCTTGAGAACAACTCTTACTGGTGCGACGAACTGTCTACGGTGTTATTAGGGCTACGCGCAGCAGGTAGGAGCGACAACGGCACGAGTCCCGCGGAATACGTCTACGGTCAAACACTACGCCTACCGGGAGATTTCTACACCATCTCCGATAAGCAAACGTGCAGCGACCATACACTGTTAGAGAACATTAGGCTAACCATAGACAAACTCAAACCGGCACCCCACAGTTCGCGAGACGCACGCACACTATTTGTACATAACGACTTGAAAAATTGTGAATACGTATTCGTTCGCAACGATGCGATACGCAAACCATTAACACCAACGTATGATGGCCCCTATCCCGTCACAGGAAGAACCCCTAAAGTATATACAGTCCAGTTACCAAACAGGAAATGTAACATATCAATCGACAGGTTAAAACCCGCGTATGTACTCAATGAGCATTCAGAGACCAGCGGGAATTACAACAATGTAGGCACAGGCCCAAACACCATTTACATCGGCAAATAAGAACAATAATAGGTCTATACTATGTAAAAGAACAAAGAGTGGACGTACTGTCAAGCCACCAGTTAGATTTAACTTGTAACATTACACCAGGACGTACAATATCATAACAAACAAGGTATGACCCACACAAAAACGCGATAGTAACAGCAATTAATATCACACAGCAACTTACATAGCACATCTCAGCATTTTAAGTAGGTCAACTATACAAGCTACGTCGCTTAACGCTGTATTCTTAATTCGCATGGTTTCACAAAGAGCAAGCCTATCGTCGGTGAAACACGAAACCAATAGTATAAACCTACAAAAATGTGTAACAGCCAGGTCAAACCGCAACAGAATAACGTGGCAGTGTCCCAAACGGTATCCAATGAAATCATCGGACAACGAGTAAATACAGTGGAAATTATTATGATAGCATTTGCCGTCATTTTTGGAATCGTTTTACTGTGGTTAATCAGACACCAATGCAGGAAACATGTGCGGAACTGGCTCCGCAAAGAAGCAGACGTAATTGGGCTGGCACCAGTAGCCAAAGGCATCTCTGTACAGCAGCCAACTAATAACCGTGCAACAGACGTATATTAGAGTCAGTGAATAAAGTGTATCGTGTAGATTATAATTACAATTACAAGATCTTAAGTTACATGAATTGTAAAACATACACATCAAACGGGTTATAGCACAACCAATGCCGTCATGTAAGATGATACTCAGCTATGTGTAACGCCGGACCGACGGCTGCGAACGTTAGTCGATAAGCAAAAGTGTGAGTAGTAATAAGGCAATTCAACAATATTCAGTAGATATAATATGATAATAATGTATTTGTGTAGTCTATTAGTGGCGTTGTCACAATGAATACTGTGGGCCCCAAGGGGCGTTATTTTTTGTTATGGCAGAGTAGGTCGTTATGGCAACTACCCTTAACATCATCAGCGTCACGGGTGATACACCAACAATTTAAAGACGGTCCCTTGAAAAACAGGTGCCCGCGAACAAGCTAGCACGTCAGAGTAGATACGTAACTTATGCTAGAAATTAAAGATGGGAACACAATAAAGAAACAACTGTAAGCAAGATAATTTATTAGCACAACAATGTAAACAAAAGTTATGTCAAGTCGGCTTCGTACGACAACATAAGTTCTCAGTATTCATAAGTATAATCTTTAAGATGATATGTAAAATTTGTCAAATTTTGGGGGGATGTAGTGTAGGGACACAATGTAAGCGTGAATGGCAGAACGCTATATCTAGCGTTTTCTTCTTATCAGCAGAAATGCGCGCGAGCGAGATGTATGAACGGCGGACTAGTTACTGCGCACTGGTCCGAGTGGAAGGTCGTCTTGACGGGTTTCTGGTGAATAAACGTGCTCCTCATTACCTACCAACAGTGACTTTGATTTCGCGGTCCTACAACCTTCCGGTCGCTTAGGACTCTAAGACGCCACGTACCGGGCGACAACTTACACACAAAGAGAACCCCGAAACCCTGCTCCTACGTGCCTCCGAGAGCTTCAACTTGCCATTGAAGAGGAGTGAAACGCTATAACACAAGATTTCATGGTAAAATTAATACGCTCCATGAAAAACCGATTAAGAGCTGTAATTAAGGCTAGGGAAGGGAATACACCTTATTAATAAACAATTTGATCAAGAATTTTGAGTTTGATTTTCAATATTTCTTAAGCGAAATTGGGTAGTTTTACCCGTTTGTTGGGTTTTGTGACGTAAAACCTCTTATTGGTATTTCTTACATCGTATTTGATATCATTAGAAAGGTAATGAGGTAGACTTTCAATTAGTGTGTGTTTTTTAAAATATTTATTCAGATTCATGAAAAAAAACTGCCTTAACAAAAAAAAGTCAAGGTGTGCGATTTTATTGCTCTCAAGTGTAGTTACGCAAATTTTAGGTTCTTTTACAGATAACAATAGAACTTTTGATAATTTGGAAAATTACCACGATTATGCTGGCCATGGACATAAAGTTAATTTAATAAGATTAATAATTGAAAAATATTTGAACATTAGGCTGCATCATATTTCTAAAATGCATACACTGGCGATGACTCTGAGTTCTAAGCGCCAAAAATTTAAAAAACTCATACAGCATAAAGGATTCTAGGTTAATGAAAAATATGGAAACAAGATGCCCTATTTCTGTCTCCAATCCTACAAACCCATGCAGTCTGAAGCAATAGGTCTTTATTGTTAGATTCAAAAAGATGCCTACGACTGCATGAGATTGTGGGATCAGAGACGGATGTACCTCTATAATATTATGTTACAAGTCAATGCTCTATGTTGTACTTTTAAATATGCTTTTCTATTTCATCTGGATGAGAATATTTTTAATTCCATAGAAAGGTTTTATTCTTTAATCATTAATTCAGTTTTTTTTTTTTGTTTTATGTTATTTTTTTTAAATAAACACCCTTTACATAACCTTTGATGTTTTTTTTTTTGCAATTCACATACCCACGACGGGACTATCTCGCCTCCTACATAATTATTTATAATGTTAATTTATAAAAGCATTTATTTTCGTATTCACGTATTATCTATTTTTACGCAATTTTTAGGGGTTTAAAAAAAAAGTGGCTACACTTCATTGACTCACACATAGTTGTTAAAAATGTGGCGACATTTTCTTATTCTAAGTGCGCTATCTACCTTTTTTTACTTGATTTGAGTAATTCTCAAACAACCTTATATTATAATAAACCTACATAACTCATCACATTACAGAATGTCCTTTACGTATCACTGACTATACACTGTCTCAATCTCAAAAACTTTGTTCTGTCCAGTGGTTTAGTTAATATATCTGCCAAATTATTTTTAGTCGAACAATAATGAATTTCCAACAAATTCTTATCTATTTTTTCCTTAATGAAATGATATTTAACATCAATATGTTTGCTTCTTCTATTCAAAATTCCATTTTTAATCAATACTATAGCCGATTGATTATCAACAAACAACTGTGTTTTTGGTAATTTATTTGTCAACTCGTAGATCAAACTCTGAATGTATAATAGGTCTCTAATACACTCGGCTGCAGGAATCCATTCCGGCTCAATACTGGAAAGAGCAGTGACTGACTGTTTACGTGAACACCAATGAATTGGACCACCACCATAAAATATAATAAAACCAGTCGTACTTTTTCTAGTATCAGGATCACCTGCAAAGTCTGCATCACAATACGCTTTTAAAGTTAAATCGTTACCACGAACATACTGTATACCACTAAAAAAAAGAAAAAAAAAAGGTTAAGGTTATGGGCCCAGGGGCAAATTGAACTCATGTTGTGAGAAAGAAGAAGAGAAGAGCCTGGAAAATGTCTTGGAGTAAAAGCTAAAATTATTCGAAAAGAAATTATTTTAAAAATTCGCTGAAAATGACTGACGATCTGAAATTGTCAAAACTGACAAACGAGTCAGAATACATTTTATGGAAACAAAAGTTAATGCTATTTTTGACAGTTGAGGAGCTGGATTTTGTTTTGGATGACGACCCAAAATCAAAGACAGATTTTACTAAAAAGGATGCGAAAGCGAAATTACTGATTATATGCGCTATTGGCGAAAAATATATGGTCTATGCAATTAATTGCAAAACAACTAAGGACATTTTGGACAAATTTGATTTATTATTTCTGGGACATGAAGATACTCAAATTTCACGATTATTAGAGGAATATTTTAAATTTAAATTCGAAAATAAAGATTTAATGACGGACATAGCAGAAATTGAAAATAAAGCGATGAGGCTAAGAAATTTAGGATACAAAGATGACAAACAAATCATAACAAAAATTCTTTCAAATTTACCGGAGAAATTAAATCAGTTTAGAACAGCATGGGAATCTACATCATCAGCAGATAAAAATTTAATTAATTTGATATCAAGGCTAAATCTGGAAATAGGGATGAGACAAGAATATACAAATAGTTTTGAAGAACAAAAACCTACAACATCTGCTAAGTATGACAATGTAGAACATACAGACAATAGTTTTCATGTAAGGAGTTGCTTTAAATGCGGGAAGAAGGGACATATTGCAAGATTCTGCAGAACAATGAATGGTGACGGTAAAGCTAATAACAACATAGCTCAATGTTATAAATGCATGAAGAGTGGACACAGACATGCAGATTGCAACATAAAGTTTAACTGTTTGAACTGTAAGAATGACTCACATTTTACAAAGTTCTGCCTAAAGCAAAATGCAAGTAACCTCTATGCAAATAATAGTGCAGAAGCAGAGGTTGAATTTATAATTGATTCAGGTACCAGCAGTCATATTGTGACATCCGATAGTTATCTTAAAGATACGAAGAAGATAAATTATAAAATTATGACTGCAGATGGTAATATTCACCATGTCAACACTATGGGCAATATTTATACTAAAAATATTACTTTCAAAGATGTTTTATGTGTTCCCCAACTCAAGAAGAACTTAATATCTGTATCTAGCTTAGCTGATGATAATTATTTATTAAAATTTTTCAGAACGTGTTGTCATATCGAAAGTGAGGGCTCTGAATGCATAGAGGTTGGTGAACTGAAGCAAGACGGTCTGTATTATTTCAATGTTAAAACAAAGTCAGTCGTATGTTCAAGGTCAGTAAACATTTTTCAAATAAATGCTGATTTCTGGCATCGTGCATTAGGTCATGTACCTATTAACAGGACAAAGTATCTTGTCCGTGGTATAGATAGAGGCCTGGTAAGATGACATCTGGGAGATTGACATCTGTGAAGTCTGCACACAATCAAAATTATGTAAAAAATCTTTTAAAACAAATAGACACCGAGCTAGTACGCCTTTAGAAATTATTCATAGTGATATTTGTGGTCCTATTGAAACAGAAACATGGGATGCGTTAATTATATTAATTTGGCGGAAAATCATTTTAAAACAACAGTTAAAACATTCAGATGTGATAATGGGGGTGAATATACTAGCAAACAATTTAAAATGTATTGTAGTAACAAAGGTATTAATATTGATTACACTATTCCCTATACTCCTCAGCTGAATGGTAAAGCTGAACGATTAAACAGGTCATTAATGGAACGAACAAGAGCGTTGCTTTTTGATATGCAGCTACCACATGTATTATGGGGTGAAGCCGTTTTAACTTCTGCTTATTTATTGAACAGGAGTGCAAATCGTCGGTGCGCTTGCCAAACCTGATATGTGCATTTTTTGATTTTTCGTTTTTTCGCTATATGGCATTAATTTTTATCGACACATTGATGGCAAAAACTGTTAGGTATGTGAAAATTATAACTGGAACAAAATTTGCAATATCTTATATGTCTTTATTAAGTCAGAAAAAACTGTCATGTGCTCAATTTGCACATAACAAGTTTGTCGATGATTTTTTTTGCACATGTCAGGTTTGTTATGCACATATCAGAATGTGACACCACGTGGACAATGGCGTGCCACTAACAAGTTTGAGGTTAAATGTAGTTAGTTTTTTAAGAAATGATAGTTAACTGTTTAAAATTCATAAAAATATTTACAGGTGAGTTAATTTATATTCCGCATATTTTCTGACTCACGGAAACTGACTGAACGTATTTATGACTTTGTTGCACGTGTTTTGTGGCTTAACCTAAAACAATAATATAAAATTTAATAAGCAGTGCATAGTGTAAAAAATATTAAAGCTTGCTATTTGTGTTTTGTTTTCAGACTGATTACTCTAAATTAATATCATTAATAAAATGACTTCTCATAGAGAAAAATTGTTAGTGAACTTATGCACTGGAGATGTTGTTATTGAAAAACCTGAGGAGGGTAGTTCAGATATATTTATTTCGAACGCATATGATCCAACAAGAAATGAACATCCGAGACAGGGCTATTCTTCAAATTCATCATCATCATCTGCCTAGTCTTTTCCCAACTATGTTGGGGTCGGCTTCCAGTCTAACCGGATGCAGCTGAATACCAGTATTTTACATGGAGCGACTGCCTATCTGACCTCCACAACCCAGTTACTGGGTAATACGATACCCCTTGGTAAGACTGGTTGTCAGACTTTCGGGCTTCTGACTACCCGTAACGACTGTCAAAGATCCACGAATGACAGCCGGGACCAACGGCTTAACGTGCTTTCCGAGGCACGGAGGGGTCTCGGTATGTAAAGATGGTCACCCATCCACAGACAACCGCGGCAAGCGTAGCTTGACCTGACCGATCGACCTGTGCGGCTGTTATTATTTATTTATATAAATTCTCCAGAGTAAAAGAAAAAAAAAAAGTAAACCACCGTTGCCACCAATTCAGTCGAATCCTATGGTTGCATGCAGTTCCACAGACAGTGAAATTTTGTCAACCGATTTACCATTACAGGATTTGGATTTAACGCATTTTTAAATGAGGACTATAATATACCACCACCAATTCAGCCTGGTCCTTCTGGTATTCAATGTAGCCCAAAACAAATTGATATTTTGTCTCCCAGTTCGTCACAATTCAACATAGAAAGAACAAAACAAACTTACGCAACAGTTAGCCAGATGAAATATAAGTAATGAAAATAATCACTTTTTAGATGAAACTACTGGATTATTTGTGACTAAAGTAAATTTTGTCGACACACAAACACACAGTTCTTGTTCTGACTTTATATTGGATGATCAAACAGGTGAAATGATTGAGTTGGATCATAATGTACATGAATCTGAAGAGAACTTTGATATGGATATTTTCGATAAAAAAAAGGACAGAGCATTTAATAAAGATCAGAGAGTAAAGGGGAAACTATACGTTGGCAGACAAATAGAGAAAAGTCAAGATGATAAGCAGCATACCAATTTTGTTATTAAGTTAGGAAAGACTAAGAAAGCTAAATTGTGTAGTCACAATACACTTGAAGCAAAAACACCTAGGACTTTTCTTTGTGCGACCATAAACGAAGATCAAAGGGATAATATTTTTAAATACTTTTGGAGTTTAGATTCGTGGGTCGCTAAAAAGGCTTATTTTAAAAAATCTTGTTCGCATTCGGCCGATTATGAGAAGGCGTAAAAGTTCTACGTCTCAACAGCTAACTAAACATATGGGATTTGACTGCTTTTTACCTAATGATGATAATGAACCTGTTAGAGTATGTAAACATTTTTTATTAAAGACAATAGACATGAATAATGAAACACTGTGTGAATGGGTAAAATCGATTCATGAGAAACCAGCATCAAATGAAAATACTGTCACAAAATCTAACAAGAAATCAAGAGTACCTGTAACAATTAAATCAGATAATGTAAAGGAATGGTTGGGTTTATTGCCAAAGGTACCCAGCCACTATTGCAGATCCAGTTCAAATAGAGTGTATGTAGAGGATACATTCAGAAACAAAACTCACATGTTTACAGAATATAAAAAATGGTGTTCCAGTAAGAATATTCTAGCAGCACAACGCAAACTCTTCTGTTCAGTATTAAAAAATGAGAAAATATCTATATTCAAACCCAGAAAAGATCAATGCGACACTTGTACTGCTTTCAAGGAAGGCAATTGTACACCAGAAGAATATGAACACCACACCCAGATGAAACAAGCTTACCTCGCTAAAGAAAACGCTAAATCAATGTGTTCCTCCGATGTACTAGTAGTGACTATGGACGTGCAAAGTGTTTTATTATCACCTAAATTGCAGGTTTCGGTTCAATACTACAAACAGAAACTTCAAATTCATAATAATTATACCCTTTATGTAAACAATGATAAGGAGGTACATTTATACGTGTGGCATGAAGGTGATGGCGGAGTAACTGCCAATGAATTTACAACTTGTTTGATAGATTTCTTAAATACAAAAATTAATCAAAACTATAAAAAAATAATACTCATATCAGATGGATGTGGCTATCAAAATAGAAACAAGGTACCTACTATCCTCAGCTTTACTACATCTTACTAAAGAAAACAATTCAATTCAAATAGAACAAATTATTTTGGAAAAGGGGCACACAATGATGGAGGTGGATAGTGTCCATTCCACATTAGAACGTCTTTTTAGACCGCCTATTTATTCCCCGAATGATTACATAAACAAAATGACACAAGCTCGCCCAAGCCAACCTTACATAATTCACCATTTAGACCACACATTTTTAAAAAAAAATTGAAATGATATGTCAGCTAGATTCATTGAGACCAGGGAAAAGAGCTGGAGATCCTGTAGTCACCGACATCAGAGGATTATTATACAAAAATGGTCAAATTTACTATAAATTGCGGCAGCCCCACGAATGGCAATTGTTACCACAAAGACTTCGTGTTCCTGGTGGTAACCTCGTAAGCCTTTACGATGAACCCAGAAAAATAGAAAAGACTAAGTTTGATAGTTTGCAGTCTTTAAAGAAATATATGCACAGAGACTACCATTACTTTTATGACGGGCTTCAACATAATTGAATGTAAATAAAGTCGTTTTAGAAGTGTTTTTTTTTCTGCTCTTAATACATTAATTAAGAATTGTTAATCTTGGAATTTTTTTGTTTCATTCTCTTTTTTTTTAAACACGTACAATTTAACATTTTTTAAGATTAGTTATTGATTGTTTTGATGTTGGTTCCTAATATTAGGTTAAATGAATGATCTCAAGTGACAATAATGAGACTGATCTTGTGCCTTACATAATTTAATAAAACTATTTGATAATAACGCCTCAAATTTGGCTATATTTTTTATATTATTTTATTACCTAATAGTTAAGAAGTTGAGGTTACATTGCAATAGATAATAAGTTTAAATTTTTTGTTGGTAGGTACTGTTTTGGTGCAGATTTAAATTTTCAATTGAGGTATTTTAAATACCTTCGTATTTAAAGCTTATCATAACGTCGCATAGAAATAATTTCGAAAGTATTTTTTTGTTTGATTTTTTTTTATGTTGATTTCTTCTATTTTGTAGCAAAATAAATATCTTTTAATTAGCGCAGAGTTTTATTTCGTAATATGTTTATTATAACATGTCATTATGAATCTATATATTATTATAAACTCAATAACAAAAAACAGAGTTCCAATGTTTAAGCACATAGCATACATAATTTTAAAAACAAACCTCAAAGATTACCTTACATGTGCTACTTGTGCACATATCATTATATTAGCCAGCAAACAAAACATGACATGTGCATAAAAAACAACGAAAAAAATATTTTGCTGTCATACACAAATTGTAATACCTTTTTTATTATCTTAGACTAAATTAGATATTTTTTGCCATAAGTACTTTGTTGTATTTTTATATTTTCAGAAGAAAATAAATTACGAAAAAACAGTTTTTTTTGTTGTCCTGAAAAGTTCTTCAAATGCACTTCAACAGATTTGGCAAGCGCACCGACGAAATGTTTAAACACCAGCCTAAATGTGGTTTAATAGAATACCTAATTTAAAATTGAACATTTTTGAATCTTTAGCATATTATAAAAATAATTTTCAGTTACATAAACTTGACTCCAGGAGTAGCAAAGGGCTCTTAGTAGGGTTTACTAACAACGGTTATAAGATATGGGATCCTTCAAGTTTTAGAACTGTTTATTCGAGAGATGTGGTGTTTAATAATAATAAGAGTGATGTTGCAGATTATTTGAAAATGTGTAATTGTAGAGTGAAACAGTGTGATTTAGAAAATTTATTTAAACAGGTTAGTGTCGATATTGGTGGTGCTGGTTTTCGTGGTGAAGGTGGTGATGATTTTCGTGGATTCTCATCTTTTACGTGACTCTAATACAAGACCAGTGCTGGTATAAATATCGCTCCTGTATATTCCTGCAACAGTTTCTTTACGATCTTCTCGGAATATCCAGCCAGACTGGGCCCTTGTAAACGAAATCCCTTTGGTTGACATCTGAGCAGCGAGTATATCACTTGAAATGAGAATATCTACCTCATCTTCTATTTCATTTTCTGTTTCTTCATAGTGGACTCTTTGGTACACTTTAGCTTTGTTACCTATCTAAAACAGTTAGTGTTGAAAACTTAATAGTTTGAGAGGGGAAGTTAGAGATGATACAGTAGTTGAAATTAGTGATGAGTTTGAGGATGCAATTGAACCAGTTATTAATGATGGATTGCGGATTTTACCGATTAGAGAAAGGAAATTGCCATCTAGGCTGAAAGATTATGATTTAGAGACTTCGTTTTTGACATAAACAGATGTTTTTAATAGTTTTGATAGAGATTTATGGAAACGAGCAATGAATGAGGAAACATAAAACCTGCCAGTAATTCAATGACATAAAATTCTATTAAGCTAATAATACAACAAAGAGGCGAATTACACAAAAGGAATCGAGCAATACAGCACTGAACTTGACTTTACCTGACGCAATGACATCGACCTAGCCTCAGAGCGGCCAGGCGGCCTGCATGACTTTATTTTGTACCTACTATTAACTATTTATATACGGAGGGTGTTTAAAACACGTATTAGCTATACAAACACATACAACCATATTATATTATTCCGAACAAAATTACAAAACAAAATCAAACGTGTTCCGCGGCATGAGAAAATAATAATGACGGCAAGTTTTCTATACTCTATGGAAGTTCCTTCCTTCAAAAAAACTTGCAAGATTTAATTACAGACAAACATCGGGACAGGTGAAACTAAATAAAAGCTTGTAATAATGATCGTCTATAAGCCCCCTAACGTCTGTGGCTGGCAACAATCGTTTGTCATTGATTGTCTATATTTTGTCTTTTCTTGCTGTCATTGATTGTCATTGTTATTTTCGTCATTGCTCTGAGTGGCCGTTAAAAATTATTCTTGTTCTTCACATTCTTTTTGAAAAGCCCTATCTCGTATGTAATAAAGATTCCATTTCGTAAAATTGACTTACAAATATGGAGGTTACGGATGAAAACTTGGCTACACTAGCGAATTACCTTCAACAGACGCTAAACCCAGACCCCAACATAAGGCGACCGGGTATGTAATATTTTCTTGTTTTTTTGTACAAACAGTAACCGATATATGTTACTAATTAACTCATGATTGTGTTATAATAACATTTGTTGATCAAGCTGACAGCAGGAATAATCAATATTCCCATTAATTTGATACCAAATTTCATGATAACCCTAAACCTATTCCTGAAATATTCAAATTAAAATAAGTCTGAAATACAAATTAAGTTATTCAAGTACCTTAAAATTAACTCGTTTTGAGCTACTTGCCAGCTATTATTATGTAAGTAGATCCCTATAATTCATCTGATTACAGTAATCACTAATGTTTTTACTGAGTTTGAAGGTTATCTTGAGACTTAGTAACAAGTTAAATTGAAAAACGCCCAAATTCATACTCAAGCTCACATCTCAGCAACAATCAATGTAATTATGGTAAAAATGTAAATTAATTAAAGGTTCTGACAGATTGACGCACTAAAATGCAATGGCACTTGTAAATATCAGAACTGCACCGCAGTTCACATGTATAATTGTCTACATAGTATGTTCACACATAAAATCCATTAGCTAATCAATCTGTGTCAATGTTCTTTGCAGCCGAAAAGTTTTTGGAAAGTGTAGAAGTAAACCAGAACTATGCTATCTTGCTCTTGCACCTCATAGACAAAGAGACTGTGGACCTCACTATCAGGGTGGCTGCAGCAATTGCCTTCAAAAACCTGATCAAAAGAAACTGGCCTATTGTAAGTACAAGTTGTGGTGATATTACAATTGAAGGCCAATTCCTGTTTTAAGAAACATTTAATCTAGTTGCAGTCTCATTTCAGCGACAATGTCTAAAACTTGTCAAGAATTTAGGTATATTTAGAGGTATTTTTGATAGATTGAGATTAGAATATGATAAAATTTTAATTTACAGGAATTGTCCCTCTTTGCATAATCCCCTACTAAATAGGTTCTCAACCTCATTTTGCCCAGCACCTACTTTGAGAAAGAGTCCCCCAATTTTATTACTTACCATTGTTGTGAATCTGAAATAGCTATTGCCACAATTATATTTATATGTGTAATATTAATAGACGTAAGCTAAGATATAGAATGTCTCTGGGCCTTCTACTGCCCCCATAAAAGTCTTAAACACCCATGTACGCATTATTGCCCAAGTAGAGAACCTATGTTCTTCTGGTATGGCATACAACTCTGGCTGCTGACTTTGAATCTTAATTCTAACTTGCTGTTATTTATATTCTTAAGCCAGATTTACACGATGTGATTTAATCGCCTGCAGCATACTATAAGTGGGAGCAATAGTAAAAGTCATCATCATCAGCCTACAGCAGTCCACTGCTGGACATAGGCTTCTCCTCGTGGCTAAGTAATAACAGCCCCACTGGTTGATCGATCGGGTTAAGCTACGTTTACCGCGGTCGATCCGTGGATGGGTGATCTTTACATACCAAGACACCTCCATGCCTCCGAAAGCACGTTAAGCTGCTAGTTCTGGCTGTTACACATAGAACTTTGACAGTCAATATGGCATAGTTAGAAGCCCAAAAGTCAAACAACCAGGCTTGCCAAGGGGTACCGTGTTACCCAGTAATTGGGTTGTGAAGGTCAGAAAGGCACATAAAATTCTGGTATTCAGCTGCATCTGGTTAGACTGGAAGCCAACCCCAAAAATAGTTGAGAAAAGGCTAAGCAGGTGATGATTGAATAATAATAATAATGTTTGGTCTTACAGGAAGAAGATGGGGTGGACCGCATCCATGCATCAGACAGGGCCACCATCAAGAACCTGATTGTGTCGCTGATGCTGAAGTCTCCTGAAGCCATTCAGAGGCAGTTCAGTGATGCCGTCTCCATCATTGGCAAGTGCGACTTCCCTGAGAAGTGGCCAAGCCTCATACCAGAGATGGTTGAGAAGTTCGGCACGGGTAAGTATCTTTTTTAGTGCGCAATTTTCACCAGATTTTTTTTTTTCAAAATGGCGGCCACGCATTTCGCCTATACAGGGTGTTAAAGAAATTGCGTGCCATAGCTTCAGGGTGAGTTCAGTATCGATAAAGGAACCTGTAAAAAAATATACCTTTAAAAAAACCGAAAATTATCTTAAGATGAACCTAATGTAGTACCTACTAATTAAATAGCAATCGTTTAAAATTGATAAAAAAAAAAGGTTAAAATAAGTTTTTATTTTGTTTCATCATCTGCCTAGCCTTTTCCCAACTATGTTGGGGTCGGCTTTTATTTTGTTTAATGCTAATTAATAATTTCCTAGAGTTTCCTACCTACTATCGAACGCAATTATATACCTACGCCCGGACACTTCGATAACGCCGGGTGAAGGATAGGTAACTAGGTACATAAATTACAATTCCAAGTACTTATTTCTTCTTCCTTAATACAATACCTACTCGTATTTCTGTTGAATACTAGTTAAACAAAATCTTTTTTATAGGTTTTGTATTTTGACGGTCCTAAGCCCGCTAAAGTACGAAGGGAAAATTGGAATTACCATACCGTCATCGTAGCGTTAGGGGCCCACATCTTGCGCCATTTGTCGCGAGCCGCTTTTAGTATAGCAAATAATGCGCCGGCCCTTAGTATTCGGACGTGAGAAGTAAAAATAATAATAATAATAAATTTTTATTGATCAAGAAGGTACAGATGGTGAGGAAAACAAAATTTACAATAGTTACTAGAAAGATATACGAGATTATGTAAGTGAAGGACAAAATGACAACGCGTTCGATAGTAGGTAATTAATTAAAGCATTTGAACAAATAAAATAATTTTAATTCTAAACGATTGCTATTTTAAGTTAGTAGGTACTAAACCAGGTTGATCTTGCAATAGTTTTTAATGTAATGTAAAAAAAAAAAATCCCCGGAGTTTTATAGATACCTAATGAACCTATGCCTAAGCTATGGCACGCAATTTCTTTAACATCCTGTATAAATCGATAACTGACATTAATGCAAACAGAAAACGTAAGTACTGGAACTAAACCCCGTCAAGCGTCGAGTTTCTGAGATATCAAAGTTCAAACTTGATCACGTGACATCCATATCAGTGCCGCCATTTTGAAAAAAAAAATGGCGCGACAGTAAGTATATTATTATAATTTAATTTTATTCTCTTCACAATATAGTAAAATAAAGCAAAAATTAAAAAAAATGGACAACTATTGGTTCATATGAAAGTGTAGTGTCGTGTATGAATGTATGTATGTTGGAGTGAATGAATGTATGTTGCAGTGTATGTATGCATGTTGGTTGTATATAATAAGCCTCCGTATAAAAAACATCAATCGCTTCGATTGTTTCAGGTGATTTCCACATAATTAACGGAGTGCTACGAACGGCCCATTCTTTGTTCAAACGGTACCGCTACGAGTTCAAGTCACAGAAGCTTTGGGAAGAAATTAAACATGTCCTGGAGAACTTTGCTAAACCACTTACGGATTTGTTTGTTGTAAGCACACTTTTATTTTTAATGACGTAATTAAAGAGTGCCTACTAGTCCTAGAAGAGCGGTGGCCGTCACATAACGGCCAAAGTGACGACTGTCATGAAAATAATGGTGGTTTGAGTTTACGGTTTCAAAAAACGCTCTCAAGGAAAAAACACCAACTTACTTTCATTAATAACATTTCAGAGAAGTCGCACGTAAATTGCGGACACTGGCGGCCACCGCTCTTCTACGAGACCGTTACACTAATTTTTTCGGAACGTTCGCATGAGGTCCTTGGTTCGATTCCCCGGTCGGGCAGTGTTATTGGGTTTTTGCTTGAGGAATTTCTCAGTTGCAGCACGGAGTCTGACTTCCTAAATTACCCTAGGCTGATAAAATTTTCGTTTTTCCTAATTATGTGGAAATGTCAGTAATTTTTTTGTTTCTCAGTAGTACAACTTAGTTATAATATGTCGATTATTATTCAGCCACTCTTGAATGTCATTTTTCTTTCAGGACATTTTGGGGATTGTTAAAATTTATCGTATATCGAATATACGACGAATTACGAATATTTAAAGTTTTATTTAAATTTAACCATTTTTATCATTCGTTCTTTACGCAAAATCGTTCACTACCCCAACACTTATTAGTTTTAGTATGGTAACATTATTTTTCTTTGAACTGTCACATTACTGAATACAATTAAAAGTCGAAGTATAGTACTTAAGTACGCGAAAACGTCAAGATAGCTCGCGAAATACGTTTTTTTTTGCAATTTACAGGTCAGTATCAGGTTGTAATCTGCAATCGCGACTTATTCGCCAAAAATGTAAACAAATTAAGTTTATGGAAAGATAACTTTAACTCCTACGTAACAAAGTTCAGTTTACGCTACAACTTCACATTTTTATAACCTTTTCAAGAGTGCTAGTCACTCTAAAATCAACTTGATAACCATTGAAATAAAGTTGATATTTGTTTAACTTGAAATAACATCAATTTGAAACACTTGAAATAGACTTAACGTTGATCTAAATAAAATCCGCGGCCGTAACAAATATTTATTCAAAGAATTATAATCATAAAAGTAATCAATTCAACTCTCTAAGTTCATATTTCCTTATTTATTTATTATTTATTTATCCTCACACTGGAACGCCATACGGCACTTACACCCATGGAGCAAGAAATTACTTCAAGCGCTGTTTTCATCCATCCTGTGCGCGTGCACATCGCACGAGTGGCGATGGATCACACACGCTCACGCAGCGTGCACGTGCAGCATATCTCCATAGCCCCATCACCAAATATCACCTTCCAAATATTGGCGCCAATTCCCTTGTTCACAAACTAAACTAAATTTAAGTTCAATGCATCTTTTTCTTTCTATTTCATTATCATTAAGAAAAGGACACAAGAGAAATTTTAGTTCAGTCCTGTCAAATTAAGACGCTCCCTAAACAGTTTAGACGTGGTTAAAAACATGGCTACTAAAAATACGTCAATTTACGTCTGTCGCTGACTAATTTGACAGGACTAAACTAATATTTTATCTTCTGTCCTTTTCTTAATGAAATAGAAAGAAAAAGATGCACTGAACTTAAATTTAGTTTAGTTTGTGAACTAGGGAATCGGCGCCATTGATGACTATTTCATGAAATCATAAAATTTGAAGCCAATTCTAACTCAAGGAGTTTTATTTCTGATTCTAATTATATAATTATTCTGTAAAGTAATATTTATTACGGTCGAATCATATTTTAGTCAACATACACCCTAACACTGACCTACAAATTGCGAAAAACTTAACTAAATTTGAATTTCGTGGGCTACCTTAACGCATCTCCTTAAACATAGCTGGCGAAATCAGGGTGAACTATAGGTATACCTCTGTCGTATCAATCTCATATATCATCAGCTTATAATGACCCCACTGCTGGGACACAGGCCTCCTCTCGGTGAGAGGGAGTGGGCCGCAATCCACCACGCGAGCCCAGATGACACATGTCTTCGAACTTTTGGTTCTAGGACGTTTCTTCACGATGTTTGTTTTACTTCACCGTTTTGAGAGCAGTGGTGATGAAATAATTTACACAAAGTAAAGCGCCTGTCCGGGTTTTTTTTGTTTTTTTTTTTGTTTTGGCAGGAGTGGGAAATCCTCATGGACGCCCAGACTGCCTCACTTATGAGCCAGTCTGGGCAGTGCCGGACTCTTACCGGCTAAAACCCACTCCTGCCTTTGCTCAGTGTCCCTCTGACGTAATCAGAGCCCTGTTTAGACTAATTATTTGTTAATCTTGTCCGTCTTTTAGTTCATATTTTTGTATGTTATTTTATTTCGGATGGTTTTAACTACTAACATTATGTTTATCTAATTATCTCGCCTGTCCGGGTTCGAACCTACGACCTAACTCGGTAAGTCCCGGCCGTTACCACTGGGCCACCGCTGCTCGGCCTAACCCTGCCTAACCCTTCGGAATTAAAGGCGTGATGTTATATTATGTATGTTTATGTTACAGGCTACAATAGATTTGACGTCGAAGCACGCCGACAACCCGCAAGCGTTGCGCGTGATCTATGGCTCCCTGGTACTGATATGCAAGGTGTTCTACTCCCTGAACTATCAGGACTTGCCAGAGTTCTTTGAGGATAACATGCCTATCTGGATGCCAAACCTACTCAATCTATTGCAAGTCAAAGTACCTTGCTTGGAGACGGATGTGAGTTCATTATTTATCTATACTAATAAATACAGCTGAGGAGTTTGTTTGAACGCGCTAATGTCTTAAATTACCAGTCGAATTTGAAAATTCTTTTTGAATTTGATAGCTAAATCTCGAGAAAGGCTATAGTATAGGCTATTTAATATTACGCTGTCCTAGCGTGATGTTAAAAATATGATGAAATAGCCTAGCGGCTAAGGAGTCTAGCAAAATGAAAAAATGTCTGAAGGATCGCTAAGCAAAAACGAAGTAATAGTGCGGGAAGGCGATGCGATGCGACGGGGTGGGTCAGGGGAACAAGAAATTACACGCGGATGAAGTCGTCGGCAGAAGCTAGTATACACCGTTAAATTTTGATCGTTTTATTCCTTAAAAGGGGTCATTGTACTCATCATTATGAACAACTTTTGCTACGGGACCAACCCCGAATCGTGTTTTTGTTTTTTTTTTCATAATGATGAGTACAATCCTTTTAAGGATTAAAATGACCAAAATTTAACGGTGTATTATGTTACTAGCTCCCGCTCGCGACTTTGTGCGCATGTTTTAACGTATCGTAAGGCACTCGGGAATAGCGTAGCTCTTTCGGTGAAAGAATGATTTGAATGGAATGGCTCATCTACAATAATGAACAACTTTCATCCCCTATTTAACCATTTTAGGGGTTGGGTTGTCAAAAATCCTTCATTAGTGCTCACTTTTCACACTAATATTATAAAGGCGAAAGTTTGTGAGTGAATGTGTGTTTGTATGTTACTTGTTCACGCTCAAACGCCTGGACCAATTTTGATGAAATTTGGTATGGACGTAGCGTAGCTGACGCCCTCCCGATATTCCCACGGGATTGAAACTTATGCGGGTGAAACCGCGGGGCGCAGTTAGTGTTACATAAATATCTGTTATGCAAAATTTAATCTCATGCTTCTAGACCCATTTTGGTCTGTGTATTGTCTTTGTGAATGTGAATTTAAGATTTTTTATTATAGTATATTATTCACCAAGTAGATAAAGCAGTGTCTAATGTCATGGGCGATAGTTCGATTCAAGCCCGCCCAAGACACCTTTATCCCCGAGAAGAATACGTTACTTTTCACACCTGGGAGATGATAAAAAGCAATTCGATTTTCGTTTTTTTTTTTTTTGTAAGAGTATAACAAAATTCTTTACAATACAGGATGAAATTGAAAAGTTGCGCCAAATCTAAATTCTTAAAAAAATCTTGTAATGATCGTCTTAGATAGTGCAAACTAAGTTAATGCCTTCAAGTAGACACGAATTGTCGTCGTTCCAGTATTTTTATTAATTTCATTAATAATAAAATTTTAATAAAATTATTATCAAGAAAATTTAAGTATCAATTTTAGCACGCGCCCGTTAAACAATCAATTCATCGCAGAGTTCACAACATGAAGCAAGTTGGCAACACGTTGAACTAGCGGTATTTACCTAATATTAACCGTACCTACGGAAAAAAGGAAGACGTTGCAAAATCGCTCGCTTCCGCGCACGTATGTGCATCCCTTTCCATAATGACATGCTCTAAATTTACTTTATAACATGCCGAATTAGATATTTTATTTTGGCGCACCTATTCTATTTCACCAGTATAATTCCCCGACTAGACCCCAGGGCTATTGTGAATTACTTTGGGTTAAGTTTTTATGACATAATTTGACATTGAAATAAAAATTTAAATGATTTGAAATTGTTTATTCTGTAAAAAGGATATCGGAATAACTCTTACACGAGCCATATTATAAAAAAAAATGACTAGAACGGGTGTTCTAATGAGCGGCCCAGTAGCTCAGATTCGAAACATATGTGACTCACGTACGTACTTATGGCTTAAATAGTTACGTGCAAAATATTGTTCATGTACCGACATTATTTGCTTATATTTACTTGGTAGAGACCACAGACTACTATGCTATAGCGAATGTGGGTACCCATACAAACCATTTCTGCGGGGTAATTGCATAATACACTAAAAGTAGGCATGGCTTTCATTTTGGCAGTTCAACAACATTCATTGCGTTATTTACGTTGTTGAGCAGACAATTTTTTCGAACATATGTAGCAATGGATTAGCAATATCCTTCAAAATTATTCAGATTCAGATTTATAATGTGTTACGCAATTAGGTGCAGGCTTAATGGTACAAAACAAACGTGAAACTGTATAAAGACTAGAAATTCTTCTTTCATTCTCCTTTCAGGATGACGACGAAAAGCCGGGCGTTTTGGAGCAACTTCGTACGGAAGTGTGCGAGTGTGCGGCTTTGTATGCTCTGAAGTATGAGGAGGAGTTTGGGCCGCACGCGCCTGCCTTCGTCACCTGCGTGTGGACCGTGCTCCTGGCCACCGGGCCACAGCCAAAATATGATGCGGTCAGTACAACAACCTTGTTCACGTAGAAAAAAAGAAAAAGTATTCATTTGAACTCGCACAGGAAAGTGGCGTTATAAAATGTTTCCATATATTTTTCAGTTAGTATCGAACGCGCTGACCTTTCTAGCGAAAATAGCGGAGAAGAATAACTACAAGAGTCTGTTCGAGGACCCCGCGACTCTTAGCAGCATTTGCGAGAAGGTTGTCATACCCAACATGGAGTTTAGAGGTAATTTATTGTTTACTAACTACCCGCCCTTGCTTCGCTCGGTTTTTAAGGCTTAATTTCTTGTTTACGGCCGTTGATTTTGATGCAGTTTTCGCTATCATTTAGAGAATTTGCTCCCAAAGGTTTTTGTGTATACCGGTTGACTTTTTATACCGTGTGGACAAAAACAGGGTATAAAATGTGAACGGACACCCAGATCGTACACAGCTGTTCTCAACAGACCAGGAAACTTAATAAGCTTCAGGAGGGAGGTGGGCTGGTTGGAATAACCACCGACGGCCGCCATGGCCTACGCACAATGGTCCACCTAAAGGACTAAGTGCGGAAACCAAATCCGTAACATAGAACGGAAAAATAAATAAATAAAAAATACTTAAAATAAAAAAATAAACTTGACACATATTAAATACTGGCTTTTTCTTATGTTTTCACATCCATTTTTACGTAGTATTTACTGTCATTGTAGCGGCGTAAAGGGTTTGTGCAAAATGTATCTTAAGCAGTTTAGCAGTCTTAAAATTATATAAATTAAGTAAAAAAACACTTTGATAAAAAAATTCATTGCTATGACTTCTTTACCACCTATAGATGTTTCTCTTAAAATATTTCGTGTATTAATAGATAGTCCTTTATAGTAAAACACCTCTTTAAAAAAATATACAGATAATATAATGACTACGAAGTCTTAACCCCATTTTAATTTAAAACTCTGTTCCAATATTTTAGAATCGGATATGGAGTTATTTGAAGACAACCCAGAGGAGTATGTGCGTCGTGACATCGAAGGGTCGGACGTGGACACGCGGCGCCGCGCCGCCTGCGACCTGGTGCGCACCCTGGCCGTGCACTACGAGGACAAGATGATGAACATCTTCGGCCAGTACGTGCAGGTACGAGATACGTCTGTTTCTTTCACACTACCCTTTCGCAGAACGAGCAGCGTGCACTCGAAGACGCCTGTCGTCGATCGACCGCGGTATGGCACCTTAAGGCCGTTTGTCCACCGTCAACGAGAAACGTGATTATTTGAAGCGAATGCGATGTCAGTGACGGCGATCGTTCGTCCTCCGCGACCGAACGCTGTTATGATAGACAAAACAACAGCCGGACGAACGTCGCCGGTACGACGGCAGTGTGTGGACAGATCAAACGCGTTTTGTATTGCATGCGGAATATCTGCCCGTCACAATCTCGAGCAGAGTTCTGGCGGTCGCGCCGAACTACTCGATAATTCTGGGGCCGAGATGCCGGCGCTCTAGTGACGTGCGAGCGATGGACACACGGCCATAGTAAATGTATGTGTCGTTACTTCGGCGCCGTCATGTCGTTCTCGTTGACGTCCCATTGACGGTGGCGGTGGACAAACTGCCTTAGGATCAGTTCACACAGAGACGTGTCACGACGCGACGCTGTGCGCACTTTTAAGGATAGCCTGGCGATTTAATAAAAAAATATGTATGGTAGTAATAGTGAATATTTTGAAATGTAACTCTTTTTCAATAGATAGGGCTATATTTTTTTTAAATGTTGGATTGCGTTTAATGTATTTTTTTAGAATCTGAATAAATTGAGCAAGTTTTTAAAATAATTAGCACCGACAATGTAGTAAACATGACGACATATCAAGCTATAAATTCCCAGTTTTAGCTGAGCTCGCATTGTATAGGCTTCTCGTACAATGAGAAGTCAGCTTATACTGAAAATGTACTGCTCGATATGTCGTCGTGCGTACATTTTTTACTACATTCCGCATCACCCTTCTTTTTTAGCTGATGCTAGCAAAGTACGGGGAGGTCGGCGCTTCTGCGTGGCGCGGCAAAGATGCGGCGATGTACCTCGTGACGTCACTGGCGTCGCGCGGCAGTACGCAGGCGGCCGGAGTGACGCGCGCCTCGCCGCTCGTAGACCTGGCGCAGTTCGCGCTGGCGCACGTGCTGCCCGAGCTGCAGAGACCGGACGGTGAGCACATATCTGCTGGGAGGTTGATACTGTGATGTACCTGTGACGTCACTGGCATCGCGCGGCAGCACGCGGGCGGAGCATACCATACTAGTGTCTTAGTCTAACTACTTAGGGACCTCGCACCGCAAAGACCAGCTGGTCGCGCGACCAACTGTGGCCAAACTTGATACACTTTAATATAGTATGAACGTCTGCTTCTTATTCGCAGCAACCAAGGTTGCGAGATTCTGGGCTAAAAGGATGGTCAAAATCAAGTCATTTATTCAAATTAGGCTGAGAATCAGCAATTTTCGAACGTCAAAATTACACAAGACAGTCCCCCAAAAAGCCCGCCTTACACCACTTCCTAGTGCTTTCGCTTGGTAGCAGTGGCGCAACAAACTCCCTAGCAGCACAGGTCTGTTCAGTTAGAAAAACTTGCTTCTATACAATAGTAGGTAAGCAAAGTAATTAACATTATATGAGGCACAAAACATTAAATTAAATTATTTGCCATATGTCAGCTGGCCACGCCAGGGCTTATTCACTATGCCCACTAAACGATTCTATCCGCGAGGTAAGATTTCACGGGGAATAATACAGTATTAGGGCCCTGGTGATGATAACGATGATAAAGTATTACGAAATGTGTGTGTAGGGGCTTGTGGCTAAGTAATAACAGCCGTACGGGTCGATCGATCAGGATCTACGCTTGCCGCCGTTGGTGACCATCTTTACATACCAAGACCCCTCCGTGCTTCGGAAATCACATTAATCCGGTGGTCCCGGCTGTCATTCGAGGATATTTGATAGTCGTTACGGGTCGTCAGAACCTCGAAAGCCTGACAACCAGTCTTATTAAGGCGTATCGTATTACCCACTAACTGGGTTGTGGAGATCAGATAGGCAGTCAATCGATGTAAAATACCAGTATTCAGCTGCATCCGATTAGACTGGAAGCCGACCCTAACATGTTGGGAAAAGGCAGGCAGATGATGTGTGTATGTATTAACGTGTAAGTACCTATTGTTTCAGTAAACGAGTTGCCTGTTTTGAAGGCAGACGCCATCAAGTACGTGATGACTTTCCGGTCGCTGCTACCCAAAGATCTTATCACCGCCGCCGTACCTCTGCTGGTGAGTGCTGTTTTAACAGAATCATAATCAGCCTATAACATTCCCAGTGCTCGGACACAGGCCTCCTCTCTGTGAGAGGGGAGGTGTGGCCCATAATCTACCACGCGGGCCCAGTGTGAGTTGGTAGATGTCACATGTCTTCAAATTTTGGTTCTAGAACATGCCAGTTTTAATAGAATACTCTCTACAATACTTACATAGAAGAAATTTTATAAAGGATGACACAATGGGCGGTCTTATCGCTAAGAGCGATCTTTTAAAGACAACCTGTGGATGGATTAAAAAAGGGAAGGAGAGACAAATACAATAATTACGTCATAAAGCATATCATACTTATCTAAATAAATATATATATTATTAGCGGACCCGGCAGACGTCATTCTGTCCGGACAAGCAGCGCAATCTACCGGGTCCAATTGTGTTTTCAAACCATCCAGTAACCCATTTAAATATACACACAAAATAACATCCAAATCGATCCAACCGTTTAGGAGGAGTTAGGTGACAAACACACGTACAGAAGAATTATATATATTAAGATATGTTAAACATGAAACAAGAGCAAAGAAAATACAGGGTTAGTTTTCAAAGACCAGTCAAATTTAGGGGCGTGGCACAGTCCGAACAACCTTCTCCATTTTAACCGACTTCAATAAGAAGGAGGAGGTTATGTTAGTTAATCTGCGATTTTTTTTTTCATGCGTCTTATTGTGCATTTTAGAGTATGTGGGTCATATTTTTCTTTTCTGTGAGTTTTTGTCATGGTCTGGCAGTTTGAGTAATTTATGTGGCCTGCCCAAATGTCCTTTCTTTGCTATTGTTCTTCGAATCATTGAGCTCCTTAAGTTTAGAGTTGAGCTGCACGATTACTGACAAATGCGTGCACTGACTGGACAGGTCCACTCAATCTGTGTGGTTCTTTCCTCAAAAGACCATCTCAGACATCGATCTACATGGTGTTCACATGATTTATTCGGCATGACTTGACGTTCTAGAACGTTGATGTTCTAGAGCCAAAAAATCGAAAATATGTGACAAGTTCCAATCCGCGCTGGGCCAGCATGGTAGTTCACAGAGAGGAGGCCTGTGTCTCTGCAGTGGGCATGTTATGAGCTGATTATGTATTCGAATCTAAAAACGTGTTGGCGAGTAACGAGCAGAGAATACACGAGGGCGACGAAAATTGATAGTGAAATTTCAAGGACGCGTCATAGTTACGCACATTTCGTTACATGAGAGAGAAGAAGGATATATCTCATTCTTTCTCTCTTTTTTTAAGTTTCACTCGTATGACATGTACGGTGCTGAACGCGCATATTTGATCTCGTGCGTGTCCCGAGCAGATCGCGCACATCGGCGGGCGCGGCGTGGTGCGCACGTACGGCGCGTGCGCCATCGAGAAGCTGCTGGCGGGCGGCATGCTGGCGCGCGCCGCGCTGCAGCCGCACGCCGCCGCGCTGCTGCGCGCGCTGTTCGACGCGCTGGGCCAGCAGGACTCGCCGCTCGACCACAACGAGTACGTCATGAAAGGTAGGCGTAGAGATGGCGGAAGCGAATCTTCTGTACTATTTTGTACAGGGTCTAAAAATGGTCATCACTTAGCCGTCAACTACGCCGACGCATTCGGTTCAGCAAACTATACCTGTCCATTAGGTTAACCGTTTTTTGACAGCTGTCTTTAACGTACCTATTCTAGGTTACGTAAAAGTTAACTTTAAAATGCGTAATAAAAAAAATATATAAACTGTCTTATCTCATTGAATTATCTTATCTATGGCTTCTTACAGACATTATAATACCGTACGTGTATCAATCAACGTATTGTGTGTTGCTGCAATCACTAGTTCCATCTGTCAAAAAAAGGTTTACCGGACAGGATATAAGTAACATTACATAAAAATAATTGCTGGGAAACGCCTTTTAGTTTTGGTGTTAAAATTTTGTAACATTTTACAACCATCGACATTCATACTCAAAACTCTCCTCACGACAACAGATTTCCACACAACTTTTCAGTCACTGGTGCCACTTTCAGACTTCCTCTTATGTACTCATTTCTTATTCTATCCATTCATGTATCACCACACATTCCTCTTATCTCAGCTGCATGCAATTGCCATTCATTCATCCCTACCCCACTATTATTACACCTATGTTTAACAAATAAAAACTTTAACTTTATTCGTGTGGCAGCGGTGCTCCGTACGCTGTCGTGTCTACAAGATGGCTCGCTGGCCTACCTGGGCGACGCGCTGCCGAAGCTGGCTCACATGCTGGCCGTGGTGGCCAAGAACCCCTGCAAGCCGCACTTTAACCACTACCTGTTCGAGACGCTGTCGCTGGCTGTGTCGTGAGTCACTACCCAATTATTATTCCCCACATGACTGGTGAAGGCAGGCTTCACCGTTTTGAGAGCATCATCAGCGTATAATGTTCTCACTGCTGAGACACATGCTTCCTCTCGGTGAGAGGCAGTGGGCCGTAATCCCCCACGCGGGCCCTGTGAGGGTTGGTAGATGTCAGATGTCTTCGAATTTTTGGTTCTAGGACATGCCGGTTTCCTCACGATGTTTTCCTTTACCGTTTTAAGAGCAGTGGTGATTAAATAATTTACACAAAATAAAGGGCCTGCTTGGGTTGCATGGGAAGCCGTCACCTTCTGCGAAGCAGTAATGCTCGCAAAGGAGGAGGCGGAGTGCGTGAGGGAGAGGCAATCTCTGCGCCCTCACGCCCCTAGTCGCCGCAGGAGACGCCCTGGACGGGAATCAACAGCCGACTCCCGGCCACCGTAGGCGCGAGCAATGGGCAGCTCGCCGCCCGGTAAGGACCAGGCCCGGGTCGACGGCGCGTTGTTCCACGCGCGCCTTAAAGAGATGTCAGCACGAAGTGACGGGGTCCGCTAGGGCCGATGCCTGCCAGGGCCGCGGGTTGTTGGAAAGAGATACCGTGGCCCCTAGGGGCCACGGTATCTCTTTCCAACCGACCAAACCACTAAACTAAATCTAGGTTCAGTGCATCTTTTTCTTTCTATTTCATTAAGAAAAGGACAGAAGATAAATATTAGTTTAGTCCTGTCAAATTAGTCAGCGCCTGACGTAAATTAACGTATTTCTAGCAGCCATGTTTTTAATCACGTCTAAACTGTCTATGGAGTATCTTAATTTGACAGGACTAAACTAATATTTATCTTCTGTCCTTTTCTTAATGAAATAGAAAGAAAAAGATGCAGTGAACCTAGATTTAGTTTAGTTTGTGAACAAGGGAATCGGCGCCAATGATTAGCAACTGTTTCGCCATACATTTTTCACGTTTAAACGTCTCTTAACTTTAAACAACACTTATGAATAAACCCCAAAGTGAATAAAAGGACGTTATTGGACGATTTCTTCATTCTATTGTTAGAGTAGGCAAGATTGTAATGTTGCTCCCATATTACGATGTTTATTTTTAGGGTTCCGTAGCCAAATGGCACGGAACCCTTATATCCATAAGGGTTCGTCATGTCTGTCTGTCCGTATGTCACAGCCACTTTTTTCCGAAACTATAAGAGCTATACTGTTGAAACTTGGTAAGTAGATGTATTCTGTGAACCGCATTAAGATTTTCACACAAAAATAGGAAAAAAACAATAAATTTTGGGGTTCCCCATACTTAGAACTGAAACTCAATTTTTTTTTTTTTCATCAAACCCATACCTGTGGGGTATCTACAGATAGGTCTTCAAAAATGATATTGAGGTTACTAATATTATTTTTTTTTTCTAAATTGAATTTTTTGCGCGAGAGACACTTCCAAAGTGGTAAAATGTGTGCCCCCCCCCCCCTGTAACTTCTAAAAGAAGAGAATGATAAAACTAAAAAAAATATATGATGTACATTACCATGTAAACTTCCACCGAAAATTGGTTTGAACGAGATCTAGTAAGTAGTTTTTTTTAATACGTCATAAATCGTAAACCGCAATTTACCTTTCATTCAATCAACTCAAATATGAACTAGACAGTTGAAATTTTCACAAGTTATGTATTTCTGTTGCCGCTATAACAACAAATACTAAAAACAAAATAAAATAAATATTTAAGGGGGGCTCCCATACAACAAACGCGATTTTTTTGCCCTTTTTTGCTCGATGTCAATAATGGCAACGGTAGGCACTTGAAATATTCACAAAATACTCAGTTGTACTTATTTTTACTTTAATAATAAAATTAAAATAAAATAAATATTTAAGTGGGGCTCCCATACAACAGACGTGATTTTTATAGATAATATACGGAACCCTTCGTGCGCGAGTCCGACTCGCTTTTGGCCGGTTTTTTATTTTTTACGTACTTCTTTGACATAATCTTTTCAATACTTTAGGGCCGTAGCCTGCCAGGGTAGCGGGATTGTCCGAAAGGGTTACCGCTGCCCTGGAACATAAAGGGCTAAGGAAGGAACACGGGTGGGTTTTAGTCAGTAAGAGTCTGACACTCCCTCCTGCTCCACCCAGAGCGGGAGGAGTCATTTGATGATTTCCCATCCTCAAAAAAAAAAAAAAAATCTTTTCAATACTTGACATTATACAATGTGGAGATGACAATATGACTTTAAATGAAAACACTGGCAATACTGGTTTATAGAAACATTTGTCAACTATCAAATATATCCGAACATCGAAATTAAAAAAAAAATAATTTCTAACAAACTAAATAGCTTAAAACTGCAAACAAAATAAAACACCATTTATAAAATTGGTACACTGACCTGCGGTAAGAATGGCAACGCCGCGTGGTTTCATTCATGATAAAGCGCGAGGCAGCGCGCGGCCGCTCGCGGGGTTGCGCGGCGACGCCGACGACGGCCGATGCAGCGACGGAATGTTTTGGCGCCATTATTAATATTATTATTAATGCTCAATTATATCAAATCACAGATTATTAACCAAATAGTTGGGCATCATTCACCCGCGAGTTATTCACTAATCAATTTATTATTCACAATCACTTCGACCAGTTAGTTATGTCGCCAGTCATTAATTTTTTTTATTTTCAATATGTCCGCCGTGTTCTTGAATACACAAACTACACCGACGTATAATGTTATTTCTCACTCTTGATAATAGGCCACCATTAGCAGCCATTTCTTTCAATTTATTAAAGGATATTATTATTCTATTTTTTAATTCCTCAACGGTATTAACTTCTGTTGAGTATACCTCATTCTTTATGTGACCCCACAGAAAGAAATCCAGGGGCGTGAGATCTGGTGACCTCGCTGGCCACCGCACTGGTCCAAAACGGCCAATCCACTGCTGTCCGAACATTTGAGTCAAACGCTCTCTTGCAGACACCACTGAATGAGCTGGTGCTCCATCTAACTGGTACCACATCTGTCTGTACACGTCCAGCGAAAGTTCGTCCGTGTACTCGGAAACAGATCCGTCGAGGAGTTCAATGAACTTTACAGCATTTAAATTGCCATCAATAAATATCGGACCAATAATGGTATTTCTGTGTATGCCAGCCCACACATTGACAGCAAATCTGTACTGGTGCGAAGTCTCCCGTACTAGATGCGGATTCACGCGGCTCCAGTACCGAAGGTTCTGTCGGTTCCATAAACCATTCCTTGTGAATGTACTCTCGTCAGTCCACATCACATTGTACAGGAAGTCAGGATTCTCGAGATGTTTGGTTTCTAACCAGCGACAGAAAGTTTCTCTTATTGGTTTATCTCTCGGTAACAATGCTTGTACTTTCTTGTACTTATAAGGTCTGCGTTTGTCACGTTTCAAAACTTTTTGAATAGTTTTGTGATTTACTCGAAAATGTCGACCTGCATTACGCAGACTGGACGTCGGATTGCGATCATAATAATTAATAACTCTTTCATCTGGAATCACATTTGCACGTGGAGGAGCACCATCTACGTGCGGGATCAAGGATTGATTTTCCCGTATCCTCTGGACAGCTTGTACAATAGTGCGCCCGTGGGTCGGACACATACGGGTGTTCCCATACCTCTCACGGTATGTCCGTACAGCTAAAGCGGCATTTCCGTGACACTCCCCATACACTAAAATCATATCGGTGTACTCCGAAGCTGTGTAATTGTAACGAGGCATGGTTATTTAATAATAAAACCTTTAAACACCAAGTATTAAGCGTCTAATTTCGCAAAGTTTACTTAGCTATTTAACTAAGTACCTATAATACGTTATGTGTCCTGTCACTATTAAAACAAAGCGTCAAATTTCGCACAACACAACAACAAAGATACGATAACACTCGCGCGGCGACTTCAAACGGGCGCGGGCGCATCCGAAATTCCAGAGCGGAACAAAACGTGTCACAGGCAGTAAGGAAGTCCGGTGACACACTGACCGCGTAACCTGCAGGTTGCGACAAGTAGGCAAAGTAGAAACAAGCAAATTTACTTATCTCTTTCGCACATACATATTTTGCGATTGACATGAGTGCGTAACAGAAAGTTATGACTTCCGCATGCATTTTTTTATCTAGTTGTGATGATACGCTTTTATGACTCTTAGGGCTCAGGCATAAAGTATAATTTGCATTGAGAAAATAAATTTTAAAGAAAAGGCGTAGGTTTTTGAAGTAGCGACAGAGATTACTTGGTAGCGAGCTGGCAACGTGTGTCGTTAACCTGTCGCGTGCTTTCCTGTTTACAATACATCATGTAGAAAATACTTAAAATGAAAAATAATGTCCTGTGGCTAAACTACTGGATATATTCATTTGATTTTTTTTGTGCAGGTTGGGAATATCATGACTTATACGAAGTTTCATTTATGATCGTATTATCATCTCCACATTGTATATCTACAATTCTAATTGCAACTGTTTATTATTGGTTGTAATGGCAATCATGTCATTTGGTTTAAATAGGTTTTTTTTTGTTTATCTTTTATATCGGTGGTTTTAAATTTTTTTAATGGGAGTACCTTGTACGCCTTGTAGACTGTAATTTTGTAGACCATTATCGGTTTTGTTAAGTACCTGGTACTTGTTGACTCTCGCTAACCGTGTTGACAGGCTAATGCTGTCCTCCCATACCTACTGTAATTTGAAAACATTGTAAAAGCCAATTATTTAAAAAATCGTAACCGTAGAGTTTCTTGCCGGCTCTTCTCCTTAGGAAACGACCAGTTGGAACCGTGCACCTAGCTTCTGATGTTTTGTTTCCCTTGTGGGTTTATGTGAAATAAAATACTTTGATTTTGAATAAAGTATCAGCAACTTTATGAAGGGCAAAAAAGTACTATTCTCAAAATGGTGAAGGAAAACATTTTTATTTGCTTGTTTGTAGACTTCTGTATTTATTTATGCATGGTATTTTCGCAGGTTGGTGACGAAATCCAACCCTAGTGCCATATCAGCTTTCGAAGACGCCCTCTTCCCGATATTCCAAGAGATTTTACAGAACGATGTGCAAGGTAAGACTAATTTTATTTCATTACTAGCTTCTGCTCGAAATTTTTTGTTCCCCCGACAAACGCCGTCGCATCGCATTACTTTTTTCTGTTTTTACTCGGCTCCTAAGGGTCCTAGCGTGATGGTAAATAGCCTATAGCCTTACTCAAGAATTGGGCTATCACATGCAAAAAGATTTTTCAAATTCCACCGGTAGTTCCAGAGATTAGCGCGTTCAAACAAACAAACTCTTCAGCTTTACTATTAGTATAGATTACATGTCATGACATATTTAGTAATGCCGTGTGAGTCCGGTTAAACGAAAACCGAAAAAAAAAACGACATTGATGACTCTGTTATTAGTTGGGATTTAGCTTTAAAGGAGGTCAGCAAAAGCCCATACAACTTTGCCCAAACATGTACCTCGCGGTACACGTGCACCAAATCGTAGAGAAAAAATAGAGGAATTCGAAGTGTTTTTATCCATAAATCATTTAAAACTACAGTATGGCCATTTTAATAGGTAACATTTGACGTCTGTCAGTTTTATCTTCATAGTGAGGTGACCTGTTTAAAAACATCAATTAAAGTGAATGAATCGATACGGACTTAAAACTATGTGAATTTTAAAAATCATCAGGCGAATCCCTGTCCCATTATTATTTTTTCTTTCGTAAATTTAAGGAGCAAAATAAGACGTACTTAATTTAACAAAAAAAATGCATTTATTCAATTGAACTATCAGAACTGTTATTAGTATTGTCATCTTCATCACTTCTGTCAGCGCTCCAGAGATATTATTAATTAATTTTCAATAATATTGTCTATTCTCACATCTCGTTCAAAATCTTGTAAAATTATTTTCTTTGTTTTCTCTACGACTTTTCTCCAGTCTTCTGTAGTGACTTCTGCACACGCAGTTTGTAGCAGAGTCATCATTTTAGTACTGAAGGATGGTTCAGTATTGTTCCGCGCTGCATGACCCTTTATTTGTGCACAAATAAGCTCGATGGCGTTATACTGGCAATGGTAGGGAGGCAATCGAATAACTTCGTGTCCATGCTCTAGGGCTAGTTCATCGATTACATAGCGGAGCTTGGACGGCTTACTTTTACCAGATTTAACAACTCAACTGTTAATAAAGTTGGACTTGCATCCACAACATTTCTTACCAGCCACGAGACAATTTCTTGCTTTTTTAACCGACTTCTAAAAAAGGAGGAGGTTCTCAATTCGGATGTTTGTATTTTTTTTTTTTTATGTTTGTTCGCGCATAACTCCTTCGCTTGCCAACCGATTTGAAAAATTCTTTTCTTGTTGGAAAGGGTATAAGTACTTCCCAAATGGTCCCATAGAAATTTCATCAAAAACGGTTTAGTACTTTAGTTTTTAAACCAAAATTACTGGTAAAAATTACAACTAAAAAGTGAAAAATAAACACTTTTTGCAAAAAAAAACAACCGACTTCCAAAAACGACACTACAAAGTGAAAAATAACTTTAATTTCGGAAGTCGGTGGCAAACAACGAAAATGCGAACCCAACGACACCGACTTCCGAAATTAAAGTTATTTTTCACTTTGTAGTGTCGTTTTTGGAAGTCGATAGTTTTTTTTTTGCAAAAAAGTGTTTATGTTTGCTTGAGTTGGTGGTTTATCAACTTGTACAGAATGATACGGTGCATTGTCCATTATAATTTTCGATGGGTTTTCTAAGCTGACTAGCAGCTTCTTAAACCACTTTAGAAACCTCAAAGTTCATTTCCTCATGGTTATCACTTGTAGTTTTAGAGGCGAATGCGAGGAGGCAGTCTGAAATAAAACCTTGAGAAGCTGATCCCGTGTGACATAAGTCGGGCTCCTTTTCCCGATGGAACTTTTAAGGTGGAGGCCGCTGTATCATCGGCCCATGTCCACGAAACCAGTTCGCATTCAACCATGTTTCGTCAGTAAACACGACATTGTCCCAATCTGTAATTTTATTTACTTGACTTAAAAATATAATAAGCCTGCGTCTTTTAACGAACTCATTAGCTTTTCCCGTGTAGGATATTCTTTTCTCGAGTAATATCCATAAATGTGGTTGCGAATTGCAGCAGCATCAAAATTATCAACGCCAACAATTTTCTTGTCCCTCTTACTTTTTTTCGGTGTACATAAAGTATTATCTTCTGAGCCTGATGGTCCGTATTTCTCTTTCAGAATTTGAGTTACTGTCCTCTTCCCTATTTCCAATGCTTCGGCAACGCGTTCTCTCGGTTATGTCAATGGTAAAAGAGGCCCATCGTTAACTGATTCACGTTCAAAATAATTGTACAATTTCACCACTAGTTCGCGAGATTGACTGCTTAGCGTTTTCCCCCGTTTCGACATGGTAAGACTAATGTTGTTCTTGTTTACTAATCGTTAAGCAATCGGAGTTCAATTTATAGCCAGGTAAACGTAGTCAGTAAGATCAGTCCAATAAAAAAGCCGGGTCAAAAGAATATAACAGAGAGCACACCAAAAACGCACAGTCACTTCGCACAACGACAAAAGACTGCGTCATATAATGGCTACATGACATGGTGTCATCGACAGGCACTGGTGTTGCCAGCAACGTCCCACCTAAATTGTACAACATACCTAACATCAATGATTTTTCTATTTAGTTATTTTTTGTATTTTTATAGTTAGTTAAAAGAATAATAAATATAATTATGTTTTATTATAATCATAAGTTATTAATTTATGGTGATATTTCTTCACAAGTAATCATTGCATTCGATTCAACTTATCAGCTTTCGGTTTTTAGAGTAACATCCCTAGTGTTTAAAAAGAAAAAGGGTTAACTGACGCAACATTGTAACGACGTTCAGTTCTTAAGATCAGAAATTGTTTATTATGTTTAGAATGGTTTATTAGTGAAAGCAAATCGTAAAATTACTCGTATCGGTCATTATTACAATAAATATGTAATCGTAATTGAAAAAAGTTAAGTAATTGTGCTAACAAAACGAAAAAATATATTATTTTATGCCCGCCATTACAAGGTTACGTTGTTGAATGTTGATGAATTGTCAAATGTTACCTATTAAAATGGCCATACTTTACATAATAAATTATTTAAAGTTTTAATAAACTGTAACACTATTTATTAAATCATGTGGCAACTTTGCCTGTACGGGTTGACATTAGGAGTATATGTGTGTTCTGTGGACATTATTTCGTGGGTAAATGTCATTCACATGTCATTCCGTCCGTTCCTGGCTTGATCTATGTTAAGCTGGAATATGACGGAGATCAGAGTCCCATCAAGTTGGAACCCTTGGTTGTCGACGCTAAGGAACTCATTTATTAATCGAGTTTGTTAATCGCTCTGATAGACTTCTAACACTGCTTCTAATATTAAGTAGGTACTGTTCATCAACATTCACGCCTTGTATTCAGCTACTTTTGGTTATAAGCATCCTTTCTTAAGTTAGGTAGATACATAACTTTGCCTTACGAAAATCGATTATACAACGAGAGTTATTATTGAATTCAGATTGAATTATACTATAAAAATATTTGAAATAAAACAAAAACAACAGCAACTGAAGTCGATAGCAGACAACTGTCAACTTGACAGTTTTTTTTTTTTAATAGGTAAGGTAATGGACCAAGATAGTATAATTGTGCACAAAATGGCGAGCTTTTTAACAAGTTATTTTATTCTCGTCCCCGAGTAACCATAAGAAAAATATATAAATTTGGGCAGATTTTGGTGACATCCTTTCTTTTTTGGTTTTTTGCCGTAGAATTCATGCCGTACGTGTTCCAAATGCTGTCGCTCCTGCTGGAGCTGCGCGGCCCGGGCGGGGCGGGCGGCGCGGGCGCGGACCCGTACGCGGCGCTGCTGCCGTGCGTGGTGGCGCCGGCGCTGTGGGAGCGCGCCGCCAACGTGCGCCCGCTCGTGCGCCTGCTGTGCGCCTTCGTGGCGCAGCGCGACCAGCTGGTGCTGCAGTCCGGCCGTCTGGTGAGGGTTGCTGTTGATCTTCTTACTCTAGCGTGGTGGCGCCGGCGCTGTGGGAGCGCGCCGCCAACGTGCGCCCGCTCGTGCGCCTGCTGTGCGCCTTCGTGGCGCAGCGCGACCAGCTGGTGCTGCAGTCCGGCCGTCTGGTGAGGGTTGCTGTTGATCTTCTTACTCTAGCGTGGTGGCGCCGGCGCTGTGGGAGCGCGCCGCCAACGTGCGCCCGCTCGTGCGCCTGCTGTGCGCCTTCGTGGCGCAGCGCGACCAGCTGGTGCTGCAGTCCGGCCGTCTGGTGAGGGTTGCTGTTGATCTTCTTACTCTAGCGTGGTGGCGCCGGCGCTGTGGGAGCGCGCCGCCAACGTGCGCCCGCTCGTGCGCCTGCTGTGCGCCTTCGTGGCGCAGCGCGACCAGCTGGTGCTGCAGTCCGGCCGTCTGGTGAGGGTTGCTGTTGATCTTCTTACTCTAGCGTGGTGGCGCCGGCGCTGTGGGAGCGCGCCGCCAACGTGCGCCCGCTCGTGCGCCTGCTGTGCGCCTTCGTGGCGCAGCGCGACCAGCTGGTGCTGCAGTCCGGCCGTCTGGTGAGGGTTGCTGTTGATCTTCTTACTCTAGCGTGGTGGCGCCGGCGCTGTGGGAGCGCGCCGCCAACGTGCGCCCGCTCGTGCGCCTGCTGTGCGCCTTCGTGGCGCAGCGCGACCAGCTGGTGCTGCAGTCCGGCCGTCTGGTGAGGGTTGCTGTTGATCTTCTTACTCTAGCGTGGTGGCGCCGGCGCTGTGGGAGCGCGCCGCCAACGTGCGCCCGCTCGTGCGCCTGCTGTGCGCCTTCGTGGCGCAGCGCGACCAGCTGGTGCTGCAGTCCGGCCGTCTGGTGAGGGTTGCTGTTGATCTTCTTACTCTAGCGTGGTGGCGCCGGCGCTGTGGGAGCGCGCCGCCAACGTGCGCCCGCTCGTGCGCCTGCTGTGCGCCTTCGTGGCGCAGCGCGACCAGCTGGTGCTGCAGTCCGGCCGTCTGGTGAGGGTTGCTGTTGATCTTCTTACTCTAGCGTGGTGGCGCCGGCGCTGTGGGAGCGCGCCGCCAACGTGCGCCCGCTCGTGCGCCTGCTGTGCGCCTTCGTGGCGCAGCGCGACCAGCTGGTGCTGCAGTCCGGCCGTCTGGTGAGGGTTGCTGTTGATCTTCTTACTCTAGCGTGGTGGCGCCGGCGCTGTGGGAGCGCGCCGCCAACGTGCGCCCGCTCGTGCGCCTGCTGTGCGCCTTCGTGGCGCAGCGCGACCAGCTGGTGCTGCAGTCCGGCCGTCTGGTGAGGGTTGCTGTTGATCTTCTTACTCTAGCGTGGTGGCGCCGGCGCTGTGGGAGCGCGCCGCCAACGTGCGCCCGCTCGTGCGCCTGCTGTGCGCCTTCGTGGCGCAGCGCGACCAGCTGGTGCTGCAGTCCGGCCGTCTGGTGAGGGTTGCTGTTGATCTTCTTACTCTAGCGTGGTGGCGCCGGCGCTGTGGGAGCGCGCCGCCAACGTGCGCCCGCTCGTGCGCCTGCTGTGCGCCTTCGTGGCGCAGCGCGACCAGCTGGTGCTGCAGTCCGGCCGTCTGGTGAGGGTTGCTGTTGATCTTCTTACTCTAGCGTGGTGGCGCCGGCGCTGTGGGAGCGCGCCGTGTATTGTGGGCAACAGCCCATCGGGCTGTTGCCCACAAAACACGACATCCTTCTAATCGGTGGATCCTCCTTCCTCCTTCCTTTTCTATGGAGGATGAGTGACCGTTACACCCTGTTCCTCATACCTCCATACATTCAGACATAAACTCACGCCATCTTCTCATGAGGGAAGGTAGAAACTACAGAACGACACCTGCTACTATCCTGACACGAAATAAAACGAGTGTTCCTTAAAAAAACTTTTGATATACATTTCGTAGTGGAAAAGTTTTCCTATAAATTTCGTAGTAAATGAGACTACAACTTTCTCGCCCTAGTCATCCACCCTGTATGTGTGTCACAGCCAACTGGTTAAATTAGCCGTTCAGTCAACCGTCTGGCCTTTGGAAGTGGTGCTGGCCTTGCTTCGCTCTCTCGGCTCGCACGCGGTTGATCACAGTTCTAACCTAACCCATTTGATCAAGGCTTAGTTACTGCGACCAATTCGGCTTGTACGTGATTGGTTTCAGTTCCAACCTAAACTATAATCTATTGAATAACATTCAGGCCGTTAGTTGAACGGCCGCCGTTTAGTTAAAAGGCTAGGCGGTTAACTAAACGGCTAATTAAACCAGTTGGCTGCGACATATGTATCTTTTTTACTTACACTTACCTACATTCTTTTGTGCGTTTCTTGAGCGAGAAATTCTTCCTCGTCGGTGGTGGTGGCCTTAAGTTCAATACAAAAAATCGTTCTAAAAATTTACAATCCTTTGTTCCCAGAACGCTATGCTGGGAGTGTTCCAGAAATTGATAGCGTCGAAAACTAACGATCATGAAGGATTTTACCTCATCCAGACTATGCTGTTCAAGTTCGGAGGGTAAGTCATTATGTACAAAATCAAAAGTCATTTATTCATATTAGGCTGAGAATCAGCACTTTTCGAACGTCAAAACTACAAAAGACAGTCCCCCAAAAACGCCCGCCCTTCACCATTCAGGTCAAATTTAAATTAACTAACGAAACTCCGCAGAATTGATGAGTGAATTAAAGACGATTTTCTCAACTAATACCTACTTCAAGTAACTACAGCAAGCGGTCGGTGACAAAAAAAAAATACATTAAATCGTTTTTATCTGTATTTTATTATGATTAGATACCGATTCCATCACGTCTGCAAAGTTTCGCTAGCTAATTTAATTTGACCCTGTATTTATACTGTACTTAAAGTGCAGCCAACGAGACGAGATAACATACGTAATCTGCGTTCGCCACAAATATGAGTTATTGGAAGAGTAACTTTTATTCCTACACAATAAAGTTCAGTTTACGATACAACTTCAAACATTTTAAGATTTTTTAAATAATGCTAGTCACTCTGAAATCAACTTGATTTTTACTGAAATAAAGTTGATATTTGTTTGACTTGTAATAACATCAATTGGAAACATAAATTTGTAAAGACCTTAAACAACCTGACCCTTACTGAGTTACGATAGCAAGCGATTATTATCTCTCGCACGGAATAATGACTTCTGTTCGTCGACGACGACTGTCGTTGCATGATACGATTTTTTGTCGTTTTCGTATTTGTTTAGTTCTGTTGTTTGTGTTATCATGAGTGGTTGTTGGTTTTAACTACGGAATCACAGCCTGACAGCACATGATTGATTATACAGTAGATAGTTTTGTGATCAATACGACTGATTCGAAGTCTTCTGATGAATCATCTTCGTCTATAGTTTGACCAAAACCGCTGTACCGCGCCTTCGGTATGTGCGTGGCTCACGGGAGGGCAGTGCAGGCCGCTCATTCGTCATCGCTCACGGCTTCCCACCACCCGCCTCGCCGCGCATTCCTCCCGCCTCGCCGCGCATTCCTAAGGCGCGGTACAGCAGTTTCGGTCAAACTATAATACAATTTGTATTAAACGAGCGACGTGTGTAAATAGGAAGTTCATTTGTATACACCGTGTTCTTCTCGGTGTATAGTCTTCTGTCCACGAAGAAGACGTCTGAAGAAGTCCACTGCTGGACATAGGCTTCCGTCTATGTCCAGCAGTGGACGTCTTCCGGCTGAAATGTTATCCATAAACTTGGGTAAACGCTTCTATAGCTTTTACAAATCAAATCTAACAAAGGAAGAAATGGCTTCATTACAAAGATATCTGTAATTTCTTATGAAATTTAATTGAGCTATGCAGTAAGAAAGGGTCTTAATTTGGCTTATGTTGCCGCTTAGTGCAATTAATATGATAAATCTATCAAATGCTCCGGATAAAGAGATAAAGAAGCATGCATATCGGGTGAATTACGTCAAGGAAAAATGCTTATTGCCATGGTCTGAACATCTGGTCGAAGTTTATGTATATCGTCCAGAACACGGTGTATAATTTCTTTTGAACCCCTAAATGTTTGTTTACATTCTTTATCACATCTCGTTAGCCATGTAAAATACTGATATTCAGCTGGATCTGGTTAAACTGGATGCTGATACCAACATAGTTAAGAAAAGTCAGGCAGTTGATGAAAACATTTTATATTTGAAGCGAGGTGATGTCCCAGTACACGAAGCAGATAATAACGCTGCTGTTCCAGCGGCTCTCCTCGTCGAAGACCACGAAGTACGTGCGCGGCCTGATCGCCTTCCTCGGCTTCTATGCCGCGCACTTCGGGGCCGACCCGCTGATCGACCTCGTGGACTCCGTGCAGGCTGGGTGAGGAAATAAGTTTTATTATGTTTTTTTGACTTGACCGCGAATCGGTAAACGTAAGGTCGGACGCCCTCAGGCTAGGTGGAGCTATGGTCTTCGCAGGATGGCTGGTAGCAGCTGGATGAGAGTTGCCGAAAATCGAGTTGAATGGCGTCCAATAGCAGAGCCCTATTTCCAGCAGTGGACTGGTATAGGCTAATGATGGTGATGCTTTCTTGAGAGGGAAATTAAATTATGTTTATTTCTGTACTAGCGACCCCCCCCCCCTGCTACGCACGGTTTTACGACTTACCTGTCCGACATTTTGTTTTTTTTTTTAATGGCGGCCACGTATGAATTATGATACCTATATAAATCGACATGGAGCGACTATCTACTGACCTGCACAACCCAGCTGCTGAGTAATACGATACCCCATAGTAAGATTGGTTGTCAGACGGGTTTCTAAAAACCCATAACGACTGACAAAGATCCAGGAATGACAGCCGAGTCAGCGGCTTAACGTGCATTCCGAGGCACGGAGGGGTCTTGATATGTAAAGATGGTCACCCATCCACGGACCAACCAGGGCAAGCGTTGCTTAACCTGATCGATCGACATGTGCGGCTGTTATTGCTTAGCCACAAGAATTGTAATTAATGTATGTATTGTAAATAATTTTTCTATTTTTTTATCATTTATCCGCAGAATGTTCGGCATGTACGTAGAACGCGTCCTGATCGCGGATCTGCAAAAAGTATCGGGAACGCTAGAACGCAAGGCGGCGGCCGTAGGCTGTGTCAAGCTGTTGACTGACAGTCAGCACTTCCTGCACGGGTCACTCGCGCCGCTGTGGTCACGACTTCTGCAGGTACACACAGATACAAATAAATATGCGTTTATTGGCATTTGAGCAAAAAACACCTAAAAATATGAAAACAGAAAGAAAAGAATGCTTATAATTATGCTATGCGGATATCCAAATTATTCGGATATCCGTAGAATGTAATATCCGGATATCATTAGTGTTACTATCCGGATAAAACGTATAATACTGATAGTTCCTGTTGCAGTAAGCACATACCATTTTTTTTTAATTTGTTACATTAAAATCAGTAATAACATATAACATCGTATTTTAATAAAATTGGTGTTCTAAATCGTAAGTACTACTGCCAAAAGGGCCGCAGCTCAGCTTAATGTCAGGTGACAACACAGGGTATAACAATTGAAGGCAAATTCCCGTAATTAAAAACGTTCAAAATCTAGTCGCAATCTCATCTCAGCGACAATCAATGTCGAAAACTTGTCTAAAATGTAGGGAAATTAAAGGTATTTTTGACAGCGAATATTGTTAAAATTACGAAAATTGACCCTCAGACGCTGATTTTCAGTTGACGAGTGCCGCTCGCGAAACATATTATGTTCGTTCAATGTACAACCTGACAGTGACCTGCAAATTGCAAAAACCGTAATAAAATAATAATTTCGCGGGATACCCTGGCGCTTCCCCCTTAACTTAATTATCTTTTTTTTTATTAAATTTCAGGCGACGCATGTCCATAGATAAATATCTTAATCTAAACATACATTTTTTTTTTTCATAGTTTTATTATAGCTTCCTACACTAGCTTGTTCTAGTGCTTCTTGGACTTTTCATATGCTCGTGGTTTCTGTGATATTAAACCTATTTTTCTTTCTTCTACAGGCCCTTATCTCTCTATTTGAGCTACCCACAGACGACACCGCGCTTCCAGACGACCATTTCATCGAGGTAGATGACACGCCGGGCTACCAGGCGCAGTACGCCCAGCTCACTTGTGCTAAAGGAGCCGCTGGCGACCCGCTCGCTGGTACGTGTAACTTCATAATATTCTTATGCTAGCTTCTGTCCGCGGTTTCGTCCGCGTGAAATTTCTTGTTCCCCCGACTCACTCCGTCGCATCGCAGCGCCTGCCCGCGCCATTACTTCGTTTTCGGCTTTTTGTTCCTAGCGTGATGTTAAGTAGCCTATCTATAACCTTCCTCAAGAATTGGGCTATCAAATGCAAGAAGAATTTTTCAAATCCGACTGGTAGTTCCAGAGACTAGCGTGTTCAAACAAACAAACAAAAATCAACGTTTTTTTTTTATGTAATTGAAACAATAATAGATACAGCAGTCATTCTGACGATAGTCGTGGCGGCCAATGCCATAAGAGCCTCCTCAGGATCTCGTTAGGCAGCTGGATGGCTGGCTTGATCCAGAAAGCGGTACTACTGGACACAGCGCGTATAGTTTAGCAGGCTCCTGTCTCAGGAGCTCTGACCATCGGTACCTTGTTCCCTCTTCCCGGTGGGCTAGTACTTTTTATATTTTTATAATCTAAAATAATAATAAAAGAGAAAAAATGCAAATCGCTCGCCTACGCGCACGTATGTGCATCCCTTTCCTTAATAATATGCTCTAAATTTACTTTTTAGCACGCTGAATTACATATTTTAATTTGTCACACCTATTCAATTTCACCTGTATAAATCGGGGTTTGGTCCTATTATGTTTTTGTTTGAATTGATGTCAGCTAGCCATTTATATAGAATTCATGCGTGGCCGCCATTTTGAAAAATAATCAAAATGGTGGACGGGTAGGTATGCCAGGTTCCATCGAAAAACTTGAATTTACCACCTACCTTAACTCATCCTCTTTAGGCCCTGCACAGACGACAGACTATCCGTGACGCACTTTTTAGTCTGTGGAAATAGAACCTATGCAATTATATGCAGTAACGCACACGACCTTTTTGCGCGTCGTGTGCGTTACTGCATATAATTGCAAGCCTTAAGGCTGCCCGCCCACTTCAGACATTTTGTAGCACCGATAATCGGGCTGATTTTTCCTCCGATTCTTATGACCGATTTTGTAACCGACTCAACGTACACGTCTGTCATTTTGTCTGTGGCACAACGTTCTTCCCTAGCAAGTGCATGCGGCCGACTGTCGGTGAGTAATGTGCGTTAACGTATACATTTCCGAACGTTCCATTTTTCACCGATAATCGGATCGATGCACGTGTAGGTTTCACTCCTACCAGATACCTAGTACAGAAATACGCCACTAGTAACGCTGCTCTGATGTCAATTTTCTGTCATGGCTGAGACAAACGTCTATAGACTTTTCTTCAGTAATTGGAATTAATATTATTATTGTTGTTTTGTGATCTCATCCTATCTATTGTGTTTCTTGTGTCTTACTCCTTCTGTGTCTATATTTATATCGTGCTGTGTACGGACATTATATTTCCATAAATTCTAAGTTGACTTTTGTTTCTTGTTCGTCCGTACATTTTCTACTAGAACTAAACACGGATTTTATTTCTGACCGACTTTTCGTAGTACGTGTGCGTTGCACTATTCCATCAGTACGTTCTATTTTTCTCCTACAAAAGTCGGTCACCGATTATAGGACGTGGGCGGGCAGCCTTAGTTGGAATAGCTGCCGTAGCGATTAATTCACAAACTCACTCTCTGCTTTTCTCCCAGGCATCGAGTCGCCAGTCAACTACCTAGCCGTGTCATTGGGCACCCTCTCATCTCGCTCGCCCGGCGTACTCCCGCCGCGCCTCGCCGCACTCGACGAGCCACATCGACAAGCCTTGCAGCATTACCTGAACACATACAGTGTACAACTCTGCTGATCCCACGTGCTAAAGCGAAGGGCCATGAGGATGAACACCCATCTGTACCGAAATCAATGAAACACTGAACTTTGAAACGGGGTAATGAAATACAACATTACCATATCAACTAGAAATGTAAGATGAAGTAAATTCTGAGATGACGGCTAATTGAGATGTATGAAAGAGTGCGTTCTGCGCTGAAAACATCTTTGTTGCCAGCCAATACAGCAGAGGCAACGCCAGCTGAGTATACAGTCGTAGAAATAGAAAAAACGAACAAAAATGCAAGGAAATGTTTTTGACCGTAGGCGCATATTACATGGGGCTTAGCGAAACGAGGGTGCACTCTACACCACTGCTTACCCCTACCAGAATACAGTCGTGATGTCATGTTATGTTACTCTGTGAAACAGTGAAGTGATTATAATTCCGATGCAGATAGATTATGAAGTGAACTTTGAATTTTCGAAATGTGAAAGTGGATATATCAAGAAAGAATCTGAACAATTGTGTTAACTTAAAGACTGCTGATTAAGTATGTAAGTAGGGAATGATTGGCTGATGATATAGCCGGCCAGGGTAATCAGACAACTGTCGGCAGTGATGACATGCGCAATGGAGCTATCGTTTTGTGATCACCAGTTGGCGCCACTGGCGAGTAAGGTCCTATCGGCACTTTTATTTGATACACTTTGGATACATTTAAGTACTTCATGTAATGTTTAATTTATGACATTTTAAAACTTCAAAGTAATGTTCCTAGCAAGCATGAAGCAGACAAATATTATCTTCCTCCAAGTGCTACAAAATTAGATTCTAAGTTACTATTTAAAATCTTAAGCCATAGTTAATCAGTAATAGCACAATCTTTACAACAAATATGAATAATTAGAGACCTTACTCTACGCTAGCGCCTCTAGCGGCGAATGCAAGCGCGATATCCCTCATTATTTAACTGATTTGAACGGTACGCCCAATGAATCATGGCCGGTCCGAACTTCGCGCAGCAGGCTGCGCAATACTTTTTTTTAGGAATAAATGGTGTCATGAGAAGAGTAAGTGAGAGAACATGCGCGGAAGTTCGGAGAGCCTATATCCAAACCGGACATGATGCGTCGAGCGTGTTGTACAGACGCCAGCACATCAAGCTACTATAATCTGTCAAATTTCTTTAATAGATTTTCAACGTTATCGCTAAAGCATTAAGGTTCAAGGTTCATTGGGAAAATTTGACAGTTTCGGGTAGCTTGACCTGCTGGCGTCTGTACTAAAACAGGGATGGGCAATCGTTGGAAAAAATGTGGGCCGAACCATGAAGTCAATGGCATAAAAAGTAGATAATGAACGAGTGAGTTGCTTTAAAATTGTGACCTACAATATTTTGTTATTCATTACTTGTAGACACTGCAATCTTGTATGAAAAAGTTGCGCAAAACAAGCAATGCACAATATTTATGACGAAAGTATCAATTTTGTCACATTTAGTTTGAGTCTACCTGCGTAACACACTATCAATCATGATCTGAATCATTTTGAAGGATATCGCTAATCCATTGCTTCCTATGTTTGAAAAATTAGTCTGCTCAACAACGTAAGTAATGCAATGAATTTTGTTGAACTGTCGAAATGAAAGCCATTGCTACTATTAGTGTGTTACGCAATTACCCCGCTGGAAGAAGGCTAGTCTTTCTTGTTGGCGTGAACTGAGAAGTAATATCCTTTTGTAACGCACGATTTGAAAAGCCGGATCGGACCGCATACGGCCTGCAGGCCGGGCGTCGCTGCCTTAAGTACTAAAACGAAAGTGGGTGCTTAAAGTAAAAGTGGCAGCTAACCAAAATCGGCCAATAATGTTCCCACTGCTAGGACCCAGGCTTCTCTGAGAGGGAATGGGCCGTATTTCACCACAAGCCCAGTTCTTCGCATGCCACCCAGCTGTCTAATTACCTTGTTTAGCTTATATGACTGTGCTATGAGCAGGACCCCAAGTCTGCTAATTTACAAACGCTTCAATTGAACCTCAATTGCATCTCGATTGAATAGTTTGGCACATTTGGTATTCTACTACTTATTTAAGACCAATGGTGTTCCAATGACATATCAATCATCGAACTGCCACTCAATCGCCATTGAACAATTTGCTATTCTGCTCTTCAATCGTGTCACAGTTGTGTCTCGATCTTACAATTATTGGTAGTCCGCTCGTTATTTGACATTTATGTGAATCGTCTCTCAATGACAATCTTACCATTGAAGTACAATTCAACAACGATAGATCGTCACGCGTAGCGTTTCAATTGTTGTATAATTGTTTTAATTTAAAATAATAATGAGGCCATCACCAAGTTTACTTTGGCGTATTTTGGCTTTAGCCAATTCTAATGATCGCCTTCGACGACAGCGATATTAGAATTGGCTCGGCAACGTCGCAAATCCCGAGTTACAATGAGGTGGTTCTTAGATATAAATTGTCTAAGTATTGAATAGGTAACTATTCTATTTTAAGTAAATACAATTTTTGTACAAATTGAAATATTAAATAATTGCAGTCAACGAATTTGAATTAACTTTAACAAAGATTTTAAGTACTTACTTATTTAATTTGTCATTTTGCAAGAACTCGTTTTTAACTTTTAAAAACTTTTTCAAGTATAGTACTTGTAAAAAGTTTTTAAAAGTTAAAAACGAGTAAGTATAAAAGAAAAATTTAAAACACAATCAACAGTCACTTTATATTTTGACAAGTTGGTTGAATTGAAAGTGACATTTCCGTGACAGCAACAATTTTTTACTTTGGCAGCACAGTCTCCGTATTATAAGTAGTGTTTTTTACAACATTTGGTCTTATTCTATCGAGAAGGCATTTCATTATAGACAATATATTTATTATGAGTCGTAATTCAATCACAGAAATTAAAAAAAACCTTTATTTAAAATAAATTATAACTCATTCATTCATTCAGTGTCGTGGTAGATTTTAATAGGCAACACCGCAAAATATTCAACTGACACCATTGCAATCCAATTACGATTCTATTACAATTCAATTGACACCACATTTAAGTTTTAGTAGAATACGCATTTTGTCACAATGATAATTGAATTATAATTGACTCTCGATTGAATCGTAATAGTGGAACATGACATTGAAATTAGCAGACTTGGGGCCCTGTATTCATATTGAATAAGAATACTGGCGTGAGTGATATTAATATTGGTGAACGGAATCACCGATTAATTGTGAAAGTGGTGATGAATAAATGATGATATAAATATGAATGTAATTGAGCTGGTTTCTTTTAATTACATAATATTCCATACAATGTCAAATAAATGTATTTCATGTGCGTTTGAATGTAACTTTTTAGCTATTGTATACTAAAGTTGTCAAAAAATAAAGGGTCCATTTTGACATTGACAGTTCTAGTAGTTAATAAAGATCAAATTCGCAAAACACGTATTCGTTTGTATGAAACTGATTTATTTTTTGACAACTTTAATAAAAAATAAACTAATTGTAAAGGAAGGGCGCCCACGAGCAACTTAGTTGACCAGCAACTTTTTTTTGTCTCTGTTGCTGTCTCCTCACCGTGATTTAGACGATGCGCACACGGGAGCGACAGTAACGCTACTTTTTTGTTAGTTTCGGTTGAGCGGCAACTTTTTTGTCGCCGTGCGCGCACTTGCATTGCAACCAATGGACGGGCGACAGTTGCATCCAAACCCGCCGACAAGAATGTCTCCCAGCTATCGCGTTGCTACTTGCGCGCACTTTCATAAACCCGTAGACTCGATGTGAGAGGCAAATTAGTTGCGGAGATAAAAGTTGCTCGTGGCGCCCTCCCCTAGCTATGTATACTAATAAAAAATAAACTAATTGTGATGATTCATAATCATCAAACAAATAACATATTTAATGTTATTTTCTTTGACGAGCTCATATAATAATATATGTCCGTTTAGGTAATTGCAATAATGGCGCCGATTCCCTTGTTCCCAAGCTAAACTAAATTTAAGTTCAGTGCATATTTTTCTTTCTATTTCATTAAGAAACGGACAGAAGATAAATATTCGTTTAGTCCTGTCAAATTAGTCAGCCCCTGACGTAAATTGATGTATTTTTAGTAGCCATGCTTTTAATCACGTCTAAACTGCCTATGGAGTATCTTAGTTTGACAGGACTAAACTAACATTTATCTTCTGTTCTTTTCTTAATGAAATAGAAAGAAAAAGATGCACTGAATTCAAATTTAGCTTAGTTTGTGAACGAGGGAATCGGCACCAATGTTATTGTAAAATGCAGTATCTTGTTTGTACTAAGTCTGAACGTATGGACGTATGATTGTTATACTTTAATGTTAGTAGTTACTAGCGCTAAGCGTCGGCATTTTAAATGTTTCTCAATGCACTGATAACATAAGCATTGCTTAAAGTTAAGAGACGTTTAAACGTCAAAAACGTATGGTTAAACAGTCGCTAATCATTACTTAACTTTAAGTAACGTTTATGTATTAGTTAGTTTGTAGGTTAGTGCTAAACGTATTTACAAACATTATTCTGTCTCGGTCAACTTCAAATGAGTGACAGGAATGGATAAATGTATATTTTAAATAAATTTGCCGCTGAATTCATATACCCCCTTTATATAAATGTTGCTTAAAGTTAAGAGGCGTTTAAATGTTACAAAAACAGTAAAGTGCGAGTCGGACTCCCGCACAGAGGGTTCCGTACAAATTTGTATTTATGTAACTATAAATATGTATACGGTATCCGGATTTTTTTTTCCTTTACTTGTGCTACATGACATTTCCTCTTGCCTTTCATGATTCTATGTCAACGGGAGGTACCCTATAGGTTTTGATTCCCTTGCGATTGTCAAAATATGCGGCATAAACACGGAACATAAACACCCGTATCTTTTGATTGCGTTGACTTAGAAGTTTGATGTTTTCACTGCTTCAAGGGATTGCAGCCCTGAGTATTTGATATGAATTTCAACTTGATATCTCCACGCGTTCCTGAGAAAAAGGGTCTTGACAAACGGACAACGAAGTGACTTTATAAGAGTTCCGTTTTTCTTTTTGAGGTTCGGAACCCTAAAAATATGATTTAACCATAGACATAGAGAATGAACTGTGCGTTAGCCACACAAAAGTGACCACTTTCTAGAAAGAGACAAAGTGACTGTGCGGCCAATACCTGTCTCTTTTCTGCAGGCCTGTAAAAGAAAATTCAATTTTGTCAAATTCAATGATTTATTCAAAATCAGAGTTCTAGACGGAGACAACTGCTGGCCGCATATTAGCTTTGTCTCTTTCATAAAGTTCCCTGCACAACTGATTACGGAACGCTCATTCCCTCCTTTCTCTATGTATATGAGTTTATCACTTGCAAAATACTCCTTAACATTAAGTATCGTTTATAATTAATAAAAACATACGGCCTTATTATAAAACAAGGTTTATCTTTAGACCCAAGCTTAAACCATCGAGCCATTTTTGAAATTTAGAACTTTATTCTAACAAAATTAAAGCTCTTATTACAAAAACTTACGTTAAACCCGAGTCTTAAGTTGTCAATATTGCATTAAGAACTTTACGGTTGTCGGAATAAAGTTCAGAATACAGTAAATGGAAAGTTTAGTCTAGGTCTACAGTTACAACTCGGTTTTTAATAAGACAGTTAAGTATTTGTGGCTCAAGCGGACTGTAATCTAAATGTATATTTTGTACTGGTTAGGTAACTCTGTCATGTTTGTATAATAAACGCTTCTTGTCAATATTTGTTTTTGATTGTAGTGGTACCCGTAGTTAATCTGCAATCGCGACTATTTGCCAAAAATGTAAACAAACATAAGTTTATGGAAAAATAACTTTAACACCTATATAATAAAGTTCAGTTTACGCTACAACTTCAAACATTTTTATAACTTTTTCAAGAGTGCTAGTCACTCTAAAATGAACTTAAGAGCAGTGGTGATTAAATAATTTACACAAAATAAAGGGCCTGCTTGGGTTGCATGGGAAGCCGTCACCTTCTGCGAAGCAGTAATGCTCGCAAAGGAGGAGGCGGAGCGCGTGAGGGAGAGGCAATCTCTGCGCCCTCGCACCCCTAGCCACCGTAGCTAACGCCCTGGACGTCAGGAGTCAACAGCCGACTCCGGCCACCATAGGCGCGAGCTTACGGGCGGCGAGCAATGGGCAGCTCGCCGCCCGGTATAGCTTGTATTGAGATGTAAGTACAGACTGCCCTTAATAGTCACAAGACTTCCTAATAATTAAAACAGTGCAATAAATTCGTGATTATCAGCATTAGGCCTCATTTTATCTTTTTACAATTATAATAACGTTACTTAAAATGTTTTCCTAATCACCTCATAAACTTAATGCGCCGTAATTAGCCCAAAATTAACAATTTAGGTACACAGGGCACAGCTAATTAGTTTACATCGGTAACTGCCATTATTATTGTATGTGTATACGTAAAATATACACAATGAAGGAATATGAGCCCATATTTTAATCTAATAAAATAGGATTCCCACAGCTAAGTGATGTAAGCGCCTGCGATAGCTACTGATGTAAGCCAGGCGACGTGAGTTCGATCCCAACTGAGGAAGTTAATTTTGCTGAATTAATTTTGTGGTAAAAAAATCACTTAAGCAAAAAAGTAGAAAGTTAATTAAATAAAACGAATAAAATAAATTTATTTTTTTATTAGACCAATATTGGTATTGGTTGGGATGAGCAAGCTTATCGGTCATCACTCATCAGCAAATGATCCGTCTCGTTTCTTCCAATATGTTCCTTCCTTATAATGGTTATGTCCTTATAATGGTTTATGGTTCCTTATAATGGGTATGACAAATGTTTTCCAACTCATAGATAAAACACGTAAGATTTGAATCGCAAGCAATGTCTAAGTAGTTTAGGTTTAAAAAAAATAAAGTATTGTGGTATAATTGAGCTGATTAGAAATCGATAGAGGTAAGTTTTGAATGATTTTCAAAACTCACCTCTATCGATTTCTAATTTATCTACGAGTTGGAAAACATTTGTCACACTAACGCATCATTTTTCCCGAAGTAGGTACTCTTACAAACATGAGTATCGACAAAAATACTTTTTGTAAAGTTTTAGATGAGTGTAGGCAAAATGCGGACTGTAGTTTTTATAAGTAATTCAATAAAATTACGAATCACTGACACAACTGACTTTTATTTTGACAACATCTATAAAGAGTAAAAAACCATAAAATATATAAAAAGATCGCAATAATGAGCTTAATAAAACAGATGTGGGCCCAGTTAACCATTCTCAATTTTTATAAGGGGTAACTGGTCCGCGGTCCCAGTTCCATAGTGGGCCGAATGACCCCTAACCCATAAATTCAACTTATAAGTAATGTTTTAACAAAATAATGAATACAAAAAGAAAAAGACATTTGCTGAACACATTGGTTTGAACTTACGACTTCTCGTTCACTGACCAAAGACGATACCCATTGGGCCATGGTTGCTTTAGTAATACAATGCGAAATATTATATCTGATTCGATAACATCAATTAATGATTACTATTGTGCCATACGTACTTACACTACTAAACACAGAGCTCGCTCGTTTTATCTAGTGTTTGTGTTAGACTTCACCCACACATATAAAATGTAAACCAATTAGTTTGGTCGACTGTACTAAGACGTATCGGTAGAAAGCGCACACAGCACAAAGGGTAGGTGTACTCAAGTAATCACCGTCCAAAGCGGTTTATAGCGTCGTAGACGAGATTTTACAATAGCATCATTATTAAATTATTACAAATTCATTTCATCCCACGAATTCTGATAACTCACCACATAAATACAGGCTCGTCGGGCATTTATTATCAGTTTGCCGCCATCGCGCATTTGTGACAGTTCGTATTTTCGTTCGTAAATCAAAGTTTCGTCTACAGTTGCTCTTATAACGCATTATTTTCCGATAGGTAATAATCTGTCCATGGCAAAAGTTCAAGTGCGGTCACATTAACTGCGGTCGATGACCCCACATAAAAACCCATCACGCCTGCAGAGTTTCCCTAGTTAATTTTATTTGACTCTGTATAAGGAACTCTTGTGCAAAATTTCATCCTTCTAAACCCAGCGGTTTAGGCTGTGCGTTATATGTCAGTGAATAAGTGAACGAAATGAATTTAAGATTTTTATTAAGTAGATTAACAAACGTCCAATTGTTCCAGCTGACACATGTGGACTAGCGCTCGTGGGCCACCACAACCCGGCTCAAACACCTGAGACACCGACCCTCACGGTCCGGACAGGCAAGCGCAGTATAGCCGACCCCACGCTCCGACACTACTGGGGCTAAGTCGGCTTCAAAGTCAACCTTGAAATAACCGCACACGGCTCAAAATCCCAGCCAAAATGAAGGTCGTAGAAGAGGAACAGCTTATAACTGTGATGGATGGGCCGTGGTCGCCCACTGGTCTGATCCGCGAGATCGTGGAGTCGGGTACCCAAGAGGACCCGTTCTACGTGATGGATCTCGGCGAGGTGGTCGCCAGGTACCATCGCTGGAAGGAGCTAATGCCGCGCGTGGAGCCGTTCTATGGTGAGATACGCTTTTGTATTTTATTTATTACAAACTTTTATTTAGTTTCACCTGTCCCGATGTTTGTCTGTACTAATCAAATCTTGCAAGTTAAATTTGATCCACTTCCCGGTTACCGATTGAGCTGAAATTTTGCATGCATGTGTAAATCGGATGACAGTGCAAAATTATAATGACATGGAGCTCCATCCGGAAGGTCCATTGTGATTGCAAAAGAAAATTAATGAAGGTGTAATATGCTAAATATTTTTTAATGTTCCATCAAAATGTTACACGCTTTTATTTATAAAAAAATTGGGTCTTTGATAAAAACGCAAAGATTTAATACAAGCTGTAAAGTTTTAGGTTTAATAAAAATATATAATTAGGTATGCACGATAATTATGGTATTATACTGTAACGTAGACGAAGAAGGCTAATTATCGTTAAAAGTTGCAATGAAGTTACCTATACCTATTGGCTGAAAAATCTTTAGATTCTAGCAATTTTTCCCCTCAAAACCCGACCTGCACCCTAATAGCGTAACACACGATCAATCGGAATCGTACCTACTAGCCCCTCCACTAACCCACATTTTTCAGCTATGTTTATCTCAAGGAATATTCCCCAAATTGCTAAAAAAAAAGCTGTGGTCACACGGACACCTGTATTCAAGTCTGGAGACAAAAACTGGGTGAATAACTACAGACCCATTTCAGTGTTAACAGGCATCCCAAAATTTTTAGAAATAATCATTAACAGTAGATTGATAAAATATCTGGAAGATAACAGACTACTTTCAGATAATCAATTTGGTTTTAGGCCCGATAGATCAACTAGCCAAGCAGTACACAAATTAACTAAGTAATTATATTACTACCAATCTAGATTATGGTATGCACACAATTGGGATCTTTCTAGACCTTGCCAAGGCCTTCGACACTATTTCATGTACTTTACTTTTGCACAAACTTGAAACACTGGGGATAAGAGAAGCACAACTTTTACTATTTGCGGATTATCTCAGCGATCGCCATCAGTGTGTAAAAATAGATCTACGAGTTCTGAACTTAAAAATAGTTGTTTTGAAATTCCACAAGGCAGCATTTTGGGCCCCACGTTATTTTTAATCTATATAAATGAACTGTGCAGCCTGACACTCCAAAATGGAGTCATAATGTCTTATGTGGATGACACCGCTCTATTGTTCTCAGCTAAATCAAGAGCTGAAGTCTATGAATATGCTCAAAATGGTTTTACCATTGTCTCTAATTGGCTCCATAATAATATCCTAACATTAAATGCAGATAAAACTAAACAAATTTTATTTACAATGAGAAATATTAAACATACCGCATACTAATCTAAACATTTACGCTCACAATTGTAGCACGTACGCTTCCGCTGACAATGCATGTTCTTGCCCCACTTTAGCTAAAGCTGACCATTTGAAATACCTAGGTGTCACAATTGACTCCAATCTAAATTTCCGTAAACATATCGATATACTCTGTACCAGAGTGCGCAAATTAATATATGTTTTTAAGAACTTACGGAACATAGCCGATTATAAATGAATTAAACAGGTTTATTTAGCTTTGTGTCAATCCATACAAGTTACCGACTGCATAACTTCCTGGGGGGATGCTGCAAAAATAATTTTACTCCCTCTAGAGCGCGCTCAAAGAGCAATTCTAAACCTCTCGCCCTTTTAGATTTCCTACGCACCAACTCTACATAGCATGTAATGTACAGACGCCAGCAGGTCAAGCTACCCGAAACTGTCAAATTTTCCCAATCAATCTTGAACCTTAATTCTTTAGCGATAAAGTTGAAAATCTATTAAAGAAATTTGACAGATTGTAGTAGCTTGATGTGCTGGCGTCTGTACTAACAGTAAGGCAATTATTTATTCTAATCATAGTACTACACCAGCTCACTGCACTTCCTTTTGACCCAGTACCTTCCGACAAGAGAAGCATGCGTTTGCTAATCGATTTTATGTGTTCCTAGGATCTTTTCTGTATAATAGACTCAACAAGTTACTAAGCTTCTATAGTGTAAGCTATAAAAAATGTAGTACAATGTTATCAGAATATTTAGCGATACTCAGTCTGTCTTTTGTGTGTACTGAATAGTTGTTTTAACTACCTAAAAAAAATATATAGTGGTATTTTTCTTATCAGGTTTGAATTACTTTTAACTTTTTAGTTCTTTTTATTAACAAGTAATAAAAGCTTGTTTTTAAAAAGTTTTTTTATGGCAAGTTTTCAGCCTGGACTTACCAATCCACCTTGAGCAAGCGTGGTGGTACTGGTGTTCAATGTTGGTTCCTATGCTTCTATGTAGGAAAAGAGCCGTTAGCCCTGCAGGAGATATATATTTGTATTAAGTAATATTCAGTTGAAACTACGAATATTGGAAAAGTGCCACTACACAAAAGTCAACTAGTAGGATTTTTATCATCATTTCAACCGAAAGACGTCATAAGCCTCCCCCAAGCACCTCCACTAAGACCGGTTCTGTGCTTCCCGCATCCAGCAGATTCCTGCGGCCTTCACAAGGTCATCGGCTTACCCTGTGGGAGGCCTTCCAACGCTCTGTCTTCCGGTGCGCGGCCGCCACTCCAGAACCTTTCGGCCTCATCTACCGTCCATTCTGCGAGCACTGTGCCTTGCCCACTTGGCAATTCTTCGGGCTAATTCGGTTACCTTGGTTCTCCTGCGGATCTCTTCATTTCTGATTCGATCACGCAGGGAAACTCCAAGCATAGCCCTCTCCATTGCTCTTTGGGTGACTTTCGGCCTGCCTTCTAATAAGGCCCATTGTGAGCGACCACGGACTATCGGATTCTTACCAGCAAAAATAAATTAGGACAGAAACACTGTTGATGTGATAGGGGTGCCTTACTAATTTTATTTCAATATTAATGCTATTTTATGTCGCTTATATCATCTTTAGATTTCGAGCAGTTGCGTTGCGAGTAGTCAGAAGCCCGAAAGTCTAACAACCAGTCTTACCAAAGGGTATCGTGTTAGTTAGCCCAGTTAGTCGCTCCATGTAAATTACTGGTATTCGCCAACATCCGGTTGGACTGGAAGGCGATCCTAATAAAGTTGGGAAAGGCATATGATGATGAAGATGATATTTAGCTTACCTTATACCCTTCACAAATATGCTCAGAACTATAACATTTATATTTATTCTTCAGCGGTGAAATGCAATGACGACAAGCTCCTGGTCAGCACGCTGGCGGCGCTAGGCACCGGCTTCGACTGCGCTTCCAAAGCCGAGATCGAACTCGTCACCTCCGTTGGAGTAGCTCCCGAGTAAGTGCCCCGACGTCAAGAATACAGGCGAGTGCGTTTATATGGAACGTTAAAACTGCGGGGTAACTGCGTAAAACACTAACAGTAGCAATGGGTTTTCACTTTGACAGTTCAACAACATGCATTGCATTATTTACCTAATTGAGCAAACAAAATTTTCAAACTTATGAAGCAATGGATTAGCAATATCCTTCATAATTATTAAGATTGTGATTGAAAGTGTGTTACGCAATTAGGGTGCAGGTTATAATCTCCCACACTGCTGCAACTTCAGGTCTTATACCAGTTTACTTACGACATGTTCTTTCAAAGATCCTTCTAACAAAATTCCACGTCTGTCTAAGTTGAACACAAAACCAGAGGCGTAGCTACTGCCGTACCAGCCGTATCAATAATACGGGGCCCCTGGACGTGTGTAAGCCAAAATTCGTAAAATGATATCCAACACCTCAAATTCTTATTTATAAGAAGCTTCTAATGAATATCTACCTACCTAATGAAAATATTGAAATTAACGTAAATTGTTAATGGTTTAAAAAGGCGACGCGGGCTAATTCTCAAGCCCTTGCATTAATTTAGCACACAGAAAATATAGCCTATCCGATTCAGGATGCTCAAATTTTCGAGCTCGCTTCGCTCGCTTTTGCATTCCTTTTGTATAGGTAATGTCAAAGTTAACCTATCCAACGCTAATCTTTGTTGTTGGTCTACTCCTGATTCAAAAGTCCCTTCCGCGGTTACGAAGTTACGGGCACGTCCTACTCCGTATCATTGACGGAAATGAGATTAGTTCGGGACCCGAACTAAGAATGAGTGACAACACGATTTGATAGTTGTCCTTACTACCGATGTATTCTAAACCGTCCGAAAAATTAAATTCGGCACTTCTTTTGACGGATCAACTACTTTTTGACGGGGCGCGTATTTCTGTTGACTGAGTTGACTGAGAGTAAACCCGCAGGATACTTCAATTTTCTAGCTCACTGCGCTCGCTCTTGCATTGTTTTAATAGTCACAATGACAGCTGAATTTGACTAGTCAAGGTGATATTTTATTGGGAACTAATTTTTTGAGCTATTATTTAAATATTCGAGATGTTATTATGATCAGTTGAAAAACATTATTGAGCAGTTATTTAATTTAATGGTGGTTGATTAATTATTGCGACAGTAAAACATGGACAGTAATAAAAAATCAATTAGTCGGTTATTTTATCATACAATGTCAATTTTTATATCGAAACAGCTAGGTTAGGTTAGGTTAGAACTGTGACCACACAACGCACGAGCCGAGCGAGCAAAGCGAGCGGTGCCGCGGTAGCGGCCGGCGAGTGCCAGAAACATATTTTTGAATACAAAACCAAACATTTTAAATATATGCCCACACGTAACCGCTTGTTCAATAATTTTTACCGCCCATTTAATTATTTTCCTGCTCAATTATATATTCACTGATCCATTTCATTATTTTTTATTACTCATTTTTGTTTACTTTACTGCTTAGTTTTAACTGCTGACGTGCCATTTATAATTTTTAACCTATCAAAACCGCTATTTACAACTGCCTCTTTAAATCAGTGCCTATTTTATTGATTTTGTGAAAAAAGCAATAGGTACGCTCCTGTTGAGCTTTGCTGCAATCAGGTAAAAAGCGCCGCTGACAAATTTTGATACAGAGGGGGCTAGCTAAGTAGCTACTCCACTGGCTCCTGCACGACACCTAAAACTACGAAGAAAGAAAAATTGATTATTCTACTCAAATAAGACGCACAGTACTACTCGTAAGTCCACCACTGACTGGGCTTCCAACGCTAGGCAGTGCTAACGGATGATATGTCTTACAGGCGCATAATTTTCGCTAATCCAACTAAGATAGCGTCTCACATCCGCTACGCATCATCCGTCGGCGTCGACGTCATGACGTTCGACTCGGAAAATGAACTGACGAAGATCAAACAATATATGCCGCAAGCACAGTGAGTAAATTATTATCATTTCACTATTATAGCCCTGCAATATTACATCATTTAGAGCAATTTCGAAATAAAAGATATTTGGTCTTGTGGTCGCAAGCGCAACTGCTGAGCGTGGGGTCCTGGGTTCGATTCCCGGGTCGGGCAAAAAGTTATTGAGTTTTTCCATTAGGAATTTTTTAGTAGCAACCCGGAGTTTGGAAGTTGGCGGAGTGATACCCCCGTGCCTCGGAAAGCACGTTAAGCCGTTGGTCCTGCGCCTGTAGTGCGATTCTGTAACCATCTCATCGTGAAAAGTTAGGGGAAGTGAGCGTGGAGTGAGCTGTCTTTCCAACTAATGTTAGGGATTAACACTATTGACAGCTCACTATAAGCTCACTCCACCTAACTTTTCACAGCGAGATTTTTACAGAGTCGATCGGCTGATCTCACTCCGGTCGTGTCGGATTACCTTCCCATCATGGACTACAAGAGTGAGGGAAGAGGGAGTGCACCTGCGTCTGCGCGCGCACTTGTGCACTATAATATCTCCCGCGCCGAAGGCTGGTCTCTGTTGGGATTGGCCGCCGCCGTGGCCGAAATCCGAGCTGGAGGACTTTACATCCGGTTTTTGTCCTCACGGTAAAAAAAATCAGCCAGTATATTAACTAGCTTTTGCCCGCTGCTTTCCCCGCGAGAGAGAGAACGTACTACCGAAATAAAAGTATCCTAAACCAGGTAGACAGACAGAGTTACTTTTGTATTTATACCATACTATACTATTTTGTGTCTACACTTCTACAGGCTGGTGATCCGCCTCCGCTGCGACGCGGCCTCGGCGCAGTGTCCGCTGGGCATCAAGTTCGGCTGCGACCCCGTCACCGAGGCGCCGCGACTGCTTGAGCTGGCTGCCGTGCTCGGCCTGGATGTAAGTAATAAAAAATCATATCTGTAATCCCGAAGGGGTTCGCAGAGACGTATATAATACTTATCCATGAAATGCTATAGGCGTACTGGGTACCTCCAGAATGCTACTGAGAAATTCTTAGTGAATTAATTAAAAAAGATTGACACTTGATTCAACCTGGGTGGAATCAAGACCCACCCGGTGATTAATGGTGTCTAAGACAGCTTCCCTGTATTTCTGGATTTCTATAGTGGAGTAATTAGCCGGTACTGGTTCAAGTATTTGGTATACTGGGTCGAATGATTTGTTTTTTATTTCTGCACATTTCATACGTAGGTATACACATAAAAACTTATGCCTTCTTCCCATGGAGGTAGCCAGAAACTAAAGAACACCACCAGCCGATCTATTCTGTAAAAATCTCACAGTGAAAATTTACGTGATGTGAGCTGTTATTCCACCTGAGGCAAGGGATTGACATTATTGACAACTAACTTAAAGATCACTTCACCTATGTTTCACGGTGAGATTTTTACAGAATAGATCCGCTGCAATGATCCTTACATACCTACTCCGTTTGCTTTGGTTACGCTCACTGACTTCGTTTTGTACTGTTCGTCTGCACATATCCTTGCTTAAAAGGGGCTTATTTGTCTAACGTTTTAATAAGCAGAATATTATTATTTATCAATGAAATTATAAACCCCTACCTAAATTATAATAAGTATGTTGAACATCCCCAGGTGGTCGGCGTATCATTCCACATCGGTAGTGGCACTTCTGAGACGGAAGTGTACGCCCGCGCCATCGCGCTGTCCCGGGCGTTGTTCGACGTCGCGCGCAACGTGGGACACAAGAACATGCTTCTGTTGGACGTAGGGGGAGGCTTCCCCGGAGGATCGCACTCTTGTATCGGCGAGGTGAGACTTCTTTGTTAATATTCGGGATGTTCCGCGTCGCGCACAACATGGGGCACCCGAACATGTACACACTCAAACTGTATGTAATGTTGGCAGCAGCATGTTTAACAATGTTGTTCTAATTTTGTTTCCAGTGAATACGAGACTTAATAACTGTAAATAATAATTACTGTAAATTAGAACACTTACCGTGTATCCTACACGTCATTTACTTTTGAGCGAGAAAGAGAAGGCCATTACCTTCTCTTTCTCGCTCCTGGTTAAAGGACGGCTCCACTCCTTATCCATACTAATGTAAAAGTAACTCTGTCTCTTTGTTACCTTTTAATGGCTTTACACCGCTGCCCAAAAGGCTAACAGTATTGCCACGTTATATGGCGATGCTGATTCTTTGGCCAAAAAATAGGCCAGCCCTCTGGTCACGTGAAGAGTTGACCAACCGCTTGGTGACACCTAAGTCGAAAAACCAAGTGGGCAATCAGACCCCATGGCCCTAGTGTTTCAACACCAAACGGCTCAAACATATAACCCCAATAACGTTGAAATATTTTCTCCGTTTGAGGATTTCCGCACCTGCAGCAGCCGCCCCAGCACAGCCCGCCATGCTAGGAAGATAGGATGGCGCCAGGGTGCCGACACATGCCACATAACATTACTCACACGACACATGTCAATAAATAAAATTATTTGTTGTTTCATCAGGTGGCCGAGGTGATCAACTCTTCGCTGGAGGAGCATTTCCCGGAGCGCTCGGTGCGCGTGATATCGGAGCCGGGGACTTACTTCGCCGCCGCCGCCTTCACGCTCGCTACCATGGTGCATGCTAAGCGAGAGGTACGTACACATTTATGTCAATCAGTCTGCGTAGCCATTTCCCAACTATGTTAGGGTCGGCTTGCAGTCTAACAGTCTTGCAGTCAGTATTTTACAAGGCATGACTGCCTCCACAACCCAGTTACTGGCCTAACCTCAACCTAATCTAACTGGTTGTCAGACTTTTGGTCTGCTGACGTAACGAACAAAGATTCACAAACGACAGCCGAGACCTTCCGACACACGGACCGACCGCGGCAAGCGGAGCTTGACCATCGATCAACCCGTACGGCTGTTATTACTAAGCTACAAGTCGTCGCATTTACGTACACATTTATGTATACTTATAATATTACTAGCTGACCCGGCAAACGTTGTTTTGCCATATAAATTATTTCTAGCTGCCCGGCGCTACTTCGTTCGCCTGGTGTCCTACAATTATCGGTCCGTAAGGGTTCTAGCGTGATGTTAAATAACTTATAACCTTCCTCAAGAATTAGGCTATCAAATGCATTTTTTTTTTCAAATCCGACTGGTCCCAGAGATTAGCGCATTCAAACAAACAAACTCTTCAGCTTTATTATTAGTTTAGAGATATAGATAGATGTAATTAAGAATAATAGTTTATTCATCAGGTGGCACCTAAAGAGAGCGACGAGAACGCGGAGTCGCTCACTATGTACTTCATCAATGACGGGGTGTTCGGCTCGTTCAACTGCGTGATATCATACCTGCAGCACGTGCCCTGTGAGCCGCTCATCGTGAGTACATAGTGCTACAAAGATGTTTCGGCGCTCGAATGATAATGCCAGGAAGGCGTTGAACCTATCGAAAAAAAAACAATAAATAACAACCGACTTCCTAAATAAAACACTACAAAGTGAAAATAACTTTAATTTCGTAAGTCGGTGTCGTTGGTTCCGCATGGCCATGTTTGTCGAAGGACCAATGGCCGGTGGAGCCAGCCACGGTCCTTGGGGGCATGGGGCTCGCGTGGTAGATTACAGCCCACTCCCTACCCGAGAGGCCTGTGTCCCAGCAGTGGGAACATTATAGACTGATTATGCATGTACCTACTATTTACCTCTTGGTAAGACTGGTTGTCAGACTTTCGGGCTTCGGACTACCTGTAACGACTGTCAAAGATCTACAAATGACAGCCACTCCTAACCTATATATTTCTTCCTTACCCAGGACAACGGCTCCACTCCATCGGCGTGCTCAGTGTGGGGCCCCACGTGCGACAGTGTGGACTGCGTGCTGCCGCGCGCGCGCCTGCCCGCGCTGGCCGTGGGCGACTGGCTCGTGTTCCGCGACATGGGCGCCTACACGCTGCCGATCGCGACGCGTTTTAACGGCTTCCCGGCACCCACGGTCCGGCCCGTTGTTGATGCGAGACTTGCGTGAGTATTACTTTAAATATTATTTGTATGAATTTTTGGAGCAGTGGTGATGAAATTATTTACATAAAGTAGAGAGTGAGTTGATCCCCCGATCAACAATTAGTTCAACAACAAAAAGTGAGGGCCGGGCGACCACTGCTCACCTGGTTTGTGCCCATGGCAATATGCTCGTCCCCTCCTATTGGAAGGCGAAATGGCCAACCCTTCAGGTAATACAGCCATGATGTTATGTTTGCATTGACATTACTACGAAATATAAAATGCTGAGACGTTGAAGCAGATTCCTTCGAGCAATGAGCATACAAAAATAAATAGCCCTTTAGGTTAAATGGTAAGCTTAAGGTGTAAAATACTGGTATTCAGCTGCATCCGGTTAGACTGGAAGCCGACCCCAACATAGTTGGGAAAAGGCTAGGCAGATGATGGTGATGGTAAGCTTAAGGTGACGAACATATTTTAAATGTAACTGTTCCTACCATACTCGCCTGGTACTCTACCAATTAATTTTTTAAAGTCATAAGTCATTTATTCATTTGTTAACACAGGTACAACAACACAGGTTAACACAGGTATATATACAAAATAAAAATATGATATTATAATAAAGATCTGTTACATTACAGATGCGTACTAAAGGAGCTTCGCCCCCTGAGCGCGCGCCAGTTCGCGGCGCGTCGCACGCCGCCGAGCCTCGCGCCGGCCGCGCCCTCGCCGGCCCCGGCGCGCGCCATGTCCGTACATGCGAGATGATAAACTGTACAAGGATTATTGGCGCGTGGCAATAATCCTTGTCAGTACAATGTCACATTGTGGGCTAGTTGTACTGACCTCTTATAGACAAGTACGCTGGACTAAATATAACTATACGAAATGACAGTCATGGACTAACAGGTATAAATGATGACAGTTATTTTTTGTGCAGATTCAAAGCGCCCCGCTCGGCGTGTCAGGAACTAAAATTGATATATTGTTCCAAATGGTGGTCGTGTTGTTTTGGTGCGTCTCTGACGATTCAGGTTTAAATCGTGGAATAAGTAAGACTTTGTGTATTTTGTGTTTACTACGAGATATTTAGAATATTTTTATCATGAGAGTATGCGCATTTTGTAAAACTCATTATCAAATATATTAGTTCCACCGACGCTCACTTAGCTATCAACGCTAAAATGGCGAAATCAAATGTTGTCATCGATAGTATGAAGTCCAGCGTATTTGTTTATATAGGTCAGTGGCTAGTTGACAGTTTTTGAGAAACCAATTAGTAATGGTCCTTGTAATTTACTTGTGAAATATAAACATTAACAGAACTAATTTTTCATTTTTATAACGTAATTTAATATTGATTCTCAAAACGGGGCATTTAGTCATGGCAGCTCGAATGACTTCAATACCTTCATTCTGTCAAAGCTAAGTGTTTTAAAGTTTTAGGTGTTGCCACATATTTGTAGATAGCTTCTGCCCGCGGCTTCGCCCGCGTGGATGTCGGAAATTTTCCCACGGGAACGTGCTAACTGGATAAAATGTACCTATGTGCTTCCCCAGAATGCCATCCATCTCGCGGGCCCTTTGTGGCTAATTACAATAGAAAACCAATCGTGTCTCATTAGTGGTGATTAAGAGGGTACCTATATGATATCTTTACCTAAGTACCTACCTAATTAAAAAAAAAAACACTCAATAACAGAAAATTAAATACCTACCTACCTAAATAAACCTATTTCTGATGATAACTAATCTAAACTCAATAAATAAGCAAAATCCCTAAAAACTAATATCTATACGAATGACTAATCCTACCTAACAGTATTATAAAATAACCTACGGTCACTACCGTCACTACGTACACTATCAAATATACTACCTATACTTTAAAATTAAAATCTATACCTACAACTTACATAAAAATAAACCTAAATAACTCTAAAAACTAAAAGGAATAAAAATGAACTCCATTGCGGGTGACTTAACCTACGACAAACTTATTATTTGCGGTTGGTGCAGTAATCGGGTCTAGGGATCGGACCGCAAAATTAAGTTTGTTTTTTATTGTATGTACTTTTCCGGGATAAAAAGTACCCAGTGTGGTGCCCAGGATATTAGAGAATAATTATACCAAGTTTCAACGTAATCGAACCGGTAGTTTTTGCGTGATGCCTGAACAAACAGACAGACAGACAGACAGACAGACAGACAGACAGACAGACAGACCGACAGACAGACAGACAAAAATTTTTTTAATCACATTTTTGGGTTCGGTGTCGGTCTAGTAACACCCCCTGCCATTTATTTTTTTGATATTTTCAATGTACAGAATTTTCACTTCTACAGATTTATTATAAGTATATAGAATAGATGACAAGCCAATAACATTGCCGAGTTTGACAGAAAACCTGGGATTGCCAACAAGACAAGGTGTCGAATCGGGAATATCTTATTAATATTATAAACGTGAAAGTTTGTATGAATGGATGGAGGAAAGGACGTTTTTTACTCTTTCACGTAAAAACTAGGTAATAAATTTGAATGAAATTTGGCTTTTTACAAAGATTAACATTTAGGAAACTTTTTATCCCAATACTCCCACGGGATCGAAACTTATGCGGGAGAAACCGCGGGGCGCAGCTAGTTCGAAATAAAAACACAACATCACATTCCACAAATGTTTATTAAAAAGCAAGATTGCCACAAATATTTTTGCGAAAACATCCTATGAGATGAAACATTTACTTTGAAAAATTCATTAAACCACATTACACATCGAAATACATTTATAGTGAATACATTACGTCTATAAAAATATGCAAACGAAACGCCGTGAATTGAATATACATCTAGGCAGTTTTGCGTAAATCAATTCAATGTTAGTAAGCGAAAAATTATATGAATAGCGTAAAAGATAAGTGACATAACTAACATTTTTGCCAATATTTAATTATGTGCATTGAGACACAACATCACGCCTTGTTTTCCCGAAGGGTTCGGCAGAGGTCTACCTGTACACCCACATTTCGCCAGTTATGTTTAAGTCCATGTAACAGGGGGCGAGCGTATTGCCATCAACCGGGCACAAATACAGACTCCGGGCTGAGAAATTCCAGATGGAAAAACCCAATAACTAGAGCAACTAGCACTAGAGCAACGAGGCATTCATGGTGTTTGGCATTTATAATGGTGTCATTAAAGCCAAGATGCACATAACTCGATTTTGACATAAAAGTTACTTGGATCGCTTGGCTTCAAGCTATCCATATAATGAGGATTAACAAATTCGCGTAAAGAGCGAAACGACATTAATTTTAGAATTACATAAATATATTTCATTACAATCAGATCGCTACACAAAACGTCTAAATACATTAATAATTTATACAAAATTATTTTTTACACCAAGAATGAGCCACAAATTTGAATTTGATGAGAGATTAAATATAGTTATCTACTGAAATGCAAAGTTTTCCTACGTTTACTACAACTCCTGAAAGAGATAAAACGCTAACACACACATAGAACGAAGGTTTACATAAATATAGGTACAGTACATGCAAGCCAGAGGTTCAATCAATACCTGAGCGGTATCCCACACCGCCCAGGTGTGGTGTCTGTATATTGTTAACGAATTGTCAACTTTATCATAAAGACATAGAATTGATATTTGATTACTGTTAGTAAGTACATACGCAATTTTATTTTCAAAGGAGCCTCTGATTTGGGTTGTACTATAATATTGTAATGAGGCCGTGATATTGAGCTTATGTATTAACAAACCAAGCGTGTTAACACAAATAATGTTAAAAAAATGCTTTCATTTCTTAACATTACTTGCTACCTGACAAATGGGTGTGTAAGTGTGAGACCGACGAAATGATACACAAATAATGTTGAACAAATCTAAAGAAGCCTTTAAATCTAGCGACACATCTGTGGAAATTACGTCAAAATGTCTTTAAAAAGTAAGTTTGACGAGTAATTTTCGTCGACGAAAGTAACCGACAACGTCAAGGCATGCAGCCACGAGTTAGGTGGATTCACGTCCTTTTTTCTATACGATTTTCGTATAAACTCAAGAACATTTTGAAATTTGAGCAGGACGTGTGTCGGACCAGCAAGTAAATAAATAAAATTAATTTTATAAAATTATTTTTAATAAAATTTCGGCAGACGTGTCACTACTTCCCAACATTAGTAGCTACCGGACGCGGGTGGGAGTGTGTGTGCGCGAGCTTCCCTTCCGTGCGCGTGCGCGACGTGCGCGTCACTTGAGCGCGCACTCCACGAACACGTGCGCGGCGCGCGGCGCGGGCGGCGCGGGCGCGGGCGGCGCCGAGCGGCCCGCCGCGAACTGCGACGCGCTCAGCGGCCGCAGCTCCTTCAGCACGCAGCTGGAATGCAACATTATTGTTTTTTAAGGTTTCATTTCTCTATCAAATGTAGTGCAGTGTGTTGCAGCAACATCATTTTTTGGAATCATTTTTCACACATGCGCTTCGTTGGTCTGTGGTCGCAAGCGGTACTGCTGAAAATGAGATCCTGGGTTAGATTCCCGAGTCGGGCAAAGTGTTATTGCGTGTTTCCATCTGAAATGGATTTGTGCCCGGTTGGTGGCAATACGCTCGCCCCCTATTATTACATGGAACTTAAACATAACTGGCGAAATGTGGGCGTATTATATAATCAAGTAACAAAAACATGATGTTATGTAATACTCACGCAAGCCTGGCGTCGACGGCCGGGCGCACCGTGGGCACGGGGAAGCCGTTGAAGGGCGAGGCCACGGGCAGCGTGTAGGCGCCCATGTCGCGGAACACGAGCCAGTCGCCCACGGCCAGCGCGGGCAGGCGCGCGCGCGGCAGCACGCAGTCCAGCGCGTCGCACGTGGGGCCCCACAGCGAGCACGCGCCCCAGGCCGCGCCGCTGTCCTGCAGCCACACGGGGATATCACAATTAAGTCTGTATTCCGAATAATTCTGAATAATAAAGCTGAAGAGTTTGTTTGTTTGTACTCGCTACTAAAAAAAATAACTCCGGAACTGTCTCTCTCTTATGCAGCTTATATTTCTAATTTCCGAAAATGGACGATGATTGCCGAAGCGCATACTATTAACACATTCACAGTAGGAATGGCTTTCATTTTGACAGTTCAACAACATTTATTCACGTTATTGAGGATAAAAATTTATCGAACATATGAAGCAATAATGTTCCCACTGCTGGGACACAGGCCTCCTCTCTTCGAGAGGGAGTGGCCTATAATCTACCACGCGGGCTCAGTGCGGGTTGGTAGATGTCACATGTCTTCGAATATTTTGGTTTTAGGACATGCCGGTTTCCTCACGATGTTTTCCTTCACCGTTTTGAGAGCAGTGGTGATGAAATTATTTACATAAAGTAAAGCGCCTGTCTGGGTTCGAACCCATGACCTACAACGCAATATGATGGTGTGATATGAAGCAATGGATTAGCAATATCCTTCAAAATGAGTCAGATTTTGATTGTGTTACTCAATTGGGGTGCTGAGAGAACTGTAAGGACTTACGTTGAGCGGCTCGGCGACGACATGCTGGTGGTCGTACAGCACGCAGTTGAAGGAGCCATAGACGCCGTCGTTGATGAAGTACATCGTATGGATCTCTGCGTTATCGTCGCAATCCAGGGACGCCACCTGATGAGAAACAAAAAGAGTCCTCATATGGCCTGACCGAGATTATGTCAGGACTTAGCCCGACTGAATTTCACTATTACAGCATGTATGGATTTAATTTTTGGTAATACGTGACCATTTGATTAATACTCTGATTGAAGGAAAACGCAATTGGGTTAAATTTCCTCGATAGGATTTAATTCCGCAAAGGCCTATAGTTTTTATAATATTTTCTGTAATTCTAAAATCCTAAGTTTTTTCATTGCAAAATTGCATTCACGTATTGAAAACTCTGGCTGAAAATATTTTTTAAACACAGCTTAATATATTTTTAAACAATTTTTATTTGGTTTGGCGCTTTCTTTATTTTGGGTCCAGCGCATTGTTGCGCTCTCTTGTTTCGCATGTGGAAGTAATTGACTCTGTCACTTTCTTATGCCCGCCCCTCGAGCTATGGTTTATTTTTTACGCATCACCTTAAACAAAGATTAGTAGTGTACGTACCTCTCGCTTGGCATGCACCATGGCGGCGAGCGTGTAGGCTGCGGCGGCGAAGTACCGCCCCGGCTCCGCGATCACGCGCACCGAGCGCTCCGGGAAGTGCTCCTCCAGCGACTTGTTGATCACCTGCGCCACCTGGTGGGAATTCATCGAGGATTTCATTAAATGTTAGCGTAAGTACCTCGGAAACTTGCAACTAGATTGGACATAAATCTATACAGATAATAAAGCTGAACAGTTTGTTTGTTTGTTTGAACGCGCTAATCTTTAGGACTACCTGTCGGATTTGAAAAATTATTTTTGCATTTTATAGCCCAACTCTTGAGAAAGGCTATTTAAAATTACGCTACGACGCTAGCCGAGCAAAAGGAGACTCACCTCGCCAATACAAGAGTCCGATCCTCCCGGAAAGCCTCCCCCGACGTCCAACAGACGCATGTTCTTGTGTCCCGCGTTGTGCGCGACGTGGAACAACGCCCGGGACAGCGCGATGGCGCGCGCATACACTTCCGTCTCAGAAGCGCCGCTACCGACGTGGAACGATACGCCGACCATCTGAAGAACATTCCATACATTAACAAACGCAACTAGGACAATATCTGAAAGTAAATTTGACGTTTCTTCTCCATACGAAACCCCTTTTTCACACAACATGTCTGCGGAGTTTCGCTAACTAATTTAGTTTGACCTTGTTTATGTAGCAAGTAGTACTTACATCCAGGCCGAGCACGGCAGCCAGCTTGATCAGTCGCGGCGCCTCGGTGACGGGGTCGCAGCCGAACTTGATGCCCAGCGGACACTGCGCCGAGGCCGCGTCGCAGCGGATGCGGATCACCAGCCTGCACACACAGGTGAAGCTCAATTACTACCTTCTATTCGTAAAAAGCTGAAGTTTGTTTGTTTTTTTTTTTTTGTTTGTTTGATTGCGCTAATCTCTGGAACTGAGAGTCGGAATGTATGGAACAGCAATTTTACACGCTAGGGGATCTAGAATCATATGCTGAATTCATGGTTACAGTTTACAGTTACAGCGCGTCGATGTCCCTGCCACCCTGTAAACTATTTTTGTTATATGTGCACACAGCTTTAACAAATAAAAAAGGTAGGTAGTACGCACTGTGCGTGCGGCATGTATTGTTTGATCTTCATGAGCTCGGTCTCCGAGTCGAACGTCATGACGTTAACGCCGACGGCCGACGCGTAGCGGATGTGCGACGCCATCTTGGCTGGGTTCGCGAAAATTATGCGCCTGTAACAAATATCATCAGTTAGTAAATGCCTATATTTACAAACTCTTTAAAATACCCGATTGGGTCCCATAAAATTATTTAGCTATAGTTAATTGAAACGGTACAACACCAATTACATTAATTAACATCAGAAACAATAATTACGTTGACAATAATTTAATATAATTTAAAACTGACATAGAACAGCGGACTCCCTTGCATACTTTCTCTCTCTCTTTCTCTCAGAACACCAGACATATACGCATAATTTCAAACCATTCATCCGCAAACATCACATTCAGGGTTGACAGCCAGAAGGGCATTCATTACCTTCTGAGAGTATGACAGACTGGGGTTCCTTTCGGCTCTGGCTTATAGGGGCACTAGAGCGATTTGAACCCGTTTCGAGCTCAGTTCAGTATTATTTATTTATTTTTGTATGCTGGACGCTACAGGCTGTAAATGGTACTTACTCGGGAGCTACTCCGATGGAGGAGACGAGTTCGATCTCGACTTTGGAAGCGCAGTCGAAGCCGGTGCCCAGCGCCGCCAGCGTGCTAATCAGGAGCTTGTCGTCATTGCATTTCACCGCTGAAGAATAAATACAAATGTTATATGACCTGTTCCAAATGAGTCTGATTAAAATGTAAACAAATGGATAAAAAAAATGTAGCTGTGGATGCCAAGTTGTAGTGCCACTTACAAATTGAATGATTTGATTTTATTATTTGAATATTTTAACCCGCTCAGGGCTTTAGGGGATCGTGGCTAAGTAATAACAGCCGCACGGGTCGATCGATCAAGTTAAGCTACACTTGCCACGGTCGATCCGTGGACGGGTGACCATCTTTACATACCAAGACCCCTCCGTGCCTTAGAAAAGCACGTTAAGCCGTTGGTCCCGGCTGTCATTCTTGGGTCTTTGATAGTCGTTACGGGTCATCAGAAGCCCGAAAATCGGACAACCAATCTTTATCTTACCAAGGGGTATCGTATTACCCAGTAACTGGGTTGTGGAGCCCAGATAGGCAGTCGCTCCATGTAAAATACTGGTATTCAGCTGCATTCGGTTAGACTGGAAGCTAACACGATACCACTTAGTAAGACTGGTTGTCAGGTTGTATGTATAAACTAATATCGAGTTATAGTTTTGTTAAAAAATAATTGGTTTATTTAGTGGGTACCGAACACACTGTTTATATCCTAATTTATTGTTGCTGATAAGGATAAAATTGTACTAGTTGTGTGTTGAAACAATTTCCCGATATTCGTACTGAATAATAACAATATTTCTAGCTTATTATTGTCCATCTGTAGAGCTAAGGCCTCCGTTCATACAGTAGAGGCAAATATCGCACTGCTTGGTCACAGGTTTTCAGCGTGGGCGATAACGCTCCCTCGTGAGCGTTTGAGCCTTTCAAGGGAGGCAGTAGAAGACCCAAAGAGATATATCCTATCTTACGACTATATAATATTGAACGTTGAAGTGGCAATAGCTGTTTCAGATTCCCGATAGGTGATAAGTTAAAAAAACTGGGGACTAGAAAAAAAATCAGGTGAAAACCTATGCTAAAGGTGGATTGGCGATTACATATTAATTCAGGTTTCCTCAGCTGAAAACTTGCCATAAATATACAAAAGCATATCTCACCATAGAACGGCTCCACGCGCGGCATGAGCTCCTTCCAGCGATGGTACCTGGCGACCACCTCGCCGAGATCCATCACGTAGAACGGGTCCTCTTGGGTACCCGACTCCACGATCTCGCGGATCAGGCCAATGGGCGACCACGGCCCATCCATCACTGTTATAAGCTGTTCCTCTTCTACGACCTTCATGTTGACTGGAATTTTGACTGGAATTTTCGAGCCTTATGTGGTTACGTTAAGGTTGACTTTGGAGCCGACTTAGCCCCGGCAGTGCCGGAGCGTGGGGTCGGCTATGCTGCGCTTGCCTGTCCGGGCCGGGAGGGTCGGTGTCAGGTGTTCGAGCCGGGTTGTGGTGGCCCACGAGCGCTAGTCCACAAGTGTCAGCTGGAACAATTGAACGTCTGTTAGTTTCAGGCTCCAATATAGGATTGCTCCCTCACCCTTTTGACTCCCCTCTCACCGAGAAGAGGCCTGTGTCCCAACAGCGGGAACATTATAGGCTGATTATGTATAGGAAAAACTGTTTGGTGTTTTTGTTCCCATCTAAATCTGAGCAATCCTGTCATTATGTACCCGGCCGTAAATACGGCAGAGGAGGAAGGGTGAGGCTGAGCTTTTCAGGGGGTCAGTCCTTAAGAGTCACCAAACAACAGTACTGGCATCTGTGTACTAGGCGCTCATAAAACATGAAGAATCGCGCGTAATATCTCGCTGGCGTCAGCGGGCCCATGCTTTAAACCCCGGAATACATATGCCTGTGACTTACACAAAAGTATGCAAGTAGCTTTAATGCCGTGTGGCCACACAACTGATTGATGAATACCATACCGGCATGCAAGTTCCTTCCATACTTTTTTGCAAGTTACAGGCAGCCATGTGTTCTTCTGGTCTGCAAGTCAGTTACCAATTGTCTGCACTGGAATACAGTTCCCAGTACACAGGTACCAGGCGCTTATAAAACATGAGAAGACTCACGGAATGTCTCGCTGGCGTCAGCGGGCCCGGGCTCGCAGCCAGGGCGGGTCTACGTTGAGTGCTCGGCGCCAACAAAGCGGCGCAAGGCGCGGGCGCGAGGCCTGCTGCGGCCTGCTCAGCCGCACACGCCCGGCACTTGAAGACGCGCCGGACTCGCCCGGTGCTCCCTGTAACAAATACAAACACCGTCAGGATAAAGGAAAAACACCAGAAGAAGAAATTTTATATATTTGCGGCAAACATGACGCATAAAAAAGAACACAAAAAAAAAAAATTAACAAGTTGGGAGACCAGAGAGGAAGCCTGTCCCAGCAGTGGGAACATTATAGGCTGATTATGCTACTGTGAGGTTTTAGTTGGTAAGAGTCAGACAAAACCTGGACCATCCAGAAAAACAAGAAAATCGGTGAGATTATCATGAAAACGTTTGATTTTAGGGTTTCTGCCGTCACATAACGGTGATTTTTTGTAGAGAGCGTTGTTACCAACACGAACGCAAAAACCAGCTGTCATTGACATGTTGCGTAACAAAACAGTAGGAATGGCTGTCATTTTGACAGTTCAACAAAATTCATTGTGTTATTTACGTTGTTGAGCAGACAAATTTTTCGAACATATAAAGCAATGTATTAGCAATATATCCTTCAAAATAATTCAAATTGTGATTCATAGTACTTTATATGCATTTAGTAAACAATTGTTATTTTGACATTACAAACAGACCCCTCAATTTTATTTATTTAAATATCGACGATGGTTATTGTATTGCGCTTAAAAAAACCTGTTCCACAATGTTTCACCTCACAGACTGCATAATTTGATAACCACAAGATGTTATAATAGGTACAACCATCCAAATTCTTAGCAGCTTGACGATAAACACACAGAAATCGATTTCATTACCGCAAACAAAACGTTTCGATCCCCGATTACAAATGAACTAGTCTATAAACAACTGACAATCACCGCTGAATATGAAAATTAACACCTTTTTTTAAAAAAAGAAACACTTCTTTTTATCACACACTGTCGTATCGGAGATGAGCCTTGAACTAAGTCACTCGATAACTTTTTTATACTGATATAAGCAGATAAGGGGACGACTGTTATCGACTGACTTAAATCGCGTGCGATGAGTCGATGACATAATCATAATGGAAATAAATCGTAAATGAATTTATTATATTTACCGTCCATAGGTATCTACTGAAAGTGTGCTTTATTAGTAGATTCGGACACTCTCCTAAAACGGGCGAATCGTCACTTTTAAATAATATTATTTTTTCTATAGGCGTCTCGAACGAATTGACACATTTTGAATTTTATGCAATGAAGTATAGAAAAAAGGGCACTAGCGCACAGAAGAGAAAAGAGTAAAATTATTATTAGACCGTGTGGATCGATGTCTGAGACTGAAATAGTATTTTGAAGAAAGAACCACACAGATTGAGAGGACCTGTCCAGTCAGTGCACGCATTTTTCAGTAATCGTGCAGCTCAACTCAAAACGATTCGACGAACAATACCAAAAATTTATTTGGGTAGGCCACATAATTTACACAAACTGCCAGGCCATGACAAAAACTAACACAGAAAAAAATAATAATAATAATAAAAAAACTAGACTATGTAGGTATAATTAAATACAAAATACGGCGTCGTACCGGTCGTAACATGTCATTAAAGAGGGGGGCTACGGGCTACCGCAGGGGTAGTTAGGGTGTCAAACACCCCTTTTTAAGGTTTAAAGTTAAGTAATGATTAGTGACTGTTTCACCATACATATTTGAGGTTTTAAAATAAACCCTAAATTGTTCTTCTATGGTTACTAAATCTAATAACTCAAAATCAGCTGAATTTAACCATTAATAAAGAAAACTGCATATTATTATTCCGAACGAAGTTAGTTTTCGGTTTTCGGCATTTGACTTTTTCAGCCGTTGTCGAAAAAAATAAGTATCCGCAAATCAATAGCTACTTCCAACTCATTTATTTACAGAAAATCCATAGTTACGAAAATCAAAGCACGCAGGCTGTGTAAAATTGTTTTTTCTCGCATACAACATCTGATTGTTTGATTATGTCTGTGAGAAAAGTATAAAGTTTCGTGAGAAGTTTATACTGTTAAGCATAATGATTATAAGATTATCACTGCATTTCTCTATCTTTTACCGAAGAAAATCCTATCGATAAACAAAAAAAAAATCTGCCAAAAAGCAAATCAGGCCGAATTTCGTTTTTGTTTTCGGCCGAAAATAAAATATATTTAAAAAATATTCCAATGTCGAAACAATGGACAAAATATTCCAATATTAAACAGTGGGCAACCCTATCTTCACTGACGCATCTTTAATGTATAAACGGTAAGTACCGGAAAAATGTAATTTCATGATTACAGTGTTCGACACATAGATAGTTCGACACAATATTGTGCAACAATAATTAGATTCAACGGAACTGGCGATGATGAAAAGAAATGTGTCTATTCTTCAGTCGACAAAAGTCTACAAATGGTATGACGACCATATTTCCTCTACTTTTGACATTTGGGCGTAGAAACAATTCAAGTGTCAAATAGTCTACATCATATTGGATAAGAATCTATATTAATTTTAAAATTTGCTCCACAACGCGAGTCTACGGGTCGCCCCGTGCTCGAGCAGAAGACATGTCGAGTTGGATAGAAAGAACTTTTATTCTTGGTAGAATAGAGATAGAATTGGTCATGCTACGCGAGTCGAACAGTGAACGAATCTGAACCACCTCGTTCGGGGCGGTGACGTTGGATCGGGTATACTCGGCTCCGCGATCGATGACGCTGCATCGCGCATACTCGGACTGAATCGGGTATATTCGGTGCTGAATCGCGGAAATGAAATATTCGGCTCCAGTGGTAATTTTCATCCATCGTGTGGTAATAAGCACACATTCTCTTTTTGTAACTACAATTTTTCATTATAGAGTTGAGTAAAATTTACACAAGACACCCGTCGACGGCTGCAGTGGCCTCTGTCGTCGACGCTTATCATTGGTGTGTATGCACAATAAGCCTTTTATTATTATAAGAATAAAATTATGATGACTAGGCAAGTATGTGTGCTCCTGACCCTTCGGGAAAACCAGAAGTGATCTTGTGACAAGTCATCGTCTGCCTGCCTTTTCCCAACTATGTTGGGGTCGGATTCCAGTCTAACCGGATGCAGCGGAATACCAGTAAATTACATGGAGCAACTGCTTATCTGACCTCCACACCCCAGTTACTGGATAACACGATACCCAGTCTTGTTGCCAGACTTTTAGGTTTCTGACGACCCGTAACGACTGTCAAAGATCCACAAATGACAGCCGGACCTTCCGAGGCACGGAGGGGTCTCGGTATGTAAAGACGGTCACCCATCTAAGAACCGACCGCGGCAAGCGTAGCTTAACCTGATCGAGATTAGGATAAGTATGTGACGCCAATATTCATATCGATCACAAGAATTAGGGCACTCCTCTTTCCAATCAAGTTATGATATAACGCGTATTACAATAATTACCTACTGTTATCGGGGAATTATTAATAGTAAACTAAAAATCGTTATATGTACTCGTATTATCAGACGATTATTAACGTTATCGTCGACTTTACAACAGACTTACAAAATGATATAGAGCTGGAGTTCTATTTCCGACATAATTTTTGGTGTTATCATTAAGATTGTGTTAAGCCCGGACGGGCGGCATGAAGTAGACAATTTTAATCTTCTAAAGAAATCAATGATGCATAAATCGATTATAATTATTAGCTATTAAAATATATAGGTGTGTCGTTCCAAAAAACCCGCTACGGTGAAATGTGCGCAGGAATGGAACGTTGATGCATGCATGTGAATGCATGATTGTGTGAAAGAACTGAATGCTAAGAAGGTGTAAGTGAGGCCAGACGTATGCTTGGGATGACGTGAAGGGTATAAAAAAAATTAAATTAAAAATTTAAAAAACCCCCGACTACGTGAAACCCTATAAAAAGGAAAAAATAACCTTGAAATTATGACCCTACGTAAGTACGTATGAAATTTTTTGATTAAATGTTGTCCCGTCGGGGGACCGCTCTAATTATTAGCCTAACGTTCTGTTAAAGTTTAAAATAGTGGCGGTCCCCCGACAGGACAATATTTAATCAAAAAATTTCATACGTACTTACGTAGGGTCATAATTTCAAGGTTATTTTTTCCTTTTTATAGGGTTTCACGTAGTCGGGGGTTTTTTAAATTTTTAATTTAATTTTTTATTACATGCTTTTTGTAGGAACTCCTTATTATTTCTTTTCTTTTATTTTCTTGCGTTTTAAGATTCAGGTAATTTGGTATTTAATCAGGTTTTTTTGTAGTTCGCCATTTTGTGGTGGTGGCCATCTTGGATTTGAAATTTGTCATAGTGTATAGTATTCTATTAGTCAAGCCCTTTCATTTGACACCCATATTGAGGGAGTTGTGAAAAAAAAAATGTAATTTGCCATTTTGTGGTGGCGGCCATCTTGGATTTGAAATTTATCATAGTGTATAGTATTCTACTAGTCAAGCCCTTTCATTTGATACCCATATTGAGGGAGTTGTGAAAAAATATGTAATCCGCCATTTTGTAGCGGCGGCCATCTTGGACCGATTTTCATCAAACATAGCTAAGAACACTCCCGACAAATTCACCTTTCAAACAAAAAAAACAAAATTAAAATCGGTTCATCCGTTCGGGAGCTACGATGCCACAGACAGACATACATACACACACACACCCCCCCCCCCACCCCCCCCCCACACACACACACACACCCCCCCACACACACACACACACACAGACACGTCAAACTTATAACACCCCGTCGTTTTTGCGTCGGGGGTTAAAAAAAGGTAAAATGACAGTTGACTTTTGAATGACCGAGTTATACATATACGTTGACGTGAATTTTTAGATGATGTATTTTTATGTGTTTTAATAGTTTATATAAGAACATAAGTATCGGTCCCGTGGGAATATCGGGATAAAAAGTATTTTAAGTGTTAATCCTGGTTACAAACTAGTTCAGTAGTTTTTGCGTGAAAGAGTAACAAACATCCATCCATCCATAAAAACTTTCACGCTTATAATATTAGTAGGATTTTCTAAAAATACGAAAGAAAATAAAAACGACTTTCATAAGTATTAAATCTGGCCCAAATTCCTCTTCGCATTGTTTACGTTCCTAATTATTTATTGAACATCAAAGTCCATTGATAAATAACGTTCTAAACTGGACCCCTTGCATGTGTTTGTAGCGTGCCCATTCTGTATCGTATCGTATGGTAAGAACAACAAGCCAAATATTAAAAAATATCCCACACTTTAAATTTGAAATAAAAGGTAGGGGTTGTGTTGTGGGGCCCGAGTGCGCGTCTGATCGACACTTCACGTGACCAAAGGGCTGGGTCGTTCTTTGATCAAAGAATTAGCATTGCCATTCAACGTGGCAATGCTGCCAGTCTTCTGGGCAAACCGGATGACAGCGATGCGGACGAGTACGGTAGTTCCGACGCCTAAATATCCTTTTTTTTTTGTATATACTTAGTTAGTCTTTTAATTTAGTACCTAGTGCAAATAGTTAGTTATGAGATTATGAAAATCATATATAGCAATTTTTAAGTTCATTAAGATTTTTAATTATAATTTCATCATAGCTTAATTGCCGTGTCGTTTGTGTCCCCAGTAATTATTTATCCTTAAGTATACAATTACCGGGAGTGGGGACACAAAAGGCACGGGAAACGCGTTCCTCCTCCCAGATGACAGATAACGCTTTTAATTATTTGACTGTAATTACCTACTTAAAATAAACGAAGTTCGAAAAGTGCTGCTTCTCAGCCTAATTTGAAAATAAATGACTTTTGATTAAAACTATTGGCAGCTCACTTCTGTTAAATGTATTCTGCAAAATTCACACCATCAGCTGAAGGTGAGATTTTTACAGAATAGACAGTTTGTGGGGTGCGTAAGGGTCCCATGTCGGGGCCTCTCGGCATGCTACTCTGTCATTATGTGACAATGTGTCAGACCTCTTGACAGGATGCCACGTAAGCGACACTATGGGCCGTATAACAGAACCTTACTCAAGAATCAAGTATTACTTAAAACTAGTTTCAACCAATCAAATCGCTTTAAACGAGCTTGAGTTTTGAGTGAGGTTCTGTAATACGGCCCTAACAGCCCAGCACGGAGTATGTAAGGACGGAGGATTTGAGTGAGGTTTTGTATACCGCCATAATTTACAATTATCACTTTTTTGCTAACAGTACTCTTGATTGGTTTGCACTAGTGCTAACGATACAAATACTCGTGCCTAAATTGAATTTACATCCAAAATCATACATGGTAACAATGATAAGTGGTTCCAATTGAATCTGTTTGACGATAAACTACCAATTAACTTCTGCACGAGTGTACGCTACATAGCTAAAAATATACAGGGAGGGAAAAAACGGACATTGTATGGAAGAGGAACTACATTAATCCACAAATCCACGTGAGACTCCCGGTAGTCTCGCAAGAATAGAAAATTAATTGTTATGTCTCATTGGTGTTATTTTTTCTTATTGTTCTTATTTTTTTAAACAGCCGGGAATCTAACCGGTTGTAATGCCAAAATCGGTTCGATATCAATGAACAGAGGCCTTACCACGAGCTCTTAACGCGATTCAAATTACGCTCAGGGATCGAGATGGCGCTAGACGACTTGTATAGCTCTGTCTCTTTCCAACAGCCTAAACTGGATCGCGTTAAGAGCTCGTGGTAAGGCCTCAGGGCCAATGATGGGAAGACCAATACAAATGTACTAATATTCTGGGTATCAAACTAACAGACCGGGTGAGGATTACGACCGTCCGTTCCATCACAAAGATAACTGATGTCACTTGTTGGAAAGCTGCCACGCTAAAATGGAATTGGGCTGGACACATCTGCCGCATGTCAGACGACTAATGGGCCAAACTTACGACCCAATGGGTCCCTCTTAATGGCAAGCGACATCGCAGCAGGCCCAGGACGGAGATGGCGGGATGAGCTGGACTCTTTCAACAATAACTGGTCCTCAGAAGCTTTTAACAGAGAGAAGTGGAAGGAGAGTAGAGAGGCTTTTGCCCTCCAGTGGGACATCACAGGCTATTAATAATAATAATAATTTTGTCATAAAACGAGATCGAGTGCCGAACTATAAAAATACTGTTGTACATACCTACCTAGCTATCTACCTAGGTTAAGTGACAGTGTTCATTCTTGTTAACAAACTTATTTGAGCCAATAAACGTTATTTATTATTATTATTTATTAAGGAAGTTAATACCAATCATCATACAACTAACAAATCAGTGAACAAATAGCCATCGAACGAAGTTTTCACGAGAATCGCTCCGTGACAGACACAACAGTCGCGTCGTGACGTCACGCGGCGCCATGTTGAATCAGCGCGTGCGCAAGGTCAATGTTATGTGGTAAAAGATAATTCCATTACGCTTGTATGTGTGGTGAATAAATTTTCCCCGACATTTTAGGTTCTGTGGTGACGATTTTGGTTAAGGAACAATGGCTATTTTGTGATGATGAATTATTATTATTTGGTTAGACACAGTAGCTGAAGCACTTACTGAATACATACATATGAAAGCATATTTAAAAATAGTTTTTTTTCTTTTATGTACAGTTACTTTAAGAAAAGTTATTTTTAAATATCTGTCTCTTTGTCTGTCTGTTTGTTCCGACTAATCTCCGAAACGGCTGGGCCGATTTTGATAAGACTTTCACTGACAATTAGCTGATGTTATAAGAAGTAACTTATACTTTTATTTATGAAAAAGAAATTGGGTTCCACGAAAAATTAAAACCCATCCGACATGCACGCGAACGAAGTCGCGGACACAGATAGTCGAGTGTACTGCCGCTCTGTCAGAGCGAAGCGAATAAAGAAGAAGAATAAATTAGGAAATAATAAATAAATGATTAACAAAACAGCTAATCAAGAAACACAATGCTACTTTAAAATTAAATAATGTCTAACCTGAAAATTCGCCATACTACTAAAAATTTAACTAAGAAATAGCTGCTGACATCACCTAACTAGTTCGAATAGCAACTGCAGTTTCGATTCTAAATGACTAATTTAGATAAATTTAACATAAAAGAATTCGTTCAAACGCGTATACATATACAACATGCATAATCATCAGCCTATAATATTCCCACCGCTGGGACTCAGGCGTCCTCTCTGTGACAGGGAGTGTATACAGTGGGCTGTAATAAAACACGCGGTCCCCGTGCGAGTTGGTAGATGTCACGTCTTCGAATTTTTGGTTCTGCGACATGCCGGTTTTCTCACGATGTTTTCCTCCACCGTTTTGAGAGCAGATATTTTGAATGGAATTCAGTAAAGATACATTACAGTACAGCAATAAGTTGAAAATCACCGGGCGTCAGGAAAACATATTGGTAAAATTAAATTAGGTTTTTTTTTAACAATTATTACAAAATATCGCCAGAACTCACCTTGAATAGCGTAATTCTCAAAGCTTTCTTTCCACTTTAAAGCAACAACCTGAGGTTGTTGCTAAAACAACGAAATAACAAGACGAAAATAACAAACACGTTGCAATAGAGCAACCGTTAACGAAACGTTGATTTCCGAACGAAAATGCGAACTGTCACAGATGCGCGATGGCGGCAAACTGATAAAAACTGGCCGACACTCCAGTATTTATGCGGTGCGTTATCAGGAGTCGTGGGATGGCCCAGTTATCACATGCGATAGTAGTATAGCCTGATGTAATTGTAAAACCTCGTCTACACTGCTGTAAACCGCTTTGATGACGTTGATTACACGAGCACAAGTTGTGCCGTGTGGGCTTCACCGGTACGTCTTAGTGAACTGTTTATTTTGGGCTAATCACGACGCATTAACTTGACGTTAGACGTTAAGGAAAACATGTTAATATCGTGATGATTGTAAAAAGTGTTATAAAACGAGTTCAACGCTTTTTATCAAGAATTTATTGCGTCGCGAGACGTTTCTTACTTACCTGTGATGCCCTTTAGACTAGTAAAGGACTTTTTTAGAAGAACTATTCGAGTCTAAACAGATCTAAGTTACTATAAGTACATCAATTTGTTTTGTTTACCTAAGTTCACATTGTATAAACACTCACAGAGTTTCCGATTGTCCTTGAACCTAACATAACAGTGATTTGTTCCTAACCGCTTGACCTATCATGACATTTCTCGAGACATTGGTAAACAAACATTTGTTTACCTAATGTCCATAGCAATAATAGTGGACATGGATGTATGTAATATTATTAGGAGGCTTATTAAGGCGTTAACTGTGGATTTATGGCGTCATTAGCCAGTCGATTAGAACTGTTGTCAACGCAAAAAGCAATAAATAATTAAATAATGATCGGCTTTATGGCAAAATGGAAATACCTTTTATAAACGTAATTTGTATAAGTACTTAACCAAGTAAGTTTGTTCTCATTTTAAACAACTAGATAAAAAAAAGTTCTATTATTCTATCGGACTTCTGTCAACTCGTATTTTAATGACAGACAACTGTTGGATGTATAACTGTATAAGAAAGGATATCACCACATGAAGCTGGCAGAATAGTCGACATAGGCTCAGTTGGCAAAGAAGAAAAAAAAAGAAGGATATTTTTTGGCGCGTGACCAAAATTGGAACTAACGCTGCCATCTTGTTTTGTCAATACATTTCACAAAACAATAGCACTTCTTTTTCGAACAACGCCCCTACATCAATGTCATTTAGAAGCCAAAATATCCTTGCACTACTCTAACAGTGCGGGGAGGTGGAAGTGTAGAGCGGGCTGCAGTGCAACGTTAGGTTTAGGTATAACCTTAACCCCTCCGATCGATCTGCGCGGTACCCCGTTAGCGTAGCACCCTGTAGTCCTTCAATACGGGCAGATTTATAACCGTTCGAGCGAATATGCTGTTTCATTGAATGGGATGCCTGTTGCTAGAAACTTTTACGTACACTGAGACTTACAATAAACTCACATTTTGGCATTCTAAATGTGTAACCTACGCCGTTTCTTCTATTAAACTGTCTTCTCAAAAATGGGATAAAATGTTCCAAATATTCAATTCAAAAATTCAATTCAATTCAAATATAAAATTCTAATTCAATAAAATCGATTACGTATGCTGGACAGCTATACTTTATTTCAGTTTTCTACAACTACATAACATAACATCACGCTTGTAATCCCCGAAGGGTGAAGCAGAGGTGTGCCCGTTTTAGTACACACACATTTGTTTAAGTTCCATGTAACAGGGGGCGAGCCTATTGCCGTCAACCGGGCAGAAATCCCGACTCCGGGCTGCTACTGAGAAATTAAAGACGGAAAAACTCAATAAAAACCCAGGAAGGGTTGTTAACCCTCCCTTAACCCTTTCTAAAACAAGTGTACGTTTATAGGGTCTCCTTATCGACCCATCTGGAAATTACCACAAAGTGATTGTTGCAAACAAAGTCTAAATATCGAGAATTGCAATTCCTGACTCGATAGCCTTTGGCCTTATAATCTGATTGTCTGAAGGGGGTGCGGTCGCGCGTGACCAATAGAAAATGATACAGCTCAGCTATTCCGACATCTATTTACTTTAAGAGGACTGTAATTTACAAACATTTTGCGGTAATTATAATGCTGTCGTTACTTGCTGTAGATTTTCGGACAAAACTTCGCCGATTTCGCGTGCGGGCTGGCAACGTCGTATTTCTAGTGGTTTTTCGTGATCAGGTGATCAGATCACACTAATATTATAAAGGCGAACGTTTGTGATTAACACATAGGATACTTTTTATCCCGATATTACCAAGGGATCGAAAGGAGATAGTTTTTTGTTGTTCAGCGAATAGGTGGAATCTACTAATGAACCGCATGTTGATTTGTTCCTTATGATCTCTAGATTACATTGGTAGTAATGATTATACTTCGTCTAACGGGAATACTGAGAAATATGATCATAACCGAGTAACCTAGTCTGTAGTGAGTAGCCTAGTCTGTATTATAATGTAGTAGAATAATGCACTGCTCAGTAATAAATAGTAGTGATGTAATAGTTTTGAACGATTCATGAAATCAAATATCACATAATTATGTAACAAAGCATTTTTATTACTATAAATATATCAATTTTGACGTCAAGCGACTTAGAAGTAGATAGTATTTCATCTAAAAAAAAAAACGCAGCTCACTCCACCACTCATCTTGATACCGTGTCTAAGATACAAAATACTTAAATATGTGGTATTTAAGTATTTTGTATCTTAGACACGGTATCAAGATGAGTGCGCTCAACATTATAATGTCAACTGCCAACAGTACCAACGATTGCCCACCAAAGAACTTGCTGGATATTTGCAGTTGCAACAATATCTATATATATATAAGTATATAATTTTAGAAATTGATGTTCTAGTTCTAAATGCACCTGAAAACAATAATTTGTATTATTTTCTTTGGTGTGCTATGTGCTTTAATCCACTGCAAAATAATGTTTTTTCCGCAGTCAACAGGCATACTATGCGTGTGTTGTGCAGATCGACATGGAATGTAAATATTCCTGTATCGAAATCTCCAAAATGAATCAATATTCTCAATACTTTCTTGCATCATCAATACGCACTTTCTCAAACTGCATCTAGATGTTTTGATTAAACAAGCAAAAATTTATGCGTACACATGTAACCGCACCGCACATCTGCAGCAATCTCGGACAATGTCTTCGCACATTGCGTGAAAATTTTACTGAACAATTAACATGACATCGTTCTGGTGTAGATACTATACCATCGTAAAAATTCCAAATTCATTATAATCCTTCAATTTACACACAGGAAAATCATCAATTTCATGCATTTCGAAAGAAACGGGAAAAAATATAATGAATTAAGTGTTGTTGTCACTTGACATTTGTCTTTCTGACAGTGTCAGATAGTGATGCGAAGAAATAAAATAAAGGATCGAATCCATTTTCTCTCGAGGTGCCACTTGATATAGCCGCGATTAGATAAATTTCACCAATACTGCCACACTAGTTACACGAGTAGTACCTATCATTCTTTATTCTATAATTCAAAGGTAGTTAATAAACCAGAAAATAGATATATTTCCTGTAATAAAACGTCAAAAATACTGTGATTTATAGTCACAGAATTTTAATAACAGTAAAAATACATATTCTGTGGGTTAGTGCTATCAGTTGATCACGTGTAATTTGGCATTAAAATCATAATCGTATCTTCATTGATTATATGTATATTATTTATCAGATTGATAATGGAATGTGAGTAGAAGGCGCTCTTTACAAAGCCGAACAGGACCAATCTTAGCCGAATGTTACTATGGTTGCTGTATTTTGGGTCTTGCTATAATTCTTTTCTTTAAGTTTTTTTTTTTTTTTTTGTGTGCCTTTCAAACGCATCACAATTTCAATCTTCGTTTTCGAAATTACATAATCGAGACCATCGAGTGCCTGAACGTTAATGACTGCGTACCATCACTACAGTCAAACTGACAAACAACGCAAAGCTACAATCCGTTTCACATTGATTTTTAAACCACTTTATGCTAGAAATAGGATTAAACACAGAAGGACCTGCTGCAGCGTTAATGGTACTTTTTTTTACTTAATAAATCAGATTCGGTAACCATCTCGAATTGTAATTAGGTATACATATATTTTCTTTTTATTTTTTTTTTATCGTTAAAAACGCTTCAATGCATGCATTTATGACATTGACGACCACATCTGGAATCGAATCAATCGAGTGCTTTATCAAAACATTTTCTTTTTATTACGATTTCGTGATTCCGATTAGACTTTATTGAAAAAATCGACCATTTTAAATGATAAATTAGTTGCGTTTTTTTTTTAAATATAATACGATTAATAGACGTTACAAGACAGTGAGCCCAAAAAAACTATCTCCTTTATGCGGGTGAAACCGCGGGGCGCAGCTAGTTATTCTATAAAATTCAAACCAAAATACTATTTTTCTACTGCCAAGTACAAGATCGTTGGTATTTAGAAGTTTGCATGCTATTTTTTGTTTTGGTACTTACAAAAAATTAAATATTGTCAATTATTTTCTATTCTTTGTACAGACGCCAGCAGGTCAAGCTACCCGAAACTGTCAAATTTTCCCAATCAACCCTGAACCTTAATGCTTTAGCGATAAAGTTGAAAGTCTATTAAAGAAATCTGACAGATTGTAGTAGCTTGATGTGCTGGCGTCTGTACTTACTACGATAAGGGCTGATTTTTCAATAGACAGACAATTTTTATTCGTGGAATAAAATTTACGTCTGACAGTTTTTGTATCGACGAAGAACTGTAATTTTTTTATTCCTCTGATAAAATTATCTGGCGTTGAAAAAATCCGCCCTAAAATCAGTAAATGTTAAAAATAATGATGGTATTAGATCTAGTACTTGGTTGTAAAAAATAGTACTTTAGCTTATAAAATAATCACGAAAAACCACTACAAATGCGACGTTGCGAGGAACGACATAAAAGCATAACTATTTTTCGGAATTAAGGGGTTTTTCAACTACGATTTCTCTTTTCTACAACATTATTCTATAGTCGCCAAAGTGGCTTTCATGAAATATTTTTTTGCAAATTAAGTGCAGTAATCTTGTTAGGGCCTGTATTAATCTATTAACTTTTAGGTCGCGTTCCCACTTTGTCGTGACGACAGATAATCGTGTAGTTTTAAGTGTCGTGGCTTATATGCTTAAATGGAGGTGTTCACATATAGGACGACACGATTAACTGTCGTCAACGATTTTTTTTGCAGTGACGACAGATTGTCAAGTCAATATGAACAGCTAGCACGACAGTTCTTTAACGATAAAAAAAACGACGGCAAAAGATGTGTCGTTATTGCGACTATGTATCGTAGCTACCAAAAGAACGTAGAGGCAACTGATGTGCAAACGACAAGGCGACTGCCGTGAACAGTAAAAATGTCGTCACGTTCCAATGGGAACAGCTGGATGCGACAATCGTTCAACGATAAAATATTTCGACGACACAGTGGCGATAAACAGTCGATATAATGGGAACAGCTAGATACGGCAGCCGTCGAACGATAAATTAATCGTCACGACATAGTGGGAACGCGCCCTTAACATAACATAATGCCTGTAATCCCCGAAAGGTTAGACAGAGCTCTACCCTAAGTACACTCACTTAGGTTTTTGTTGTTTCGTGTCATAATCCTAGTCGTGCCCTTTCAAATCTTTGACATGTCACATGACGGAGAAAAATAACATAATACATAACATGAACCTATGTACTCGTAACCTACAATATTTTTTATAAATACGTAGTTTCTTAGAACTCAAGCAAGGGGCACGTGACAATTGTTGACAGATGTTGTTTTGTTTCTCGCTTTGATAAGATTTCCAATAAACACACACGCACTTGTTTAACAAGTTACCAATAACCACACCAGAAAAAAAAAAACACTAGGTGTCTACTTCGTTTTTGCGTCGCGTAACTACTAGCAAAATACAACTGTAATAATTTTTTGCGATCGATTTTTTTTTTCCAATTGGGCGCCACTCATCCAACAACTGGCGACTCATTGATGACTCCAATAACTGGCGCCCAACTAACAAAAAACAAACCGACTCATTTGTGAAGCGTTACTTACCCTCAATCTAGGTTAAAAGAATTTTAGAAACTTCAGATGATATTCCCGTATCGACAATTTGATTTTCTCGCGATCTATTTACCTTCAAAGAGGGTAGTATTCAATTTGTTTGCAAACAAAATCAACCGTATTTTGTTTGCTATTCTATAATTTATCAGTAATTCAGTGTTAAAAGAGTCGTTAGTCATAGGAATCAGGAGGTCTATCTTCTACGTCCGTCAACGAAGATACGGGCCCGTCCGAAAGTTGTTGGTCCGTCAAAACAAGAATCAAAAACAATTTTTTGAACGGGTAAAATACATATCGGTGTAGGGACAACTGTTCGTTATTGCGACACACGCTATTTCGAAAAACTTTACGAGTGGTACCTACGCCAGTTCGAAAACACATTGGGTCGAAAACCGTAATATCGAATGACGTTGTCGCGAACGACAGCTCGCTCAGCCCAGAGCGGGAGAGGTCATTTGATGATATCCCACCCAAAAAAAAAAGGTGGTACTTATTACCAAAAGTAACTTAGGTAAATTAAACTCAATATAGACTGGTATTGAAGGCTACACTGCTCTTATAAATTCAATAATAACGTCCTGGGCCACTTAAAATCTCGCTTGTCAGATGGCAAAATCATAATATCACGAATGCAACCCTTGTTTCCACCTAGTTTCTGGACAGGTGAATGAAATAATAATTTACTTCAAAATACAATGTGCATTATTGAATTTACAAATCCCAAACTCAATACAAAGATAAGGCTTTATTGGGGTCGCGAGTTCGATCCCCAGACAAATTCAGATTGGAATATGCTATTCGCAACAGTGGATTTCGATCAATTAAAAATCAAAATAAAAATATTTTATTTCACATAAACCAACATGGGTACTTATGAAACGTCAGAAGCTAGGCGCACGGTTCCAATTGGTCGTTTCCTATGGAGAAGAGCCGGAGATTATTTGCTCATGCTGTGGTACAAATATTTGTCTGGTAGGAAGGTAGTCGCGGGTGTGGGTACACCGGACTTACCTGAACAGATACATAGAATATGCTTTACGTATTTAGAGGATAGCGCTAAGGTCGACCACGAAATTAAAATTTACTTACGATTTTGCAATTTGCAGGTCAATTGTATGTATATGATTCGCGACCGTCCGGCTATGAGTCAGGACTTTTCTTTTATATGTATTGATCACCAGTCCTTGAGGGTATTTTAATGCACTAATCATAATCATTATCTACAACAGTCATCGTTAAACAGTGCACTCACAGTTCTCTTATTAGTTTCAGATTCATACGGTAATCATCTTAGTTGACATATTGCCAGATAGGTAGGCAGGCATTCTATTGATGCCAACTCGAGTATGAAAGTTCCAGATGTCTGGAGAAACGATGCCAAGGTTTCCCAGAAGTTTTTGAACAAATTGCAGTTAACCAGAAAGTCTTACTATGCAATATATTATCTATACTAATAATATAGCTGAAGATTTTGTTCGTTTGTTTGAACGCACTAATCTCTGGAGCAACCAGTCGGATCTAAAAAAATATTTTTGCATTTGATAGCCCTATCCTTGAAGAAGGCTAACATTACGCTAGGACCCGAGCAGCCGAGCAAAAAGAAAAAATAGAAAGAACGCATAGCGAGAACGAAGTAATAGCGCGGGCAGACGATGCGATGCGACGGGATGGGTCAGAGGAACAAGAAATGTCGCGGCTGAAGTCGCGGGCAACAGCTATCCTACTAATATTATAAACGTGAACGTTTGTATGGGTGGATGGATGTTTGTTACTTTTTCACGCAAAAACTACTGAACGGATTTGGATGAAATTTGGCACACCGATGGTTTATAACCAGGATTAACATATACTTTTTATCCCGTTATCAGACTTTCGGGCTTCTGACGTCCCGTAACGACCGTCAAAGATCCACGAATAACAGCCAGGACCAACAGCGTAACGTGCTTTCCGAGGCACGGAGGGGTCTTGGTATATGTATAAAGATGGTTACCCATCCACTTACCAACCGCGGCAAGCGTAGCTTAACCTGATCGATCGACCCGTGCGGCTGTTATTACTTAGCCACAAACCCCTTTGTGCTCATATGGTGACAAAAGATTATTTTGTGGGTTTAGGCACGGCAACAGAAATCAAAATTTCTAAATAGTAGGAGCGCAGATATCGTTTAAATTGACATATTTTTATTATGCGTATCATCTCACAGTTCAAAGGTTGAAGAGGTGACGGGTTTATAAAAACGGATATAATATTATTTCTTTACGTGATAAGTGATAACAACGTTATTATTATTATAATAAACATTCAGTTAATAATCACGTGATAGATAATAACAGAATAATATTGGGATTATTGTAAACAGTCCTTTTGCGTAAGTAGGTATTGTATTCTATCTTTCATAAATATAACAGTCGCACAAAAACAGGAATTAATAGATTAGTAATACAAAAATCTTGGAAACAAAGCTGGTTCTTTGGGAGCTTCAAAGTAAACCATAAAGCTTTCCTAGGAAAGCGGCTCCGTCATATTAAAACAGCCATAGTATAAAGAAGGCAAGTAGGCTATCTCCGGCCCAATCCGCGATATAATTGCCTAATGTCTCAGGGTTGTCACTTTTAGCTAAACTTTAATTCAGTCCCTATAAATTGGCAAGGGTCGGGAAGTTGTATTTTTTACTTGTATTGTCTGGGTACAGGGTTTGTGAGGTCGATTTTACCTAAACGATGATGAAACCTTTCACGATGAAAGAAAGAGCGACGGGCCAGCAAACGGGCGGCGCGGGGCGGTGATGAGCACGAGTAAACGGTAGGTTACTGATAGTACTGTCACTAATAGCCCGGCCCTTGCCAAAGATAACACACATCTCTGTATAACTAATTCAGTGATCATTAGTCAATAAAGTTCAACAATGGTTTTCCTAACAAATACAGAAATGTATTCAAGATTCAGAGCAGTATTATTTATAAAAAAAAGGGATAAAATAAACCGGCACATTTTTCATTCATTTAGCAGTGCCGATAAGCCGTGACACGCGAACCTCGTGCGGTGTTAGCCCCGACTGACGCACTGAGAAACGGGTCGAGATTTTGTTTAAGTGTGCGTGCGGCGACACATGGATACTTTGGCGCACACATACAAGCCGCGCGCGGTGCGTTTGTATGAAGATAACTTACTTCCCTCTTTATACTATGAAACAGCCGTCATAAAAATCTGTGGTTTTCACTAGTATTTAACACCATCGCGACCCATCTTCGGCCGTCGCTTGCCCGTGCTACTACTTCGTTTTCGCTTAGTGTTCTTACTTTTTTTCATTTTACTCGGCTCTTAAGGGTCGTAGCGTGATGTTAGACAGCCTATAACCTTCCTCAAGAATTGAACTATCAAATGCAATAAAAAAAATTTTAATCTGACTGGTAGTGCCGGAGATTACCCACTACATACATACATACAAACAAACAAAAATAAATTGTACCTCTTTATAATATTAGTATAGATTTAGGGCGCGTTCACATTTAACGTCCGTTTTACAGGTCCGTTAAAAAGTGTATGTTATTAGCGTATGTAGTTGTATGAGCCAGTTCACACATAATACAGTATTTCGGATCCAGTATACTGATCCGATCTCTTAAAATCAGTCCTGTGTGAATACTATCTCCAGTAGCGACGGATCCGTTAAAAAGGATCTTGTATAAACGTACGTATATGTGAACGCGCCCTTAGGCGTCAAAAACGCTCTGTATATGGATAGCCGTTATTGTGTGAGCGTTGACCGCTTTCTTAGGAAACCAAAGCTTCAGCAGAGACTACATTATGAAAACTGTTATAGAATGACAGAAATCGGTCCTGAATGACCTACTGACTACCCTCTGAGTCCGTCAAAGAAGGTACGGGCCCGTCCGAAAGTAGTAGGCCTGCCCAACCAAGTCACATTTAATTTTTCGGACGGGCAGCCGTCCCCGTACTAATATTATGTCCGTTAGTGAGCTGGAGGGAGTGGGAAGGCCCGTAACTTCAGCCAAAACTAAGGACCCTTAGGGAGCAGGCCTGCTGAAGCCCGAAAAATCGATGAATCTGATTGAAGAATATTGCGCATTGCTTTAGTCACCGCCAAAATATATGTACATCTTTGACATTCCCATAAGTTTATACTTTTAAATTGTCTCGTTCCGTGGACGCATGAGAGCTAGGTTAGTTTTAGTCAAGCAGAGATAAATATTCCAGAAAATTGTAAAAGTCACGTTGGTAGGTATGCTGTAAGCAAATAGTCATTTAAATATTTTATAGATATATAGTATAACAGATGCTTTGTCTCAGATAGAGACTGTATCATGTAGGTACCAACATGAGACAGATATAAAATCACGTTCCTTATGCGATAGGGGTGGATGGCTATGAAGTTGTGTGTAAACTGCTCAGTAATAAAAGATTATATTCTTATCTTTATATACAGAAGTGTGTTCGTTATCTACTGTAATGTGACCACACAATATCATCATTTGTATTATGTAATACATATTTATATGTATTTTATCTTCTGAATTCTTCTTATTGTACGTTCTGTTTTTGTATCAAAATCCCAAAACAGCAGCCTAATTGCGTAGCACACTATCAATCACAATTTGGATCATTTTGAAGGATATAGCTAATCCATTGCTTCGTATGTTCGAAAAATATGTCTGCTCAACAACGTAAATAATGCAATAAAAATTGTTGAACTGTCAAAATGAAAGCTATTCCTTATTCCGGCGCTAGTGAATTTGAAAAAAAAAACCGTTAGTAGTTCCTACATGGCTAGCGGCATCGTGATAGTCCCAGACTCAAATATGGCAAGATGATCTGGACGCTGGACACTTAATAAAGGCTGAACCTTCGTAGTACTAGATAGAGAGACGTGGAGAGAGAGTAGGCTGTAATCTACCACGCGGGCCCAGTGCGGGTTGGTAGATGTCACACTCACGTATGTCTTCGAATTTTTGGTTCTAAGACATGTTGGTTTCCCCAAGATGTTTTCCTTCACCGTTTTTGAGAGCAGTGGTGATGATATTATTTACACAAAGTAAAACGCATTACATTACATTCACATTAATTTTTACAAGGTTTTATTTAACTTGCGATGCATGTAATTATTTATGTATGTATGTTCGGGTGGACTCTTGCAACTCAATTTTGAAGCAGATATCTTTAACCGATTGAGTTGAAATTTTGCATGCATGTGTAAACCGGATGACAATGCAAAATTATTATGACATGGAGCTGATCTGATGATGGAGCTGGAAGATGGCCACAGGAACTCGGTAATTAAACGACACAACCCCATCGAGTTTGGGCTCGTATGATTCGTCTTGACAAGTACTTTGGTGCTAGATGGTAACCAGGGTCTGGTGGTGGAGCTGGAAGATGGCCATAGGAACTCGGTAATTAAACGACACAACCCCATCGAGTTTGGGCTCGTTTGATTCGTCTTGATGAGTAGGTACTTTGGTGCTAGATGGTAACCGGGCACTAAAGATGAACAGGTAGCTTAAGTGCAGTAAACGCATATAACGGAAAAACACTGCTACGCGCTACGAACTACGTCGTAGTCAATCTCGCATCAAAAATACTAAAAAGTTATAAATAAAATTAAAAGAAAAAGAAACTTTTTAAAAACAAGCTTTTATTACTTACTTATTAATAAAAAGGACTAAAAAGTTAAAAATAATTTAAATCTCATAAGAAATAAATAAAAGCGTGTTACATTGTGTTCTAAATGTTCCATCAAAATGTAACACGCTTTTATTTATTTTTTATCATCAGGTTTAAATTATCTTTAACTTTTTAGTCCTTTTTATTAATAAGTAATAAAAGCTTGTTTTAAATAGTTTTTTTTTTCTTTTAATTTTTTTCTCTTAGCGATAAGACCGCCCATTGTGTCACCTATCCGTGGTGTCACCCTTTGTAAAATTTCTATATTTATGTCTGTAATTTATATGGTGTACATAATAAAGAGTATTCTATTGTATTCAATGGGACATTACTACTTAATAAAAAAAAAGTAATGCAATACTTACGAGTCTAGCTTATAGCCAGAATAATGTCAGGAGCAAGACGAAGTTACATGTCAAAGATAAATTCTTCTACTAAGTCCCCTGATGCCGTACTACGGGCTGGTTCCCAAGTCCCGGCAGAACGGAAACCTAACTGTCAGTTTGTCCGGAAGGCGTGTTCACGTCAACGTCAACAGCCGCCGACACACGGAAACCAAATGTAAGCAGAGGAGACTAGGCACTTCGATAGTTTATTGATTTATTGATGAACGCATTACTCTTTAATTTGGACGACGACGACGATGGAGCGTATGTGTAAAGAGCTAGAGTTGACGTATGATTGATATATTGCGCTTGCGGAGTACGCAAGGAAACACCTTTTGTGGTTTATAGATGTTGACTTTTTGCTTTGCAGCGATGGCCATTTTGCGTGGATATGGCGCATATTTTCTCCCCCAACTCCTTTTTTTTCTTTGCAAATAATCGTAGGTAATTTCTTTCTTTTTTGAGGTGATCAGAAATGGGCAAGTCTCGCTAGGACGAGACAGTTATAAGAGGTCAACTGTCACCAATGACACACCAGAAACAATTACTTCTTCTATTGTTACCGAACTTAAACGAAGCCACGAAGAAGAAGCTATGAACGAAGCTTGCCGGACAGACGAGGGATAGGGAAATATGCCACTCCTTTCGCACCTAAGATTACTCTGTGAAAACAAACTCGGCAGATAAGATTCTGACTAGTTGTTTATTTATGCAATACCCTGATACCATGTAAACTCATTAGAGACTCCTATTTACCAGCCCTCCTAAACTCATTAGAGAATCCTATTTACCAGCCCTCCTATCTAAAACCAATGTTTATTTCATGAGAACACGTGCCAAGCTCATGTATGTTTAAGTATCTTTGTATATCATAAAGGACAATCTCAGTTTGATAAGGCCGACTTTCTGAGCCATGACATAATGTAACGATTTCCTAAGTAAACACAGAAATAATTAAGCTTTGTTACATTTAAGCCCCTTATCTATTTTCTTAGACTTTGTGGCATCTGCAGTGCAGTTTCATAAAGCTATATACATACATACGTAGTAAATACAAAAATAATTAAAATTTAGTTTTAAGCTCCTTATCGCTTTTGTTTACTTTGTCGCATCTGCAGTGCAGATTCATAAAGCTGTGCAAGCATTGTACCTGCTTATTATGTCATTTAAAACGTTATGGTACTTGCGGTTAATATTGGCGGTACGGTAGGCCAACCTGTGTTAAGGGGACGCCGCTGAGGTAGGTCGCGAAATTTAAATTTTCAATGTTTTTTGGCAATTTGCAGGTCAGTGTCAAGTTGTGTGTTGATTAATATATGATTCGCGAACGTAACAGACATGGCAATGATGATTTTAACGACTATAATCCTGTAAATACATAGGTACTTGTTACTCTCGTGAATCATATTTTATTCAACATACAATGACAGACCAGACACTAACCAGCCCCCTAATTGCGTAACATACTATCAATCACAAAGACACTTCGTAGAACTTTCATGTGAGGTCTAATTCGAGTAACGCCATCAAAAATATCGTATGTCGCAGTTTGACACGCTGGGGCGGGCGTGAGACTCGTGCGTGACCTTCGGGCAACACGTTTTACACACGGCTGGTTTATTTATAAAACATATACGTTTGATCTACTGCTGTTTTTTGACTGCTTCGTTGGTCTGAAGATTCTGGGTTCGATAATCGGGTCGTGTAAAGTGTTATTGGGTTTTTTCCATCTGGAATTTCTCAGTAGCAGCCTAGTCTGGATTGGTGCCCGGTTGATGGTAATAAACTTGCCCCCTTGGACTTAAACATAATTGGCGAAATGTGGGTGTACTACAGGTACACTTCTGCCTAATCCAACGGGTGATACAGGCGTTATGTTATGGTTTATCTATGAGATGAATCCCATTTTACTAGTTTACTGAATGCAGGGCTACTTTTTAAGAAACTCAAAGGGGACGGTACAGTGATGTTCGTGCAATTGTATCGTGTTTCATTTCTGCAGCCTAATTGTGTAACACAATATCAATCACAAATTGAATCATTTTGAAGGATTTTGCTAATGCTTTAAATGTTCGAAAAATTTATCTGCTCAACAATGTAAATAATGCAATGAATGTTGTTGAACTGTCAAAATGAAAGTCATTCCTACTGTTAGTGTGTTACGCAATTACCTCGCCGTAGACTTTCCTTATTATTTGATAAATTATCATCTAACTATTAATACTTCCTCTTAGGAATCAACCTACTTGCAATGTTGCATTAAGTTTCCAAGAATTACAGAATTCAATAGAATCTTCTCTCTTTCAGGATCTTCAAAGATACCAGTGATAAGTCGGGCCCTATCAAAATACCCGCGCTGCGACATTTCTTTTTAACCCCCGACGCAAAAACGACGGGGTGTTATAAGTTTGACGTGTCTGTGTGTGTTTGTTTTAAGTACCATCCGAGGACGTGCGTATGAATACACAAGGCACGACCGAGGACCTTTTCAAAGCGAGGACCTTTTCGAGGGTCCTCGGTTTGACTTGACCAAAGATTCGTATTCTGCAAGCGATTTTGAGTCTTTCTATATACTTATTACGAAAAAGTTGTCTGAACCTCGGTTTGATCAAAAATATTCATAAGCATACACAAACATTGTGTATCCACCAGATGGTGCCACTCTCGCCTCATACACAGGCTCTTTACACTCATTTCACGTTTGTTGTATTATCCGAGGACCTATGTGTGAACTTTAACACAAAAGACCTCGGTTAGGTAGCTTTTCCAGACAATGTGTATTTAAGACCTCGGTTTGCTAGATTTTCCGAACAGTGTGTATTCTAGTCCTCGTTTCGATAGTTTTCCTCGTGTTTAGAAGACGAGTTATGTGCTATCATTTAAATAAAATTATGAAGGAGAAAAGCGAAGGTAGACTGAATCCTTAAACAAATCGTTAGTAGCTACTAGGTGCACGAGGAATAATCAGGCTTCTTCTGCAGTATGTACTAAGTACCTAGGCCTGCTTAGATTATACAATATTATGATTTGCACCACAAAATATTATATTGGCAGGAGCTGAATATGTGTGCTCTTCATAAAGAACCTAAAGTAAATGTCTTCCGAGCCGAAATGTCAGCAGCCAGATTTGAAGCAAACAAAAAGTACAAAGAAATAAAGAATATGAACGTACTAAAGAAAACAACATAAACTTTACTGAAATAGAATCTATTCTATTCATTTTAAAGTTTATTTTAAAATGAATAGAATAGATCTTTATTTGCACAGAAAGTAGGTATAAGTTACAGATATTAAGTTTAAAATGATCCTTATACTAACTACCTTAACTAAGGCACGCAAACAGTTTTAGCTAAAAATGATCGGACACATACATTAAATACTTTTCTTAAATAGGGCGGTATCAGAACCACTAACAATTGGCAAATTTTTATATTGTCTCCTGATTGGCCGGTTTCTATTTGTGGACATTTTATTTTAGTATAAAGTATTTTAGTATAAAGTATTCCCATCACTTTATTAATAATTTTAGGGACTTAAATACGTACGCAGCTATCTGTTACTATTAAATTGCACACATACAGCGTTAGGTTAAAAAGTACATACGCATCTACACTAAGTTTTTTGCATACTTCTTCTGCTTGTGGTTTCTAAGTTAATTGGCTATCTATCATAATGCCAAGGAATTTGGCAACTAGTACTTGGTCAACTTTTTGTCCATTATAGTTTAAATGTAAGACTTCTGGTGGAATCCATTGATAAAAATGCATTACATTAGTCTTTGGTATATTAATCATTAAATTATTTTGGTCAAGCCAGCGTATAATGTTTATTAACGTTTCATTTATGTTATTATTATTATTAATGTATAGCAAAAATAATAAAGGGCCAAGGACACTGCCCTGCCTGTGGTGCGCGATACCTAATAATTCTTGCCTTAGATAAATATTTTTCATCGTGCTTACTTTTTAGACATATTCTAGATATTTCTGTGTGCTGCTTACGATTATTAAGGTATGATTTTAAGAGATTAAGTACATTTCCTCTGATGCCTATGTCTAGCTTTTTTGTAATAATTTCATGATCAACACAATCAAATGCCCTCGTCATGACCGTGAAAATTGCACAAACTGGTACTTTTTTTATCCACATTTTGCAATATAACATTTATTAAATCGTAAACCGCTGTATTTATACCCTTATTTTTTCTGAAACCCTTTTGGTCCGCACTTAAAACATTATATTTGGACAGGAAATTATTAACAGAGTTATAAATTATTTTTTCTATAACATTAGAAAAAATGGGTATTAAAGTAATTGGACTACAATTTGCTAGATCTTCTTTAAAAAAAGTCTAAAGTGGCTTCATTATCATCTGCCTAGCCTTTTCCCAACTATGTTGGGGTCGACTTCCAGTCTAACCGGATGCAGCTGAATACCAGTATGTTACATGGAGCGACTGCCTATCTGACCTCCACAACCCAGTTACTGGGTAATAATATAATAAATAAAGTGGCTTCATTATAATTGTTTTTAAACTATCCGGAAATACTCCAGTACTGATACATAAGTTAAGACACAGATGCAAGGCGATGTCGCCTGGTACGAATTTTACAGCCTTTGTTGATATACCATCATATCCAGTGCTACTTTTAATTTTTAATGATTGTATCGCTCTCATAATATCTTGCGGTACTACTGGATGCATTAACATTGAGTTAGGGTTACTTGTCAAATTCGTAGTGTCCGGTGGTTTCGTCATGTTATTTTGTGTCTGGTCAATAAAATAGTTTTTAAAAGCGTTTGCAACGTCTGTCGGATTAGTAATGGTACTATTTTGAACTTTATATGAAACAAATTATTTAACAAACTTTTACCAACGTATAGAAATAATCATCAAGTTGCAACAATACCTTTGAGAAGCGATTCGCTCGCGCGCATTCGAAGCGTGCGCTCGGGTACCATAATTATCGGTGTCAATATACATCACGCGATTAGTGCTACCTGACGTTAGCGAAATAATAATTTTTAATTTATATAATGGGAAGTGGAGAAGAAGATGATGACTCGGGTGTTGAGGAGAGTTTACCTATCAACCAACAACAAGTTGAAAAATCGTTGGAATCGAGTAATTTGCGAAATAATGTAACAAAGGAAAATGAGAAGAGATTAGCTGAGAAAAGAAAAGAAAGAGAAGATGAGAGTAACGAGGATGATGACTTTATTACTGTTAACAGAAGGAAACCCAAACGTTTAATTCGAAGCAATTCATCGGAAACCGAAAAGATGAGGGTAGATGTGGAAAAAAATGTGAACTCCCAGGATAAATATGAAGTATGTATTACGTCGGTTGAAAATATGCCCAAGCAAATGGCATTAGCAAAATTATTAAGATCTGAAAATATAAAAAACGTATTAAGAATTAAATTCAAAAGTTTTAACAAAGTACTTGTTCAATTTCAAGAAAAGGAAGATGCTGATAAACTATTAAATTGTATAAAATTTAAGGAAATGGGATGTAGATGCCAATTGATTAATGAGTTGTCAATATCTTATGGTGTGGTAAAAGGGGTTGATCTTGATATGAGCGATGAAGAGCTCATGGGCATTTTTGAATCTAGTACCGAAATAGCATCTATAAAAAGATTAAAACGAGTTGATTCGGAGGGTAAGTGGATTGCCAGTGAGTCAGTGAGAGTTGGTTTTAAAAGTAAAAATTTACCACTTCATATCTACGCGTACGAGTGCCGGTTTAAAGTTGATTCATACGTGTTCCCAGTGACTCAATGCTCGGGATGCTGGCAATTTGGACATGTAACAAAATATTGTCCTACGAAGAAGAAGTTGTGCCCAAAATGCGGGGGTAATCATGTGAATTGTGAACTTATTAACTTCGTATGCCTTAATTGTAAGGGTGATCACCTTGTCATCGACAAAACTTGCCCTTTCTTTTAAAAGAAAAAGAGATAAGGAATGTGATGAGTAGCGAGCAGTTAACATATAGAATGGCACTTCAAAAAGTTATTGAAAAACGACAGAACAATAAATACACTTCAAATAATACCTCTAAAAACCTTATAAAACCTACAAACTTAGAAATCCGAGCTAAAAGCTACGCTAGTATTATCTCAGGAAACAAAACAGGATCAATACAAAATCAAGAAGAATTTGCCGAACAGTCAGCTCAAGAAGAAGAAGAAGAAGAAATGGAAGTAATACAACAAGATAGCACAGAGAATACAGCACTTCCAGCTCAGAGAAATGCAGGTGGGGGAATAAAAACTAAAATTAGGAAAAGTCGGAATGCTCTAAAACAACCGATCGGAAAAGAAATAAGAAAATCTCTAAATGAAGAACATAGGGAAAGAAACGAGCAATTACGATATAAGTTTGAACTTAAAAAGTTTATTAATAAGTTTAAAAATATTTACAAGTCTGAAGGTACTTTTGAGGATAAAGTTATATTGGTAATTAAAATTATTTATGAAGAAATTAAGGAGATGTTACTAGGTAGGTTCTTAAGTGGAGGGATTTTTGAAAAATTAATAGATAATTTCGATGGATAATACACACAAAAATATAAAAATTAACTTATTTCAATGGAACTCTCAAAGTCTTCGTCCTAAACTGAATCTCTTTTCTGAGCTTCTAAATCAGGAAAATGTCCACATAGCAATTTTGAGTGAAACATGGTTAGATCGTGAAACTGATATTCATATTAGAGGCTATAACATATATAGATCAGACAGATATGATTCCTACGGAGGCGTCTTAATTTTAGTGCATAAATCCATAAGGTCTCATCTATGTTCGGTTCAAGTTCGAAATGGTGGAATAGAAATTGTTTGCGTTAAATTGATAAATTGTAAAAATATAAAAAACGTTGTAGCTATTTATTGTCCATCGTCTGTCCAAACACAGTTTTCAGACTGGGATCAGATATTTTCTTTGTTTTCAAAAAATACCTTGATAGCAGGCGACTTCAACGGTCATCATACCAACTGGTCCGTTAAAACCGATATGAGAGGTACGCAAATATTGGACGCGGCACTGGAAAATTCATTTGTTTCTCTTAATAATTGTGCGGCTACACGGGTTAAATTAGTAAGTGGAAATTTGCAAGAAACCTCACCGGATATATCATTCGCATCTTCGGACATTGCGATTACATTTGACTGGCAAGTTTTCAACGAAAATTTGGGTAGCGATCACATGATCATTAAAATGTCAACCAGCATAAATAACGATTTTATTATTAAAAAAAAAAGAAACTATTCTAAAGCTAATTGGAAGGGATACCAGAATTACCTCACACAAAATTTTAACCCCCCAAGCGACAATGTTCAAGAAATGTACGATTATTTTTTAATTCAAATTAAGAATACCGCAGATAAATATATTCCTTTTATTAAAAGCAGTTGTCAACCCTCTAGTAATTTTAAACCAAGAGAATACTGGAATCCGGAGCTATCTAAAATAGTAGCCCAGCGTAGATTGTGTTTATCCAATTTTCGACGCAACCCAACTCCTGACACTTTGACCAAACTAGAAGAAAAAACTAAAGAATCTCAAATATTAATCCAAAAAGCTAAGTCCGCAGGCTGGCATAGATTTTGTAATTCCATCGATGAAGTAACGACAGTGTCTGAAATGTGGCGACGAATGCGTTGGATAAAGGGCTTTAAGCAACGTAGAAGTTACCCCCCCATCGAGAAACAAAAAGAATTACTGTATACATTAACACCTGATTATGTTCCGAACCGAGCGCCTTTGTATGTCTCTAGCAATGAAGTCTTAGAACGCGAATTCAATATTCATGAACTTGAAAACTGTCTCACAAAAAAAGATTCAGCTCCGGGCGAGGATGGTATATCATATTCTATGATCATCAATCTACCCGTCATTATTAAATTTTATCTGCTTAATATATACCACCATATTTTCAAATTTAGTATTGTACCGCAACAGTGGCGTCAGATCCAAATAATTCCAATACCTAAAGCTAATAATTCTAATGCTGATCCTAAATTAAGACCAATATCTCTAATCTCATGTGTATGCAAAATCTTTCATTTAATGATAGCAAAACGATTAGAATGGTATGCTGAAAGGAAAAAATTTTTATCACCATGCACCGTTGGTTTTAGAAGATCTTATTCATGTCTCGATTCATTAGCCCGTTTGGTCACCTATATCCAAATTGGATTTTCTAGAAATATCCCCACATTGGCATGTTTCTTGGACATTGAAAACGCCTATAATAACGTTTCGATTGACGTAGCAGTAAGTATTTTGGATAAACTTGAGATTGGAGCTAAATTTTGTTCTTATATATGGGCGTTTTTGAGTGAAAGGTATTTAAAGATCAAATCTGAAAATAGTGATGAGTTAACAGTTAGGTGGACTAATAAAGGTTTGGCTCAAGGAGACCCTTTGTCACCATTACTTTTTAATTTAATAACACACAAACTGTGTCAGCTTCCGCTTGAGGTATTTTTATCTCAATATGCAGACGATTTTGTCATCTATGTTAAACACAAAGATATTAAAGTATGTGAAAAGTATGTACAAAATGCGTTGGATTCTATTGTAAGGGTTTTGGATGAACTTGGTTTGCAATTATCTTCAAGTAAATCTACCTTTTGTTTGTACAGTAGGGGCAGGCGTAGAATGCTTCCTACGCTAAAAGTAAATGAGCAAACCTTGATTTTATCTGAATGCATAAAATACCTAGGTATGTGGCTAGATAGAAGTCTCCGTTGGGGCAAACATATAAATGAAACAGTAAGTAAATGTTTAAAATTTCTAAATCTATTAAAAGTTCTAACGGGTTGCTCATGGGGAATACACACAAAGCATATACGTAGGTTATATATTTCACTAATTCGAAGTCGAATTGACTATGGGTGTTTTATGTATGATTGTAGCGCAAAATCTCATGTTTCCAAGCTAGATAAGTTACAGAATCAAGCCCTGAGAATTATAGGTGGATATATCAGAAGTTCCCCAATCCATGTAATGGAGTCTGATTTGAGTATTCCCCCACTATTTATACGAAGAGAGTATTTAGCCTATAAGTATTGTTTGAAAATAATGTCATGGTCAAACAATATGACAGTTAGCTTGATTGTGGATCTGAGTGCCCTTTGTAGTATCAAATATTGGGAAAACAAAAAAGTACCCTTATTGGTTAAAATGTATAATGATGTAAAGCACATAGATGTTCTTTCAACAGATGTTCATAAAATGTATAAGTTAGAAACTTGGACAACTGCTATTGAGATAAAAAATGTAATCCATGTTAATCTAGAATGTGTAAAGGGTCCTAAATCCTATTATAATCCAAATTTATTAGTGTTCGAAGTTATAGCTGAGTTAAATTCTATGTATTGTAATTGGCACAAAATTTTTACAGATGGTTCAAAGGATACTTCCGGTCTAGGTGCAGGGATATTTGATCAAAGCTTAGGAACTAATCTCGGTTTTAAAATAAATTGCAATGTATCAATAATGACACTGGAACTCATTGCAATCTATCAAGCGATCCTTTATGGCCGAAATCAGAATTTTAAAAGAATCGTTATTCTTTCAGACAGTAAAAGCGCACTGCAGCATATTGCTCGATGTGCCTCTGGTTTCAGAGGTGCATCGATAGCATATGATATTCTTGAAAATATTATTTTATTATTTAAGAATAAAATAGAAATTAGGTTGCAATGGGTTCCAGCTCACATTGGACTACGTGGTAATGAGGAGGCCGACCGATTGTCTAAATTAGCAGCAGGAGAGGGTACAACAATTGACTACTTACCTGATTATTGGGAATACATATCTAAATATAAAGTGATTTGTTATAAATCCTGGAAACAACACTTTGAAAGTATAAGTCAGCAAAAAGGTATATGGTATAGGAGCATACAAGGCGAACCTTCTCGTTTACCTTGGTTTGATGTCGATCAACTAAGTAGACATTATACTAAATTAATTCTAAGACTTCGCTCTGGACACTATCCGTCAGCGAAATTTGCATTCCTCATGAAAAAAGCTGATTCACCGAATTGCAGAGAATGTAATCAGATTGAGGACGTGCAGCATTTGCTGATGGATTGTGTCCGCAACAGGCGCGAGAGGGAGTCACTTTTGAAAGAATTAGACTTAAATAGACTTGACGTTGGATTAATACAATCAATTTTATCCCAACCAACTTCTGAAGGTGCCAAAAAGTTAAGTCATTTAATAACAGTCCTTCATCAGTGACGTCTATCCTTACCCCATGTTTTATATACTTAATTGTTTAACTGGTTATACTACTGGTACTGGTATAGTGTATCTGTTAATTAACTATAAGGTTTAATGTAACAATAGTAAAAGGCACGATGGGGTTGACATGTCTGTTTAGATAAAAACCCCAAAACAAATAAAGAGAAAAAAAAAAAAAAAAAAAACCTTTGAGAAGCAGATAACAAAACTTACATAACAGTTATTAGAAAACGAGTCAAACAAAACGACAGAAACCATAATTATAAGAGATCAACATAATTTGGGCTAAAAACTTAACATTACTTAACACAATGCTTAGTTAGAAAAGAACATAGAAATATCATCAAGTGAGATCAAAATAATTTGGGAAGCATGAAAACTTAATAACTAGCTATAAAATGATTAAAGATAAATCATTCATGTCAACGGCCTGTGAAATTCAAAAGTTATTGTTTTTCTCGCTAAATAACACAATGCGGGATCATGGAAACTGATAATAAAAAGGATTCATTGTTGTATCATCAGTTTTGATCAACGTATTTATTAGTTGTAAGTAGCGAAAAACGCAAGAAAAGAAAAAAAGGCAGGGGAGCTGACATGTGACATGTGCCTTAAAGAAATAATGATCTTTGGTATAATCAACACTATTAGTTACATCACGTTTAATAAAACAAAATAGCAAACATTCTTTGGAATAATCTATACCAGCATCTTTGAGATCTAGAATTTAGACTTCAATTGTCTCTTCTTTAACCCGGCTTATCTGAAAGAAACGAAATACCTAATAACTTGATATTGTATTAAATACCTATCATGAAACTGAAGTTTCTGAATTCTGATTTATCTACTCATTTTAAACCTGAAATCTAGTTTTACTTTATTTTCGTAAGCTAAATTTGAAGACGATGCGACCAACTATTAAGTAGTTCCCCAATAAAGAAACGACCCTGGCTGCAGCATCAGCACAAACTGGTAATTATTTTAGTTTTACAACTTAAACCTACCGCGTATGCTAAATTTCAAGACGATGCTATCAACTGTTGAGGAGTTCTCTCATGAAGAAATGACCCTGGCTGCAGCATCAGCACAAACTGGTAATTATTTTGGTGTTACTAGATAAACTTGAGGAGTTCCCTTATGAAGAAACAACCTTGGCTGCAGCATCAGCACAAACTGGTAATTATTTTAGTTTTACTACATAAACCTAACGTGTATTCCAGACTTGAATACAATGCCATTAACTGTTAAGGAGTTCCCTCATGAAGAAACGACCCTAGCTGCAGCATCAGCACAAACTGGTAATTATTTTAGTGTTACTAGATAAACCTAATGCGTATGCCAATTTTGACGACGATGCTATCAAGTGCTGAGGAGTACCGTCATGTAGAGACGACACTGGCTGCAGCATGATACTATAATAATATATTCATTTTGAAGTTGTTTAATAACTTACCTTTCCTCCACAGTGATTATACTCATCTTATTCGCGGTCCGCATCAACGACAAACGTAAAGACATCGACTCGTCCTCGCTTGGTACTTCGTTTTAGAAAAAGTGTGTAAGAAATAAATCGGAACATTCTACTAACATTGATATAATTATTATCATACACGTAAAATGTTTTAGGTAGGTAGATTTTCCAGGTCCTCGGTTTGTACAAGTTCTACGCGAAAAACTGTCCTCGGTTTAGTGATATAAAGTCTAACACAACGTCCGCACTTTGTACAAGCTATAAGAAATATTGTGTAAAAATACGTCCTCGGAAGGGCGTCGCAGAGCATACGTCAGAGGTCCTCGGTTGGCTTACACAAAGTCCTCGTATGTGCATCACTGGTCACATTTAGCAGTGTATTTCAGGTCCTCAGTATGATAGCCGAAATTCATACAGAAAAATGTTGAGATAGCATTATCCCAATAAGCTCATCACTATTGATTTACTCACCTGTCTCTTTCTATCTTACTCTAAAAGGCCAACGAGGTATTTAAACCAGTTTTTTGGAGGGTCCTCGGTTCGTTCTAGTACTAACACGGTCCTCGTAAGGGTGTCTGTACAAACAGGGGTGTGTGTGTGTGTGTGTGTGCGTGTGTGTGTGTGTATGTCTGTCTGTGGCATCGTAGCTCCCGAATGGATGAACCGATTTTAATTTTGTTTCTTTTGTTTGAAAGGTGAATTTGTCGGGAGTGTTCTTAGCTATGTTTGATGAAAATCGGTCCAAGATGGCCGCCGCTACAAAATGGCGGATTACATATTTTTTCACAACTCCCTCAATATGGGTATCAAATGAAAGGGCTTGACTAGTAGAATACTATACACTATGATAAATTTCAAATCCAAGATGGCCGCCACCACAAAATGGCGAATTACATTTTTTTTTTCACAACTCGCTCAATATGGGTATCAAATGAAAGGGCTTGACTAGTAGAATACTATACACTATGACAAATTTCAAATCCAAGATGGCCGCCACCACAAAATGGCAAATTACATTTTTTTTTCACAACTCCCTCAATATGGGTATCAAACGAAAGGGCTTGACTAGTAGAATACTATACACTATGACAAATTTCAAATCCAAGGTGGTCACCACCACAAAATGGCGAATTACCAAAAACCTGATTAAATACCAGATTACCTGAATCTTAAAACGCAAGAAAATAAAAGAAAAGAAATAATAAGGAGTCCTTACAAAAAGCATGAAATAAAAAATTAAATTAAAAATTTAAAAAACCCCCGACTACGAGAAACCCTATAAAAAGAAAAAAATAACCTTGAAATTATGACCCTACGTAAGTACGTATGAAATTTTTTGATTAAATATTGTCCTGTCGGGGGACCGCTTCTATTTTAAACTTTGACAGAACGTTAGGCTAATAATTAGAGCGGTCCCCCGACAGGACAATATTTAATCAAAAAATTTCATACGTACTTACGTAGGGTCATAATTTCAAGGTTATTTTTTTCTTTTTATAGGGTTTCTCGTAGTCGGGGGTTTTTTAAATTTTTAATTTAATTTTTTAAATGTCGAAACGTCATGCTGAGATAGGAGCCTTTTAGCCGCGTATAGGATTTTTTGTTTCATTTTTGTTTTTATTACTTTGTTTGTATAATTTGTTTTAATTTTATTTTAACTGTGTTTATAATCATTTCATTTGCGAATATGGGTACAGACGCCAGCACATCAAGCTACTACAATCTGTCAAATTTCTTTAATAGATTTTCAACTTTATCTCTAAAGAATTAAGGTTCAAGTTTGATGGGGAAAATTTGACAGTTTCGGGTAGCTTGACCTGCTGGCGTCTGTACAAAAGAAAAGGTCTCATACAAAAAATAGTGTCCATTAACCATATCCTACCATAAGGCATGCAAATTTATAAATACACAAGTATCTACTATCTATTTAAAATATCGTATGGAGTAACATTTTATAAGTTTATCCTGTTAAATATTCAGTGACAGAGTAATAGGCTTTTTTTTAGTTTATGATCCTGTACGAGTCGCAATAAATACTTTTTCTTTCTTTCTTTCTGATAACAATCCCAAAAAGTGATACATATTGTATTTCTCGAATAGATGTATGAATCAGCAAATTGAATTGCAAACTCACACGCAATTCTTCAAGCGTAATAATCAACATTTCATCAAGGATTTACTTTTTTCTCCCCCTATTAAATACGGCGAAATGTTGGGTGCAGTGCGCAAACACTCTAACCTAGCCTTCATCCAGAGTATGGAGTAGGTACAGACGCCAGCAGGTCAAGCTACCCGAAACTGTCAAAATTTTCCAATCAACCTTGCACCTTAACGCTTCAGCGATAAAGTTGAAAATCTATTAAAGAAATTTGACAGATTGTAGTAGCTTGATGTGCTGGCGTCTGTACCTAGGTATTTCAGAGACCACCAACCCGCACTGGGCCCGCATGGTGGATTACGGCACACTCCCTCTCACAGAGAGGAGGCCTGTGTCCCAGCAGTGGGAGCATTATAGGCATATATGATTACCTAACTAAATATGGCTGCATATCGGTATCCCACCCGGAGCGACAACCTGACCTTAACCTGTTCGACCAGATATGTATTTTAACAAAGCGTCAGAAAAAATACAAACTCAACTAATAGTTCAAACTGAAATCACGAGAGACGGTAATGATCATTTTTATCCCGAATTTCTGTACATAAATATTATCTTAGTTATCTGTGGTCTAAATGTCAACTGTCAAATTGCTAATTGGCGCCAATGTTTAATTGTTATCTATTGACGGCACCATTTTTTTTTTGTCTCGACTCTCGAACTTATCTGTTGCGATTATAGGGTCGTGTTTAGTCAGGTGTTTGGCTTATTATCAAATAGGTGTATTGGGACTAGCGTTGCCAGGTGTCCGGATAAAGCCGGACATAGGTAGGCTTTTTGATTGCGTGTCCGGTCAAAATAAACGGTATCCGGCTTGTCCGGCTTTTGTTAGGGTTTTTACATTTCGCAAACGCACGAGCGCCGATGACTGATTATGACAATAATCAAAAAAGCTTGATTTTACATACAAATTTTTTGTCGTACCTATTAATACTGAGACACAAAATCCTCAATAATGTAGGGTGTCCGGCCTTTCTACCCAAATGTCCGGCCAAACTGGCTGGTCTGTCCGGCTATTAGGTTTGGCGACCTGGCAACCCTAATTGGGACACCAACACCAACACCAACACCTGAATTGTAGTAAATGCCTCAATTGAATGGGAAAATAATTATGTTTATGTAGCTACACCATAAATAACTTTTGTTATTTTGGTTATCAAGAGGCGCGTGGCTAAATAATAACAGCCGCACAGATCGATCAGGTTAAGCTACAGTAGCCACGGTTTGATTGTGGATGGGTGACTATCTTTAGCGATACCCCTCCGTGTCTCGCCGTTGGTCCCGGCTGTCATTCGTGGACCTTTGACAGTCGTTACGTGTAGTGGAAAACCCGAAAGTGTGACAACCAGTCGTTCCAAGGGGGTATTACCCAGTAATTGGGTTGTGGAGGTCAGTTATGCAGTCGCTCCATGTAAAATACTGGTAATCAGCTGCATCCGGTTAGACTGGAAGTCGACCCCAACATAGATAGTTGGGAAAAGGCTAGGCAGATGTTATTTTGGTTATCCAATGAGAAAAACAAACAGCTCTAATAGACTAGAATAAACTAGCGTTTTATTCAATAACCTATAAATACCGGATGAAACTTTTTTCCCGTCTCGAAAATAATAAGGTGTAGGTATTGTGTATGTGGAACAAAAGCCATACACGAGAATATTTGCAAGTAAAGTGTAGGTTCCCTCTCGTACACTATCAACCTTGCAGGACTGGATTATTAACATCATAAACAACAACTTGTGTTATATGACTTTTTACAAAACATAAAGTACATTTACCAAAACCGTTGCTCTATCAAACCCCCGCTCCCCTGCGCTGAATTTTGTACTAGACACGGCAGTTTGTTTACCTAACTAGCGATTTCTTTTGCTTTGCGTAGAGTTAGTAACAGAAAATCGAAACGAACAGAAAATTTAATTGAAATATTTTTTTATTGTATGAAAGTCTGATGAATTAAAATCTGAGTGATGAATTATAAATAAAAGTCATAGAACATAAGTGGTTGTTTGTGATGTTAGTAATAGTCCTGAGAATAACCCTGTATATTATACCTAGGTACTCATTTAACAAGACGGTAAAAAATGTCATCCGGTATACTTCGTTTACCTGTCTGAATTCTAAACAAGAACACACATTTTAATACACCGACAATTCGTACTATCAGTAGGACACTACAAATCCCTACAATTTACATGACTGTTTGTTTATCTTATTTGAAGGTTTATTCTTTATTAAAGACGTAGTGTCTAGACTAGTGATTCTCAACCTTTTACTTAGCGGGCCGCAGTTTCCTGACATGGAGACATGTAGCGACATCTACATTTATCAAGTGCAACTCTCACGAACCCTAAATCATACTATCAGTTTGCATGAGGAGCCTGTGTTCGGCGCCAATACTGCAAAATTTCAACGGAAACCACACTTGGTTATGATCTTATGACCGATTTATTTTTGGGTCCTTTTAATTTTTACCTAAATATAGAATCACAGATGACGGAATAGTAGTATAAGTACAGATGCCAGCAGGTCAAGCTACCCGAGTGTCAAATTTTCCCAATCAACCTTGAACCGTAATGCTTTAGCGATAAAGTTGAAAATCTATTAAAGAAATTTGACAGATTGTAGTAGCTTGATGTGCTGGGCTCCCATGGGACTCCCAGGCCACCACTTGAGCATCGCTTTTCAACTGTATCTTTTAAATCTTTCTACATAGCGACTATCAAATACAAAGTTTGCAGATAAGTAAAGTTTATTGTGAAGAAAAAAGTGTGAAACATTCCACGCCAATCTGGTAATTTATACGCTCACATCAAGACTGTATTCGCCTGATGTTTTCGTTTCGTGTAAGTAATAAAGATCTTGTTATATGTTCCTATACAGATAAGACCGATAAGAATCTCTCTTTTTAAGTCCTTATAGGAGGGAGCATTGTACTAAGAGGCCTACACTACACCCACAGCAGTGGGTGGAACAAGGCTGCCAGTGTCGATAACTCGATAATGATTAAGAAAGAGCGAGCCATCAACCAGACATAAATGAAGACTCAGGGCTGGTTTCCCCGAAGGGCGGAGCAGGAGGAAACCTACGTTTCGCTCAGTTATTCGCAGCACAAATTTAATGTCCGTTGTAAATCCTTAAAGTTATTGAAAAACCGCTTTAAAGTTGACCCTCATCATTTCAGTTCTTTGAAAAGGTTTACCTTAGTCTTGGGTGAAGGATAGCGGCGGAGCCAGCCTTCCGCTCAGATCAATGTCAAGGGCGGCTGCTCAGTTTCCTAGCAGAACCCAGAACGGAAATGAGGTCACAGACGTAAGCTTAGATATCCAACGAGACCCTGCATGGAAGGACAGGAAGGTCCTTTCAGTTTGGTTTGGAATAGGGCGGCGTTCCCACATAAATGTACCTATAATTACAACATGGATGATGTACCTACCTAACTAATATTTTCATATAAACGCGAAGCGTGGACACTTCCATAGTTTCTTGTCCGTTCATTACAACATGGATAGAGTACCTATCTAATATTTTCATATAAACGCGAAGCGTGGACACTTCCACAGTTTCTTATCCGTTCTCTTCGCTTCTCGTTAGAAACTTAGTAGGTACGTTTTGAGACATCTAGCTTCATATATCTGACAGATCGACTCCTTGACAATTCAAGTGTTATTGAAATAAATACTTCTAGTTTGATCTTCAGAAAATGCCAGGAATTAAAAAAGTGAAGTGTTCTTGAGTGAAGGGTAGGCCGCGCTGAGGCAAGGTGGGGTAAACGATCTTGGCAGGATAACGGTAGCAACTGGATGAGAGTACCCGAGGATGTGATTAAATGGCGTGCTATATAAGAGGCTTACATGGTAAATACATGCATAGCATAGCAGAATCAGCCTATAATGTCCCCACTGCTGAAACACAAGCCTCCTCTCGGTGAAAGAGAACGGGCCATAATCCAACACGCGGGCCCAGTGTGAGTTGGTAGATGTTGGTAGGACATGCCGGTTTCCTCACGATGTTTTCTTTTACCGTTTTGAGAGCAGTTGTGAAGAAATAATTTACACGTATAGCGCCTGTCTGTGTTCGAGACATAGTGCTGATAACCAAAAAGATCTGTACCTCAAGTCATCTACAACTTAATCATTACAAAACAAAACTAAAATGACTAAATAAATAAAGCTAGTACTCACAGAAGTCACAATTTTATTTCGCTCAAAAATAAACCAAAAACAGCAATTCCGAATTATAACAAACAGGCCTTGACTGAGACAACAAACTAGAGAAACGCACAATATAAACTAAAGAGTTCACGGCTTCGGTAACACGTCGAAACACATCAGTCACATCCGATGAGCTAATTAAAAAAGAACAAAAGGACATATTACCAAAGTAAATTACCATTGTAATCGTAAAATCCTATATTACTTCGCAAAACGGTTATGTTCACGTGTTTATATTTGCAAAGAGAATGGTCATATTAAAGTAACGATCCAAGTAAGAGGTGTAACGAACAAAATAACTTCCTAATTACTGAAGACATAAGAAAAAAAAAATTGATTTTTCAATAAGCAGGATTGTTTAAATTCATTTTGATTTACATATAAATATTATTATGCCGTCAAGTTACACAACAGTCAAAAAAGTAAAATTTTACTAGAAATGTATAGTGCTAACCAAATATCTACTGACTAAAAGACTGAGTACTAGTCTTCAAAAAATAACCCTATTTATTACTCTGGATTTTTTCTAAAAGGAGTTCCAATCTCCCTGTCATCATTGGCTGACCCTTCTTCGTCTTCTTACTCAACTTCTTGAACCGTTCATTCTTCTTCTTCTTATATTCATCCAGCTTTTGTTGCTTCTGCTCTTTGATTCTTTGTTTCTCCTGGTGCTTCTCCAATTTCTCCTGTTTAACTTTATTAAAGTGCTCTTTCGCTTTACGATACGGATCTCTTTTGCCCGTTGTAGAAGATACAGCGTCTTCTTTTTCAAAAAGGTTTTCTTTCTCCAGTAAGTCGGGATGTCGGACATATTTACCAGCTTCTTGAGTTCCATCAGTAGCGTCTTCGTCGAAAGTCTTAGCTTTATAAGTGCCTATAGTAGGATCGTTTTTAATGTCCTTATGATATTCACGAAGCAACCTCTTCTTACGTTGTTCCTCCCACTGCTCTAGCTTGTACTTCTTACTGTATTTCTTGAGACGATAGGCCTTCTTGTCAAACGGCTTTTTCTCTTTGTCTTCTTTATTTAATTCCAGACCTTCGCGGTTCTTATTGAACTCTTTTTGTCTTTTATTCTTGGGTTCCCCTTCGTCTTCGTGATTCTTCTTGAACGGTTTGTCATCGTCCCTTTTCTTTTTCATGAAAAAAGAGTCTCGCTTCTTTTCCATATTTATTCAGACCTATAAAGAAATGAAAAAGCGTGTTTGTCAAAGGGAAAATAAAACAAAATAGACTGCCATACTGACTGCCTTAAATAATTGAGGATTGCAAACATAAAACACATAACAGATTTTAAACGTAAAATATCAATGAGAGATCAATAATTCATAGTTGTGTGTGAACCCAATCGTCTCAATTATCAATATCCATTTGGAAATGCCAAAAACAATTCATAAAATCAACATTTTATCTAAAACAACTAGATATACATATCTCCATACAAGTTGTCTTAGGAGAAATTGTTTGCACCACATATGAATCCCGCTACCAGAAGGATCTTTTTTTTTTAAAAGCTACATAATTATTATAAATAAAATAAGGATAATTAAAAGGCAGTACAGATATAAATATGGCAGTCATGTCATAAGGCAATAATTTCATGCATTACAAATATAATAAAATAAAATAAAAAACACGCCTTTTCATTTCTGTTAATTAAATAAAAAATAAAGTACATAATTTTATTTTTTATTTATTAAAATAGTCATGTACTTATTAAATAGTCAATTAAAACTTTTACAGTAAAATGGAAAGAAATACTTATAGAAATATAATAATTTCATAAATCAATATAAGTAGGTAAGTATGCTATTATGTGTTGAAATAAATATTTAAAAAAAACTATCTTAAGTAAGTACTCCATTTTAGTTTTATTTAGTAGCAAGTAATAAAATATAACTATTTAAATAATTGTTAATAGCAACATTTGTGACTGGTTCATGGCAATCAGCTCACCCCCTATTACATGCAACTTAAACATAACTGGGGAAATGTGGGTGTACTATAGGCACATCTCTGCCTAACCCATCAAAGAAAATAAGTATGATGTTATGTTATGTGTAGCAACATGTAGTTAGCTTAGACAACACATAACCATTGGAGGCTATAACATCACAGAGCTAATTGTCTGTCAAATGCAATAAATTAAGTACCAACTACCAGTATTTTACATGGACCGACTACCTGTCTAACCTCTACAACCCAGTGTGTAAATGATACTCCTTGGTAAAACTAATAGTCAGACTTCTGACGACCCATAACCACTGTCAATGTCAAAGATCTACGAATGACCAACGTATTAACGTGCGAATGGAGTGGTCTCGGTATGTAAAGATGGCCATGACCCATCCACGGACCAACCTCAGCAAGCGTACCTTTACCCGATCGATCAACCCGTGCGGCTGTGATATTTAGCTGCGCCAGAATTTTTACTGTTTAGTTTGTAATTGTATGACGTTTGCATACAAAAGGCATTGCAAAAATATTTTTCACCAGCACCTTTTCTTAGTTTTTACCTGACCAAAAGAAGGGTGTGCTGGTTGACAGATAGTTGACCGTCAGTTGTTTAAGTGAGGGTACCCTAAAGTATACAGTCGTCAGTCACAGTGGTGACAGGTCGTCTTGCTGACCATGGTTTTTGTTATTAGTAATGTACTTCGAAGGTCCTAGTTTATCATTTGTGACTTCAAGATACAGCTAATAGCATAATGCAGCATTGCATATGTAAGCGGCTACGCTCTGTAGGCCTGGAGGTAGGTTCTTTTTATGTTTTTATTATTTATTTCTGCTTGAGAATAGTTTTCAATGTTTTTATTGGTATATTGGAGTGTGAGCCGACATATGGCATATAATTTGATTTAATTGTTTGTTTTGTAATGTCAATTACTTATTATTGTATAGAATCAAGTTTTTCTAATGAACAGACCAGCTGTGCTACTGGGGAGTTTGTTAGAAAAAAATATGCTGATTCTCAGCCTAGTTTAAATAAATTGAAGCAACCTACAACTACCTGAACAGACATTATGGAATGTCAAATAAGTAGGTATCATCATCAGCATCATTTCAGCCGAAAGACACTGCTGGACATAGGCCTCTCCCAAGCACCTCCACTTCGACCGGTTTTGTGCTTCTCGCATCCAACGGATCCCTGCGGCCTTCACAAGTTCGTCGGTCCACCTTTTAAGAGGCCTTCCGACGCTACGTCTTCCGGTAAGCGGTTGTCACTCCAGAACCTTTCGGGCCCATCGGCCATCTGTTCTGCGAGCAATGTGCCTGCCCATTGCCACTTAAGTTTGGCAATTCTTCGGGCTATGTCGGTTACCTTGGTTCTCCTGCGGATCTCTTAATTTCTGATTCGATCACGCAGGGAAACTCCAAGCATAGCCCTCTCCATTGCCGTTTGGGTGACTTCAAGCCGTCTAATAAGACCCATTATGAATAAAGGGCAAATAATGATTTTCTTGTGCATTTTGTCTTACCTAAATAAAGTTTAGCCTAACCACAATGTATGTCTTTTAAACTGTTTATTTTTATCAGGTTATCTCATTACCTTGCCAATCAGCTAATCTGTTCACTTGCATTTTAATTAGGTATTAATTATTAACGTCTTCGTAAATCAACCTAAGCAAGTTGGACGCACTATGGTCTATATCTTGATTGGTATGCGGAATTTAAATTGAACTCAATTGCAATAGGCTTGTCCTATTATGCGAGCTATGACGTCGCTGAACAAATGATATATTATGGGCATTGGTCATGTAATAAAGTACAAATTATACTCGTACTTTGTTATAGCAATTTTTTTCTGTAGAGAATCTCTCACTTCCATCTATGAAATAGGGATCATGATATTTTTTTTTTTAACTCATAAAAATATTTGCTTGCAAATAGTGCAAACAATACTACAAAAAGAATAAAAGCTTAAAACAAGTTATAAACGTTTGAAAATAATTGCTAGTTAAAGACGGTACTAACTTAGTATTGCCGTATGGCGTTCCAGTGTGAGGATAAATAAATAAATAGAAGTGACGTCACGACTATGTAACTTCATACGTCATATTGTCAGTACCGCGCGACACGGACGGGAATAATCCCCACCCAAAACTTTTAAAGCGTGTAGCTTCTCCAAATTTCCATCGATTTTCCAGATTTTTTTCGATGATCTCGTTTTACGTACTACTTATGCCTTCCGTGAAATAACATTATAGCTGTTCAAACATTACCAATATTAGTCATCGTCCCTATTGTTCATAAGTTCATAACTCGGCAGCGCTCGCTACTAGGAAAAAAAGTACTACAGAGTATCTATACAGGGATCAGTCTGATGGTCTATACGACTGTACCACACCCTTAAATTTGGCTGGTCTTTGAAAATACGATCATTATTACTTTTCTGAGCGCTTTAGCGACACGGGACTCTAGGTATCTTCAAACTGATAGTTAATTAACAAACATGCACACTGCGAGACCGCCAATTCGCGTGCGGCATTTGGTTACGTTTACGACAGACGTATGAAGTGAGTATGGATGAAGAATACCCGGTAGCGTTTTTTTTTTGGATTGGCGTCTCGCAGTTCAAACTATGAAGTTGTCGTCTGCTTAGATGGGCTTGCCTGTGGATGCTACAATAAACTAAGGCCTCCACCCAGGGCTTAGAAAACTTAAAACTAAGTGACTACACGCTAAGGGCACCCCATAAGGGACAGGGCAGCAAGGGTCAGGCTGGATCCAAATTACCCGGCAGTGGCAAGCGGGCGATTTTTGTAGTAGTGTAAAGTATTTTTTAAATAAATAATAATTTTATGTGATGTTATTTTACTACTTATCTTTATACGAGACTTTATGAGTTATAAATAAATAACACTAAAGTCTAGTTATCTAGTTGATTAAGACCTAAGTATCAGTTAACAACATTGTTGCAATAGAGTAAGTTGGTTTGTTAAGGTTTGTCAATTTGTGGTGACAAAAGAATTGTTTAAAAAAAATGTGTTACAATTAAAATTGCAACCTTCTAAAGCCTTCAACCTTCTTAAAATCCCACAACTAGGTAGTTGTGGGATTTTAAGAAGGTTGAAGGCTTTACTAACAAGGTTGTTAGTACTTCAAGCAAAGATTAGTATATTTTTTTTTAGAAAATACGAGTAATACCTATTAACTATTATAAATTGGCTAGAATGAACTGGTTATTACTAAATTTAGGAGAGAATGGATGAAAATAGATTGTATTGTACCTTTTAATTTCATTTAATTGTGTCCTCGCCATTATTAACCATTTGCATTATGCCTCGCTATTATAATTAACATTTTTATGTGGTAAGTAAGACTATGTTGGTGTGCCCACGTTGATGGCACGACTTGCCTCCTGTGCCCGGTTGATGGCATTAGACTTGCCCCCTGAGCCCTGGTTGATGGCACAACTCGCCTCCTGTGCCTGGTTGATGGCATTAGACTCATCTCCTGTGCCCAGTTGATGGCATTAGTCTTGCCCCCTGAGCCTTGGTTGATAGCACGACCCGCACTCTGTGCCCGGTTGATGGCATTACTCACCCCCTTTGCCCGTTTGATGACATTAGACTCGCCCACTGTGCCCGTTTGATGACATTAAACTCGCCCCCCATGCTAGTTTGATGACATTACACTCAACCCCTATTACATGGGATTTACAACAAAACTGTGTTAATAATATGTATATTTAGTTCTCTTGAACTTATAAACCATCAGGAATTGAATGTAAACTGCAATCTAACTGTAACATATGTATCTCTTCAACAATTACATGAATAAATAATTTAAAATAATGTGTAGACATGTTTACTTACGTTTTTTGATGAGATGGAGCCTCTATGTGTACTTAGTTATATTTTTGTCAACTACCCTTAAGATGGCCCTCTGACCCAATGTTTGATTTTATTTTTGGAATAATAGATGTAATTCCAATTTATGAGCTGAGATTTTTTCAAAATTTTAATTAGAAATGGTGACTTACTGAATGTTAAAAAGAATTATGGATTTATGAAAGTAGATACAGCCATCTTTGCTAAGCCCTCATGCAAAATGAGGGAGTAAGTGTTTGTAACATTTTGTGCTTGATTGATTCGTTTGTGTAGCTGTGTAATTAGAAACAGTTGAAAATAGTCAAAAACCTGCGTTATCAAGTACTAGAGCAATACGGAGTGACGTAAATTTCGTCACGGTTTACCGAGGTGAATCATACCTTTTATATTCTTCTATAGTATTGACCGATACCAGCACTTTCTGGCTGACATTTCAAGGCGAAACGATGCGCTAGAACGCTTTTTCAGACACATAATACGGTCGCTCTAAGAAATAGGGACTCTTCATTTGACGAACACGTAACAACGATTTTAGCTTAAATAACTACGCCACGCAAAAGTATACTAAATAAACATAGAAATAAATTGCTAATCGAACAAAATATGGTGAAATAAGCAGTGAACTTACCAAAATAAGCCACCCACTGGGTAGGCTTTGAATTATCGGCGGAATCTTGATTGTTTAATTGCACTTGGCACAAAAAAACTTAACCACGGTTATATATTTTAAATCACGGTGTTTCGTGTGAAAATCTTTACCGAGCATGCCCTAATGTGATTTTTTAGATGAATTTTCATAGGAAACGAGATCGACGTTTCGCAAAAATGTCACGAAAGGAGCGAGAAAGGAGAGGAAACGTGCTATGCTGCCATCTACTGCGCTGTCACATTGCATTCGTATCGATTAGACGCCGTAGAACGGAGCATGCGCGCTGATAATATAAAGAAATGCACGATGCGTCCATCTTGTCTTTATTATTTATTCATTTACAATTCTGTACGTACGTTTTTCTATAGTTTGAAGTCAACTTTATTATGTATGAGTGCATAAAATCGATAAATGAAACCACACTGGAAGCATAATAACACGACATTTCTGTATTTTGGAACGTAAACGCGGATTTAGCGACATCTGTGGCGAATCTCAAAATTAAGTACAGAGTTGTAATTTCCTTTTGATTGAATTTACAAGTGAATCCACTAGATGGCATTATAATCCGGATAGCAAGGTTAAAAATAAATATCTTCCCTGGATTTCCCTGTAATCGAATTTTCCAGTTTGTTGCTATGTACATAATAGTTTGTAACTATGTACGTAGTATTTACTTTGTTGTAGATAATGATAAGTCCCTTCCCCCCCCTAATCCCTTAGTCGAGATGCCTGTTAGTTAGCCCCCCCGAAGCTTTTTTTTACTCTCCTACCACCTGTATTCGGGAAGGGAGGGATAGTCGGATAGTCAGAGAATGATACATCAAATCAAATCATGCATGACTGATGACTACCTCGTCCAGAATACAGAGGTTGTGATGTTTTGTATGATATGAAAAGAACTTGGGATTTTTTACCTATTCAGGCAACCAATCCTGTTAAATCTTAAATAAAATGACAAAATAATGATTACATTAATGATTCCCGTAGACATAAGTTCCTAGAAACATAGAATTTTTATTGATCTTGATTAATTTCGAGGATTATAAGGTTTTATTATTGAGAGCAAATAGAAAGTGAAGCAAAATAAATACAATGTTAGTGGCTAGCATGTCAACGTTCGCGAGACCGCGTTAGTTACGCGTATTGAATTACGGTAGTGCCCATATAGAAGGTACAGGCGAGCACAGAAACAATATCAAAGGACAAATTTTGTTTTTATGTTTTAGTATTGATAAGTAGGTACGTACCTATCCTACGTTTTAAATAGATACCTTTGTTTGTAGGTACCTCTACTCTAGTTCCCCATTCTGTCATTTAGTTGCATTGATAAACTGGTAGCGAAGAAGAAGAAGATATTATTTATACTTTGTCCATCCACCTAGCTTGTTTTTTTGAGATATAGTGTGCCCGATTAATGAGAAAATGTTTATCCTAATACGAACCATGAAGTCCTGGGGGTCTACTCCGAAGTAGTATCGGCCGAATGTTCGGCCGTTTCCTGCTACGAAGTTATTATTTGGTTCGGTCGGTTCCGATCCTACACTCCTACACTCTTTCGAATATTGACTATGGTCCCGACCCAACTGAGCCGATCCGAACTTTTTTCGCATTTTTCAATAAATATCGGTTCGACCATGTGTCGGTCCGATCCGAACATTCGCACTTTGCACTTCGGAGTAGGCCCCCTTAAAACCATGCATCCAACCTGCTATTTTCGGAATGTATCTATTCAGTTTTTCTGAATTGACAATTTATGTATTTCTCAGGAGCAGCCAGGAGTCTGGATTTGTGCCAGGTTTATGCCAATAGGCTTGCCCCCTATTACAGTATGGGACCAAAGACATTAAATTATTCTTAAATCTCTTTGTATGGGACTGAATTAAACATAACCGATAGAAAGAAAGAAAGAAAATACCTACGTTTATTTAAAAAAAGAACAAGAAAAATGAAATGAAAATATTACTGATGATATGTGGGTACCTTTGACTAACCCTTCGAGACCTCTTAATCAGTCTATATTGTTCCCACTGCTGGGACACAGGCCACCTCTCTTAGAGAGGGAGTGGGCTCGATCGATCTCAAACGCGGGCCCAGTGCGGGTTGATAGATGTCACATGTCTTCGAATTTTTGGTTCTAGGACATGCCGGTTTCCTCACGATGTTTTCCTTCACCGTTTCCTTCACCGAGCACCTAATACAGGCGTGATGTTATGTTACGTAATATTTACATCCATGAAGCAGGAAATGAGAACATCGCTGATGACAGATTGGTATACTAACATCTAGAGAAATCTAATGTGATAACAGTTTATCGTATAAAACTCTGAGCTGTCTGAAAAAGATATGTGACGTTTAAACGTCACAATTATATGGTTAAACAGTCGCTAATCACTACTTAACTTTAAGCAACGTTTATGAATAAAGGACCAAGTCATTGTCATCGTCGACTGAGAATAAGTATTACAAAAAATATCTGCAAGTTCAATAACTTTGTCTGTTTCCAACGTGATATATTCAGTTACCTTGATCTTCTCGGAGTTCTCCATTCATGTTAAATTTTATTAATTTTCAATGTGAGAATGCAAATTAAGTTTTTTTTTTTGTGGCAAACCGTATTTTATAGGAAACTAGCTGTGCCCGCAACTTCAATCGTGTGGATGTAGGAAAACAATAATCCGTCTCTTTACTACTTATTATTCTTTTTCTAAAATAAAAGTGGCCTATATTACTCCTTAATTCCTAATAACATCAGCTATCTGAAATCTAGTTTAAATACACTTCTAAAATCTAGTTAACTCACCATCAGTGGTCGTCGTAATTTTAGTATTATTTTGAATATTAGACAAACTAATTAACTGTCACCGTCAGACATTTAAGTATTATATAAACTGGTTTGTTTGATTTGAATAATTTATACTTAAACAAGTATTTTCTTAGTTGTATTATTTTCATACTATACATTGTAAGACCTCAATCAACTTCCTGATTCGTTGGACATCTATGACGCTCAACTTGACAATAGCCAGCGAACAAATAAAAGTAGTTTTAGACTTAATTCAGGAAAAAAGTATGGGTTTCCTTCCTACTTGTTTTTTCATATAGACAAGGCAGATTGATTGAGAGCAATATGCCTAGACTTTTCCCAACTATGTTGGGGTCGGCTTCCAGAGTAACTGGATGCAACTGAATGCTAGTATTTTACATAGAGCGACTGCTTAACTGACCTCCACAACCCAGTTGCTACTTGTTGGGTAACATGATACCCCTTGGTAAGACTGGTTGTCGGATTTTTCGGCTACTTACTAACCCTCGACTCTCAAAGTTGTAAGAATGACTGCCGGGACCACCGGCTTAATGAGTTTTCCGAGGCGCGGAGGTTTCTCGATATGTAATGTATGGTCACGGACCGGATTCCCGAACCGACCGCGGCAAGTGTAGATCAACCTTTGATTTATTATTTAGCTACGAGTCCCTTCTGCCGTGCGTTAAAAAGTAGAACCATAATAAATGCAAAAAAAAAACATAAAATGTTTCAAAATTAAGTAATAATATTAAGCTCTCGTATAGTTATTTTGAATAAATAAATTAAATTATTATCAACTAGCTTCTGCCCGCGGCTTCGCCCGCGTGGATGTCGGAAATTATCCCACGGGAACGTGCTAACAGGATAAAAAGTATGTGCTTCCCCAGGATGCCATCTATATCTATGCCAAATCAGAAGTTCAGTGTTTTAGGTGTGAATATGTAACATACAGTTTCAAGTTCAAATCCTCCCCTTAAAAACCGAATTACCCGTTTTTGTCCCGTCAGTGGTAAATTTTCGACAACTTTACACATTTATTAATAATTATTTTCTGTCAAAAGTATCAATACTGAGTTTAGAGTTCAGACCGCGCATTCAATTTCTTCGACATAAACTTAACACCCCTATATCCCCCTTTGAGGGGTAGCTTTGAAAAACTTATAATGATAAATTTTATTACTTACTTAGGCAAATTTCAAGTTTATTAACTAAATGAATAAGATTTTTCATATAAACTGTATCCCCGCTTTTCACCCCCACAGGGGTGGAATTAAAAAAAAATCGTTTGGGATGTATTCATAACTTGACTCAAAGATTATTTATACTAATTTTCGAGTTAATCAAGCCATGCAGTAAAATCCTCCCCTGGAAAATTGACTACCCCATTTCAGCCCGTCAGGGGTAGATTTTCACAAAACCCTGATACACGCTATTCTTTACTTGCAATATTAGGTATAAATACTGAGTTTCGAGTCAACCGGACTGCGCGCTAAAATTCTTCCATACAAACTTTGAAACCCCCCAATCCCTTATTAGGGGGTAGTTTAGAAGAAGAAAAAACTGACAATCTTCATAATTTATTTAGATAAATATTCCTGCTAAGTTTCAAGTTTATTAACTCAAGGAATAAGATTTTTCATACAAACTTTCATCCCCTATTTTATCCCATTGGGGGTAGAATTTATCAAAATCCTTTCTTAGCGGATGCTTACGTCTTAACATTTACCTGCATGCCAAATTTCAGCCCGATCCCTCCAGTGGTTTGGGCTGTGCGTTGATAGATCACTATGTCAGTCAGTCAGTCAGTCACCTTTGAGTTTTATATATTTAGAAGATATTTTTCCGGCATGAAAAGTAGGTACCCAGTGTGGTGCCCAGGATATTAAAGAATAATTATACCAAGTTTCATCGTAATCGAACCGGTAGTTTTTGCGTGATGCCTGAACAAACAGACAGACAGACAGACAGACAGACAGACAGACCGACAGACAGACAGACAGACAAAAATTTTTTTAATCACATTTTTGGGTTCGGTGTCGGTCTAGTAACACCCCCTGCCATTTATTTTTTTGATATTTTCAATGTACAGAATTTTCACTTCTACAGATTTATTATAAGTATAGATAACGACAGTAACGCAGCGGCTTTTTGATGAAGGTCGTCCGGATTTACGCGCAAAGTGAATAGAATTTGAAATTAGGGTTCATTTGTTAGAAACACACCTTAGAGAGTGCTTGTGCCACAAATAAACGATTAAGCACTTAATCGTTTTTTAGATCGAAAAGAAATATTTTTCTAACTTGAACAAAATGAGTGCGGACTATTTGCAAGCGAAAAATAAAAACAAGCGCGTCCTAAGGTTTTGCTAATACCTACCGAAGTGTTGTGGACTCTTGTTGTTTGTGGCCTGGCTTTTCAGTTTTGTGGTGAGTACCTTATACCTATACCTAGGTAGAATTAGAATTATTTCTGCTTGGAAGAGACCGCAGAAAACGATAAGGCCGCCCAGTGTGTGTTTGGTAGTGTTAAATGTATTTTCTCTGTATGCATTTACTGGTGTACAATAAAGTAAGTATTCCTACTTCCTATCCTACTAATATTATAAACGCGACAGTTTGTGAGGGTAGATGGATGGAAGTTTGTTACTCTTTCACGCAAAAACTACTGAACCGATTTGGATGAAATTTGGCACACAGATAGTTTATAACCAGGATTAACACATAGGATACTTTTTCCCGCTATTCCCACGGGATTGTAACTTATGCGGGTAAAACTGCGGGGCACAGCTAGTATTAAATAAATAATTGGCGATACGTGGGTGTACTTTAGGTACACCTATCCCTAACCATTCAAGGAAAACAGCCAGTCGATTCTGTAAAAATCTCACCGTGAAAACTCAAGTGAAGTGAGCTTGATGTGTCAATCCGCATTATTTGGAACGACAGATCACTCCACGCTCACTTCACGCTCACTTTACCTAAGTTTTCACGGCGAGATGGTTACATAATTGCCCTGCTGGTGTGATGTTGTATTATGTATACGTTATGTTAATTAGAATTCTTAAGAATAAGTACGAAAAAATTCAATAGTTATTTGCAAATAAAATAAAGTTGTAGATACGATAAAAGGAAAAGTGTTTTGTTCCCGTCTGTCCTAAGCCCGTACTTGCCCAATTGAACCGGCCAGTCTTATTGACTTTCCGCAGTGCTGGACACTGGCCATCCAGTGTTCGAAATATGAATGTGGAGAACAATATTTGTCTGTGATATTAAAAATTTAAAATTAAATAAGAAAAACAAATGAGTTAGTGTTAACATCGTAAGTGATATTAGATTAGTATGTACTTAATCAATTTAATTAATAAGCTGTGTGGAAAGAATCATTATAAGTGTAGCGAGTGGTGGTGTATTGTATGTTTATGTACATTTTAGTGATTTTGGTTATCAACCATTGAAGAGCCTGAATGTGTTTATTGCTCGAAGTGTTTATGACGTATATTAAATATCTGGACCGGGTTATGAATACAACAATCCGTTCCATCACTAAAATAACAGAATGCCAATTTCCGTAATTAAAAACGTTCAAAACCTAGTTGCAATTTCATCCCAGCGACAATCAATGTCAAAAACTTTTAAAAATGTAGGGAAATTAGAGGTATTTTCGAGAGACTGAGACAGATCAGACTCTTAAAAAAAAGAGTCCAAAAATTTAAAGTTAATAGTTACTTATTTAGTATTAGAGTTTTTAAAATTACCAGAATTGCGGGCCTCTGATATCACTCGGAAAGCTGCCACGCTTAAATGGAATTGAGCTGGACACATCTGCCGTGTCAGACGATCAATGGTCCAAACTTACGACCCAGTTGGTCCCGCTTAATGGCAAACGACATCACAGCAGGCCCAGATGGAGATGGCGGTATGAGATTGGTCTTTGGCAGCTCTGGACTGCTCTGGACAGCGAGAAGTGAAAAGAGAGTAAGGAGGTCAGTCTGTGCGTGCGCCGTGCGTTCGGATGTCATACAGTCATTTTACTATACAGGGTGAAATTTAATTCATGGGCATCTTTTTTAAGGGGTCGTTGTACTCATCATTATGAACAACTTTTACTATGGGACCAAACCTGAAATCGCGAAAAAAAAACAGCTGTTCCCGACATTTATATTCGCATATCTCGTCAAAATGTAGGGAACAGCTGTTTTTTTTTCGCGATTTCAGGTTTGGTCCCATAGTAAAAGTTGTTCATAATGATGATTACAATGACCCCTTAAAAGGATGCCCATGAATTCAATTTCACCCTGTATAGGCTATTAACACTATATCGATAAAAAAATCTACTAAGGTACCTGGTACATATTATTCTTTGCACCGTAAAATAATGGTTGAATCAATATAATCAATCAACTCAGTCTATCGCAGTCCACTGGTGGACATAGGCTCTCATAACACCGTGTCCTCCGCCTTCCGCATCCTGTCTGTCCCAGCGGCCAGCCACCTTCTTTAGGTCGTCCGTCCATCTAGCTGGGGAGCCCCACACTACGCTTGCCGACGCGGTCTCCACTCCTGGACTCGTCTGCTCTACCGGCCATTGGTTCTTCGACATTTCCACTTCAGTTTGCTTACTATGCAAGCTATGTCGGTAACTCCGGTTATGTTCCGGATAATTAAATTCCTGATTTTATCCTTTGAAGAGACTCCGAGCATAGCTCGCTACATAACGCGCTGAGCGACCAGCCCGTCCGTCAGTGTCCACGTTTCGCCGCCATATATCATGACGGGAAGGACGCACTGGTTAAAACCCTTAGTCTTCAAACGCTGCGGGATAGGCGACGAGAAGATTTGACGGAGTTTTCCAAATGCTGCCAAACCCTACTGAATCCTTCTGTCGGCTTCTTTCTCAAAGTTGTGTCTACCGAGCTGGATTATTTGCCCTAGGTAGACATATCCTTCACAACTTCGTGAAGCGACCCTTCGATGTGGATTGGAATCGGCAAGACGTGCGAATTGTACATGACATGACTTTCGTCTTGTCCAAATTCATGCTGATGCCAACCCGCCGAGAGGCTCCAGTCTTGATTGAGGGTCTATACGAGGCTAGAGTGCAGTGCTATGAATGTAGTTGTGGCCCAGTGCTAACGGCCCCGACTTACGAGTTGTAGGTCGTGAGTTCGAACCCAGACAGGCGCTATACTTTGTGTAAATAATGTCATTACCGCTGCTCTCAAAACGGTGAAGGAAAACATCGTGAGAAACCGGCATGTCCTAGAAACAAAAATTCGAAGGTCAATTCGCAATCGGCCCGCGTGGTAGATTAAAGCGCACTCCCTCTCAAAGAGGGGAGACCTGTGTCCCAGATGTACAGACGCCAGCAGGTCAAGCTACCCGAAACTGTCAAATTTTCCCAATCAACCTTAAACCTTAATACTTTAGCGATAAAGTTGAAAATCTAATAAAGAAATTTGACAGATTGTAGTACATGTGCTGGCGTCTGTACATTATAGGCTGATTGTGTAATTTGAGGTTAAATTGAAGAATACCTTCCCTACTGTACGGTACCTACGTAATAGGTACTGTTTTCAAGTTGTTAATTTGAATTTAATTGACTAAACATTGAAGTAAATAACAAATGTTAAGTAATTTAAGTAATGATAGTGCATAATTAGTAAAACATTTTATCTAAGTATTTATCGTAAATTTATCTTATTTCTAAATGTATGTTAGTGAAAGTTTCGAATGAGTATCATATATCAGACAGATTATTACTGAGAAATGCTTGACAAAAACCTCATAACTTAATGGCCCGACCCGGAACTGTAACCCGGGACCTCATGGTCCGCACACCAGTCGTAACCTACCTATTTAAAAAGCTAGCACGTAGCCACTACCGACTAGATAGAGACTACAAGGCCCTGAGCCCCTGACATTCATGCTATTTTAGATCCAATCTTAGAATGTCAGTTAGGTACCGTGATTCAAAATCCACGTTTATAGTACCTCTAGGGAGGAAAAAGAAAATTGAGGTATGTACCATTACCCCTCGGTACCATTACCCCTCGGTACCCTTACCCCTCGGTACCATTACCCTTCGATACCATTACCCTTTCGTACCATTACCCCTCGGTACCATTACCCCTCGGTAATGGTGACGGGCGTGACTTTACGAGTTGTAGGTCGAAGGTTCGAACTCAGACGGGCACTTCACTTTATGTAAAATTATTAAATCACCACTGCTCTCAAGACTGTGAGAGAAAATATCGAGAGGAAACGCATGTCCTGGAACCTGGAACAGTTTGAGCACCATTTGTGAGAATGGGGAGAAAGCATTTGTCCATTTCTCCGTTTGAGACATAGTGATCCTTTTAGAAGATTTACAGGTCAAGATCAAACCTTAAAAATCTCACATTTTCCAGGACTCCATCATGAAGCTTCCACGTTTCTTCGACCACGTGTCCGGGCTCAGCTACAGCAAGCCAACGACGGTGGTCTCCCGACATGAAGAATACACGGTCGGTCAGACAACCGGCGGCCTCAGTGTGCTGTTCACTATACTCTGCATTGTCGACCTTTTTGGAGTATTCCCGGTTATTACTCTGCCGAAGAGTGTAATTTCTTGTGGTGAGTGCATAAAGTATTAAAAGCTGTACAAGGACCTTCTGGAGCGTAGCCAAAATCGGAACTAACGCCGCCAGCTTGTTTTTTTTCAATATAGAGGAACACGGTGTTAAGTTCACAGCTCTTCCTCCACAGAAAAGAGAGGATCGTCCGATCAGACGGGTGTTAAAGTGTCTGGTGGGCAACTGCCCAACGGTCGATGTCGGGATGTTGTATATATATGTTAGTTGCGCAGGTAAACAGTGCTTGCGCGATGCAGTATTTTGCGTGACGTCAGTGTGATGCGTAGTTCGGCGATGTAGATGCCGCCACATCACTGCCCTCCGAAGATTCCGGAGGGGAGTGATGTGAGATTCGCGGCAACTACACCGTGTCATACGGTGCAGTTGCCGCCTTAAACGGTCTTCTATTATAAAGAATTCAAAGCAACTATTCAATTAAGATTAAACATTGTCCCCGTAGCAAGAGCCAACCCAACTTCCACTGTATGTATTAGTGTAAGTCTGAAAAAAGAATCTTGAATAATGCAGGTAGACCCCAAGTGCCTTGCTGACCATAGCCACCTGACCACTGAACCCGGCTTCGGGGTTTTTGCGTAACACACTAACAGTAGCAATGAATTTCATTTTGACAGTTCAACAACATTCAGTGCATGGTTGAGCAGACAAATTTTTCAAACATATGATTTAAAGATATTCCTAATCTTCAAAAATCTTATCTTTCTCTTATTCTTCTTAAATCAAACAGATTGTGATTGAAAGTTAGGGAGCTGGTCTTCATCCTCACCTACCATTGTTTACCATTAAATTCAGCTAAACACTTCATAATATTTTCCGCTCAGGTGTATACGGGTTACCACTAGTCCTGTCAGTATTTGGCCTGCAGCTGTACACAGCAGTGTTATTGGGACGAAGCTGGCTACTAGCACAGAAGATTACTCCAGACATCAAGGAGAAGAACCGGTGAGTTTGCATTACATCTCAAGCCAGCCTCTACAATTCTTCTTTCACATCTTTATTGCCATATTTTCATCGGGTCATTTTTATTACAGTCTTAGCTTATCCTTCGGGAAGCAGCATAATCAGCCTACATATAATGTTCCTACTGCTGAGACACAGGCCTTCTCTCATCGAGAGAGAGTGGGCTAATAGACTACCACGCGGGCCCAGCGCGGGTTGGTAGATGTCACATGTCTTCGAATTCTTGGATCTAGGACATGCCGGTTTCCTCACGATTTTTTCCATGACCGTTTTGAGAGCAGTGGTGATGAAATTATTTACACAAAGTAAAGCGCCTGGCTGTGTTTGAACCCCCGAACTATAGCTCGTAAATCGGGTCCGCTGCCACTGGGCTACAACTGCTCCATTTATTGCATTACGGCATGAGCTAATTTATAGAGAACTAGCTATCCACGTATGGCTCTTGCTTGTGACAAAGAAGATGTGAAGGAAGAATGGCAGAGATAAATACAATACACCATTTATAACTCAAGAACGGCTAGACCGATTTTTATGATCTTTGATTTGTTGGATTTGTCTCCGCCCCAAATAGTACCTACCATAACTATTAAAACACGGGAAAAATTCACGAAAACAATAATAATAAAGATTTTCTCACGTATTTTGTATTAACTGATTCTGAGGCGGTACAAAGTTCGCCGAGTCAGCTAATAGAAATATAAAAAATACATTATGATACCCAGGTTTCCATATGCTGCAGTAGCTGAACTAGCGTTTGGTCCGCCAGCGAAGAGGCTGGTGACATTCCTCATTGATGCAGCTGTCTTCGGCTCAGGAGTACCGAATTTTATCATTGGTGAGTTTTTTTTTTAAACCCAAAAATCCTTGGGTTCAACCGTTATCGCTCCCTTCCAAACCAAACCACCAAACCAAACCTCTTGTATTTAGTAAGGAGTTCCCCATCAACAAATAAACATTCAGTTGTTAAATCCTACAAGCCTGCACGGCTACAAATGGTAGTCACTAAGCCGCTGCATAATTTAGCGAAATGGAGTAACTATTTATCGACTATTTCTCCTACACCCAATGCGAGTGCGGTAACTATGCGTTGAATGTAGTTACCTGACTCTTCAACTCAACCGCTTATTTTTCTATTCCATGTCCAGCCTCGCAGACGCTCCAGATATTCTGGTGGAAGATTTCTGGCGGAGAGATCGGGATCACGTACTGTGTCTGGATGGTCTTCCTGGCACTGCTGCTGTGTCCTGTCATGTGGCTCGGATCGCCTAAGGATATGAAGTAAGTGGTACTGGGACACCCGGAAATGGTCGTTAAAGTTGCTTGCATGAAAGGTGATATTTTGATGTCAACAGCATGGTCTAGTTTTTTTAGAGCAGTCGTTCTGTAAAAATCTCACCGTGAAAACTTAGGTAAAGTGAGATTGAAGTGAGCTCAGTGCGATTCTGTAACCATCTCACCGTGAAAACTTAGGTGAAGTGAGCGTGGAGTGAGCTGTTATTCCAACTAATGCTAGGGATTGACACTATTGACAGCTCACTCTAAGCTCACTTCACCTAACTTTTCACGGTGAGATTTTTACAGAATCGATCGGCTGTGAGCTGTCATTCCACTGGCCGATCTATTCTGTTAAAATCTCAAACGCTCAAGCGTCCTTCAAATCAAATCATTTATTCGTTTGCAAACATGGGTAATTAGTATGTACATAGATATTTTCTTTTTTATAATAGTGCTCCATGTTCTACCGTCACATGGGCATGCAAATCGTATTATAATTTTAAATACCTAACAATTAAGAAATGATGATAATACAAAATACAAATTAATGTCAAATCGTCTAGGCTACAGTAAAAATTTCATATTAATTCAGAAATGTGAAATCGTTTAAAATACAGTAAATGTCAAATTGTTTGAAATACATAAAAATAAAATATATTGTAATTATATTAATACAAAAAAATGCACAAGTTTTATAATTAGAGATCCTTAATACATTGTACCTTGACTAAAACGTAAGCAATATTTTGAATGCAGCCTTGACAGTTGACAAGTTCTGAACTTTAAATTCAAAATTCAGAAACTTGCGGGTTAATTGCGTAGCACACTAACAGTAGGAATGGCTTTTATGTTTTGACAGTTTAACAACATTCATTCATAGCGTTATTTACGTTATTGAGCAGACAAATTTTTCGAACATATGATTAGCAATATCCTTCAACAGAACGCAGAACAGATGGCCGATGGAGCCGAAAGGTTCTGGAGTGGCGACCACGTACCAGAAGGCATAGCGTTGGAAGGCCTCCCACAAGGTGGACCGACGGCCTTGTTAAAGCCGCAAGAACCCGTTGGATGCGAGAAGCACAGAACCGGTCGAAGTGGAGGTGCTTGGGGGAGGCCTATGTCCAGCAGTGGACGTCTTTCGGCTGAACTGATGATGATGATGATATTCTTCGAAATGATTCAGATTGTGACTAAAAAGGATATAAAAGTTAAAAATGCCGCGCAAACGGAAGAAAAAGTCCTGATAACCCATTCTTCCTCCTCTTTTAGGCCCCTAGCGATAACATCAGTGATAATAGTGACTACAGTGGCCATCACCACATGGACATGCATCTTGCGTGACCACACATCACCGACGCCTGTCGGCAACGTGGCAACGCTACAACCGCAGCTGCAGGACTTCCTTATTGCTTATGGGATACTGGCTTTTCAGGTAATTATAACATAACATAGCACACACAGCCTGTAATTCCGGAATAGTTAGGCAGTATAGGCCCAGTGGCAACGGCCCCAACTTACGAGGTCGAGGCCTCGAGGCGCTTTACTTTGTGTACAGACGCCAGCAGGTCAAGCTACCCGAAACTGTCAAATTTTCCCAATCAACCTTCAACGTTAATACATTAGCGATAAAGTTGAAAATCTATTAAAGAAATTTGACAGATTGTAGTAGCTTGATGTGCTGGCGTCTGTACATAATTTCATCACCACTACCCTCTAAAATTGTGAAGGAAAACATCGTGAGGTAACTGGCATGTCCTATAACCAAAAATTCGAAGGCATGTGGCATCTACCAACCCGCACCGGGCCCGCGTGGTAGATTACAGCCCACTCCCTCTCGAAGAGAGGAGGCCTGTGTCCCAGCAGTGGGAACATTATAGCCAAGATTGTGTTTGGACTTTAAATGGACTTTAATGGAGTCTGACTTTGTTTCGGATTTTCTTCTCAGAGTAGTCAGATAGAACGCCGACCTCATCTAGTTTCAAAAATATGATTGACGTGCAAAAGTTAAAATCATTTATAAAAAAAAATATTCAAGATAACACATAAAGCCATTTTTCATTTGCACCTTCTAGATACTTACTTTTCTTCCAGTTCGACATCCACCCAATGCTGCTTACCCTACAAGTGGACATGAAGGACAGCAAGAAGATCAACGCGGCCGTGCTCGGGGGGTTCGGGATCACGGCGTTCATGTTCGCGGTCACCACAGTGCTGGCTGCCGTCAGATACGGCACTGATCTTGATAATAACATACTGCAGAGTGAGTTTTTCATTGTTTTCTAGCACGCCATCGTGCGACATTGAGACAATTACTTTTTCATCCCACCATCTCGGAAAGAGTATTTTTAATCTTCAATATCTGAGTGGAAAAGCCGTTTTTATTCTCTAGAGAATAAAGTAAATTGAATTTAGAACATCGTGTGCACTAAGTTTGTGAATTAAAAAAAACATTAAACCTATTTACTGCTACCTCTATGGTGCCGAATATATCATACAACTTTTTTTTAATTTGTTAAAAACTCAGACTCGGAACCTTCTTGGTGTTCTTTTTTCAATTTGCTTTACGCGGTTCTTTACGCGGCATTTTTTCACGTCATTGTTAAACCTTATATTAAAAACAAGAAAGTTGAAAACAAGTGAAAAAACTAAAATGAGTGATTCTAGCGACGAGGAAGTTTGCTTGACGCCAACAGAATTGACTGAAACTGTTATGCGCAAATGAGCTTTCTCCCTCAACAATCACGCGAGAAGTATTTAAAACAGTACCTACGATATGTTCAACACGTGGCGACTAGCAAAAGGAGCCAAAACTTTCTCAGAAAACGTTTTGCTGGCATATTTTATAGAATTATCCGAGAACAAGAAAGCAAGCACTCTATGGAGTACGTATTCGATGCTAAAAGCAACAATAAAGATGAAAAAAGACAAACATATCGATACCTATCCTAAATTAGTGGCATTTTTAAAAAGAGCCTCATCTGGTCATCAACCAAAAAAATCGAAGGTTTTCACAGTATCTGATATTGAAAAGTTTCTTAACGAAGCACCCGATTCCGTATATTTGGCGGCAAAAGTAAGTCAGTTGCACATTCAGTATCTACTTAAGTATATTAATCTCAATTAAATAGTATACTTAGTAGATGTTGATAGGCATAATTATGCGTTCATATCAATTTTATTCATTTATCTACTACAATACTCTTTACGTTACAGGTTGTTCTTATTATTGGAATAAACGGAGCATGTCGAACTAATGAACTAACACAACTTAATGTCAAAAACATTGAGAAACATTCAGATGACTTACTACTAATTAATTTACCTAATACAAAGACAAAAAGAGACCGCAACTTCGTCATTCGCAAGGAATACGTAACGATTGTTGAGAAATATCAAGCCTTACGCCCGCCTAACACTCCAATCAATCGATTTTTTCTACAGTATCGCAATGGAAAGTGTGTTAGACAGCCTATGGGTACTAATAAAATTGGCAGTATCCCACGAGAAATAGCAACATTTCTTGAACTTCCAGAACCCCTGTTGTACACGGGTCATTGTTTCCGACGAACTTCAGCCACACTTTTGGCTGATTCCGGAGCTGATCTCCTGTCCCTTAAGCGCAACGGAGGCTGGAAGTCTAATGCAGTTGTAGAGGGATACATAGAAGATTCCATCCAAAATAAGTCTAAAATATGTGAAGGCATCGTAGGAGCCATTACACTGAAAGAGCCTCAATCGGATCCTTGGACTGGCCCTTCTACATCAAAAATAAGCCGTTATGAAACACCTAACCATCTCCCTCTCTCTCCAACATTCACGCCAAGGGAATCCGATGAATCGGTACAACTATTAAGTATGACAGATAGTTTACCGAAAAACAGTACACAAGTGACTAACACCAATATTACAGTACCAAACAAAAATATTACACTCAATTTAAATAACTGTAGCAACGTTACTTTAAAATTTTCTTAATTATACCTTAGTATTATTTTGTTATAATTTAAAGATTATTCTGTAATACTTACCTGTCATAATGTAGTAATTAATACCTAAACTGAAATAAAAGTGTACCTATCTTGTGATTGTAAACGTTTTTTTTTTTGCATTTAGTCATTTCCTCGCTGAGGTGGAATGAAAAGTTACGTGTTGCACTCGAGTGCAAAGATTTTTCACCTCGTGCTCTTTTGATTCCCTCGCTAACGCTCAGGATTCTAATTTTGAATCACTCGCTGCGCTCGTGATTCAATTTTAGAATCCTTCGCTTGCTCGGTCATCAAAATTGAACACGTGGTTAAAAAGCAACTTTGCACTCTTGTATAACAAATAACTATTATTAAGGGGGATTTGCTTAGGTAGCCCGTGGAATTCAAAATTTCTCACGTTTTTTGAAAACAAGAAAAATATTAAAGACTAGCTTCTGCCCGCGGCTTCGCCCGCGTGGATGTCGGAAATTATCCCACGGGAACGTGCTAACAGGATAAAATGTACCTATGTGCTTCCCCAGAATGCCATCTATCTCGCGGGCCCTTTGTGGCTAATTACAATAGAAAACCAATTGTGTCTCATTAGTGGTGATTAAGAGGGTATATATGATATCTTTACCTAAGTACCTACCTAATTTAAAAAAAAAAAACTCAATAACAGAAAATTAAATACCTACCTACCTAAATAAACCTATTTCTGATGATAACTAATCTAAACTCAATAAATAAGCAAAATCCCTAAAAACTAATATCTATACGAATGACTAATCCTACCTAACAGTATTATAAAATAACCTACGGTCACTACGTACACTATCAAATATACTACCTATACTTTAAAATTAAAATCTATACCTACAACTTATATAAAAATAAACCTAAATAACTCTAAAAACTAAAAGGAATAAAAATGAACTCCATTGCGGGTGACTTAACCTACGACAAACTTATTATTTGCGGTTGGTGCAGTAATCAGGTCTAGGGATCGAACCGCAAAATTAAGTTTGTTTTTTATTGTATATACTTTTCCGGGATAAAAAGTACCCAGTGTGGTGCCCAGGATATTAAAGAATAATTATACCAAGTTTCAACGTAATCAAACCGGTAGTTTTTGCGTGATGCCTGAACAAACAGACAGACAGACAGACCGAGAGACAGACAGACAAAAATTTTTTTAATCACATTTTTGGGTTCGGTGTCGGTCTAGTAACACCCCCTGCCATTTATTTTTTTGATATTTTCAATGTACAGAATTTTCAGTTCTACAGATTTATTATAAGTATATAGAAGAAGATATTTTTTTCGCGGGCTACTCTGGCACTTTCTTCTTAAGAAAGATTTAGTATCGTGTTTAGTATCCCATAGAAAGAAGTTTTTTTATATTTCTATATTGTAACCAGTAACTGGGTTGTAGAGATCAGATAGACAGTCGCTCCATGTAAAATACTGGTACTCAGCTGCATCCGGTTATTATTGGAAGCCGACTCCAACATAGTTGGGAAATGGCTGGGCAGATGATGAAACGTATATTCTCTTTTTTAATTTTTCTGCATTGGTTCAGGTATACCGTCTTCCATACCGCTGTACCTGATGGCGTTGTTGGTGACTCTTCAGCTGTGCTTGTCCAGTGCAGTCAGCCACTCGGCGCTGTTCCAACACGTTGAAGATATACTCAAGATTCCAAGAAGTAAGTATAAGTAAAAGTCGGTTTAGACCATAGAGCACGAAATCGGCGGGGTGTCTAGAGATAGCAGTACCTTTGTGCAGAATTTTTATCTCATGAAGCGACACGCGCTTTATTTGTGGTAACTAAGTACAAACACGCTGAATGGCGAAGTCGGAAGTGTGTGATGTGTATGCGAAGACGAGTAGCGTCAGCACATAACACACACACACTTCCGACTTCACCATTGTCTCGGACGGTACCGAGAGCTCCTGTGCTTACACACACATTCACAGCAAGTTTGTGGTAACCACTTGGTGTTAACCACAAAGTAAAGCGCGCGTCGCTTCGTGAGATAAAAATACTATACTAATAAAATTTGTGGCGCCAAAGTGCGTTGAGCGCAAAATTTCTATCACGGACCGCCTCAGGCAACGTCAGTTTCTATAGGTACAGACGCCAGCAGGTCAAGCTACCCGAAACTGTCAAATTTTCCCAAACAACCTTGAACCTTAATTCTTCAGTGATAAAGTTGAAAATCTATTAAAGAAATTTGACAGATTGTAGTAGCTTGATGTGCTGGCGTCTGTACGTCATTTGTATCGTAGTGCGAGTAAACGGTGACGGGTTTGGTTTGTATGGAGAGATGTCGCCTCTGAACAGACTATAAATATGTCCCAATGCCTAGTGTCCCAATTGTCCGTTCACCTGCACCCTTGACGACCTGAACAACGACTCTGATAACGCAATATGTGGCCGCTTACTAGGCCCAATCAGTATTCGCAGAATAGATGTACCGTCGAAGCGATAAGACGAAACGGTGTCGAGGTTTCTCTGAGCTCTGTGGGTTAGACCAAGAGAACGAATGCACATTCTATGCCCACCCTACCAAATTCTGTCTCAAACATTTAGTATAGCATTATTTTTTTCGTTGGTCTGTACAGACGCCAGCAGGTCAAGCTACCCGAACCTGTCAAATTTTCCCAATCAACCTTGAACCTTAATGCTTTAGCGATAAAGTTGAAAATCTATTGAAGAAATTTGACAGATTGTAGTAGCTTGATGTGCTGGTGTCTGGCGTCTGTACATAACATACTAAAATGTCAAGAATTTAAAGATAAAAATACAGGAAGATTTACTTACCGCCTCGAATAGGTCAGCTCAATAGTTAGATCAACACAAGGTAGATATCTTCAAAGACGTTATTTCAAGTTAAACAAATATCAACTTTATTTTATTAGTAATTAAGTTGATTTCAGAGTGACTCGCATTATTGAAAAAGTTATAAAAATGTTTGAAGTTGTAGCGTAAACTGAACTTTATTGTGTAGGAATTAAAGTTATTTTTCCATAAACTCATATTTGTTTACATTTTTATTATAGTGATATTGTAGTCATTTCCTAGCTATGTATTCGTCCCATATGTTGCACCTGTCATGTTTTGTCTCTACATCACCCTAAGGTTGAGTGGTAGAAAATACCTCAGGCATTAAGTCCGCCTTTTTTTTTACTTATGCATAAAGTTTTAATAAATAAATACCTAAATATTGCGATGACAACTGCAAGTGTGTTGCACAATTAGTTAACAGGTAGGCTGGTATGTTTTAGGTACCTAACTAACGATTTCGCGAATTTCGCCTTAGTTTAGAACTACGGAGCTGATGAAAAAAAACTAATATTTGTGCTGTAACTAAGGTGAAATCGCTTGCAGGGTGAAAATTTGTTTCTATTTTATATTTATCTTGAAAACCATCCATCATCTGCGAAAAACAACACAATTTGTAACTAATTGTAACTTTCGGTTCCAGATTTCTGCTTCAAACGCTGCCTTATAAGATCAAGCATCGTAGCCTTTGGAGTAGTTCTAGCTGAATCCGTCCCTCGGTTCGATTTAGTCATGGGCCTGGTAGGCTCCACCCTCACAGGACCTTTAATGTTCATATGTCCACCCGTATTCTTCCTCAAACTATGTTATATGAAATCCAAAATGGGTTCCAAACAGTTCTTCTATAAACTGACGGAGAAACGAAACGGAACTCAAAATGGCCGACCTCAAAATAGCGGGAACCAAAATGGCGGGGCTCAAAATGGCTCTTACCAAAATGGCGACCTGTCAAAAAGCCCGCTAATATTTGACGCTTTACAAACTAATTATAAAACATTTACTGAATATAATATAATAGAAAAGACAGAAGTCGATGAATACGCAATCAAATGGTACGATGTCGTTCTAGCATTGATTGTAATGACTATTGGTATAGTGGCAACAGTGGTTGCGACCTACTCGAGTTGGTCGAATTCTATAGCGTATGCCACGTTCAGTCCGCCATGTTTGATGAACGCTACTGAGGCGGCTAGAAGTTTTCTGCGAGTGTCTATGTCTATTTAGAAATAAAGGTATATTTATTTTTAATACGTATATATTTTTATTGGGCCAAACGTGCAGTTTTTGTTATCAACGTGTAAAACATCTGGTTTACACGTTGATAACAAAAACTGCACAAATGAAATGAAAAAACCGGCCAAGTGCGAGTCGGACTCGCCCATGAAGGGTTCCGTTACGTTACGATTTATGACGTATTAAAAAAAAACTACTCACTAGATCTCGTTCAAACCAATTTTCGGTGGAAGTTTATATGGTAATGTACATCATATATTTTTTTTAGTTTTATCATTCTCTTATTTTAGAAGTTACAGGGGGGGGGGACACACATTTTACCACTTTGGAAGTGTCTCTCGCGCAAACTATTCAGTTTAGAAAAAAATGATATTAGAAACCTCAATATCATTTTTGAAGACCTATCCATAGATACCCCACACGTATGGGTTTGATGAAAAAAAAAATTTTGAGTTCTAGTTCTAAGTATGGGGACCCCCAAAATTTATTGTTTTTTTTTCTATTTTTGTGTGAAAATCTTAATGCGGTTCACAGAATACATCTACTTACCAAGTTTCAACAGTATAGCTCTTATAGTTTCGGAAAAAAGCGGCTGTGACATACGGACGGACAGACAGACAGACAGACAGACAGACATGGCGAATCCATAAGGGTTCCGTTGCCATTTGGCTACGGAACCCTAAAAATTGAAATGAAGCATCTGATATCTATCTTAATTTTTTGTTCATTTTTGTGTTTTATTCCAATCTTTCACTCCAAGTGAAATAAAACCTAAAAATGAATTCATTAGCCTCGATATCTATCACTCGCCTACCGAATGATCGAAAATGTAATGAAAGGAGCAGATGAACGTTCACTCCAAGCCATTTTGTCGCTGTCGTGTAAGTAAACGTGGAATGAAATAAATATGAACAGTCACTGGAGTTAACCATTTACTTGAGTAAAGCGTCTGTTAACAATTTTGCCACCGCTGCAGTTAATTTGAGAGCACGAAGTTTGTTTGGTGTAGGCTCTCCAAGGAGCACCCGTCGAATTTATCCGTCCGTATTGATCACAAACGCCGGAGGTCTGTCCGCTGTACCGTGATTTCTCGCGGCTGCGGAGTTACGCCCCGGCGTTTTGCCTCCTCTCGCTACTCCCATATGTGGGCGAGGACTGGCCTCCAGATCCCATGGCGGCAATCCGGCAAGGAGGCTCGCCGCCTCAGCGGAGACCGTGCGGTATTCTCGGACCAACTGGACAGCCATGACCCTTTGGGACGCGTTCAACCGGCGGGCTGGTCCCGCCTCAGGGAACGCGCCCATACTGGTGCCCCGCAAAAGGGCCATGGACCGCACGACCCCCGCATAGAGCCTCCAGCAGGAGGCGTTTGGTCCCCCTAGATTGGGCAGGAGCCGCCTCAAGGCAGCCCCGGCCCGCTCCAGTTTGGGAGCCAAACGTCGGAAGTGCTCCACAAAGTTCCACTGGCTGTCGAGGACGAGTCCCAGGTACTTTATCGTCAGCTCGACGCCGATGTGAATCCTTCCTGCCGTTATTTGTGAACCCGACGGTGGCGCGTCCCGAGGACCATGAAAACACATGGCCTCATACTTGTGCAAGGCCACCTCGAGTCCCAATTGCCGGATCCTCTCGACGATTGTCGCAACCCCGCGTATCGCTGCTTCGGCCGCCGCCTGGTGCGACCTCCCCAGCGCCATGACCAGCGTGTCGTCAGCGTAGCAAACCACGCTGACGCCGCTAGGGAGGTCGGCGCGCAGCACCCAGTCGTACCCGATATCCCACAGATGCGGCCCCAGGACCGATCCCTGTGGGACACCGCACGACATCTCTCGCCGGTTCCACTCTCCCCGGTGACCGGGGTAGATGACGGCCCTGTCCGTCAAATAAGCCTCGACAATGCGACAAAGGTATGCCTTCAATACCCTGCCCTGATGCACGGAAACCAAAATGGCTTTCCGCCAAATCCGGCCCCATCCGCACCAGCTGCCCGACAAGGCGGTCTGCAATGACTCTTTCAAAGAGCTTGCCCACCTCGTCGAGCAGCACGATGGGCCGGTAAGCGGACGGAGAGTCCGCAGGGCGCCCCGGCTTCTTGATGATCCTGTGGAGACGTACCTTGACACATATTAAAAAATTATTAAAATTTTATTTATGTTTCAAATAGACATTATTTCAAGTTAAACAAATATCAACTTTATTTTAATGATATTTAAGTTAATTTCACAGTGACTAGCACTATTGAAAAAGTTATAAAAATGTTAAGTTGTAGCGTAAACTGAACTTTATTGTGTAGGAATTAACGTTATTTTTCCATAAACTCATATTTGTTTACATTTTTGGCATATACGTCGCAAATGCAGATTATGTTATTGTTGATTAGTACGGTTAGCACAGAAGGTAGGACCTTGAATTTTTCAAATAAACTAAATCCGTAGATCATGATCTTCGGATTTAGATTATTTGTGTTAGTGGTCTTCTTGGACTCGTTGCGGACTGTACCTGATGAACAAGTAGTTTACTCGTAATTACACCGTGTAATAATGAACTACTTAAGTCACACGTATCATAGTACAGACGACAGTACCTACATAGACTGTACAGTCACATTCGGCCAGTTATGTTAAAGTCTAAAGTTAGCTTAAATGAAAGTCATAGATATATTATATACATCAAGCTACTAAAAGCTGTGACATTTATTTAATAGATTTTCAACTTTATCGCTGAAGCATTAGGTTCAAGGTTGATTGGGAAAATTTGACAGTTTCGGGTAGCTTGATGTGCTGCCGTCTGTACTATTTCTGTATGCTCGTCAAAGAGTATAATAATAATACGGGAGATGCTCGTGCCTTCTCTTGTCTAAGAAGAGACCTTTGTCCAGCAGTGGGACATTGTTAACTGTATTTTAATATGGGCTAATTTTTCCATCGCCAGATAACTTTTTTCGAGGAACAAAATTGACGTTTGACAGTTTTTGTATGAAATAACTGTCAAAATTTCAAAATTATTCCTCGAATAAGGTTATCAACTTATCAGATGATTGAAAAATCAGCCTTAAATCATTATAAGACTGTGAAGCCATGACCTTTTATTTTTTTATTGTGAATAATGTTTATTAATTTAAATATACCAAAGTGGGCTTACTGTCCAATTATTGGTCGAAAGTTATTTTTATGACGATTCATATGTAACAGAATGTTTTTTTAACCTGAGCGCAAACTGTAACCATGAATTCAGTACATGATTCTGAACTCCTCTGCGTTGAAATTTTTAAAAGGTTATTTAAAAAAAAAAAAATCTGCCATACATTTTGACCGCGTAGGTATTTTCTATCGTATGCTGCACTGGTCGACGTCTTCACGTCAACGCCCGCGCCGGCTCTCGCTGAAAACCAGCGCTGGGGCCAGAGCCCCAATGCTGAGCGATGTCAATTTTGCGTGGATGTGACGCATGTTTTCTCCCAATTTGTTATTTTTTTTTGTTTGTGTCCTTTTTAACCGACTTCAAAAAAAGGAGGAGGTTCTCAATTCGGATGTTCATATTTTTATGTATGTTCGGGCATAACTCCGTCATAATATAGACAGATTCGCAATTTTTTTTTATTGTTTGAGAGAGTTTTATTCCGGAATTGTCCCATTTAAATTTCGTAAAGATCTGATGATGACTTTCGGAGACAGACTCTTCGATAAATGCCAGCAAATCAACCGCGATTGCTGCTATCGCATATGTATGCATTGTTTACGCAATCACACAACATAACATCACGTCTGTAACCTTTATAGGGGTAGGTACGCAGATGTGTTCAGTATACCACGGTACACCCTAATTTTTGTCAAAGTTGTTATTGGGGTACCTCTCAGCTTGCAAGTATATATGAATTTGTTTGGGGTAGGTACCTACCTACAGCTAAAAAGTGAAAAATAAAAACTTTTTTACAAAAATAACAATCCACTTCCAAAAAAAAACTACTAAGTGCAAAATAACTTTAATTTCGGAAGTCGGTGTCAAAAAACGAAAATGTGGAAGAAAATAAAGAAGAGAGAACATCCGTTTATTTGCGGCAAACATGAGCATAAAAACTTTTTTCGGAAGTTGGTGTCAAAATACGAAAATTTGTTGTTTTTTTTTTTTTGTAAAAAAGTTTTTATGCGTCATGTTTGCCGCAAATAAACGTATTTTCTCTCTTCTTTATTTCTATGAAACCGGAAATTCTTTTTTTATAACCGACGAAAAATTTCTACGCTACGGGGTCTAGAACCATGTGCTGAAATCATGATTACCTACAGTTTGCGCACTGGTTGAAAATGTATCCTCTATGTCAGTGGTTCTCAAACTTTTTTGGTGACGGAACCCTTTTGGGAAGCAAAATACTTGATGGAACCCTACAATAAAACAATAGTTTTTAAAAGTGTATTCTTTATTAATAAGCATAATAAAAGTACTATGTAACAGTTACTAATTATTACTTACTTTACCACATGGCAAGTACAATAATAGAAGATATTAAAAAAGAAAAATCTAACTAATGGGAGGTATGAAACTGTTTTTTATTTTTCATCAATTGGTTGATATCAGGTTTGATAGAAGACAGTTGAAGTCTCATATCAGGTTCGGCGTCCAGTCTATTGCGATATTTTGTTTTCGTGGCTGCATAGGTTGAGAATCCTGTTTCGCACAAATATGTTGTTGGGAACGGGAGAAGAATATTCAGAGCCATTTTGCCAAGCATTGGATATTCATCACGGATTCTTCACCAAAAATCATTGAGAGGCGTCGTTTTGAACAGTGACTCCATACTTGTGTCTGATGACAGTTCTAAAAGAGATTCATATATCTCGTTTGACATACTTTCGGGCTTTTCCAAGTTAGGTAAAAAAGGATTATGAATCCATGAATTCAGTTTCATTTTTGTATTCTGTTCTTCGGGAAAATACTTTTCAAAAGATGCGCGCATCGATCTGAGATATTGGACCAATTCTCCGAACACATCATTTTGAAACATTTCTGAGTCGTTATCGCTAACAAACTCACTGAGTGACGTAAAGCTTTCTATTTCTTTCTTACCAACGCAAATAATCCAAAAATCTAATTTTCTTTTGAAGGCAGTTATTTTGTTATAGGCCTGAAACACTGTTGTCTGTTTACCTTGCAATGATAAATTCAATTCGTTCAGTTTTTGAAAGATATCCGCCATAAAAGACAATCGGAACAACCAAGTTTTATCATACAAACGGTCCTTCAAATTAAAAGAAGTATCTGCTGAAAGAAACATTTGTAACTCGGCTCTAAGTTCAAATAGCCTTGTTAAAGTTTTACCCCGAGACAGCCATCGCACTTCTGTATGGAGCAGCAGTGTTTTATGGTTGCTGCCATAATCTTCACACAATAATGAGAACAATCGGGATTGTAGTGGTCGTGATTTGATAAAATTAATTATTTTTACCGCTTCATCCATAACTAATTTTAGATTTGACGGCATTTGCTTCATCGCAAGTGCTTGTCTATGCAGAATACAATGGCTGGAACTACAATTAGGCGCTTTATTTTTTGTTCGTGATACTGCTCCTGCTGTTTTACCTGTCATCGCCTTGGCCCCATCTGTACAAATGTCAATGCAATTGTTCCAACTGATATTATTTTCTTCAAAAAATATATTTATTTTATTAAAAATTTCTTCCCCGGTAGTGTTTGTGAGCAGCGGTGAACACATAAGCATGTCTTCTTTAAAAGAACTTTCATATGGATATCTCACGATAACCAGCAAGATAGCCAAACCAGCGACATCAGTTGACTCGTCCATTTGCAAGGCGAATCGTGTTTTTTGTAGACGTGTAACTAGTTCTTGTTTGACGTAGCTTGCCAGATCATGGATTGGCCGTGAAACAGTATCGTTTGATAGCGGCACAGTAGAAAGATGCTTTGCAGATTTTTCATCGAGCATACATTTTGTTATGTCTAATACACATGGCTTTATTAAATTCTCAGCGATAGTGTGCGCTTCACCTGCTTGTGCAATGCGATAGCTAACTAAATATGATGCCTCCGTGGCCTTTTCGTTGATAGTTTGTGTTACATGCATAATATTTTTTTGACTTTCCAATAACTGATCTTTTTTACGAACAAAAAATTATTTATTCTTGTCTTTAGACTCGGGGTGCACAGTTTCTAAATGTCGGCGCAATTTGGCAGGTGCCATGGAACTATTAGGAAGCAGTTTACTGCATAGCATGCAGAGAGGTGAGCCGTTGGAATCAACAAATCCGAAACTGATATATGATTCATCATACTTCCTTTTTTTCGTCTTTGAAACCGTCGAGCTTGACGTCGCGGCATCATCGTCTGGATCGGTGATTGCTATATTCTCCGTGCGTACTGCTTTTGAACATTCAGCGTCATTAGAAGATGTTGTTGCAACACGTTTAACACCTTTAAGCCAACGTTCCATTCTTCTTTATTTATAATGTTACACGTCAGGATAGTGGGGTCTAAATAATGCACAATCGTTACTGCGTATAAGAGACTAAGTTTAGTACAATGAAGAAATGTATAAAACTGAGACAACGAATACAGCAGGCAGTAGAACAATGAACACTAGTTTCTCGCTAGCAAGCTTATAAGTAGGTAGGTAGGAACTTATCGCTCCGAACGCTAATTGTCAACTGACTGACGAGGCGCGACACGCGATCGCCGCTTTTATACTTAGTCCTAGACTCGATCTCGAATATTCTCGAAAATACTCGAGTCGGCGCCTTTGATAAACAAAAAGCAAAAATAAAAAGAGAAATATAAAAATTACGTTGTAAACAATCTCGACTTTATTTTTTTAAGTTAGAGTCGAAAGTCGCTTGTTGACAACTATAGCGTCTAATACAGAGGCGGCTTTTATCAAAGGGACTGCGCGCTCACAAGTATACCTACAAGTATACATGTTGATACCAAAGTTATGAGATATTGTACCAGCTATTGTAACACATGTTTATACAAATAAATAAATAAATATACCTACGCGCGGCCACGGTGTCAAAACGTTCGACCAGAGAGAGGTGTTTTGATTTTTTTTCTAAATTCTTGAGGAACCCCTACAGAGGCATCGCGGAACCCTAGGGTTCCGCGGAACACACTTAGAGTATAGCTGCTCTATGTACAGACGCCAGCACATCAAGCTACTACAATCTGTCAAAGTTTTCAACTTTATCGCTAAAGCATTAAGGTTCAAGGTGGATTGGGAAAATTTTACAGTTTCGTGTAGCTTGACCTGCTGGCGTCTGTATGTAGGTACGATTTAATAGGCGAATATAATTACCTAATATTTTGTATAAGTTGTTAGAATATTTAAATAAATTAATAAATATACTTACAAAATTGAAACATTGGCCTTGTATTGGCTCATAATGAATTTGACATTAGAATAATTTTATTTATGTTTCAAATATTGTTATATATTAGACGAAAAATTACGTCAATGACATACTTAAAAGTCAAAGTCACATGACGATGGATTTACAATGATAAAAAAGCATTTTTACCAAAAACTAATGACAGTTTATTTTTTTTAATAATTTTTTTATTGCTTAGATCGTTAAGTAATATGCTTGTAAAACAGGTTCACGTTTTTTGGTTTTTAATTATTTGTGAACGAGAGACAAATAACGAGAACAATACAACGTGTATTAGAAATGTATGGTCATATTTAAGAGCGCTCATCGGGCTGGCAACGTCGAATTTTTAATGGGTTTTTGTAATTATTTTAAATCAAAGTAAGTAGGTACTATTTTTAGAGCCAAGTACTAGATCGTCGCTATTTCTAAGTTTGTGTGCTATTTTTTTAATAGCTATTTTGGTATCGCGCCAGACCATCAAACTGAACAACTTTCTCGATGGGACCAAAATCGTTATCGCGAATAAATCTTTACCACACCCATAAATATGACCCCACAATTCTGGTATGGTATTTTTATCCCTTAAAGCGACGCGAACATTACTTGTGTGTAAGCGCGAGCTCTCGGTACCGTCTGAGACAATGGCGAAGTCGAAGGTGTGCGTACGTCTAACACACACACTACCGACTTCGCCATTGTCTTGTGCTGACGCTACTCGTCTGCACGCACATTCACAGCGTGTTTGTACACTTCGTTACCACAAGTAAAGCGCGCGTCGCTTCGTGAGATAAAAATACCGCGTACACGCTGTATAGTGAAAACGCCGTGATTGTCATTTACGTTGGGTTAAATTACTATTTTTAAATAGTAATTTAGCATTATTTAAATGACAACCATGAACTAAATAGAACTTGACTATGATAATAAACTATGAAATAAAACTGATAAATATTAATTGAATTGTCTTTTATTCAACGTTACAATCGTTACATTCCTATTATATTTATATTATATTATTTATATTATAACAACATTACGTCAGTCCTGCGAAGCCAGACACATTTTATAGGAACAAAAAACTATTAATAAAACTTTATTTGTTACTTTCTTTTTGAAATGTTTACAGATCTGCTTGAGTTTAACGACAATTCACAAACAGTTTGTCTCATATATAGTCGAACTCGTTTCTTTACCACCCTAAAGCCGTTTTTCCACCGCCACGTCAACGAGAACGAGATGACGGCGGCGAAGTAGCGATTCATACATTTACTATGACCGCGTGTGCACTGCATGCCGTCACCGGGACGACAACGAGAAACGAGATTATCCGAACCGAATGTGACGACCGATGACGCTGTGCAGTGCACACGCGGTCATATTAAACACGACGAATAAGTGACATTGGTCAAAAAAAATGGAACAGAAGCTGTATGGAATTATTTACCACAAATTGAGATTGTGGAACAAATCATAAAACATACTTAAATTATTGTTTATTAGTAGTATTTTATCATAAATCGTTAAAATAAAACCAATCTGCAAGCATTTTATTTTATATACATTTAGAAAACAATAAAAGATATTCTCTACCCTAGGATAGGGGGAGGGGGGTCCTTTTTTTTCTTTTTCTTACTTTATATTCAATGGCTTACAACTCAAGCCTAGTACAAAAATAACCTTTCCTTCATTAGATTCTTACATCCCTACCATAAACAGCGTTTAGTATTTAAAACATGATTATGATAATTGGTTAGTAATTAGTGATTTTGTGTAATTTTTTTTATTTTGACGTTAATCTTCTACAAACTTAGCAGTACGATAACTCAGTATTCGTACGCTTCTTATCTACATCCTCTAGAAAATTTAATGTTGGCAACACTGCTAGCCAAACTAAGAGACAAAAATCACATCTCCCATCTCATGTTCTCAAATTCCTTTACTGTGATTAGCAGCAATATTGACATCTATGGTAGACCATAGACCATAGCCGGGTATAACGGCCAATGTTGGTATGTTTTAGAGTACCTACCAACATTGGCCGTTGGTCCCGGCTGTCGTAGATCTTTCACAGTTGTTACGTGTACTCGGAATCCCGCAAGTCCAGTCTTACCAAGAGGTATCGTGCTACCCAGTAACTGGGTTGTGGAGGTCAGATAGGCAGTCGCTCCATGTAAAATACTGGTATTCAACTGCATTTGGTCAGACTGCGACCCCAGTATAGTTGGGAAAAAGCTAGGTGGTGGTGGGGTGGTCTAGTACCACATTATAACGTTAATTTTTGACAGATTCTAAAGCATTCAATAAAATAATAAACAAAAGAAAAACCTGCACTACACTACTCGCGAAGTTGCTTCAACGACGTACTGGTCGAAATTGATGTCCAAATTACGTGACTAAGCTCATGCTAAGAACTACGGAACGCCTCGAGTCCTTTGACTTGGGCACAAAAACCGAAAACGATCGGAAGTCGCCCGAGGCGAGCCGAGATTGGACGAAGCGAACCAAAGTGCCCTTCTACACTCTCGTATCCGCTTAACTTCAATCAACTTCTCGAGTAGTGTAGTACAGGTTTAATGACAGGTAACAGACATGCAATGTGCGTCATATAATATTTTTGACATTCCATTGGCACATTGCACTGGACGACATCAAAACGAAATAATGAACATTAAACAATATTATGGCCATTTAAACTAAACAAATAAGTTATGTTAATAAAGTTGGTCTATACCTACTAATATTATAAAGAGGTAAAATTTGTGACTTTATACGTAGGTAGTACTTTAACTTCGGAACTACTGACTATATTCCGAAAATTATTTCACTATACCCTGTCCATTCATTCCATTCATAAACCGTTTTTGACAGATAGAACTAGTGATTGCAGCAACACACAATACATTGATTGATACACGTACGGTATTATAATGTCTGTAAGAAGCCATAGATAAGATAATTAAATAAGATAAGGCAGTTTATTATTCATTTTATTATGCATTTTAAAGTTAACTTTATCGTAATCTGGAATATGTACGTTCTAAGACAGCTGTCAAAAAACGGTTAAACAAATGGAATGGATAGATGGATAATGAGAAGTTACAGTATTGCCGAGTGTCATAGGGTAATTTTCCCCTGTATTCATAAACGTTACTTAAAGTTAAGTAGTGATTAGCGACTGTTTAACCATACATTTTTGACGTTTGAACGTCACTTAACTTGAATCATCGTTTATAAATAAACCTCAATATATTAAAACATGAAATTCCACGCGGACGAAGTCGCGGGCAAAAGCTGTTAGTTAATATAATTACTAAATGAAAAACAGGCATCAAACAACACAGAAATAAAACAAGTATTAGGAACCGACATAAATGCAACAATTGCAAATTAGTAAGTCTATAATTATCCTAATCAACGAATAAATAACAAATTAATAAGAAGTTTAACTCGTGAATCTAGCCAAGTGTATTATAGTAGATATGAGCAAACAGGGTTATTTTTAATTGACTAGCTATGGACGCAATGAATATCGATATCTAAACACGATAAAATAAAAAATATAAAGTTTTTTTTTTTTGGACGTGTACGACCGCTGTTAGTGTTTTTACATGAAGTATGAGTTGAGATAAACTGTTTTCGTATCTTTTATCGTGTTAAGATGTCGGTACTCATCATGTCTGTAAAGTTTACACAGAAAAAACAGATTTTCTAAGCAGTTTCTAGTCAGCATTATCTTGTTTTTAAAATTATCGCACAAATATTTACCAACAGCGCCATACGAACAACATCATACGCCATGTGAACGTCATACGAGCGTCAAAAGATATTTATGGCAGTTCAGTATTGTTATGCCTGTCGGGTTGTCCAACAGCTGTTAGTAGCTGATAACCGGAAGAATTCAATCGGCTCCCATCAATTGAAATGGCGCTGTCATTTTATCGGTCTTTATATTTGTTCTTGTTTTCACAATTTTCATCGTCATCATCATTTTAGCCAAAAGGCGTCCACTGCTGGACATAGGCCCCCCCTAAGCACCTCCACTTCGTCCGGTTCTGTGCTTCCCGCATCCAGCGGATTCCTTCTGAAGGAGTGAGGAACAGGGTGTAAAGTTCACTCAACCTCCATAGAAAAGGGAGGATCCTCCGACCAGACGGGTGTTGTGTCTGGCGGGCAATTGCCCAACGATTGATGTTGGGAAATTGTATCTATGCTAATTGCGCGGTAAACTCTGCTTGCGAGATGCAGGATTTCCGTGACGTCAGTATGACGCATTGTTCGCATGTGGCGTTGTAGATACCGCTACACTTCCAACGCTACGTCTTCCGGTACGCGGTTCACAATTTTATTGTTACACAAATAATAAATTGAACATGATTTTTTTAAATGACTAAATTATAGGTATTGAGTTTGGCATAAATAGGTTAATATAGAAAAAAAAAATGTTCGAATGGCATAAACAAAAGACATAAATTAGTTTATAAGTTTGTGACGGTTTAGAAAGTGAATAATAATATAACCTCAAATAATTTACGCAATTCTAATGGCATTCATAAACCTGTTTTCATAAGAAAACCTTTAACTTTCAAACAAACTATGCTCTGATTAATTTATGAATAGGTACTGCGGCGTAATGGCGTAACACACAGTATGTAGCAATAGCTTTCATTTTGACAGTTCCACAATATTCATTGCGTTATTAACGTTGTTAAGTAGACAAAGTTTTCGAACATAAATATGAAGCAATGGATTAGCAATATCCGTCAAAATGATTCATATTGTAATTGAAAGTGTGTTACGTAATTAGGGGTGCCGATTTGACACATGCTAAATGCTTATATGAGAGCTGTGGTGTAACATGGAAAGTAAGTATTTGACTATTGATTCCTAGGAAACCTTGACACCTGTCAGTTTCATACAAACGAATATGTGTTTTGCAACTTTGATCTTTATTAGCTACTAGAATTGTCGCACTGATAGATGTCCGGGAGACATTCTCTCGACGGCCAGACTGTAGTCAGAATAGCGTTCGAAATACTGGCAACTTAGTCCAGCACTAAGTATCCGTTTTGTATTAAGAACTTTATGTTAGACGGAATAAAGTTCAAAATACAATAACTGGCCGAGTACAGCAATCTGTTCAATAAAAGACATTTTACAATATATTTATACAACTTCAAAACTAAATTAATTCTTCTTTGGCAACTCAAGTTGTTTCCCGAACAACTTACGAATTTCCTTCTTATCTAACTTCCCCATCGCATTCCTTGGCATCTGATCTATCACCAACATCGTTTTGGGAAGCTGATACGGCGCTAATTTCTTCCCAGCTGTTTCCTTTAACTCTCTTAGCGGAAGCTTTGCATTTTCTTTAAGAACTACGACTGCTGCAACAATTTCCCCGTAACTGTCATCTTCTATACCCAAAATGGCGGCGTCGGTTATGCTTGGGTGATCTAAGATGGCGGATTCAACTTGTAACGCGCTTACTTTGTAGCCTCCAGTCTTAATGATGTCGACTGAGGTTCGTCCGAGGATCCTGAACTTGCCGTCCTCGAATGAAGCCGTGTCGCCTGTACGGAACCACCCGTCGTCCGTGAAGTCGGGGGAATCCAGTTTCGGGGCTCTGTTCCAGTACCTGTAAGATTTTAGATGATTATTATCCGTACGAGTAATTATTTCGTAGTAAAATTTTCAGTTTTACAAAAAGTATAGTACTAGAAGAGCGGGCTGCGGATAGCAAACAATACGGACGCCACAAGAGGCCGTAATGTTCAAATACAAAGTGTTTTTTCACATCTTAATCCGATTAATCCTACTATAATGCGTATATTTTTTTTTTAATTAGCCTATACTGTCCCACTGCTGGGCAAATGCCTCCCCAAATCCTTCCAGGAACTCTTTTCCCGCGCCACATCGAACTAGCCCTCGCGGTACACGTGCAGATCGTCTCGCCATCTTTCTGGGCCGGCCTCGGCGGCGCCGCCGCCGTCCATCTTCAGGCACCCATTGTGTGGAGGCTTTTGCCCAGCGGTCATCGTGCATACGGCTGATGTGACCCGCCCAATTCCATTTGAGCCTGGCAGCCTTCTTTCCTACATCTATTATGACCGTTTTGGAACGCAGCGTGGTGTTCCGAATTCTGTCCTGTATTTTAACACCCAGAATGCTGCGTTCCATCGCTCTTTGGCAAACTCCAAGGCGGAACTTTTGTGACTCGGTGAGCGACCAGGTCTGAGCACCGTAGTAGTAATATTATAAACGTGAAAGTTTGTTACTCTTTCACGCAAAAACTACAGAACGGATTTGGATGAAATTTGGCACACAGATGGTTTATAACCAGGATTAACATATAGGATATTTTTATCCCGATATTCTCACGGGATCGAAACTTATGCGGGTGAAACCGCGGGGCGCTGTTAGTATAGGTAACCTGATGACGTAATACGTGATTATGTATTGAATTTTTCTTTTAATTAAACGAAGGTCATCATCCTTCAGTGACCTTTTCTTATCCGATTTAATTGATAAGGATTATAATTTTTCATCCATTTGCGTCATGACTAGTAATAAAATATACCTATATATAATATACATATTAAGGAATGTATAGTTATTGGAAACGTATGCTTTACGCATAGACGTCATGTAAAAATTGTAATGTATATACTGGCTACTCGTAAAAATAGGATCGTCTAACTTTTAAATTAGTCGTGGCATTGAGCACCACGAAGTAAATATATACAGTGACGTGGAGTTTCTTGCCGGCTCTTCTCCGTCGGAAACGACCAATTGGAACCATGCACCTAGCTTCTAACGTTTCATAAGTATGGCACTTATGAAACGTTGGTTTATGTGAAAATATTTTGATTTTAGAAAGAATGAAAGAAAAAGTATTTATTGCTCGTACAGGAAGATCATAAAACTAAACTAAACACAATCAAACACAAAAAAAAAAAAAACAAATTTTATAAAAAAAAGTAACAAAAAGAAAAATGAAACAGAAAGTCCTATACGGGGTCAAAAGACTCCTATGTCAGCATGGTGCTACAGCATTTAAAAAAATAAATGTCGCTGCGCTGGTATTCTGATAGGGCCCACTGTGATGTCACAGCATATTTTGACGTACATACATAATAAAGGGCAGGGTTTTTTTAAATGTGGGTGTATTATAGGTACATCTCTGCTTAACCCTTCGGAAAAAACAGGCGTGGTGTTATGTTATAATTTTATTGAGAGCTCTACTCTATAACGATTTAATATCGAATATCGGAGAATATTCCCGATAGAGAATATCGGGATAAAAAGTATCCTATATGTTAATCCTGGTTATAAACCATCTGTGTGCCAAATTTCATCCAAATCCGTTCAGTAGTTTTTGCGTGAAAGAGTAACAAACATCCATCCATCCATCCATCCATCCATCCATACAAACGTTCGCGTTTATAATATTAGTAGGATTTAATTATCTTAATATACATCATTCTTCTGTACGTGTGTTTGTCACCTCCTAAACGGCTGGACCAATTTGGATGAAATTTTGTGTGTATTTTTCAACGGGTTCCTGGATGGTTTGAAAACACAATTGGACCCGGTCGGGCAGGACGACGTCTGCCGGGTCCGCTAGTTATTAAAATAAATGAAATAGCCATACTGAATGCATCCTCATAAATAAATATCAAGATCGATCTATTAGATAAAAATCTAATCACACTCAAATAATAATAATAGTCACCCGCCGGCGCCACTGTCGTCTCAAATTAACATAAAAATGTGTATAAAATCAAATGCAGCGAGCGTGATAATGTAATTCACCTTGGCGACAGTTTAATTCTTTAGAATAATTATATAATCTATACTAATAATAAAGCTGAAGGGTTTGTTTGTTTGTTTGAACGCGCTAATGTCTGGAGCAAAGACCAGACGGATTTGAAAAATTATTCTTCATTTGATAGCCTAATATTTGCGGAAGGCTATTTAACATCACGTTACGATTCTTAGGAGTCGAGCAAAGCGAAAAAATGGTAAGCGAAAATGAAGTAGTTGCACGGGCGAGCGATGGGATGCGACGCGATAAGTCGGGGCTCGAAATTTCACGCGGACGAAAATTCTTCGTTACTTTTTTTTTTTAGAAAAATCTGTGCCCCACTTGGAATTACTCCTGTATCGCGGATGAGTTTACAAACATTTAAACTCACATCATACACAAACAGCCCGACCCGGAGCAACTATCTGTAGGCAATACAAATATCGCAAAAAAAAAAACAATAAAAAAAAAAACAAAAAAAATCAAACAAAAAAATCAAAAAAAAAAATTAAAAAAAAAAAACAAACAACAACCAATATCTCAAAAAAAATCAATAAATATCAATCAATATCTCTTCCGTGCGGGAATCGGACCCGCGACACGCAGCGCAGCAGTCGATCGCTCAGCCACTGCACCAACCGCGTCGTCGAAATTTTAATACGAGTACTAGCGGACCCGGCAGACGTCGTCTTGCCCGGTTGAGTCATCATAATACCGACAGCAGCGCCACTTCGATTGTGTTTTCAAACCATCCAGGAACCCATTGAAATATACACACAAAATTTCATCCAGCCGCCAGCAGCAGCAATTGGTCCAGCCGTTTAGGAGGAGTTAGGTGACAAACACACGTACCGAAGAATTATATATATTTTAAGAAGATATATGTAAAGAAACATAAGTATAATCAGCCTATAATGTTCCCACTGCTGGGACACATGCCTCCTCTGTGAGAGGTAGTGGGCTGTAATCCACCACGCGGGCCCAGTGCGGGTTGGTAGATGTCTTCGAATATTTGTTCCAGGACATGCCGGTTTCCTAACGATGTTTTCCTTCACCGTTTTGAAAGCAGTGGTGATGAAATAGTTTACACAAAGTAAAGCGCCTGTCTAGGTTCGAACCTACGACCTATAACTCGTAAATCGCGGCCGTTACCACTGGGCCAGGGGCTGCAGTCTCGACATTCATAGCGATCGCTTTACGACCGAATTCGGTCGCAAAGTCCTGTCACTTCATACATTTCACCTGTCAATTCGGTACTTCGCGACCGAATTCAGTCGTAAAGCGATCGCTATGAATGTCGAGACTGCTGGGGCAGCGCTGCTCATGTATAGAAGACCGGCCTAAAAAAAATCGGCGACTTTTCACCACTTACCTGTTTCAATATGGTAAAACGAACTCGACTCATAGATCTTACCTGGTAAACACTGCAGGTCCCTTGACGAGCAACTCTCCCTGGATCGCGTTGTCGGCGAGCTCCTTGTGCTTGGTCTGCTTGGAGGGCTGCCAGTCGTACCCTTCAGACTCTACGAAGTAGTCCTTTGACGAGAGACCGAGACGGTCTAGACATATCTATTGGGGATAATATAAGATATTCTATCTATAATATGTATGTATTTACAAAAAAAAATGTATATAAGTAGTTTATCAGCCATCTTGTTACCATAACACAAGCATTAGGTTGCTTAGCTTGGGACTAGATGGCGCTGTGTGAACTGTCCAGGGATATTATTATTATATTATTAAGATTATTAATTCAATAAAATGGATTATAGACTGTTCGTTTGTATGTCGTGGTTACGGCCTCGCCTTTGATGCACGAGGTTGAGGGTTCAAATTCGGGCAAGTATTAATGTAATGAGATCATATTTTTATAACAATACGTACTATCTAAGTTTATCTTGGACATTACTGATATCGGTGAAGAATCATGAATCGGTGACATCATGAGGAAACCTGGACTTTTCTATACTAATAATAAAAGCTGACGAGTTTGGTTGTTTGTTTGGACGCACTGATCTCTGAGGGGCAATTCTCGTAATTTTAAGAACGTTCACAGTCTGATATCAGTCTCAATCTGTCAAAAAATATTTCTAATTTCCCTACATTTTGACATTTGTTTGTCGCCGAGATGACACTGCGACTAGATTTTGTACGTTTTAAATTACGAGAATTGGCCTTCTGGAACAACCAGTCGGATTTAAAAAAATCTTTTTGCATTTCATAGACCAATTCTTGAGTTTGGCCATAGGCAATAATATCACGCTAAGACCAAAGAGAAAAAAAGTCAGAAAGAACGGTTAGCGAAAATGAAGTTTAAAAGAAATTTTCCATACCTGCGTCTCAGGCAACGGCGTCTCCACAGTGACCAGGGGCTCCACCTCCCCCGTGTCCTCCCGCACGGACACGATCCTGGCCGCCACCCCGGGCAGGGGCAGCCCCACGCAGCCCACGGCGCGGGCCTCCACGGGGCGGTAGGGGTTGCTCAACGCCATCCCCACTTCTGACATGCCGAAACGTTCTAGAAGACGCATTCCGGATATCTAGGAAAGAATGAAGAAGTCAGTGGCAGATAATGGGACGAGGGATATCTCAAGGTCGAATCATTTCATCATCTGCGTAGCCTTTTCCCAACTATGATTGTGCCGGCTTCCAGTCTAACCAGCACCCTAATTGCGTAACACACGATCAATCGGAATCGGTTTCATCGGTTTTTGACAGTTCAACAACATTCAATGCGGTATTTACATGTTGAGCAGACAAATTTTTCGAACTTATGAATCAATGGATTAGCAATTTGCTTCAAAATGATTCTGATTCCGATTGATTGTGTGTTACGCAATTAGGGTGCAGATGCAGCTGAATAGCATTATTGTACATGGACGGCCAGACCAACATTTTACAGCGACTACCTATCTGACAACCCAGTCACATGGGTAATATTTGTTACCCCTTGTTAAGACTGATTGTCAGACTTTTGGGCTTCTGACGACCCGTAACGACTGTCAAAGATCCACGAATGACAGCCGGGACCAAAGGATTAACGTGCTTTCCGAGGCACGGAGAGGTCTTGGTATGTAAAGATGGTCACCCATCCACGTACCAATCGCGGCAAGCGAAGCTTAACCTAATCGATCAACCCGTGTGACTGTTATATCACTTAGCCACAAGCCGCTCAAACTAAAAGCATTCATTTCAATGGAACCTTTTACTGGCACTTTTGAATTGTGAAGGGGTCAGTCAGTCAGAAAGATGAAGCTAGTTGCCCATTCCAAAGCGTAGTAGGTACCTATGGAGAAGAACGGGCAAGAAACTCCATAGACGCTCTTTTAAATAAATAAAAAATAATATATATTAATGATGTAGTGCAGGTCGCGCCAGCACATCAAGCTACTACAATGTGTCAAATTTCTTTAATAGATTTTCAACTTTATCGCTAAAGCATTAAGGTTCAAGATTGATTGGGAAAATTTGACAGTTTCGGGTATGTACCTTGCCCGTTACCATAAGAACAGTCTCCTAAGACCATTTTCCTGTAGCTACCCACAGGAAAATGGTCTTAGGAGACTGTCCTTAACCTTTGAAGACATTTTGATCCTGTATACATTTTTCACTGAAAGAAACATTTTAAAAGAGTAACGGTGGAGTTTCTTGCCCATTCAAACTCAAACTCAAATCATTTATTTCAATTAAACCATTTCAGGCACTTTTGAATTGTCAAAATTAAATTGTCGGTCAGTTAGTCAGAAAGTTGAATCTAGTATTCTTTGATTCTTCTCCATAGGAAAACTACCTTTTGGAAGGGGCGACTAGAATCAATTATATTTTAATGTAATTTTTAACGTTCAAAAGTGCCTTTTATGTGCCTATTTGAAATAAATGATTTGACTTTGACACCGACACTATTTCCGTGTGACAAAGGACATAGGTACCTTTAGGAAATTCCAACTCAAAATTAATTAAAACTCACTTCCTCCCATTTCTTGAACAGCTGAGCCGGTAAAGGCGCGGACCCCGCCACCATCAGCCTCATCCTGCTGCCCAAGGTAGTTCGGACGTACTCAGCGGTCTTCGGGTCCGAGAACATCCTTTCGTGGTCGGCTACCAAGCGCGAATACATCGCGGGCACTCCGTGGAAGACGGTCACTTTGGTCTCGTCTCGTTCGCCCATGCCAAGGAGGCGGGACCACACGTTGTGGGAGACGAAGGATGGTAGCATTCGGAGTCTGTTGAAACATAAGTGAAAGATATTATATCAGGGTTTGGAAAAGGTAAAACAAATTTTGTGTATATGGCATCACAGCGGGCCCTATCAGAATACCAGCGCTGCGGTATTTTTTAAATATTGCAGCATTATGCTGAGAGAGCATTATGCATAGAGTTGAGCTGCCCGTGTACGTGATGTAGCGGCAACGTGTGCAGCACTACGTCGTGCGCAGAGTACTGCCACGCGGAATGCAGCGACGATATCTAAATAATGACGTCATACCTTGCACCCGCAGCAAGCGACGCTAGCATAGAGTTGAGCTGCCCGTGTATGTGATGTAGCGGCAGCGTGTGCAGAACTACGTCGTGCGCAGAGTACTGCCACGCGGAATGCAGCGACGATATCTAAATAATGACGTCATACCTTGCACCCGCAGCAAGCGACGCTAGCATAGAGTTGAGCTGCCCGTGTATGTGATGTAGCGGCAGCGTGTGCAGAACTACGTCGTGCGCAGAGTACTGCCACGCGGAATGCAGCGACGATATCTAAATAATGACGTCATACCTTGCACCCGCAGCAAGCGACGCTAGCATAGAGTTGAGCTGCCCGTGTATGTGATGTAGCGGCAGCGTGTGCAGAACTACGTCGTGCGCAGAGTACTGCCACGCGGAATGCAGGCACGATATCTGAGTCTGTAGCATGCTGTGGGTCCATATTACACCTTTAGGTTTGCTGGTTGTACCTGAAGATAGGGAAATAAATATTTAATCGTATGTAGGAATAGAAATACATTCCGAGGAAGCTAAGTATTTTTTTTAAACAGCACCCTAATTGCGTAACACACTATGAATCACAATCTAAATAATTTTGAAGGATATAGCTAATCCATTGCTTCATATGTTCGAAAATTTTGTCTGCTCAACAACGTAAATAACGCAATGAATATTGTTGAACTGTCAAAATGAAAGCCATTCCTATTGTTAGTGTATTACGTATTATCCCGCAGCTGTCAAGGTGTCTTGGTATTAATGTGACTTCGAATTTTTGGTTCTAGGACATGCCGGTTTCCTTCACCGTTTTGAGAGCAGTGGTGATGAAATAATTTACACAAAGTGAAGCGCCTGTCTGGGTTCGAACCTACGACCTACAAGTTGTAGGTCGTAGGTTCGAACCCAACGAGTTGTAGGCTACAACTCGTAAGTCATTATCGTTATCACTGGGCCAACACTGCTCTAGTCTTCTATAAAATTGAAACAAAATTATAAAATTTGAAAAACTTACCACTAGTATAAATAATAAGCGCCTCATTCTGCCCGTACCAAGCATTGCTCCTCCCAACATCAGCCAAATTGTCTTCAGCTTTAGGCTTCAAGAACATAGTATTAGGTTGGTACAGCTGAGCCGTTATCACGTTGTCCTTGCCGGTTAACAGCAGTGGTTTGGCCATCTCTAACGTGATTGGGCGAATGATTTTCTCGTACTCTTGGGTACATACTACCAGGCTGGCAGAACTGTCCGCGAGGAAGTACTTGAGCATCTCTGGTGGATGGAGAGGCGTTAAGGGGACCGCTGTAAGAGAAAATAGAAGTTTGTATATGAATTGCCCGGTATGAAATGGCTATTACAGGGTAAATTGAGGTAGGGTGTCAATTTGCTTAACAATTAAGTAATTTTCCTGACTTTACAAAAGTATTGACTTACCAATATTGCCGGACATCCATATTGCCCACTGTACTATGATATGTGACGCGTCATTGCTGCACATGTAAGCTATCGTCCTCTCGGACTCGCCGACTGAAATGTACAATAATTGACGATTAGTATAATGATATATATAACACTACAAATAATCAACCTATAATGTTCCCACTGCTGGGACACAGGCCTCCAGGCCGCCTCTCGGTGTGAGGGAGTGGGCCGTAATGCTCCACGCGAGCCCAGTGCGGATTGGTAGATGTCACATGTCTTCGAATTATTGGTTCTAGGACATGCCGGTTTCCTTAGGATGTTTTCCTTCACCGTTTTGAGAGCAATGGTGAAAAAGTCATTTACACAAAGTAAAGCGCCTGTCTAGGTTCGAACCTACAACCTACAACTCGTAAGTCGCGGCCGTTACCACTAGGCCATCACTGCTCTCTAAAAACTATTAGACCTTAACAAGATATGGCTTTTACACACGTACTGTACGCGCATTCTAGGACTTAGAAAGGCGTTTAAAATGTCTGGAATGATGCGTATCATGTGCGTAAATGGCGCCTAGTTTGTTTTCCTGTATACAGGGTGGCAGGGACATCGGCGCACAACCTGTTACCGTGGATGCAGTAGAGTCTGGACATCAAAAAAAAAACTGCTGTTTCATACACTTTGACCTCGTAGGTATTGCACTTTTGTATGCAACAGCTTGATTATTTTTATTAAAACAAATGAAAAATTTCTAGGATGGGGGTCTAGACTCGTGTCGATGTCCCTGCCACCCTGTATAACTGCTTCAAGAACTGACTGGGCAGATTAAATATTTCTTCGGCGGTTTATTCGGCGGCACGGTTGGCGCAGTGGTTAAGCGGTTGACTGCTGCGCTGCGTGTCGCAGGTTCGATTCCCGCACAGAACAAAGATTTGTATGACCTACAAGTAGTTTTTCCGGGTCTGGCTGTTTGTGTATGTGAGTTTAAACGTTTGTAAACGCACCCCATGATACAGGAGAAATTCCTAGAGTGGGGCAAAGATTATTAAAAAAAAATAAAATAATCTCCAACCTATTTGAAACACACGCATCAGCTAATTATATGCTAGTGTGTAATAATAATATAATATGTTAGTTTGTAAGGGCTATCCTTTTGACGTACGGAACCCTAATTATTAACGAAAAAACTGGAGCCCCCTGGCCCAAAATCATGTACTGAATCTATGGTAACAGGTTGTGCGTCAATGTCCCTACACCCCTAAATATATTGTCAATAGAAAACCATAATAATCATTAAAATATTGGTAGTTTCCATACCCAACTGTGCAGATATCTCCTGCGAGAGCACGGAGGCTGCTTGGTACAGCCCAGCGTATGTGTAGATGCCAAACTCATCTTGTAACGCCACCCGTGTGGGGAACAGCAGGGCTCTGCGGAATACTGGTACCACTCCACCTGAGGACGAAACATTACAGAGTCTACTTATTACAAATATCTTTGAAAACATAGTGAGGAAATCTGATTCTCATAGTTCGAAATAGAATAGAAATCTTTTATTTGGATATCAACGCCTGAAAAGAAAATTTGACTAAGCAACATAGGGCTAACTTTAGAGGAGAACAGTTTAAAGTTTAACTCTTCAGAAAAAAGAGTCATATAAATTCTTGTAATGATCCTAAAAGCGTAATTCTTACTGTTCTGGAAATCTTATTGTATCATCTGAATCAGAAAATAGCACCTGTAGCGGTTTCATAATGTCATTCACGATATGCACTAACATTTGCCGCATGTATTGTAGGGGCTCAAGTGATAAGTAGTTAGCAGGTCAAAATCGTAGAAATGCACGCAGTATTTATCTTTATATTTTCGATAGTATGATTCAGATGATACAATAAGATTTCCAAAATAGTAAGAATTATGCCTGTAAGATGATTACATTACAAGAATTATATGATTTTTGTTTCAATACCTAGAGTGTTTTTTGGCAATTATAATGTTGGTCCCATAGAGAAAATTGGTTCAGTTTGATGGTTGAACCTAGGGTTGCCAGGTCGCCAAACCTAATAGCCGGACAGACCAGCCAGTTTGGCCGGATATTTAGGTAAAAAGGCCGGACACCCTACATTATTGAGGAATTTGTGTCTCAGTATTAATAGGTACGACAAAAAAATTGTATGTAAAATCAGGTTTTTTTGATTATTATCATAATCAGTCATCGGCGCTCGCTCGTTTGCGAAATGTAAAAAGCCTAACAAAAGCCGGACAAGCCAGACACCGTTTATTTTGGCCGGACACGCAATCAAAAAGCCTACCTATGTCCGGCTTTATCCGGACGCCTGGCAACGCTAGTTGAACCACACTCTTTATTTTGACTACACCTTTCTGTTATACCCTGTAATTTATGATCATCATCCTGCCCTTGTCACATGTTACTTGTAGTCGGCGCAACATGTTTTCTTTTTCCATTCTCCCCTGTCAGCCGTCATGCTATCGTCCACTCCCTTCTCTTTCATATCATTCCTCACACAATCCATCACACTTGACAGAAATGAGCATAAGTTTACAAACACACAAAGAGATGCTATCATCTCAGCTATCAAGTTAACTTAGTCATCTGCGATGATAGCAGCTCTTTTTCATGAAAAAAAAAAACTCACTCGAATTATTTGGCCAGCCGTTTTTAAAGCTGATGTAATTTGGCTATAGTAAGTCGAAATGACTTACCATTTCGTATATCTTGGTTAAATCCGTTCAGCAGCTCCGTGTTAACTTCTTCTTTAACTGCACAACCCGTAACATTCCTATAAGAAGTGATTCCGAAGGGTTTTCTCAAAAGCCGGTTAACAATTCTTACGGTGCGAAGACCCAATTCCATGATGATAAAACTATCGATTATCCTATTTGAAAATGTTAAGTGGTCTTTTACGCGTCCACCATAGAAATAATAGTAGGCTATGAGCTAAATTATAAGATTTTTTCGTTAAAAGATAAGATCAAAAGACGAAGATAAGGTTATTTTTGTAATGACAAACAGCTGACACAGACAAAGTGACAAGACAATGACAAACATTACAGATTAAAATAATAAAACGTCAGTGTCACATGGTTCAATGTGTGAATCCGATTACAACATTGACATAGAAAAGTATGGACTGGAAATACCTACAAAAAAAGGGTGCATACCTACAACTCATCTTGTCTCATAAAATGGCTGCCATTGCTAGGGTTGTGTCAATCAAGGAACAACTGTTATCTCGTTGTTACTATAACGAGTAACGATACTACATACGAGTTTTACTAGTTATCACGTTTGGATCACGATGGATTTTGGTGCTGTGAAGTGTGAACCACAGGCTGGACCTAGCTAGGTCACTCGGACCGAATAAGACGCAAGATTATTTATGTTAACATCGCAGAATATAAGGGTATCGTTTCAGCGGAGGAACTAGTTTCGGAAACTATTACGGTAAGTAAGCAACGGTACAACACTATTCCATTATGACATCTGTTTGTAAACAAACGAATGAATTAACAAATATAATAAAAAGGCCTGTTATATGGAAATGACCCCAAATATCAATACTTTAGCCATAAATTCATGATCGCGTTACAATTGTATCATCAATTGTGTATTATTGTATGTATTATTGCATGAAAACCGGCTACTAACCTGTGCAAAGACAATTGAGGTTGATTTTCATTCTTTCTTGCACCACACTTCACAATACAACACACAGGCATGTTGAACTTCTGTTTTCCAACATTTACATGCAGTTTTATAAGGTAAAATCCTCGTAATTTTCTCGCAAATCTCAATAATACAAAAAACAAACAACCATTTGACAGCAAAACTACCACAAACTCGTCGCATAAGATGGCTGCTACGGCACTTACCTACAGCTGTCACTACGTCAAGACAAAATGTTGCCATAATTAGCAACAACTTAAAATATAGTTGTCTCTTTTATCAAATAAGATTATCTCACTAGAAAGAACGAGACATAACGATATTTCAAATTCTGAATCATATTTCACTTATATTTGTATAAGCAAATGTATGTATAGAATAACGCGGCATCTCCATGTTTTTCCTATCTCAATGGATTACAAGCATTCATGAAATGTCTGTCTGTGGCATGGCGTCATCACACCATCCCTTTTTCGTATCAAAAACCAAAATTATTTAATAGTTGCGCAAATAAAAATTTGCATTGGCAGTGAATCTTACGTAGTTTGTATGTACATCTACATACACAATGTGTACACAAACAGTCTTTCAGAAATTGCATAAGCGGTTCCAACATCTCTTTTAAAAGTCCACACTAAGCAAGAGTAGGTAAAAATACAAACCAATAGGAGTATGAAGTATGAATTTATTGAATAGATAGACGCTTTATTTAATGCTCCAAGTAAATGAACGAGTAAATGGTGTACGATCTCCGATCCAAAACGTCAAAATACTGTCAGCAAAAGCAAAACATACTCTGTGCGTGCAACACTGACGTATACGTCAGTGGCGTGCAACAAAACGTCAATCAATTTATTATTGCTTGTGTTTGTTTTGTAGTTTTATTACTTATAAAAACGTTAAAGAGAATAAAATAAATATGGTAGTAAACGCTCCTGACTCCCCTGTACAGGCTGAAGTCATATTTGTAATAGAGGCGACGGCGGCTAACGGCGCGTATATAGGTGAATTGAAATCAAACTACATAGTCCCAACTTTAGAGTAAGTTTATTGTTTATTTACCCTAATTCTTTGTCTCTGAGAACTAGACTGCATAGATTGCGACTAGTTAACCTGTTCAAGATGATTATGGAAGGATCTTTTCTAAAAGTAACCCCAGTTAAACCCAAAATATTAGATGTGAGTGCTGGCATTATAAAGAACATAAATTATACCTTTGGGACGTTTCCTCCGTTATGAAATAATAAGGATAACACACATAGGCTAGGCACAGACTTAAATCAGAAATTATCGATGTAGTATTTCAGTTTGTAGAGCATTTATATCAGCTTTAAGACATTGACTACCACTGCGGTCAACGGTCACAACCAACAATAGATTTTCTATTATGTCTGTTGTCTGGTAGTCAATGTGTAAAAGTTTACATTGTCAGGTAGTCATGATTTCTTAAGCTTCATTCCCCACACTTTCATATGCCAAATATCTTGAGCTGTTGTTCTACATAGTCTAGTTGAGCTACATAATAACTGACAAATGTGTGCACTGACTGAACAAGTCCACTCAAATCTGTATGGTTCTTTCTACAAACACCCACAGTTTACATTATAAACCTACGGGATCCAATTGTGGGGCATTGCAAGCAAAACCAACATACTCTACTATAAAGAGTCCAAAATGGTATCCTAAGATCCATAGTAAATGTACCTTGGTTTGCTAGAAGCAACAAAATCCACAACTATCTACCAGGAACAACACAAGGCAGTCTCTAAACCTCTCTCTCTCACACACAGACAGAGGTGGGGGAAAAGGCTGAAGTGGAACTACCTTCTATAAGTGGGAGGCACAGGACTGGCAGCTCCACTACAACACCATTTGTCATGGAACTAGTTTGCTTATGGTCCGATGACAGATTGCAAATGGAATGAACAGAAATGGCATTCTTGCATTACCATTCCCAAATAATGTAATGCCCGATGATAATCGTCGCTTCCAGGTACTTCCATGGAGGACCATTAGAAGAAGGAGGTGGCAGTGGCTCGGTGTACAGCATAGTTACGTACAAAGCTGCTGACTGCCACCCCGGCATTCCTGTTGCTACCTTCGGACCATACACATGCCCCCAGACAGTTGTGGAGACTGTTGATAAAATACAGTAAGTGAAGATGTTTGTTGACATATGATGACATAACACCATGGTTCGAGGTGGCCAGATTTTATTTCATATTTTTAACCGAATTCTAAAAAGGAGTAGGTTCTCAATTCGGATGTTTGTATATATTTTTTTAATGTTTTTTCACGCATAACTCCGTTACTTGCCAACCAATTTGAAAAATTTCATCAATAACGGTTTAGTAGTTTGGTTTTTAAACCAAAATTACTGGTGAAAAATTGCAACTTAAAAGTGAAAAATAAAAACTATTTTGAAAAAAGAAAATCAAATGACTTCCAAAAACGACACTACAAAGTGAAAAATAACTTTAACTTCGGAAGTCGGTGGCAAACAACGAAAATGCAAACCCAACGACACCGACTTCCGAAATCAAAGTTATATTTTATATTTTTGTAGTGTCGTTTTTGGAAATCGGTTGTTTTTTTTTTTTTCAAAAAAGTTTTTATGATTGTTATTTTTATTTTTGTCTAATCGTATGCTGCACTGGTTGACGTCATCACGTCAACGCCGGCTCTCGCTGAAAACCAGCGCTGGGTCTCTGTCTCGTTTAGGGTCATAGCATGATGCTGAGCGATGGCCGTTTTGCGTGGATGTGACGCATGTTTACCCCCAACTTATTTTTTTTTTTGTGTTCTTTTTTATGCGTCATGTTTGCCGCAAATAAATGTATTTTCTTTCTTTCACATTTCGCCAGTTATGTTTAAGTTCCATGTAAAAGGGGGTGAGCACCAACCAGGCACAAATCCGGACTTCGGACTGCTACTGCGAAATTACTGACGTAAAAACCCAATATCACTTTTCCCGACCTGGGAATCGAGCCTAAGACCTCATGCTTAGCAGTGGCGCTTGCTACAAATATTCATTCTCATAATAACCTCCATACATTACAGATACATTGGTGGTCACGCAGAAAGCCGAGCATGTGTGACAGAAGCCCTCACAGCGGCGCTCGCTTGTTTCGACGAGCTGGGCCGCACTGACATACCGATACATGTCCTACTGCTATGCTGTTCACCTCCTTACTCTGCGTATGCTGGGGGACTGGTGCCGCCTGGTATGTGCTTTTTACAAACTGCTAATTTTCGTGGGTAAGTAATAACAGCCGTACGGGTCGATTGATAAGGTCGCTTGCCATGGTCGGTCCGTTGATGGGTGACCATCTTTACATACCGAGAAACCTCCGTGCCTCGGAAAGCATGTTAAGCCGTTGGTCTTACCAAGAGGTGTCGTGCTACCCAGTAACTGGGTTGTGGAGGTGAGATAGGCTCTTGTAAAATACTGGTTTTTAGCTTTTTCCGGTTAGACTGCAAGCCAACCCAACATAGTTGGGAAGGCTAGGCAGATTGAACAGGGATTTTTAAGGCTGAACCACATTGGGTGGTGGGCTGGCCACACCGCAACCCAAAAATCCTCCTATACTGCGTTTCCGAGTTAGTTTCCAAACATGAAATAAATATGTTTTTGTAAAAACAACTTTAATACTCACTTATAAAGTTCAGATTGAAGTAAAAACCCGTTTCTTGTATAGGGCATAAGCAGCCATAGTAGTAAACACTCTGTGAACATTTCAAATTCATAGAGTGTATATCTTTTATGGTCCAAAAGATACAGCCCTGTGACAGACAGACGGACAGCGATACCTTAGTGATAGGGTCCCGTTGGCACCCTTTGGGAACGCAACCCTAAACAAACTATCTACTACAAAGATTTTTCATCATTCAGAATTTATACCCAACACGCCTGTAAAGTTCCCCAGTTAATTTAATTTGACCTTAACGTCTAGGGTCCCCAGCGACCGTAGAACAAGCAGCCCGCCTGCTCGCTGAGCGCGGCGTGCAAGTGTCGGTCGCGTCAGCACGCCGCGTGCCCGCCCTGCACGCGCTGTACGAGCACGCGGGCGGAGAGCTGCACCAGGCGCAGCAGAGGAACTATGCTAAGGTAACAACTAACTGTAGAACAGCCCGCCTGCGTGCTGACCACGCCGTGCAAGTGTCGGTCGCGTCAGCACGCCGCGTGCCCGCCCTGCACGCGCTGTACGAGCACGCGGGCGGAGAGCTGCACCAGGCGCAGCAGAGGAACTATGCTAAGGTAACAACTAACTGTAGAACAGCCCGCCTGCGTGCTGACCACGCCGTGCAAGTGTCGGTCGCGTCAGCACGCCGCGTGCCCGCCCTGCACGCGCTGTACGAGCACGCGGGCGGAGAGCTGCACCAGGCGCAGCAGAGGAACTATGCTAAGGTAACAACTAACTGTAGAACAGCCCGCCTGCGTGCTGACCACGCCGTGCAAGTGTCGGTCGCGTCAGCACGCCGCGTGCCCGCCCTGCACGCGCTGTACGAGCACGCGGGCGGAGAGCTGCACCAGGCGCAGCAGAGGAACTATGCTAAGGTAACAACTAACTGTAGAACAGCCCGCCTGCGTGCTGACCACGCCGTGCAAGTGTCGGTCGCGTCGCACGCCTCGTGCCCGCCATGCACCGATGTAAAACCATAAATGATCAATATATTACCCATGCTAAAACGCAACAACTATAGAAGCGATTACATAATGGTTAACACATCATTCTCCTGCCCTCAGCTAAATTTATTTGATGTCGGCGCAACATGTCTTCTTCTTCTGTACTATTAGTGTGCATATACACGAGCGACACGCGTCGAAGACAGAGGCAACTGCAACTGTCGACGCGTGTCGGCGACAGCCGTCGACAACGTGCCGCTCGTGTATTTGAGGACCGTACTCAAATACACAGGCGACACGTTGCCGAAGATAGGCGCCGACACGTCGACGGGTGTATATGACATTCCATCCATCGTTTCTTTGGTCTTCACCTACTCTTACAGCCGCATTCATACTCAAAACTTACCTCACGACGTTTTCCGCATTACTCCGCATTACATGTCCATACTATGTGTTCGGGTCAATCACCGAACAATAATAAACATGTCAGCGTAATTGCGACACCGCGTTTTATGCCTTGAATATTTTATGTTACTAAGTAAAACAGTCAGTACGTATTCGGATAGCATATCGGGCGCGACTCAATCTCTCTCATCTTCATGTAAACTGCTAGCATTTCCTACAAAATAGCGGCTCTTTCCAGGACCCCCGTCACCTAGTACTACTTCGCGGCTACAGTTTAAAGGAACGACCGCCGAGCCCCGCGCCGCCGCCTGTGCCCGACATACAAGCCGACGTCTATGGGTGAGTCCTGAACTACATACACACATAAACCTACACCCCTACATAGCGCCAGAAGCGCGCAGAAACTACAGAACGCCACCTGTTACGATCCTAACACGGAGTTTGTTGATTCGTTTCATGTCGTGATTCGTTTACGTTCGTAAATCGCACGCCGGTTGCGTGCCTACTACGCACCTGATCTTTCTGCGTTCACATTTTCCACAAAAAATTATTGATGATGACATTAGAAACAGTGATTTTAACGTGGAATTGACAATGTACTCAAGTGTTTGGTCAGAGATTTTCGAATAAAATCATTATTATTATTTGAAATGTGAGAGTTTGTATATCTCTAAAGCTCTATTTCCCAGCCAAGGTCGGGGTACTACGGGGCCCGCCCGGCCAGGGGCCCAAAACTTCCCTCGACCGGGCGTCGCTGCTACTGCGGGAGTGGGGCCTGTTGGAACCGTACCTGGTGTACCCGGGGTACCAGGCGTAGGTAAGTCAGATTAAAATAGTTTTAAATGCTTGTATGATAAAACTATGGACTGGCTTCTAGGATGACGTCATATTTTTTTTCACACCACCTTCTCGAAAATTTCAATTTTAAATCCTCCGACCAGACGGGTGTTGTCTGGCGGGCAACTGCCCAACGATTGATGTCGGGATGTTGTATGTATGCTAGTTGCGCGGTAAACTCTGCTTGCGCGTAGTTCGCATGTGGCGTTGTAGATACTGCTACATATTATGTCTTGCAAACCAAACCTTAAGTAAGTGATTATAGCCCTAGGGTCAGGCCGGGCAATAATATTCTGAATTTCATTATAACCCGTTTGTCAATAATGTGATTTGAATTTGGAACCTCAACTACAAAATCTTATGAAAACATTTACAAAAAAAAAAAAAAAACGAATTGTTTTTTATTATCTCACAGAAAGTGTGCAAAGTAGAGTGTACCGCTCGGACGTAAAGGTGACTTCGTTTTGGGCGAGCATGAATCCCCCGCTGCACTCAAGATTTACCCTGAACTCCCTCGCTCCTTCAAAATTCTGGGAACGCAATATAGCGCCCGTCACATCAGACACTGCTTTATCCCCTAGGTGAATAATCTACTCTTTTTAAATTATACTACTCTTTTTATTAGGAAATGCATCATGCGGACGTGGGGCCGGAAATTGGCTGGTCCCTCCCCGCGCGCCCCTGTACGCCAACAACTCCGCGCTGCTCACACAGCTCGCGCAGCCCTCCTACCCGCCGCCGCCGCCGCCGCCCGCGCATGCCGCACAGGTCAGTTAAAGAAAGAAAATATGTTTATTTGGCACATGCCATAAGTTCACACATACAAAGAAAAAAGTACATCCTATTTCCTACTCCTACTAATATTATAAACAAAGTTTGTACGGATGGATGGATGGATGTTTGTTACTCTTTCACGCAAAAACCACTGAACAGATTTGGATGAAATTTAGCACACAGATGGTTTGTAACCAGGATTAACATATAGGATACTTTTTATCCCGATATTCCTACGGGATCGAAACTTATGCGAGTGAAACCGTGGGGCGCAGCTAGTTACATATTGTTTAAAAAAAATTACTAACTACTAAGTTATTATCAATGTATCATTTAGTGTTTCGCTGGATTGACCTTGGGAATAAAAATAAAGGAGATAACTTGCACTGGTTTATTTAAATGTGTAAAATCAGTCAATGGCCCTGTGTCCCTTGTTCACAAACTAAACTAAATTTTATTCTGTGCATCTTTTTCTTTCTATTTCATTAAGAAAAGGACTGAAGATAAAATATTAGTTTACTTCTGTCAAATTAAGATACTCCATAGACAGATTAGACGTGATTAAAAACATGGCTGCTAAAAATACGTCAATTTACGTCAGGCGCTGACTATAGTTTGACAGGACTAAACTAATATTTATCTTCTGTCGTTTTCTAAATTAACTAGAAAGAAAAAGATGCATTGAACTTCAATTTAGTTTAGTTTGATTACATCCAGAAGTTGATTACATCCAGAAGTTGATTACATCTCCTGGTCTTCTGGGTGCCTCGAGGATTGCTGTCCTAATCTGGGTAACGCCTGTGCATTCAAAGAGCACATGCTCAACGGTTTCCTCAGCCTCCATGCAAGCTTGAAACGAAAGTATTTCCCGATTGAAAAATAGCATTAGTAACAGCCAACCCTAAAATTATTAACCAATATAAGGTCCCAAAAAAATCTATGAAATGGTGGGCGAGTCCGACACGCACTTAACTCTTTTTTATTTTTCGAAATTGCACTTGTTTCGAAGTTTCATTTAAAAATATAGTTTTTATAATTACACAAGCCGTTTGCCCGATGTGACTTTCCATTGGCAAAAATGACGAACTTTCATACAAACTTTCATCCCTTATTTAGCCCCCTTAAGGGGATGAATATTCAAAAATCCTTCCTTAGGGCTTATCTTCGTTATAAGGAGTTCTTGTGCAAAGGTGTGCGGTGTCTGATAGTGAGTTTAAGTTTTTTTTTTTTGTTTACAGGGTGGTCATCAACGCATGCCCACAATGGTAACGCCTGGTCCATCAGGGGCGCAGCTCCAGCGCTCCTACATCTGGAGCGGCGTCATCGAGTGGATGGAGAAGGGTAAAGCACCCGGGGACCAACAGAAAACTACCAAGCATCTACCTTGCCAGGTGATTGTGAACCCTATTGTTATTAGGATTAATTTCAGAATTATTTCAGATTTTACCTTTGTTTTAACACATGAAAACTATTATTTCATTCAGTATTTTTGTCATGCCTTTATATTGTCAGTAAATGTTGAGATTTTTAAAGGGGATTAAAGACTTTTTGATCTTGACCATTTCTTTTTCAAAATGGCGGCTCCGCATATTACCTACTTATATAAATCAATAGCTGACATCACTGCAAACAGAAAACATACCAGACCAAACCCCGTAAAGTTTCACGTTTCGAAGATGCGTGGCCGCCATTTACAAAAAAAAAAAACCAAGATGGTGAACAGGTAGGTATGCCACGAACCTTCAAAGCCCATTCTGTTTTATATTTCGGAGACTAATACACAGTAACAATTCACTTTTTTCAAATCCAGTCTACTACATAAGGCCAAGATTATGCAAAATCGGTACCTTACAATTTAATTGACTACGGTCAAAAATAGTGTATGTGATGCCTTTTTTCGTGTTAAGTTTATCCTGTATTCCAATGAAGAATACTCTAGTTGTCTGTCTAAAATTATCAGCTAATATATTCGGCAACGTTAAAAATATTTCCCTCTTGTGCAGATGTTAGCAAGTCAAGCTACCCGAAACTGTAAATTTTTCCCAATCAACCTTGAACCTTAATACTTTAGGGATAAAGTTGAAAATCTACTGAAGAAATTTGACAGATTGTAGTGGCTTGAAGTGCTGGTGTCTGTACAATAGTACATTACGATACGTGTAATAGTAGTGCATTATTGCACGGCGAGAAATAAGCGAGCGTGCTAAACGCCGTGCGTATACTATTACTCGCACCCAAGTCACGCTATTCTGTGTAAAAATGCACTACTTAAGTCACAGCAAAGCGTGACATAAGTGCGGAACCGTCTCCGGACACAAGTGGGAAGATGTAAGTCCAACCTGGCAAAGTGAGGCTACCTTGACGGAACGGCAGTAGGGTGTGGTTGTGGAGCTATTTCACAAACCATGCTCCACCTCCTATCCTGCCCTCTGTGTCCTACAACATGCAGTCAATGTGACCTCTGCGCTGCCACCGACATCGCCGTGGAAGTGGCAAAGTTTGGGAAAACAAGATTTAAAACACAGTCGTGGCAGGGACACGAAGAAGAAGGGCGTGGGCTTAGGTCACTCAATGCTAGAAATGTTTTTCCATACAGTCACGGTTAATTCTGCTGTTGCAAATGTATGTTTGTAATCGCAAAAAGGGCGGTTTTTTGGATCTATGGATGGACGCTATTATATAACCGGTTAAAAAGAACGCCCTTCATGAATTAACACATTGTACAGACGCCAATAGGTGAAGGTGCCCGAAACTGTCAAATTTTTCCTCAAATCAACCTTGAACATAATGCTTTAGCGATAAAGTTGAAAATCTATTAAAGAAATTTGACAGATTGTAGTAGCTTGACGTGCTGGCGTCTGTACATTAAACTTTTTCCCAGGTATCAGCGAGCACAAAAGACATAGAGCCTGAACTGAAGGTGGACACATGGCCCAACAAGCTGTTGATGCAGCTGATGCCCAAACAGCTGATCTCCAACATCGGAGGACAGTACCTTAAGGACAGCAAGTCAGTGCTGTTTCATTTGCAGCCCAGTGAGGCGCTCGATGCACTGACGAAGGTCATGGTTAATGGATTTGTGAGTGTTATTCTTTTCTCGTATACAGGGTTATTTTAAATTGGCTAGCTAAACTCCGCAGACGCGATGGGTATCGAAAAACATGAAAAATCTAAACATGATAAAAAAGTTAGTAAAATTATGTTTTTTTTTGTGGGGTCATTGACCACAGTTAGGCCTAGATATTTAGTGGGTTACTGAAAAATCGAAAAGTGTAATACCTACGTGGGCATAATGTGTGGAACAGCTAATTTTTAGGGTTCCGTACCTTTAAAGGAAAAACGGAACCCTTATAAGATCACTTTGTTGTCCGTCTGTATGTCCGTCAGTCAAGCCCTTTTTCTCAGGACCGCGTGGAGTTATCAAGTTGAAATGAATATCAAATACTCAATCAAAAGATACGGGCGTTTATGTTACGAAATCAAAACCTATAGGGTACTTCCCGTTGACTTAGAATCATGAAATTTGCCAAGAAGCAATGTCATGTAGCACAAGTAATTAGTAAGTAGTTACATTACAAAAAAAAAAAAAACATTTAAAAACTATTTACATACCTACAAATTTGTACGGAGCTTTCGGTGCGCGAGTCAGACTCGCACTTGAGCGGTTTTTGCTTTAATAATCTACGAAAAACTTGAACGCAGCGAGGTTCAGAATGATGTGCTGAATATATTATAACAGGTTGCGTGTCAATGTCGCTGCTACCCTGAATATTTACTAAAGAAATTTATGCTTTATACCTTATAACTTAATGTGCATTCACGATTTATTTGCCAAAAATGTAAACAAATATGAGTTTATAGATAAATTACTTTATTACCTACATCTTAAAGTTCAGTTTACGCTACAACTTCAAACATTTTATATAACTCCACATCCAGAAATCCACTTAATTACCATTCAAATAAAGTTGATATTTGTTTAACTTGAAATAACATCAATTTGAAATAATAGTTTGAATAGACTTTACATTAAACATGTATTTCCTAAGGCCGGCTGCGTCCACTTCTCGCCTATGCCGACGCCGCCGCAGTGCGACATCAAAGTGCTCATCCTGCTGTACACGCCCGACAAGAAGGCTTATCTAGGGTTTATACCCAACAACCAGGCTACTTTCGTCGATCGACTGAGGAAGGTACGATGCATGCTAAATAAAGGTTTTACTTCATATCATAATGAGCCTTTAATGTTCCCACTGCTGGGACACAGGCCTGCTTTATCTATAAGAGGCAGTGGACTATAATCCACCACGCAGGCCCAGTGCGGGTTGGTAGATGTCACATATCTTCGAGTTTTTTGCTTCTAGGACATGCCGGTTTCCTCACGATGTTTTCCTTCACCGTTTTAAGAGCAGTGGTGATGAAATAATTTACACAAAGTAAAGCGCCTGCTTGAGTTCGAACTTACGACTCGGAACTCGAAAGTCGCGGCCGTTACCACTAGTGTACCACTGCTCTTAAGCTTGCTAGCACTGCTTTTAAGGTTTTACTTGTTCTTTACGAATGAAGATATTGTATAATTTTTCTAAAAATTTGAGCGTTTTGAAAGTTTTTTAGACTTCTAAAACGAGTAGGTTCTCATTTTGACTTCATTTGTTTTTTGGATAGGTGTATGTTACGCGATATCTCCGGCAATTTTGGATCGATTTTGGTAATTCTTTTTAATTTTTTTAATGGATAGGGTATGCCTCGGGGTGGTCCCATATACATTTTATTAACTTTGATTGGGTAGTTTTTGAGGTAGCTTCGATATTTAATCCACATAACAAAAAGTGAAAAAAAATACCTTGAAAAACGACAACTGTCTTCCAAAAAAACGTAGGGTTTTTTTGGAAGACAGTTGTCGTTTTTCAAGGGTTGGGGTTAGGTTTAGGGTTTTTCAAGGGTTAGGTTTTAGAGAGGAAACCCAGCAGTGGCGACATTATAGGCTGAATGTGCTTTTGTTTACGCTTTATGCGACAGTCATACTTATATCGCTTCAACATAATTATAATCAAGACGTTAATAAATCCAGAATTAGGTTAACCAGCACCCTAATTGCGTCACATACAATCAATCGGAATCTGAATCATTTTGAAGCAAATTGCTAATCCATTGCTTCATAAGATCGAAAAATTTGTCTGTTCAACACGTAAATAACGCAATGAATGTTGTTGAACTGTCAAAATGAAACCGATTCCGATTGATCGTGTGTTACGCAATTAGGGTGCTGTATTAACTTCGGTTCAACCATACATTTTCGGTCGGGGGTGCGGCGAATGTACTATCGCCAAAACCTAATCTGCATTCGCGACATATTCGCCAAAAATGTAAACAAATATGAGTTTATGGAAAAGTAACTTTAATTCCCACACAATAAAGTTCAGTTTACACTACAACTTGAAACGTTTTTATAACTTTTTCAATAGTGCTAGTTACTCTGAAATCAACTTAATTACCATTAAAATAAAATTGAAATTCGTTTAACTAGAAATAATGTGAATTTGAAACATAAATAAAATTTTAATATATATCTGAACATTTTGAAAACGAAATCCCATGCACATGATGACCACAGCTGCGTCCGTAAGTAAAACAAAAGAGGATCCTTTTTAGATCGACTAATAATATGCGCTGCAAGCAGGAATAGTCCTTACGGTGGTCAGATATAGATTTTGGCAATAGAACAAGTATCTCCCAGGCCCCCGACTCATGGTACTAGAAGGAACAGTGGGGTTTTAGTCAGTCAGGAGTCCGACATATACAACCATGCTTCCCAGACGAAGGGTAACCATGAGGATCTCCCCACGAAAAAAAAAATGGTTCAAGTTTGACATATATTACATTACTCTGGGGGTAATAGTTATGCTGTATTTTGCAGGTAATTCAACAACAGAAGATAAGCCAGGGTATCAGCAAGCAACAGCTGCCGCCCGCGGTCAGCAACGCGGGCGGCATGCAGCAGAATATGCCCAACGCTACCATGGCAGGTAATTATAGTCTATATAGCACTGTGTGACCTAAATCCGCATTTAAGGTGGAGTTAGTCGCGAGCTCGAAGTCACTGGTGGGCATGGCCAAAAAGCACGCTATCTCACCTGGCATCGTGTCTGACAGAGCTAGTATGAGCAGTTAGATGCTAGTCTACATGCATAACTGCGAAACGTGCGTAAAATATTCACGCTCAACAACGCTCAGCATAATTCTATGATCCTATACGAGACAGAGCCCCAGCGCTGGTTTCCAGCGACAGCCGGCATTGACGTGATGACGCGCCAACCAGTGCAGCATACGTTTAGATATAAATAAAAACAACAATCAAAATTAGAAATAAAATAAACATACATTACAAAAAGATGGTATAAACATGAAATATATGATGTGGTAACATTCCGGGCAACGACTCTCTCTCTGATTAATAGACGGGTTTCGTGTCTGGTGGGCAACTGCCCGACGACTGATGTCGGGACGTTGTATATATGCTACTCGCGGTAAACTCTGCTTGCGCGACGCAGGATTTTGAGTGACGTCAGTGTGATGCGTAGTTCGCATGTGGTGATGGAGATGCCGCCACAACGCCGTACCGGTAAATGCTCACGACTGGTGGTTTAATAGCCCTAGTACTTTTAAATCAGTTTTCATGAAGGTAAAATCGCCAGGTTCTGCAATTTTCTTCTAGTAATTATGCTGTTATTGCGGTCCAGAGGAAAGCGGAAAAAAAAGAACTGTAGAGAAAAGGTTCCCTCCTTCTATGATGATTTTCCTTGTGTCCTAGGTTCAGGAGCTATGCCCGGTAGCGCGGGCATGTCATCCGGCGGCATGGGCCCGGGCATGGCGGGCAACATGCAGGCCGGCCCTGGCGGCGTGCCGGGCAACGTGGGCAGCATGCCCGGGCCCGCGGGCGCACAGGGCATGGTGCAGTCGCAGATGCAGCAGCATCCGCAGGTATGTTGATACTACAGTCAGGCGGCATGGGTCACAATGACAATCTGAATCATTTTGAAGGATATTGCAATACCATTGCTTCATATGTTCGAAAAATTGGTCTGCTCAATAACGTAAATAACGCAATGAATGTGGTTGAACTGCCATTGTTACTGATAGTGTCTTACGCAACTACTCCGCTGACCCATACCGTCCATCTGATCTGAGATTCACTGAATACTTGACTTTCAAGTACCAAAATAATATGGATAAAAAAAAATCTCCACCCAATCTTTTCACCACAAAATCGCTAGTTCCACCATCAAATCCCCAGGGCATGATGATAGGCGGTTCCATCGGCCAGCAAGTCCAACAACAAGTAGGCGGCAAAGGCCCGCGCCCCGTCACCCAACTAGACGGCTTAGAAGCAGCACGTCAACATAACCTCGAGAAGATACAGCATCTGCAGCAGACCCTGGAAGCTGCTCATCAGCAAGAGGCGCAGTTCAAGTCACAGATGGACATTATGTCGCATTTGCATGCCGCGCAACAGCAGGAGCAGCATTATAAGCAGCTTGAGGTAAGATTAGCCCCTTTATTCATAAACGTTGGTTAACCGGTTGAATGTTGTAATTACAGAAACATTTAAAAAGCCATCTTGTCTCGCGTGGATCCACGTTCCGAAGAGTTAAAGAGAAGTTATGATTAGCGACTGACTAACCATACGTTTTTGCCGTTTAAACTTTGTCAGGAGCAACAGCGTAAGCACCAGCTGCAGCAACAGTTGCAGCAACAGCTGCGCGGCGCGGGCGCGGGGCCGCACGCGCCGCGCGGCATGCGGCCGCTGCTGCCGTCCAACCCCGGCCTGCGCCATCTGCTGCAGCAGGTACGAGCGCGAAGGGGAATGCATCTCAACTGTATGAGGGTTGAAATAAACTCGGAAATATTTCAAAAACCAGTCTTCAGAGTAGTCATACTCTGCGAAGGAGCTCGTCCGGACAAATACTAATCCCATACCTGTGAACGTTGCTATTTTTCGGCTTAAAAGGTATGGGTGCCGGTCTGATTACAGGCACATGGCACATCTTCTGGTATTGCAAGTGTTCATAGACGGCGGTGATCACTTTTAATCGCCAAAAAATTACATAAAAAAGAAGCTATGTTAATGACAAACTTGGGACCAAAAAATATCTGTCGTAAAGTTGCAAGTTGCAACTGAATAGGCCACGAGAACAGCGATGGCCCAGTGGTATCGGCCTTGAGTTCGAACCCAGGGAGGCACTTTGTGTATTTAATGTCATCACCACTGCTCTCAAAACGGTGAAGGAAAACATCCTGAAAAAACCGGCATGTCCTAAAACCAAAAACTTCGAAGACATATCTACCTACCCGCACTGGGCCCGCGTGGTGGATTGTGGTCCACTCCCTCACAGAGAGGAGGCCTGTTTCCCAGCAGTGGGAACATTATAGGCTGATTATGCTAGGCCATGAGAATTTAGTCCCTGATCGAAACGTTAAACGTCAAATAATATTTTTACATAAAAATAACTGACAAGTAAACATTAAATAAATTAATCCTTGTCGAACTAGAGAGAAAAATCTAAATTCTTTGATGAAAATAGAATTATTATTTTGACATCACCACAGAATATCGTAATTCTCAAAGACAGAACTGAAAACTCGCGCGAACTAAGAAGCGATGTGTAGATATTTCCACTGAAATGTTCACTTTTGGAATGGCTAAATAACAAGGTACTTATTATCATACTTTATGGCACAGACCTGGCGAAGCGCAGATTTCACTGGCAAACTAATATCAACCTTGCCTGAGTTTAAATAAAGTTGAAAATAAATAAACTTCCATTAGTTCGAGTGAGCATCAAAGCGGACAGAGGTACGCGGTTCAGCTTATTTAATTTCGACTTTATTTTAAGAACCACAGACCATATAGAGATATGAAGAACTGGGTGTGAAGTTCACTCATACTCCATAGAAAAGGGAGGATCCTCCGACCAGACTGGTGTGTGTCTGGTGGGCAACTGCCCGATGATTGATGTCGGGACGTTATATATGTAAATGTAATCGATCAATGGTTGTCTGAATAAATTAATTATATTGTATATGCTAGTCGCTAACTGCTTGTGCGATGCAAGATTAGCATGACATCAATGTGATGCTTACTTCGCATGTGGCAAAGTAGATGCCGCCACAACAGTGTTGATATTTGTTTGGTTGGAATAACCGCGCTTTGCCAGGACTGCGTCGACCCTTATAAGGATTCTTCTAACAGACCATTATAATTAGACATCGTTATATGTAATAATGCCGTAATCACACTTTAAAAACGGATTGGTGATATCGTATTAAGCCCCCTTTCACACGATGCAAGTTTCTTGTACATAGTATAAATATAAACAACAAATTACTTGCATCGTCTATAAATCACTGTTTAGACAGTGCAACTTTTATTGTTGCTTCATCTTACGATATACCACAGAAAATTAAATCGCACCATTTAAATCGGCTTTAAACGGGAACAAAATGAAAGATTATTGACTACATTGATTCTTTAGTTTATATCACCATATTGGTTTGTATGTAGCCTTAAATTTAGTTACCACGACTTTTGATGCTGGCACTTCTCTTGGCGTATTTGCCAAAATATTCGCGATATTTCGACTATACAAAATACACCCATTTGGATGTCATAAAGTTAATTTTATGTTAGCGAAATGACGCGAATGTTAGAGTTGATAATAATTATGTACAAGTGCAGAGAATAGATATTAGCACAATTTCACCATCACTCATGATTATTTATTTAATGTAGAAAATAATTATAGTTTTAGAGAAACTTCACTAAAACTAGTGGTGTAAATAATTTGCTAACTAACTTCATGACCTTGGCTTACAGCTCATAATCAATTTGTAAAAATGGTCAAAACTAAAAATCTATATTGTGTTTTTTAATACCGTAGAAAATTATCAAAGACAAGAAAAAAACAATTGATAATGACGTACAGTTCGAGGTTCATGCCTTTTATTTTTTATTGCACTCAACTTTTTGTTTTAGAGACGGGCTGAATGGAAACGAATACTATTTTGAACTTCCATATTTTATTTATTTACTTTGTACGTAACTAGCAATGTATATTCCCCATTCGCATGGTATCGTATCGTTATTATAAGCCCATTCTAGTTAACTCCGGACTATGAAGAATTGCCAAACTTAAGTAGCACTGGGCAGGGCACATTGCTCGCAAAACAGATGGCCGATGGGGCCGAAAGGTTCTGAGAAAACGTAGCGTTGGAAGACCTCCCACAAGGTGGACCGATAAGCTGGTGAAGGCCGCAGGAATCCGATGCGAGAAGCACTGAACCAGTCGAAGTGGCGATGCTTGGGGGAGGCCTATATCCAGCTGTGGACGTCTTTCAGCTGAAATAATGATGCTGATCACATTACTCTCTCTTTCGCTAGTTTTCAATTCAGCCCGTCTCTATGTCTTTCATAATATAGTTATAATCATTCATAGCGCTCTTTCAGATCTCGTCGAGCACAAGTAACTAACGCTTTCTCATCATTACAGCTTGTTTTAACATGTTGTGCTCAACTTCTTAGTGCGATTGAGCGAGGTTGAGTGTGACGTTGGTCAGCATTCTGTTTTGGCTAGTGGCTATTGAGATTTACACATTTTTGTTGAGCAAAACATGGCGATTTTATATTTGAGTTTAGTATGTGTTTTGTGTTTTTAAGATTAAATTGCATAGCACTAAATGTTACTAAAGTTCCGCGTAGACCCCAGATGCTAAAAATTTCAGTGTATCCATTCACCCAAGTGATTGGATTTGTTATCTAAAATATTTTTGAGAAACATTAAAAAACCTATAATTTAGCACACCCAACAGTTTTTTTTTTAATTTTAGTTCAAGTACACAAACGAAATACGAAATAATTCATGTCGTGCTCAACTCCCAACATTAAAACCACGTTCTGCTCAACACCCACGTCATGCTCACCCCCACGTGACGCTCAACTCGACTCTCCCTCGCTGAGCACCGAATGTTTCTAGCAACAGCAGCAGCCGCGCGGCCCCCGGCCGCACATGTGAGGCCCCCGCGCCCGCTCACTCCGCCTCACCCCCCCGCACGCACTTAACGCTCGCACAAGTAATGCTTCACACCTTCTATTACTAATTTGTGTGAGCTATGACATGTACTGACGGTAAAATTATTTGGGCAGGCAGAGAACTTTGTCAGGCCTTTTGTACACGGTACGGTTTCCCCAAATAGTATAAACCGCGCCGTAGAAAAAACGTGTCGGTCAACAAGCTTCCATAGTGATCCATACAACACTGACGATCGTGCAATACACGGCGAATAAACCATCGTTTTTCACGGCAAGAAAAACGTCTGTGTGCAAAGGGCCTGAAGTCAGCAAGATAAGCAATATTGGGTTATTCCTAGTGAACGCGAGATCTTGTTTTGTTATGGTTCGCACTTGGTATATACCTACGTACAAATGTTGACAGTGTTTTCCTGACTTAATTTTTTTCAGTTAAAGGTTTTGATTCCGTGAGTATCATACCATGCCCAGGTAGCACGGGGCTTTTTTTATCGCTTCGAATATTTGTTGCGCACTGGATCTCTCGGTGTTGAGCCGAGCATTGAATGTCCAACAGAGTGCATCCTAGCGCGTCAAAAAAATACACTGAATTTTCAACTTTCGGCGATAAGCAGTGGGTTTATAATCAAGTGCGTTTGACAACTCGCCGCGTTAGAAACCGCATCACTTTATACAAGGGGCCATCCATCTTGTGAATTTTGGTTGATATTTCTGAGGTCCAGAGGTCTTACCAAGGGGTATCGTACTAAATAAACAAAAAACAAATAAATGATCTATTTATGATGATGATGATTTCTGAGGACATGTCATAAGTTCACTTTTTTATGTTGCATGCTTTTCTATGTTTTCTTACTTAATTAATATTAATACTTCTTAGAACTAATATTTTCATTTAATTAAACTATCTAATACCCGCTTTAAAATTAGTTTCATCATTAAAACTCATTCCTTATCAAATTGTAAATACTTTCCTTTAACTTAAGGGTTATATTAATTTAGTAGGAAAATATAAGAAGTCTACATTTGTGGAAGAAAACTGGATTTTTTTTTACTGTGTACGTCATCATATAGGTTGTTGATTTTATGAATGTTGTAACAAGTTAATAAAATAGATAAGTATACAGGCAATATCAAAAACAGGCTAGTTCAACCGTGTTTAAGAGCTGTCAGGTTGTAATGTTGTGGAATATTGACACTGACAGCTCTTGAAACGCGGCTTAGATGTGCTGATCGCGTTTAGTTTCAATGGGGATATTCGCCCTTAAAGTAATGGCAATAATTACGCTATTTACGGGTCGTCATAAGCCCGAAAGTCTGACAACCAGTCTTACCAAGGGGTATCGTATTACCCAGTAACTGGGGTCTGAGGTTAGATAGGCAGTCGCTCCATGTAAAATACTGGTATTCAGCTGCATCCGGTTAGACTGGAAACCGACCCCAACATAGTTGGGAAAAGGCTAGGCAGATGATGATTTAACCAGCAAAATGTAGGACATTCATTTTTAAAACAATATTTAAAACTGGTACAAATTCTACTTGTCTGTATACTCATCTATTTTGCTCACTGTACACACAAGGAAATTAATTGTTACGCAAATTGCTACCCACCATTTGCAGTGTTACAAACATTTCATACAACTGTCAGACAAAAGAACAGGATACTCTTCATTATGAGAAAGACGGACAATTTAAGCTGGTAGACAATTTGACTAACAAGTAATTTCTCTGACTTTACTTATACCCCACATATCTCCATATTAAAATCGGTTTCTGTCCCTAGCAGCCGCAGTACAGGCCCGGGGGCGGCGCTCCCCGGCCTGCGTCGCAGCCCCAACAGTTTGATGACGTCAACAATTACTCGGACTTCATCTAGGCCTTACCTCCACATGTGTGGGCTCAGTGGGGCGATGATGATGAGATGAATTGAAATCGTGTTATGTACGCACTTGGCGCAAATATTTGCGTAAAGGCAATGCAAAATATTCCTTATATCTATTTCCATACAGTTTGTTTTCGATTGCCGAAATAACGCGAATATTTGCACAAATACGCTAAGTGTAAGAATAGACAATTAAAAGGCGTTGTATAGAATGGCTCATTTACACAAAGACAGTTTCTCGGCCATCTCTACTATACCCATAGCTACGAGTCCCACCAGGCGATTATCGCACTCATGTGTTTAAACTCAAGCCAGCAAAAAGAAACCTAGCCCATTGTTGAATTATATGAGACTCGTCAGGCGATCTTCTCAACTATTTTATCTCCTTTCGAGAATCGCCTACTCAAGGCGAGAAATTCCTCGTGTAAATGAACTTTTACATGGCGAAGTAGATATTACGATGGTACCCACACATGTAAAGAATTAGGAACATTTTAATGACATAAATAAAATGGTTAAAATTTTTATTGTAACTTCTTTCGTCTACTGTTATACCAATGTAATCTTATTTTATGTTTAGTAATTGTTAGTAAATTGTTTTATTTGATAAACATACACGGTGTAAGGGACAACGACGCGCAAACTGTTACCATGAATTCAGCACATGTCACACTTCACATGTCTAGACCGCCCAGCGTAGAGATTTCTTGTCGGTTATTTAAATCAATCAATCAATCCAGCCTATTGCAGCCCACTACTAGATAGGCCCCTCCCAGGCTGCGCTACAACACCCTGTCCTACGCCTGCCTCATCCAGTCTGTCCCAGCCACCTTCTTTAGGTCGTCCGTCCGCATCCGATACGCGGCCTCCACTCCAGGACTCGTCTGCTTCACCGGCCATCGGTCCTTCGACAAACATGGCCACCCCACTGCTACTTCAGTTTGCTTACTCTGCAAGCTATGTCGGTAACTCCGGTTCTTTTCCGGACAATTTCATTCCTGATTTTATCCTTCAAAGAGACTCCTAGCATAGCGCGCTGAATGACATTGAATTTGTGGACCACCCCGACCGTCACTTATTTAAATAAAATTTGCTATTTCATGTAACAGTATGTAGGTCTCCATATTGACCACGTGGTCAAAATGTATAGAGCAGCTATTTTTTTTTAATAACCTGTGAAAATTTTCAAAGCTGGTGGATCATGAACTGAATTCATGGTGACAGTTTGCGTGTCGATATCCCTGCCACGCTGTATACTGGGCGTAAGGGATGCGCAAACAGTAAAAATGGCGCTAACTATCGTCGAACCAAAAAAAGCGTTGTTTCAAATTACAATTACAAAATTATGACCTTAACGTACGTAAATAATAATGATTACGTAATCTTTATTATTTGACGTACATATCTTACGTTAAACAACCGTTTGAAACAATCGGCCTCAACCGTGACCGCGAGGTATCGGGTCAATCTTCGGTATGTAATTACCCTACGTCCAATTATTGTTATCCCTACCCCAAATGATCATGTTTCTTTCGTCCCAGCCTTCCATATAAACATAGATTGTTGACTGATATCATAATTCGTTTTAGACAAAGTATTGTTGGTGTGCGTTTAGACAAATTTTGTATATAGTATAGTAATAAAATTTATCCCCAGATTTCTGAAAGCCTCATCTACTGACATGCATTTTACTTTGCGCAATTTATTAAATCAAAGACTGCAGTGCTACTGAGAGCAGTGTTGGTCCAGTGTTAATGGGCCCGGCTTACGAATGAAGAGAAGACTTTTGTCCCAGCAGTGGGAACATTATAGGCTGATTGTTTTTTTTATTTAAAATCAGTCTATAAAGTGAGGCTCTCAGAACGCTGGGGTTTGACGTCAACATAAGACAAGCCTTTTCCCAACTTTGCTGTGGCTGACTCCATATTATTAAGTAATAAATGGCTTTTTACACGAAAGTTTTTAATTTCAGTTGCTTTGTCATAACACATACAAATACTCACGCCTTCTTCCCATGGGAACACTAATAAACACAGCCGGAACCAGCGTTAACGTGCTTTCTTTCCGAGGCACGGAAAGCACGATTTGGTATGTAAAGATGGTCACCCATCCACGGACCATCGACCCGTGCGGCTGTTATTACTTGGCTACAAGTAGTCAAACAATATAATAATAATCAACAAAAGTACCCTCGACGCAAGACGAAGAAGAAGCAACGTCCAGTTCAGGTCACACACTCATACACCCACACAATCACCCATATTACACATCTACTAACATTAGTCTACCTAGATATTAATCAAAAAATAAAACTATAAAATGTCGTATGATACCTTATTACATTTTGTCAGCGCGCTTAGTACATAATTTATAAAAATGAAAATTATTAAAATACAGTACATAATTTATTAAAATGCTGGGATCCTGGTGTTTGAAACACAGGCCACGAGCCTGAATTATGTGTCGTTGTCGAATCTGACCAGTGTAAAATAACTTAATTATATTTTGGTGAGAAAATACAGATTGAAAAAAAGGTAAATAAAAGACATGTCCTGTAAAATATCTTCTTATATTAAGTATTTGTTTTCGAAATTAAGTATACAAAGAATACAATCACGCTAGCAGTCTAGTTAGGGTTAACTTTTGGTATAAAACTCTGACACTAACAGAAGAGCTATTCATTTGTAGTAACGAGAACAAATATATTTTGTACCATTTAAAATATGTTATTATATACATTGAATTTTATGCGGTCAAAATTTTGTTCAGAACAGCGAATTTAGTATAATCAACCTCGTAATTAGTTTACCACGACAATAATATCCAGTAAAATGAAACTTCACTAAAGTTGAAACTGTCTATGCTCCATTCGGAATAAGACATTTAAACAAACCTTTTTTACAGTCCGTTCAACCGATTTTAATTTGTATTTAGTAGGTATAAGGATGGCATTAAAAGCAAAAAAAGTGGTTACAATACCAACTATTTACTACAGCTGCCATTTTTCATGCCACCAACGCAATAGAAGTCAAAATCTGTTGAACGGGCTGTAAAAAAGGTTAATTCATCTCCGTGTTTAGCCGAGCGTTGAAAATCCAACTGAGCGCGTCAAAAAAATACACTGTTGGATTTTCAATTATCGACGCTAAGCAGAGCGTTGAAAACCCAGTGCGACAATTCAATCCAAACCCAAGCTCACTGTCACATAGACAAATGTGAGAGTAACCGTGGAGGTTCTTGCCAGCTCTTCTCCAAAGGGATCGACCAATTAGAACCGTGCACCTAGCTTCTGATATTTCATAAGTGCCCATGCAGGTGTATGTGAAATAGAGAATTGAGGGTGGAAAACCATTTACGAGGTAACATATACTCGAAGAATACTTTTGAGAATTACAACAAAAGTGGCCCAAATCAATTTTTGTGACAAATAATTTGGAATGTAAGTGTTCAAGGAAGAATTACCTAAAATTCATTTAATTTTGGATTTATAAAATGTAGCACATAATTTCGTTTGAGCCACTTTTTTTTTACAAAATAAATGCAGTGATTTTAAATTAAATACCTACACTCCCGGGTTACTCAATCAAGTATCCGTGCATTTTTATGTAAGGTACACAGGCTTACAACGTCAAAATAGTTTTAATTCAAAGAAATGCACTTTAAGCCGAAATACTGGCCGTCATTCTGGCGTCATCATTGTTTCAAATTTTAATCCACAACCATTTAAAAAGTTAGAGAACTACAAACAAAGCGAGGTGGCTCGATTTAAGAGACCGACAGTGATACACAATATTGCTTGTAAGTCAAACTAAGGGCGCAAAAATAAGCCCGGTACAATCGAAGATATAATTCAATATAACTACATACACAAGTTTAGTAACTACGCGTTATACACATAAAAAGCGCATAACGAATTTGAACTTTATTGTAAATAGATAAGTTTTAATTTTGTTTTAATGCTCAGAATGAATTATTCTATTAAAATTTGTGAAGCCAGGTTACATTGCAACACCAAGCAATCAATAAAATTAGAAAACTGAGTAGTGACGTCATCCCACAATATGAGAAGGGCAACGCATTATTTTCAACACACTGCTAGAGTGCATAGAGTTGAAAATCCAACAGTGTATCATTTGAGACGCGTTGGGATGTTCTCTGTTGGATTTTCAATGCTCGGCTCAACACAGAGAGTTGAAAATCCAGTGCGCCATAAACATCGTGGGCTATTTCTCTTGCTCAGCTCATACATACACTCAGAGTATACAGAAATATTTGAAAATCCCACGTCAAATGCAGATAGGTACAAACGCCAGCAGGTCAAGCTACCCGAAACTGTCAAATTTTCCCAATCAACCTTGAACCTTAATGCTTTAGCGATAAAGTTGAAAATCTATTAAAGAAATTTGACAGATTGTAGTAGCTTGATGTGCTGGCATTTGTACATAATATATAATTATTATACATACTTTTAAAAATTATTCTAAGTTCCACGATATGAAGTATGGCGTGATATTGGGCGGGAAACGAAACGTCTGTCGTATAGACTAAGCTAAATTTGAACATTGCTATCTCTTACTCATACTTGTAATCAAAAAGAGATGAAAGACTTTTCGAATTCAATTGGACAATACCTTAGAACAGCGGGGCAATTCTCGAAATTTTAAGAACGTTCACAGTCTGATATCAGTCTCAATCTGTCAAAAAATACTTCTAATTTCCCTACATTTTGACAAGAGATAAGACAGCGACTAGATTTTGAACGTTTTAAATTACGAGAATTGGCCTTCAGGTTGCTTGAAAACAATGACTTTTAATGTAAACTAAGTTGACAGCTTTAACTGTTACTGTCTCTGTCTCACTCTGCCTGTTAGACAAAGATAGCAATATGTTGACTCTGTATCGGCCTATATCACTCCATTCTTTCTACCGTGGTTTTGGAAGAAATTACTTTCAAAGTTAAAATAGGATATAAATTTTTAACTATAAGCATATACATATTTCTATAGATGATAATTTGAATCTTATTCGAGTAACAATACAGCTAGCCACTGCTTTGGATGCAAATTTGTATTAAATTTATTATTTATAATAATATTAGTATCCGGACGTAAATATAAGGTCGAATTAAATTAGCTAGCGAAACTCCGCAGTCGTACCCATCACGTCTACAAGGTTTTTTATCGATGTCTAAACACGATAAAAAAGATTTGATGTTTTTTTTTTGGAGCAACTCTCCGTTGATGAAATATATTAGCTTTGTTTTATGTTTAGAATATATATCGATACCCATAAGATCTGCGAAGTTTCAATCAATCTGCAAAGCCTTTTTCCAACTATATTGGGTCGGCTTACAGTCTAACCGGATGCAGTTGAATACCAGTATTTTACATGGAGCGACTGCCTATCTGACCTCCACAACCCAGTTACTAGGTTACACGATACCTCTTGGTAAGACTGGTTGTCAGACTTTCGGGCTTCTGACTACCCGTAACGACTGTCAAAGATCTGCGAATGACAGCCGGGACCAACGGTTTAACGTGCTGCGGAGTTCCGCTAGGTAATTTAATTCAACCCTGTGTAACACATCGATGTGCTATATTTACGGCTGTGTACTCATAGTATTAGAGAAAGTAAGAGATGACACTTTTTCAAACTTCATTCATTCGAAAATCTCACTAAATTACACTAAAGTAGACAATGCACTAATTCACTAGATAATCACCGACAGTTTCGTTATCAGTTTTCAAAAGTACAGAAAGCCGCGCGTCTGTGGTTAGCGAGCCCAGCTTAGTACTACGGAGTACTTCCTCCCCATGGAGGAACCACCAACCTACCAACATCGTAATCGAGAAAAAAGTATCCACCGTCCCGTACAAAACTTCAATACCTATTCGACCCAAAAGTTTGGGACAGCTGATAATTTTTTCTCGATTACGATGTTGGTTCCATAGAGAAAGTTGTTTACTTTGATGGTCTGTATCACACCCTGAAAGGGCTTTGAACATCCGTGGCATACCAACTCTGTCCGCCATTTTGTTTTTTTTAAACCCCGTAGTGTCACGTTTAATATCTCGGAAACGTAGTCGTTTGTTCTTATAATGTTTTCTGTTTGCATTGATATCAGCTATCGATTTATACAGGATGAAATTGAATAGGTGCGACAAAATAAAACATCAAATTCAGCATGCTATAAAGTAAATTTAGAGCATGTTGTGCGCGTAGGCGAGCTTTTTGCAACGTCGTCGCGCGCACTTTTTTTCGTAGGTTCGGTCAAAATTAGGTAAATACCGCTAGTTCAACACGTTGCCAACTTGCTTCATGGTTTGAACTTAGCGATAAAGGGATTGCTTATCGAGCGCGCGCTAAAATTGATACTTTAATTTTCTTATAAAAAAAAAAAAACTGAATCGACGATAATTCGTGTTTACTCGAAGGCAATAACGTAGTTTGCACTATCTAAGAAAATAATTACACGATTTTTTTTTTTCAAGAATTTGGATGTGGGAGATGTCTATATTATGATTATGTAACAGTTACTGCACCCCCTATTTCGATTTTTCGCAAGTTTTCAATTTTATCCTGTATACCTTACATGCGTGGCCGCCATTTTGAAAGAGAATCAAAATGGCGCGACAGTAGGTATGTCAGACTATATAAATATCTTCAATCCCCTTTGAATTAGGCACACCTTTCTGATACATGCTTTCCGCGCGACATAAGTACGGTTAAGGCTAAATCTAACAATATAAATCTTTGTTTATTATCTTTATTACGGCAATTTGTCTGTCAGCCTGATTGTCTAGTACGTCATCTTTATTTCTCTCCCGACTTTGTGACTATAAACTAATAAATACATCATTCCATTATACATATATTTTGTTATTGTTAACTAAAAATGCTTATTTTGTATCGCAGTTTTACGTGTTCGAGTTATACAATTCAGTTAACCATTTCTATTAAAAATACATTATTTATATTTACCTCTCTTTCTATCACTACAATGACAAAAAGAGACAGAGCAAAGAATTGTTTTAACAATTTTATACTATCAAAGAATTTGGGAACCCATTTTCTTATTTATCACATATAAGTAACTTTATGATTGTATGATATGTCGAAAGCATTACAAATTCGCGAAATTAATAAATTTGATAAAACGCTAAAAAGTAATAAAAGCTAAATAAAGGGAATGCATTCATAATTTCTTAATGATTGGACAGAAATAAAAATTTTACAATTAAATTTTTATAGAAAATATTTTTTTATTCTAAATTAAGATAGAAAACGAGAAAATATAGATTTTTCGTAACGTCCTTTTTGAAAGCAGTACACCCGTACTGCTTTCAACAACTTAATTCTAATCCTATGTGCCTGTAGGCGGTGGCTTATGATGATAAACGAACTTTTTTAAACCTCTTTTTACAATACGATCGATGCATCGTGTCCGGTGTGAACACAGGCTCTCCGAACTGTCGCGCATGTTCCCTTCTCACTCACAAACGCCTCATGTCACCATTTGGTTCTCAAAAAATGTTACTGCGCAGCCTTCTGCGCGAACTTCAGATTTTCAGACCAGCTATGATTCATCGGTACGCACGGACGCGTTTTTTTTTTCGCGCATTGAATTTTCAGCGCACTGTTTAGCGCCGAGAGTTCAAAATCGAACCATGTGTTTTTTGACGCCCTGAGTTGCGCTGTTGGATTCACAATGCTCGGCTCCACACCGAGAGTTGAAAATCTAGTGAGCCATAAAATCCCGCCGCGATTTTTACGTGGGCTTGTAAAGTCGAACCCCGCTGTCATTTTTATGACAGCCACTGCAGCCGTTATGTGACGCTACCGGTCTTCTAGGAAAATGTAGCATAACACACAGTAAGGAAAAAACATACAAATTGTATGACCATCCTAAACCACTGTGTGCAGGCAAGTACTAACATAATATTGAGTATTAGCACCCTGCTACTCATAAAGTATAGTGTACTTCACTGTACTTGTCGTATTTCGTAAACAAATATGGCGATTTTGAGAATGTGTTTAAAAACAAAGATTTAAGATTTAAATCGAAGATTGGTGAACAGAAGCGCGACTCGAGCTCGAGTTTCCGTTTCGTTTTGACACCTCTGACACATAAAATATCGCAAAGGCTTGATTTGGTTGTCATGGAAACACCATTAATATTGTGTGAGCTCACTCTTCTCTGTATGGTCATTTTTTTCGCGCGACTTTTATTAAGGTGGGGACAAATCCAACGATTTCAATCTTTATTTAAAAATGGTTAATTTTTATATAATTTGTATCGTATGTTATTTACTAATTTAAAATATATGATTCGAAACCTCGTGATTATGATACCATGTTTGTTTATTAAATATGACAAATAAAGTCGAAATACACTATAGATGTTTTTTTTTGTAATTAATATTAATGCAGGGCTTGACTAACGAACACTGTACATTTAAAAATGGCGGCTTAACTATAACTAAAGTTAGTGGAGCGACATTAGAAGTTTGTTTTTACCCGACTGTGAAGAAGGGTCATGTTAAATGCAAAAGGAATGCTGAACTCATTTGTATAAAAGGAATAAATTGGTCCAAAGATAATGACCAAAAATGCTTAATAAAAGTACGGTCAGTGAAAATAATTATTTATCAAATTGACACACTACGACAATTAATCGTACCATTTCATAACACTGTGACAAAGAAGTCAAAACCCCGCCACAACTGTCAAAGAATGATAGTTGTGGTATGAATATACTGACAGTTTAAGTTGGCATAGCACGCGTCAAACTTTATAAATTATGTCGGCTCTGAAGAGCGCTACACGCTGCGCAGTACCTCCCCCTCACCCTGCTGACACGTGAATTTGTTACTGCGCAGCGACTCGCCTCGTGTTTTATTCACACGAGGACACCAAGACAACGAATGACCTGGTGAAGGCTGCAGGGATCCACCGGATGCGAGAGACACAGAACCGGTCGAATTAGCGGTGCTTGGGGGAGGCCTATGCCCAACAGTGGACGTCTTTCGGCTAAAATGATAATGATGAAGATGATTTTAATCTGCTATACAAATGAGTTCAGTCACAAAAAAATATTATACATCTGGATTTATCGTATGCACGGCTACACCTCAAGCTAAACAAAACCAGTATAAGCTGACTTCTGGTTGTACGAAAAGCCTATACAATGCGAGGTCAGCTAAAATTGGAATTGTATAGCTTGGTGTCGTGTGTACCTACCATCTGACCTAACACTAAAATGGCCGAAAATTTAAAAAAAAAACATTAATTAGAAAATTCTAAACAGCCAATTCTCTCTAACACCAACCGATCGCCACTTAATAATAATAATTATTAAAAATACAAAATTCAGTCACGATGTCACTTTTATGTGTTTACGATACTTTCGATTTGTCAGTTATTGCACTTTCGTCACTGACATTCAATATGCCGTTCTGGCACTTTCCGTTGTTGACCGGAGGAATGTTTTTACTCTTCTTGGGCATTTCATGGATTCTCTCCAGCAACGCCTGCAGGATGCTGCCTGGAATCCTCTGATGTTCTTCTACTAATTCTTCTATTGCACTTGCAACCTGAAATGAGTGAAAAGATCTTTCTGAATCTAATTAAAACTTGTTTAAAGCCAAAAGGAAGGGTGTATACCATGTGGGTGCCAGGAACACCTACAAAATTATAATGGCATGCGAGGCTTTACCTTGACCATTTTTGTACCTGTGTCTTGATTTCTGTCTGAAATATTATCTTGTTTAGTACTTTTTAGATTACTTTTATTTTTCCGTAGTCGGGTTACAGTTTTTTTAACTTATTTTTTTTATGGTTGCTACTTTACTGAGCTAGTATGTAACTTAGAATTCGCAAGTTACCTTGAGACTTCGCTCGGATGACGCAAGCACGCGGTACTGAGGCGTCGATGGCGAGAGCGGTATAACAGCGCGGGGCCGTTCGGGTCTCAAATATTAACTCTTATGGGTTGTAACATATTTACAGAAAATGGGTCTCCATGATGGGGAATGCTCCGTATACCGACAAAATTTCTAATGTCATACATACAACCATAAACCCACGCTTTCTTCCCACTTGGGTAGGCAGAACCTACTCTTTCTGCTTCGTTTACGTTCATACATCAGAGGGGCAATTCTCATAATACCTCAATCTGTCAAAAATACCTCTAATTTCCCTACATTTTGACAAGTTTTTGACATTTGTTTGTCGCCGAGATGAGGCTGCGACTAGATTTTGAACGTTTTAAATTACAGAAATCGGCCTTCTGGTCATACACGCACACCATTTGCGAGTACTACGCAGCTGAGCTTTCGATCACTTATATTAGGCTATAATATTAGTGCTTACCTTCTGCTGCAACTGCTCAGGCGTCAACTCCGGGTCATAAGGTATGGGCTTGCCCAGATGAGTGATGAGCTTGACGGGGAAGCCTCCGTACACGGGCGCTAGCGGCATGCGGAAGGTTGCGTATATCTTGAGCCAGACGCCGCGCAGCCAGCCCACTGTGCGGAACGCCTCGCGAACGTTTTGCGTGAACATCGGGATTATTGGCTATGGAGGAATAAAAGAAAAGAAAATAAATTTATTTTCCGTATACATGACGCAAAGAAAAAACAAAAAAAAAATAAGTTGGGGGAAATTTGCGTGTATGGGATGACGCAAACATACTTTGCATTTTGCCACTAACTGCATATCGTTACGATTTGATCATCAACATAGTTGGGAAAAATCTAGGCAGATGATGAGATCATCGTTTCAGATAAGACTGAACGAAAAAACAATATGCAGTTTTGGTGTATGGCCAAAAATATATATTAAAAAAAAATACTTTTATCATTAACTTACCACTTTCGCTTCCTGCGCAACCTTAGCGAACCCGATCCTGTTCCTCCAATTGAGCCGGTAGTAGTGGTCTCCGAACTGCGCCTCGTACACGCCACCCGGAGAGATGGCGAGCGAGTTGCCGCTGCGCAGCACGGACGCGCATGTCTGTACTGTGCCCGGTATCACGCATAGGCCTTCTAGGAGGCTAGCCCAGCCTGGAAATTGAGGGTGAGTTTAAATGTTCGTAATGTTAACACTATAAGCTCTTACTACTCCTAGACAACAAAAATGTATTAATCAAGTAATTTTTAGTATTTATTCTGTACAGTCACGAGCACCAATATGTCAACACATGGCAACTTTCAATTCTGATTTTTTCATGAAATAACGAATGCAACGTTGAAATACGACACATTACATAAACCTATAGGTTCGAAAATGCTATTTTCGTAACAACATAAATTTTCATTAAAAATAAAGGAGTTAATCGCTTTTGAATAAAGCCGAGGGTATACATACTTTTGTTCGTGACTGTACAAGTGATTTGTAATCTTTAGAAATAAATGAATTCAAACCGTAATTTAATCAGTAAACTGGACTTCTGCCGGCTTTTGTACAGTCAGGAAAATTATTGTTTAGCAGTTTGACACTACGTGAATATGCAGTATAAATAAGCAATAATACATACATCACACACTCAAATACACATCAAAAATCAATAATCATCACCTGTCTACATCTCTCTATCTATTGTCCTATCTCAGGTATGCTGGAAGAGATTTCTTGTGAAATAAGCATCACCTCTGTACCCATTTTTCTGTTCTGTTTTTTCTTGTCTGTTTATTATATTATTATTGTCGCGGGTTCGATTCCCGCACGGAACAAATATTTGTATGACCTACATGTACTTGTTCCGAGTCTGGGTGTTTTTCTATCTATAATATGTATGTATTTACAAAAAAAAAAATGTATATAAGTAGTTTATCAGCCATCTTGTTACCATAACACAAGCATTAGGTTGCTTAGCTTGGGACTAGATGGCGCTGTGTGAAATGTCCAGGGATATTATTATTATTATTATATATGTGTGTACATAAATGGTAAATAAATAAAACACTGAATCTATGGTAACAGGTTGCGCGTCGATGTCCCTGTCACCTGCCCCAGCAGTCTCGACATTCATAGCGATCGCTTTACGACCGAATTCGGTCGCAAAGTCCCGAATTGACAGGTGAAATGTATGGAGTGACAGGACTTTGCGATCGTCACTCTTCACATCCATCTCAAAATTTTCATCTCACTTTTCGCTACATGCGTCTCAAGCTGCAGTGGCAATGGGCCGGCCATATTGGCCGTAGAACCGATGACCGTTAGGGGTAGTCGTGTTCTGGAGTTGAGACCGCGAATCGGTAAACGTAAGGTGGGACGCCCTCAGGCTAGGTGGAGCTATGGTCTTCGCAGGATGGCTGGTAGCAGTTGGATGAGAGTTGCCGAAAATCGAGTTGAATGGCGTGCAATAGGAGAGGCCTATGTCCAGCACTGGGCTGCTATAGGCTGATGATGATGAATCTTTTCTCATACTGGGATGATAAATAAAATACAAAAGTACTAACCAGGTATCTTAAACATGAACCTGTCGGCGACGGTGTGTAAATGTCGCCTCTTGAACAGCAGCATCCTGGCTGTGAAGTAGTACATGTCGACCGGCAGCGCGCCGTGGTAGTAGATCACCAAGAACGGCCCGTCCGGGATGTTCTCCAGGCCTTTGATGTCGTACCCTGTGGAGACAGCATGAGATGTGTAAAATGCAAACTTTAGGTATAGTAAAGTAGGTAAACTAATGTTTCAAATTGATGTTATTTCAAGTTAAACAAATATCAACTTTATTTTAATGGTGATTAGGTTGATTTCAGAGTCACTAGCACTATTGAAAAAGTTATAAAAATGTTTGAAGTTGTAGCGTAAACTGAACTTTATTGTGTAGAAATTAAAGTTATTTTTCCATAAACTCATATTTGTTTACATTTTTGGCAAATAAATCGCGAATGCAGATTAGGAACTATCAACATTATTGGATGCAAGCAAGCGATCTAAAACACTGCGCAAGGTAAGACACATAAGTAAACTGTGTATCATCGCCATCTGCCTAACCTTTTCCCACCAATGTTAGGGTCGGCTTCCAGTCCAACCGGATGCAGCTGAATATCAGTATTTTACATGGAGCGACTGCCTATCTGACCTCCACAACCCAGTTACTGGGTAATACGATACCCCTTGGTAAGACTGGTTGTCAGATTTTCGGGCTCACGTGTAACGGCGTCACGGCGTAACGACTGTCAAAGATCTACGAATGACAGCCGGGACCAACGGCTTAACGTGGTTTCCGAGGCACGGAGGGGTATTTACTCGTTTCGATTCTTCGATTTGAAGGATATTGCTAATCCATTGCGTTATATGTTCGAAAAATTTGTTTGCTCAACAACGTAAATAACGCAATGGATGTTGTTGAAATGTCAAAATGCCATTGCTACTGTAAGTCTGTTACGCAATTACCCGGCAGGTTTCTGAAGTGCATTTAAAGTTGAGACCAGAAGGCCAATTCTCGTAATTTAAAACGTTCAAAATCTAGTCACAGTCTCATCTCAGCGACAAACAAATGTCAAAAACTTGTCAAAATGTAGGGAAATTAGAAGTATTTTTTGACAGATTGAGACTGAGATCAGACTGTGAACGATCTTAAAATTACGAGAATTGCCCCTCTGGTAATATGGACTGTAATAGACTTACCATGCCACAGCCACCCGTGCGCGTCCCAAAGAGCGCAGACCGCGAGTCGGGCCGCCTCTTTCCAATCAGGCTGCACGCCATCCACCACCTTCAATCTGAAATAAGGGAACAGTTAACAATAAACTTGCAGATTAGAAAAAACGTATACGGTCGGGGGACCCCAGTCAGTCACGAAGTTCCTTACGTGACACTCGCAAAACGACACCAAAGACAAAAAAAAAATTTCGCTGCCGCCATCTTGGATCTACATTTTGACCTCACCGTCGACTTTAGCACTCTCGAAAACCATTAAAACGACACTCAAGACGAACAATTTGAAAGATTTTCCAGCCGCCATCTTCGATTTTCATTTTGACAATTATCACTATTGGCTTTAGCACCCTCGAAAACCACTTTACAAAATCGCATGGAAGAGGCACAACGCTTTTTCGTTACGTTGTGGCGATTTCTAACAGTCAAGTCCTACCACAAGCCGCGTTATGGAACTGCTTTCCAATATTGCTGACCCGACAACGAGCTGTCAGTCGACACTGGTCTTCACATGATCTGAACAATATTATGTCTGGACTAAAAGAGACTGTGACCTCTAAGATTGTTTCGGCCTTTCTTCTCCGACAGTCAGATAGGAAACGCCGACCTCCACAAGTTTAAAAATATTATTGACGTGTAAAAGTGTTTGTGCAAACCTAACTTACAGAAATAAAATCATTTATTATTTACTGGTTGTTGCCTGCGAGTTTGCCCGCATCGATTCTGAAATTATCCCAAGGGATCGTTTACCGGGAAGAAACAAACTAGCTTAGTCTATTCATATGCCAAATATCCAAATCCGTTCAGCCGTCAATGCGTGAAAAGGTGACAGACAGAGTTACTTTCGCATTTATATTGCAAGTAGCTTCTGTCAATATTTTGTTCACCCGACCCACCCCATCGCATCGCATCGCCTGCCCGCGCTATTACTTCGTTTTTGCTTAGCGTTCCTACTGACTTTGCTCTTTGCTTGGCTCCTAAGGCGTGATGTTAAATAACATATAGCTTTCCTCAAGAATTAGGTTTTTTTTTTCTATATTGTACTGCTGGGATTCTTAAGCTTTATCATTAGTATAGATTAGTATTAGCATGGATTATTATTTAGCAAATCCATCAACCCGCACTGGGCCTACGTGGTGGATTACGGCCCGCTCCCTTTCACAGAGAGGAGGCCTGTGTCCCAGCAGTGGGAACATTACAGGTTGATTATGCTTAGCAAATCATTTAATAAATCGCGTGCAGGTAATACAAGTTATCACATAAGATCGCATGTGCATTGTGTTGTTTTACACACACATTACCTAACCTACTTATTGATTTGTTGTTTTACCTTGAGCAGCACATAGCATTCACTTGCATTTTATTATACAGGCTGGCAGGGACATCGACGCGCAAACTGTAACCATGAATTCAGCACGTGATTCTAGAAATTTATTAACCCCTGTACAAAACGTAAATAACGCAATGAATGTTGTTGAGCTGTCAAAATTAAAGTCATTGGTACTGATAGTGTCTTACGCCATAACTCCACAGCATAGCTATTCACAACCACTCGATACGTTTCCGTATGGTATCGAACATCAATCGATGTTATCGTAAGAGTCTAAACGCTGCTCACAAGTCCAAAACCCGAAAATGTTGTCAGTTTAAATCAAATAGGCAACCGCTATTCTTCTGACAGCGGTTTGCTGTCGAGGTTAAGGCAAATCAGATTATCGAAATGTGTCATTTTCAATACGATAACCTGTCTGAGCAGTGGTGGCCCAGTGGTAACGGCCGCGACTTACGAGTTGCAGGTCGTAGGCTCAAACCCGGACAGGCACTTAACTTTGAATAAACTATTTCATCACCACTGCTCTCAAAGCAGTGAAGGAAAAAATCGTGAGGAAACCGGCATGTCTTAGAACCAAAAACTCGAAGACATGTGACATCTACCAACCCGCACGTGTTCCAGCAGTAGGAACATTATAGGCTGATTATGCTAACCTATCCTATCGGATCGTTATGCAGGTCACCTTTACATGAAAATCTTCCAATCACAACTACAGCGCATGATACGCCCCAGCAACAAAATGGAGCCCGTACAAAGCTTAATCATAAGTCTTTCTCCAGACAGCTATAAAAATTAATTGGACGTATTATTGTCATTTAATTAAACCGTCTGGACATTGTCTTAGATATTTCACGTTTACGAGTATCTAGACAAGTCAGGAGGTCTTCGAGGTGCCAACGTTATCGAGTTCTTTTTTTTTAATTAAAGAGGTGAGAGACCTTTTTCAAATTTTGTTTTTTTAGGTAATTCGTGCTGAATTCGTGTTAGAGATATTGACATTTTTTTTGGATATTAACTGATTAGTTCGTGTTTGAAATTAAGGTCAGTCAATTCTGTGAGCAGTGGTGACCCAGCGGTTACTGTCACGACTTACGAGGCGTTTTAGTTTATGTAAATTATTTCAGCACCACTGCTCTCAAAACGGTGAAAAAAATCATCGTGAGGAAAACGGCATGTCCTAGAAGCAAACATTCAAATGACATGTGACTCCCGCCACTCTACCAACCCGCACAGCACCCTAATTGCGTAACACGCGATCAATCGGAATCTGAATAATTTTGAAGCAAATTGCTAATCCATTGCTTCAAAAATTTGTCTGCTCAACTCGTAAATAACGCAATGAATGTTATTGAACTGTCAAAATGAAATCGATTCCGATTGATCGTTACGCAATTAGGGTGCTGGGCTCGCGTAATGGATTACGGCCCACTCCCTCCCACGGAGAGGAAGCCTGTGTCCCATCAGTGGGCATATTATATACTGATTATGATGATGATGATGGTCAATTCTATAAAAATCGAATCCTGAAATCTTAGGTGTTCATCAGCTGGAATGATACATCACTTCACCTTTTCACGGTAAGATGTTTACAGAATTGACCGACAGCTATCATTAGAAGCTTCTTCTTTCTTTGACAGTCGTTACGGGTAGTCAGGAGCCCGAAAGTCTGACAACCAGTCTTACCAAGGGGTATCGTATTACCCAGTGACTGGGTTGTGGAGGTCAGATAGGCAGTCGCTCCATGTAAAATACTGGTATTCAGTTGCATTCGGTTAGACTGGAAGCCGATCCCAACATAGTTGGGAAAAGGCTAGGCAGATGATATCATTAGAAGCTTCGTTGGTCTAGTGTGTACTATGCGACGGATGATATGGCTAAAAAGGGAATGACTACCGTGATGACGACTAATAGAGAAGTACGGAAGAAAAAGACATGTGGGGACCAATAGATGCGACTAGGGTTGCCAGGTCGCCAAACCTAATAGCCGGACAGACCAGCCAGTTTGGCCGGACATTTGGGTAGAAAGGCCGGACACCCTACATTATTGAGGATTTTGTGTCTCAGTATTAATAGATACGACAAAAAATTTGTATGTAAAATCAAGCTTTTTTGATTATTGTCATAATCAGTCATCGGCGCTCGTGCGTTTGCGAAATGTAAAAACCCTAACAAAAGCCGGACAAGCCGGACACCGTTTATTTTGGCCGGACATGCAATCAAAAAGCCTACCTATGTCTTGCTTTATCCGGACGCCTGGCAACGCTAGATGCGACCCAAATAAATTTGGATAAGGACAGACAAAATGATGATGAAATTAATCAAAACAAAAATCGTTTCGATCGTAAATGTGTGGCATATATAATATACATAATTATAACCTAATTAAGCACATGTAATAATATTTAATTGTCTGTATTGCCACTTAGCTCTCTTCCTCTCTCCTAAATTTTTGCTGTACCCGACAGGGTCCTTAGTGATCTTATACCTTGTATATACCATCTTTGAGTATTTGAGTACCTTCTAAAATTCCTACACCTTCAACTCGTTATGTAAAACATTTTTTCTGTGGATTGATCAATCTTGTTGCAAATCGCTGCCGGGCCAATTTTTTTGCGGGTAGTAATTTACATGTCATATGCTTATTGCACCTCATCAAAATGTGCATGGGGCAATAACCTATACAGGGCCACATTAAATTAGCTAGCAAAACTCTGCAGACGTGGTGAGTATATCATATCTAATAAACATGATAAACCAAAAATAAACTGATTTAATGACTTTTTTTTTGTTTTGTTTAACGTTTTTTTTATAAAATTCACAGTCAGAATGGGTGTCGATATCTAAACACGAAAAATAAAACTGTTTTCCAGTAACCAGCAAGATGACCTTACCCCAGAAAGATGACATCAAATCATATTTTTTTTTTGTTTTACCATATTCATATACTTATTGATACCAATCACGTCTGCGAAGTTTCGCTAGCTAATTTAATGTTAACCTGTATAAACAGAGGAGCCCTCAATAGTTTGCCCTTGAATTTAATGTAGCACTGGCTGCTTTATCATTATCTTGGTCGACTTTTTGTTGCGCTGAATTTGATGCTCAAGAACAGGTTTATTCAAAAAATGTATACGATGCGATCAACATAAGTGCTGGCCTTGAAAGCAGTCGTCTTCACGTTGTTGTGTTATCAACATATTCAAGGCAACGAAGATGCAGGCAAGCTTTGCAGCCAGGTAACATAGAATGGAGATATTGACCAGTGGTGGCCCAGTGGAAAAGACCCATTTTTGAGTTGTTGGTCGTGGATTAGAACCCAAGCCAGTTGCTTTACTTTTTAACCGACTTCTAAAAAAGGAGGAGGTTCTCAATTCGGATGTTTGTATTTTTTTTTTTTAATGTTTGTTCGCGCATAACTCTGTCGCTTGCCATCCGATTTGAAAAATTCTTTTTTGGTTGGAAAGGGTATACTTCCCAAATGGTCCCATAGAAATTTCATCAAAAACGGTTTAGTAGTTTGGTTTTTAAACCAAAATTACTGGTAAAAATTACAACTTAAAAGTGAAAAATAAAAACTTTTTTGCAAAAAAAAACAACCGACTTCCAAAAACTAAACTACAAAGTGAAAAATAACTTTAATTTCGGAAGTCGGTGGCAAACAACGAAAATGCGAACCCAACGACACCGACTTCCGAAATTAAAGTTATTTTTCACTTTGTAGTTTCGTTTTTGGAAGTCGGTTGTTTTTTTTTTGCAAAAAAGTTTTTATTGTAAATAATTTTATCACCACTGCTCTATAAACCGTGAAGGAAAATATATAAAGTCAACCATACATACATAAACGCACCTCTTCTTCCCACAGCAGAAAGGCAAGGCAGAAACTACAGAACGACACCTGCTACGATCCTTACATATTGTTTTTCTTTTGCTTTGTTTACGTTCATACTACCGGTTATTCTGTAAAAACTTCACCGTGAAAAGTTAGGTGAAGTGAGCTGTCAATAGTGTGAATCCCTAGCATTAGTTCGAATGACAGCTCACTACACGCTCACTTCAACTAAGTTTTCACGGTGAAATGGTTACAGAATCGCACTGCCGGTTATGACCAAGCACGCAGGTTGCGAGTTCTACGGACGAAACCTTTCTGAAGAACTTCACCAGTAAGGTCACTACCTCTCTCCACACCTTAGGATATAGGGCGTCCCTATTTTCACTCACATTTGCCTCGTAAATACCTTTTTTTAGTCGCCTTTCATTCATCCTCTCAACATGACCAAACCATGTAAGCATACTCTTTGAAACGTTTGTCCATACATCTCTTTTTACCCTCTGTGCCCCAGAAACCTCGTTAAGTCAGCCCCAGAAAGTCTTTGGCAGTGGTTACGGGTCATCAGAAGCCCGAAAATGATAACCAGTCTTACCAAGGGGTATTACCCAGTATCTGGGTTGTGGTTGTCAGTTAGGCAGTTGCTCCATGCAAAATACTGGTATTCAGCTGCATCCGGTAGAAGCCGACCCTACCGTCGTTGGGAAAAGGCTAGGCAGATTTTCTTCTAACAGTTGCTAGTTGCCACATTTCAGATTATTTATTTAATTGAGTTAGATTTTCACTATCGTTATTTATTTTTATAACATTCTGTCATGCGGTAATCTTGTGATTACGATTAGCAATTTGTTATTTTGTTTCAATACATCCGTTATTAGAACTCTGCTTCGTGATAATTTTAATGATTTTAATGATTATTTTTTTAAGACTAATCTGAGGTAATTTGGGTGATACGAGTATCATACTGTAATAGGAGCTTTTTGACCTCCTATACGACCGCGACGTTCCGTTTCATTTTTATTTTTATGTAACTTGTTTTTTTATTATTTTTTGACATTCCTGTACGAGTCACAATAAATACTTTTTCTTTCTTTCTTTTCAAGTCATATTATCTTTCGCACAGTCCACCCATCGTTTCTTTGGACTTCCCCTGCTCTTATAACCATCCATATTCATACTTGTGCGTGCATCTACATTCTACATCATCTGCCTAGCCTTTTATGTTAGGGGCAAGTTCCAGTCTCACTGGATACATCTGTACTTTACACGGACCGACTACCTACCTATCTGACATCCGCAACCCAGTTACTGAGTAATACGATACCCCTTGGTAAGATTGGTTGTCAGACTTTCAGGCTTCTGACTAGCAGTAAACTTGTCGAAAAATAAAAGGCTAGTTTTGACATTTGAGAATGCGTTCTTGACACCTGTCAGTTTCATATAAACGAATACGTGTTTTGCGAATTTGATCTTTATTAACTACTAGAACTGTCAATGTCAAAACGGGCCTTTTATTTTTTGACAACTTTAACGCCTGTAAAAAAAATCTGAGAAAAGAGCACTACTTGATTAGAATGATGATGATGATAATGATCATGGTGATGATGATAGTGATGATGATGATGATAGCCTTTCTGCCTACACCCGTAGGAAGAACGCGTGAGTTTATTAATGTGTAATGTTTCTTTGCTTACCTGTAAAGCCTATATAGATGGAAAATGATGGCACTGATGTATATCAGCACTATGATGACGGCCGGCAGGAGGAAGGTGACGATGACCGGCATCAGGAACCATGTCAGCCACAAACTGTACTCTGTGTCCACGTATTCCACTGGAAATAAAGAGAATAACTGGTTAATTTGGTAAATAAAGTGTCAAGGTTTATAAATGTTAGGGGGACAACACGATATGTCGACCATTAATGGTGCAGATCAGCTCAACGTCTGTTAGTGCGACTGATTATTTTCTCGACAAACGACAGGACGACGGAACTTTTGATCGACGAACGATAGCGCGACTCAACTTTCGCTCGACAAACTCAAGCGCGCGGTGATTATTGTGTTACAATTCACCGCTTTTACCGCGATTAAGTTCATCCATCTGCCTGCCTTTTCCCAACTATGTTAGGGTCGGCTTCCAGTCTAACCGGATGCAGCTGAGTACTATTATTTTACATGGAGCGACTGCCTATCTGACCTCTACAACCCAGTTACTGGCTAATATGATACACCTTGGTAAGACTGGTTGTCTGACTTGCGGGCTTCTGACTACCCGTAACGACTGTCAAAGATTCACGAATGTCAGCCGGGACCAACGGCTTAACGTGCTTTCCGAAGCACGAAGGGGCCATGCCTCGGAAAGCACGTTAAGCCGTTAGTCTCGGTATGTAAAGATGGTCACGACCTGTGCGGCTGTTATTTAGCCACGGATTTGAAAAAGAGAAAGATTCCCTCCCGCCAAAGAATGCGAAATTTCTGATTTGAACAAAACCAGAGAGTAGTTTACAGTAGTAGTGTATTATTATTATATTTTATACATCATCTCGGCCAGGGCCCAACCCCAGCAGTCCCGACATGCATAGCGATCGCTTTACGACCGAATTCGGTCGCAAAGTCCCGAATTGACAGGTGAAATGTATGGAGTGACAGGACTTTGCGACCGAATTCGGACGTAAAGCGATCGCTATGAATGTCGAGACTGCTGGGGCTGGGCCTGATTCACTATGACGACTTATCGATTCCTTACTTCGAAACGACAATTCCTTAGCTAATCCCGCCAATCTCGCGTTCATTTCGCGCGGTTTCGTTCATTGTGTCATAGAAATTACGGCCCAGTTTGATTTGCTTGGCAGCTGATTAACAAAAACAGCTCAAAAACGCCCACAGATTTTTGACTCAAGATAGTTTTAATAATTGCTAAATACAAATATTACTTAATTTCATGAAAACCATGAGAAAAATCCTGTCTAATTCGATAATCGACGTAATGCTGTAAATAGTTTGTTCTCAAGCAATTTGTTCGGATGTTATCTTTAACTATTGTTTTTTTTTAACAATACCTAAGCCTATTATTTCATGAAACTTTATTTTTTTTATGTGTTCGTCAGAAATTTTATAGTATCTTTAGTATTTTTGTGAAAAACAAAGTCAGTGTGAATACCTACTACAAACAATCAATCAAAGTTGGAAGTTGGGACTTTTTTTTTTCTTTATTGGTAAACAAATATTTTACACGTCACACATTATTTGTGCATTTTTTTTGCACGACGAAAAAACGTAAATAGCATTTATTCGTCGAGCAAAAAATATGCACGTGTTTGTCACATTATCTACGTGATTCTGATTAATCAAGATTTTTTTCTAACACCCTCCGCCTCATTTTTAATCCGATTTTAAAGGTCGGTCTCTCATCCATATTGGTCTGTGTACTGTAACAAGCGAAAGAAGACACTTTCCAGCCCGCCTAGCATGAACATCATAGAAACGGGGTTTGTCGACGGAAGAATGGACAAAATGACAGATTGTAGACAAGAAATCTGTCATTTTTACTACTACGTATATGTCATTTTTCACGAAAGAGATAGAAATCAGACCGCAGATAAAAAAATCCAGAGTTCAAGTCCCTGCCATTTATCAGCGACAGTGAACTCAATATCGTTACACGAATAGAATCGATGGCACCAATATCAACAGGATACAACGATACCGAACAACCAAACACAACACAAAACAAAAAACATTATTCTTTTAAACAATCATGGCGGGACATCCGGGTGCTTTATCAGTGTCTATGGGCCGTCTGCTGGTGAGCTGTCAGTTATTCCAAAACCAACTCTATTTAAATGATTTAGAGTTGAAAATCGATGTGGCGTGGGTAAAGCTGCACTATTGGCGCGATGACCTATGAACACGCAGCGCGCATGCGTCTCGCACAGTTTCTCGGTTTTAATGCTGTTTATTTGTTATCTGTGATTGTTGGCAATTAGACTGATTTCCTAATAAAATGATTATTTAACTTGTTTATGTGAATTATATTAATGTATAATATAATTATATATTAATTATATGAATTATTTAATTTATTTATCGTTTATTTCAAGGGCGTCGAACTTAGTCAGCATTACTTTAGAGATAAAGGATTTATCAAACTGCAGTTGCATATTTTAGAGGGTAGAGATTTGGAGTGTAGCCTTAGGGGAGCTATGGCGCGAGGACTTTCCCAATTTCATTCCAGTATCGGGTTGACCTTGACCATAGAAACCATTTAGGCTCTGAGAAGTATGGCCATATGACGCACCGTTTCAGAGTTAGAAGCTTTCTATTTTTTTTTATTTTTTTACAAAACGCTCTATATTTCCAAAATGGTAGCTCGGATGAAAATCATTTCTGGAAAGAAATTGTTGCTCTAGTCGAAAACTATGCCATTATGTAAAAAAAACACGGCGAATTATCTAGAAAAAAAAAAACTTAAAAAAAAAGTGTCGGTCGCTCTTTCACCTTGCGTATCCTTAGGGGCAGAGGACTTAGTCAAATTTTCGCAGATTTTTTACGAATACGATTTGTCGCGGGTTTTTTTACATAATGTCATGGTTTTCGACTACAGCAACAATTTCTTTCCAGAAAAGATTTTCATTCGAGCTACATTTTGGAAATATAGAGCGTTTTGTAAAAAAATAAAACAATTAGAAAGCTCCTGACTGTCTGTCTGAAAGTGTCTGTCTCTGTGACTGCGTTGTTCTTCTTAACTGCGAAACGGATTTGGATGCAGATTTCACCTTCACTTAGAGAATTAATTCCAGAAGTTGTACGTGCACATAAACATTAAAATTAACCTTATACATAATATAGAAATCTCGATGTTCTTTCAAGTTGTAAAAACCGTGTGAAGCAGGGGCGGGTCGCTAGTTTAATTATAAACCACTTTTTGCGTGGTTCGATCACCATGCAGATAAGACATGGCCATTACTGACTGACCACACGTAATTTGGTGCCAATAAAAATAATTGAGGACATCGGACAGCATGTTCAATGAAGACTGAACTTCTGTAACTCTGCAAGAATGTATATAACCTTGAAATGCTGTAGGAAAACCAGTTTAATGTATAGGTTGTATGCCTTTTTTTTGCTGCTCGGTGGAAATCTTCATGGACTTTCTCCATCGTGGGGTTGACAGTGGGGTATGCCTTGACTCTTACCGGCTAAAACCATCGCCGTGTTCCACCTCTGCCTATGGCCGGGGGTGCGGGACTCGCATAAGCGGTCCCCCGACAGGCCTCGACGGGGACCGCTACTATTTTTAACCCCCGACGTAAAAACGACGGGGGTGTTATAAGTTTGACGTGTCTGTGTGTGTGGGGGTGTGTGGGGGTGTGTGTGTGTGTGTATGTCTGTCTGTGGCATCGTAGCTCCCGAACGGATGAACCGATTTTAATTTTGTTTTTTTTTGTTTGAAAGGTGAATTTGTCGGGAGTGTTCTTAGCTATGTTTGATGAAAATCGGTCCAAGATGGCCGCCGCTACAAAATGGCGGATTACATATTTTTTCACAACTCCCTCAATATGGGTATCAAATGAAAGGGCTTGACTAGTAGAATACTATACACTATGACAAATTTCAAATCCAGGATGGCCACCACCACAAAATGGCGAATTACAAAAAACCTGATTAAATACTAAATTACCTGAATCTTAAAATGCAAGAAAATAAAAGAAAAGAAATAATAAGGAGTTCCTACAAAAAGCATGAAATAAAAAAATTAAATTAAAATTTAAAAAACCCCCGACTACGTGAAACCCTATAAAAAGAAAAAAATAACAGAACGTTAGGCTAATAATTAGAGCGGTCCCCCGACGGGACAACATTTAATCAAAAAATTTCATACGTACTTACGTAGGGTCATAATTTCAAGGTTATTTTTATAGGGTTTCACGTAGTCGGGGGTTTTTTAAATTTTAATTTAATTTTAAACTTTAACAAAACGTTAGGCTAATAATTAGAGCGGTCCCCCGACGCGGACAACATTTAATCAAAAAATTTCCTATGTACTTACGTAGGGTCATAATTTCAAGATAATTTTCTTCTTTTTATAGGGTTTCACGTTTATACCTTTTTTGTTCTATTTGTGGCAATTTTTTCAATCGTTTTTTTTTAAATTGTTTTAGGCTTTTTACATTCATACTATTTTTATTATTATTTTGTGTCGGGGATTTAAAAAAATCTTAAACACGCAGCCGCCATCATCTGCCTGCCTTTTCCCAACTATTTTGGGGTCGGTTTCCAGTCTAACCGGATGCAGCTGAATACCAGTATTTTACATGGAGCGACTGCCTAACTGAACTCCACAACTCAGTTACGATACCCCTTACCCAGTACCCCAATCAGTCTTACTGGTTGTCAGACGTTCCGGCTACTGACGACTGTCAAAGACCCACGAACCAACGGCTTAACGTGCTTTCCGAGACACGGAGGGGTCTTGGTATGTGAAGATGGTCAACCATCCACGGACCAACCGCGGCAAACGTAGCTTAACCTGATCGATCGACCCGTGCGGCTGTTATTACTTAGCCACAAGCCGTTAAACTTATTTTCTTTCTTTCTTTCTTTAAATGCATTAAAATAATAAATTCTGAAAATAACTTACTTTACGAGACACTTGTCACATCGCATAAAACGATATTTATGTTTGTTTACACCGGTTTTATCTGACTAAACTTATTTTGGTTCAAATTTAATTTTGGTGCGGAATTCCTCGTTGAAAATTGAGGTCGACTACCGCATATGCAGCAAAAAGAATTTATTGCATTTTTCTGTTGCCAAAAATTTTTGATGACAGACTAAAAAGATTTTATTATTTTAAGGCGTGTTATTTTGGCGCCTCATGTGTGGAATGCGTGCGCGTAGCGTTTGCATTGCCTCGAAGCGACGCAAACGCACGTGCTCCCCGATTGCAATCCCAGAGTTCATTAAAAAAAATATTCTGTTGGATTTTAACCCTCGGCGCTAAACAATGCGTTGAAAATCCAGTGCGCTAAAAAAACCGTTCGTGTGTACGAGGGCTATGAAGAATAGGGGGTGTAAAACGCCCGATATCCGCTAACATGATATTCGCCTTATAATTTTTTAATTTAATTTTAATGCGAGTGACACAAATAAGTAGTTTTACATCTGTGCAGTGTAGAGAGCAGTGTGGTGGCCCAGTGGTAACGGCCCCGACTTACGAGTTGGGTCGTGGGTTGGAATCCAGACAGGCGCTTTACTTTGTAAATTATTTCATCACTACTGCTCTCAAAACGGTGAAGGAAAACATTGTGAGGAAACCGGCATGTCCTAGAACCAAAAACTCGAAGACATGTGACATCTACCAACCCGTACTGGGCCCGCGTGGTGGATTACAGCCCAGTCCCTCTCGAAGAGAGGAGGCCTGTGTCCCAGCAGTGGGAACATTAAAGGCTGAGTATGTACATCTGTGCAGATCAAGTGATAATATATTGCAGTTAAAAACAATTGACTAACCTCTGCCTAGCTTACAAAAAATAACGCGCAAGAATTTTTCTATAAATATTGTAAAATTTTCGCACAATAAAAACAAAAGTATAAAGTCCATTTCGTGATGGCATGTAAACACAACACGCATTATACAACTATATAATATTATTCTTACACACAATATGTATGAATCAGTAGGAAAATTAGGGATGATGATGTTTTAAATGGTCTAGACTCTGACGCACTGAAGTTGGTTATCAAACATGCCTGTTTAGTCTAGAATAAAACAAACAAGATGCAATTTCTGTTGCTTCATAATGTGTGACAGGGTCCTATACAGGGTGACAGGGACATCTACGCGCAACCTGTTACGATGGATTCTGTAAAGTCGATGTACCTGCCACCCTGTATAAAAAAGTGTAGCGGTATCTACAACGCCACATGCGGACAATGCGTCAAACTGACGTCACGCAAAATCCTGCATCTCGCAAGCAGAGTCTACCGCGCAATCAGCATATATGTATACAAAACGTTTCGACATAAATCATTGGGCAGTTGCCCGCCAGTAAAAGCTTAAGATATTTTCCACACCAGGATTTCGTATGGCCTGCTTGAACTTAAAGCGCAGACGATCTATTCTGTTAAAATCTCACCGTGACAATTTAGGTGCAAAGAGCTTGAAGTGAGCTGTCAATAGTGTCAATTATCAGCATCAGAGGGAATGACCAGCTGAGCTGTCCAGCCAAAACTAGCTGCAGTCCTGCTAAAAGTCGCTTACTGTGCACACGAGCGTCACGCGTCAATTGCAGAAGCGGAAGAGGCTGCTCTTGCCTCTGACATTGACGCGTGTCGAAAGCCATTTCTATTAGTGTATTACGCAATTAACCCGCTGATTAAGGATGTTAGTTGACGGAGATGACGACTAAAAGAAAAGGATGAAAAGAAGAAGGCATGTTTCGCCGACCCCAAATCTGCAAGAGAACTGGAATAGAACGAGCAAGAAACTGCATGGAAACTCTTTTAATCGGAATCGATAAAACCTTGGCCTCTTAATGAGGTCAGAAGTTCGGAGCAAGCAAGTTCATACAAGATGCGCCAAGTATTGCATAATATGCACTGACACTTAGATAAACCAATTACTGACTAAACAGATATATGAGATAACGATGTTAACTCAGTGCTCATACACAGTACACACGAGCGTCACGCGTCGACGACAGAGGCAACTGCAGCAGATTCAGTTGCCTCTGACGTCGACGCATGTCGCTCGTGTGTATGACCATCAATAGGGGGCCTTATCAGAGATAACATAACATAAAATCACGACTGTAATACCCGGAGGATTAGGCAGAGATGTACGCATAGACACCCACATATCGCCAGTTATTAAGTTCTATGTAATAGGGATGAGTCTAACGCCATCAACCGGGCACAAATCCAGACTCCGGGCGGATTCTGAGAATTTCCTGATAGAAAAAAACCCAATGACGTATAGAGGTATGAGGAACAGGGTGTAAAGTTCACTCATCGTTCATAGAAAAGGGGGATCCTGTGACCAGACGGGTGTCGTGACTGGTGGGCAGCTGCCCAACATCCCTGCATCAATGGAGGGATGTCGTAATATGCTAGTTGCGCGTGGCGATGTAGATGCGAGGAGGAGGCGACACAGACATTTTACCCGGTCTGAGACTCGAACCCAGGTCCTCGTGCTCAGAAAAAGCGCTAGTAACCACAAGAACACTAGACGCGGATAGAGATAACGATAGTACCTAATTGTAAACTAATAGTCTGACTTATCTTGATGATATTATTTTTTAATTTTATATGTAAGGAAAATATTTACTACCAAAGGTTATTTATGTGAACATTAATGTAATATTGTTTATTGTGATTTATTTCTCTGGGGTCAAAATCAAAATCAAAATCAAAAGTCATTTATTCAAATTAGGCTGAGAATCAGCACTTTTCGAACGTCAAAATTACAAAAGACAGTCCCCCAAAAACGCCCGCCCTTCGCCACTTCCTAGTGCTATCGCTGGGAAGAAGAAGTGGCGGAACAAACTCCCCAGCAGCACAGCTGTCTGTTTAGTTAAAATATAGTTGCATGTATACAATACTAGGAACCTATGTTCAGTAATGAACATTACAAGAAGCTTAAATTATTTGCCATATTATGTCAGCTAGCCACGCCAATATACCAACAAATATAATAAAAACTATACGTACTCAAGCTAAAAAATAATTAATAAAAATAAAAACTCACTACCTAAATAAAAGCCTCCAGGCATAAAGGGCGTGACAGCTTACATATTTATGCATTGCTGGGTTCGTCACATAGCTGTCACTTGCAGTCACAGATGATGAACTAGGACCATCGATGTGAAATAAATGAGTTAATACTAATAACAGTAACCTGTCAGTACCTAAGCTAATTCTGGAGAAAGAACATGAACATTGTCTTGCGTTAATTAGGGCGACCAACTATTCTTATCGTGTAAGTAGTCGTTGATGGAATAGTAAGCCTTTGAACAAAGGTTGGATTTTACTTGAGCTTTAAACGCATTAAAAGGCAAGTCTAGCAAAGAAGACGGTATCTTGTTATAAAAGGTTATACCAAGCCCAACAAATGAGTTATGAACCTTATGAAGCCGGTGAAAGGGGGCACGTAGTTTGTCCTTATTTCTAGTGTTAACACTGTGAATATCACTGTTTTTAGTGTACAAGTGCAAATTTTGCCTAATATATAGGATGTTGGCGAAGATGAATTGTGATGCAACCGTGAGAATACCAATATCTTTAAATAAATCTCTTAGAGAAACTCTGGCACCTAGCTGGTAAATTGCTCGAACAGCTCGTTTTTGAAGGACAAATATATTTTGTATATCAGCGGCTTTGCCCCACAGCAGAATACCGTAGGACATAACACTGTGAAAATAACTGAAATAGACTAAACGAGCTATATCAACGTCAGTGTATTGTCTTACTTTCCTGACGGCGTAGGCAGCCGAACTGAGCCTTCCTGCTAGACTTGATATATGAGGTCCCCACTGAAGTTTGGCATCTACTGTTAGTCCTAGAAAAATTGCCGAGCCTACTGTTTCAAGCACCTCTTTATTTAAGACGATGTTGGGTCCTAGATTTCTGACATTCGGTAAGGCGAACTTTACACATTTCGTTTTCTTGGCATTGAGAACTAGGTTATTTGACGTAAACCAATCTGTAACTATTGTGAGTGCACTGTTTACGTCGTCAAAATCTTGTCTATTCCTTTCCGGGTTCTTCCGTAAATAATGCTGTGCAGTGCACACAGCACAACATGGAGTGGGAACATTATAGGCTGACTAGCAGCGCCCCGCGGTTTCACCGGCATAAGTTTCGATCACGTGGGAATATCGGGGTAAAAAATATCCTATATGTTATTCTGATATATAGGCTATATTGAAGTAAAGTTTCATCAAAATCCATTCAGTAGTTTTTGCGTGAAAGAGTATCAAACGTCCATCCATCCATCCTCACAAACTTTCGCGTTTATAATATTAGTAGGATTAAGCATTATGCATATATGAAACATTTCAAATACACTCACAGCACCAAGTCTGGTGTCGCAATCAATCAATGAAATATAAATGCCGGGCAGGCTGCCCGATAATACCGAGATTCGTCCTACATTGGTAACACAGATATCGGTAGGTCCGGAGCACAAGATCATGGTGGAATGGAATCACTGGCGTTTAGATAATTTATTGTTATGATTGCGATAACCTAAAATTGTCGTCTAGGAGCTGTCTGGGCGAAAAGTGATCCTGCACTTAAATACGTGATGTAATTAAATAGCATAAGGTCTATATTTTGCATATCGGCGTGGCGTGTGTAGACTTTAGTCTTGCCAAAGATCCGATTTAGGCCGGACACGTTCGCGGCTATTGAGGGTCTCGACGTCATCCATATATATGCTCATGCAACCAGCCCTTGTTTAAGGTTTTTTAGTGGAAAATAACGACTTATTTGTCAGCGTAAGAGGGTTGGTAAGCCTTTTGGGTTAAAAAACCAATTCTAAGACCCTGTGGCGGCATCTACATCGCCACTTGCGAACTACGCATCACACTGAAGTCACGCAAAATTCTGCATCGCGCAAGCAGAGTTTACCGTGCAACTAGCATAAACATATACAATGCCCCAATATCAATCGTCGGGCAACAGCCCGCCAGACACAACACTCGTCTAGTCGGAGGATCCTCCCTTTTCTATGGAGGATGAGTGAACTTTACACCCTGTTCCTCGTACCTCTATAGGATTATATCACACGTACCACAACGACACCACGTGGACGAGCGCTTATTTGTATGAAAATGAATAGTCTATTCACACGGACCACACTTGGCCGTCAAAATCGACCCTGTAGGCTATACCGGTCACATCAAGGCAGCTTCGCAACCACCAGCGAGACCGCGCACTGACGGCCGGCCACATCGCACACACAATGATGTGGTGTGGTTGTGGTACGTGTGATCGGGCCCTTAATACCTAACCTTATCATCTGCCTAGCCTTTTCCCAACTATGTTGGGGTCGGCTTCCAGTCTAATCAGATGCAGCTGAATACCAGTATTTTACATGGAGCGACTGTCTATCTGACTTTCACAACCCCATGGCAAGACTAGTTGTCAGACTTTCGGGCTTCTGACGACCCGTAACGACTGTCAAAAATCCACGAACGACAGCCGGGACCAACGGCTTAACGTGCTTTCCGAGACACGGAGGTATCTTGGTATGTAAAGATGGTCCCATCCACGTACCAACCGCGACAAGCTTAGTTTAACCTGATTGATCAACCCGTGCGGCTGTTATTACTTAGCCACAAGCTCCTTCCTTAGTAGGTAAGCTACCTAGAGAAATGATTTCCATATCCCACAGTGTCTAACTTGTCGACTGTACCGATTATGAACAAATGTTATCTTTACACGTTTTTATCTTTCGGACTGAGCAACTCGGAAGCGGTCACAAATCATCTTCGTTACACGTGTATCGTATACGAAATACTGTGTCTTTGTGATAAACTTTCAACTAACTAGATAAATAAATTTACTAATTGCGATAAAACACGAGGTCTAAAACTAGATCGTTAAGCAAGCAGGTGTTCCACGAACACGCAGAATTCGAGGAAACTGTTATTTTTTAACCGACTTCTAAAAAAGGAGGAGGTTCTCAATTCGGATGTTTGTATTTTTTTTTTTTATATTTGTTCGCGCATAACTCCGTCGCTTGCCAACCGATTTGAAAAATTATTTTTTTGTTGGAAAGGGTATACTTCCCAAATGGTCCCATAGAAATTTCATCAAAAACGGTTCAGTAGTTTGGTTTTTAAACCAAAATTCTGGTAAAAATTACAACTAAAAAGTGAAAAATAAAAACTTTTTTGCAAAAAAATACAACCGACTTCCAAAAACGACACAACAAAGTGAAAAATAACTTTAATTTCGGAAGTCGGTGGCAAACAACGAAAATGCGAACCCAACGACACCGACTTCCGAAATTAAAGTTATTTTTCACTTTGTTGTGTCGTTTTTGGAAGTCGGTTGTATTTTTTTGCAAAAAAGTTTTTTTTATTTACAACCATAGAATTGATTTCTATATCTATGTTTGCCACCATATCGTCCGATGTGAGACCCGAACGGGTCGGTCGTAAGATAAGCTACGCTTGAGTCGCGTCGGTCGGTTCGTGGATGGGTGACCATACAATACATATCGAGACACCTCCGTTCCGGGTAGTCAGAAGCCCAAATGTCAGATAATCAGTTTTACCAAGCGGTATCGTGTTACTTTTTACCCAATAACTGGGTTGTCGAGGGCAGATGCCTACTGGTATTCAGTTGCATTCGGTTAGACTGAAAGCCGACCCCGGGACCCCTCGGGAAGACTGGTTGTCAGACTTTTGGGCTTCTGACTCACTACCCGCAACGACTGTCAAAGATTGAGACCGTGAGCCTTCGATCCGGGAGCCGTATTAACGGTTTAACGTGCTTTCCGAGGCACGATGGGGTCTCGATATGTCATGGACCATAGTCATACCCATCCATAGTCTGCGATCAACCCATGCGGCTGTTATTATGTAGCCACGAGCCCCATTATCAGAAAATAAAACGTTTGGGCAACTAGCTTCTACTTTATGACTAACTGACCGACTGTTTAATTTTGACGATTCAAAAGTGCCTGTAAATGGTTTATTTGAAATAAATGTTGTTGAATAATACATTTTCTTTACAAAAATCTTTTCGTCCCCATAAAATCAATTGTCCGCAAGTCACATCACCTTGCCAAGGTGATGTGTTATTGGTTATTGATATTACAAGGCTAAAGCGATAAATGATTCAGCTTCTTGTAGGTACTCCATATTTCACTACAGTCGACAGAAAATAAGAGTTCGACCTTCATAGTCAAATGTTTATAAAATTGAAAGATAATACACGCACGTACACATTCATAACATGATAGAAATAACTGTTAAGTTATGGTTCAATGAAATGAAGAGACAGGGGGAGGGATCAGAGGGGTAATTGCGTAACAAACTAACACAGTAGGTTTGACAGTTCAATAACATTCATTGCGTTATTTGCGTTGCTGAGCAGATAAATTTTTCGAACATATAAAGCAATGGATTAGCAATATCCTTCAAAATGATTGAGATTGTAGTTGATAGTGTGTTACGCAATTAGGGTGCAGATTGGAAAAATTCTATTTACGAAGCATAACATCATCACGCCTGTACTCCCCGAAGGCATAGACAGAAATGTACAGACGCCAGCAAATCAAGCTACTACAATCTGTCAAATTTCTTTAATAGATTTTCAACTTTATCGCTAAAGCATTAAGGTCCAAGGTTTATTGGGAAAATTTGACAGTTTCGGGTAGCTTAACCTGCTGGCGTCTGTACCTAATACATATTAGCTAACATTGTTCTAGACTTGTAACCTTTCACGGTTTCTGCATCGTTACTTTTTAAACGCAAACTTTTTATAACGGCACGTTTACCATATAAAAGCGTGCAGTTCTAAAAACTGAGTGAGTATTGTTAAGGATCGATGCGCTTGCTGTCCGATGGTACCTACTCTTCAAAGAAAAAGTTGATTTAGTATTAATCCTACACATTTTTAACTTACAGTAAAAGTCTGTAGGCAGAAACTACAGAACGCCGGCTACTAAGATCCTTACATACTCCTTTTATTTAGTTTACGTTCATACATCACGCCGGTTGCTAAGCACTTGACCTTTCTGAAGAACATCACCAATAAGGTCCCTATATGACCTTATAGGGCGTCCCCTCCCGGCGTGTACAAAACACCTTTTGTTTTCACCTTTCATGCATCTTCTCAACATGCCCAAACCAACCAAGCATACCGTTTAAAATTTTAACATAGAGATAGTTGGAGATAAAACTATTATTAGACAAATTCGTCTCGCGTGTCATTGAAACTATCCACATTGTTTTTACGGTCAAGTTCAAGAGCGCAGGTACTTAAATATGCGCAAGATAACTGTTTTGAAAAGATATAATAAAGTTTTATTAATTTTACCTCCCGGTTATCTGCCATTCAGTCTCTAGATTGTTTTTGCGACTCCTTTTTTACGAGATTTCGGATTAATGCGTGGTAAATCTGGCAATGTGTGGTCGCGCTAGTGATAAATCCGTAGCCGTGCTTGCGTATATACAGCGTGTATCAGAGTGTACAGACTATCAAACTGAACAACTTTCTTCATGGAACCGACATCGCAATCGCGAAAAAATAATAATCGGTCGACCTATATACAAAATTAAATACTTGACCCAAATGTTTTGACCACATTTCTGATACATGCTGTATAAGAGTTATCTGATAAACGCCCAGAAAAAAACTCTTTTAAGAACCGAAGAAGAAAAGAAAAGAAAGAGGTCCATTCCTGGAAATATGCGGATTGCCTCCGCATATTTCCAGGAATGGACCTCTTTCGACTGAATATTGGTGATGAGAATGATCCCCTAAAGATTATGATTTGATTATTAGAGAATGGAAGATCTGTGAAGGATTATAGAAGCAACATTATTTTGAATCAAAACTGCACGCAGAATATTTTCATCCCAGTATCAAAAAATCACATAAACAGGCCAGCACCTTAATTGCGTGACACACGATCAATCACAATCTGAATCATTTTAAAGGATATTGCTAATCCATTACTTCATATGGTCGAAAAATTTGTCTGATCAACAATGTAAATAACGCAATGAATATTTTTGAACTGTCAAAATGAAAGTCATTGCTACTATTACGCAATTACCCCGCCCGTTCGTAGAGCTAGTCTAGTAAAATCAATTAACCTCAAAACTCACCGGCTATGTTTAAGTTTATTATCGTATAAGAACACGCGAAAATGCTAAAAATAAACTGATGATTAAATGTAATTCATACGAATGACTCAAAACCGTGCGAAACGACCTTTAACGGTGACTCTCTTTGTTTTCAAAATAACAGCATACATTTCTTCGCACACAAGGCTGACAGAATGGAGGTCGAAAAACGGTAGAAGAAATGAAGGACATGCGGCAGTGGTGACCCAGTGGAACGGCCGCAACTGACAAGGTACGAACCCAGACAGGCGCTTTATCTGTGAAAATAATTTCATCACTGCTGCTCTCAAAACGGTGACGGAAAACATCGTGAGGACACCGACATGTCCTAGAACCAAAAATTCGAAGACATGTGGCATCTACCAACCCAGACTGGGCCCGCGTGGTAGATTACAGCCCTCCCTCTCGAAGAGAAGAGGCCTGTGCTTCAGCAGTGGGGACATTATAGAATGATTATACTACTGAATAGCATAAATTTATTCGAACTCAAGGCTAAAAAGAAAATACAGAATGGAGGCCAAAAATCAGTTGACGTGAAAAACACGCTGCAGCAAGACGGGGTGCAGGAATTGGTGAAAAGACCAATAGCGAGTTACTGCAGCAAGACTGGTTGACGACATTGGGCAAGCCGCGAATAGCAAAATCAAAAGTCATTTATTCAAATTAGGCTGAGAATCAGCACTTTTTGAACGTCAAAATTACAAAAGACAGTCCCCCAAAAACGCCCGCCCTTCACCACTTCCTATTGCTATCGCTGGGAAGAAGTGGCGCAACAAACTCCCCAGCAGCACAGCTGTCTGTTCAGTTAGAAATTACTTGATACTTGATTGTATACAATACTAGGTGTTAAGTAATTAACATTACAAGGCACAGAACACAAAATTAAATTATTTGCCATATGTCAGCTAGCCACGCCAATATATCAACAAATTTAATAAAAACTATTCTGGAGAAAGAACATAAACATTGTCTTGAGTTAATTAGGGCGACCAACTATTCTTATCGTGTAAGTAGTCATTGATGGAATAGTAAGCCTTTGAACAAAGGTTGGATTTTACTTGAGCTTTAAACGCATTAAAAGGCAAGTCTAGCAAAGAAGAGAGTATCTTGTTATACCAAGCCAAACAAATGAGTTATGAACCTTATGAAGCCGGTGAAAGGAGGTAGGTAGGGGGTGGGGGTAGTTTGTCTTTATTTCTAGTGTTAACACTGTGAATATCACTGTTTTTAGTGTACAAGTGTAAATTTTGCCTAATATACAAGATGTTGGCGAAGATGAATTGTGATGAACCCGTGAGAATACCAATATCTTTAAGAAAATCTCTTAGAGAAACTCTGGCACCTAGCTGGTAAATTGCTCGAACAGCTCGTTTTTGAAGGACAAATATATTTGTTATTTATAGCAGAACTTAGATACTGGTCTGTTCCAACAGTGTCTGTTGAAAGCGTAAACCAACCCCGTTCAGGTTAAATTCTTACGCAATCACTTAATCAAGGGAAATCGTTAAACATTCTTTCAGTATTTAAAAGATTTAAGAAAATTGTGGCAGTGGATCTTATGGGCTTAGGAATAGGGTCTTTAAAAGTATTCAACAAACACCGCAAACAACAAAGAAGTCACGCCAGTCAACCTTGGATTAAGTTAATGAGCTAGGAGCAGCTTTTATAAATCGAGATATAATCATACCGAGTATTATTCCAGGTTCTTTTCAGGGCGATTTTTTTCTCTGGACTTTCAACGCACTGCTCAGCTGCTGAGATCGTTTTTGTGCTCACCAGTTGGCGCCACTGGCGAGTAAGGTCCTATCAGTACTTTTATTTAATACTAGCTACTGCCCGCGGCTTTGCCCGCGTGGATGTCGGAAATGATAAGAAGTATGTCCTTCCCCAGCATGCCATCTATCTCTTTGGCATCTGCTGGCAGGCAATTTTATCGAAATCCATTTAGTGGTTTAGACGTGAAAATGTAACATACAGATAGAATTTATAATTTTATATAGTATAGCACTTGGCCGGGATTTCGTCCGCGTGTACCTACTTTACTCTAAAAATTTCGAAGATGTATGTTTACGACCTTTATCATTTATTTATTTAATTTGGGTTAATTTTAAAGGACATTGCTCTGCGTCCATACATTGTTGGCCCTGGAGCCAAGAGCATCGGATAATTATGTATTGTATTCTCTATCATTAGTAGATTCTTAAAAGATCTTGTATTTGTAGCGGACTAGCTGCAAAAAAGGTATATTTCAAAAAAAGTATCACATTTTGAGGTTATAATCTAACCATAACAACGAATATTAAATGTAGGTACCTACGATTTTTCATAGCTCTGAGTGATTTTTAAGAAACTGAAAAGTAGGTAATATCATAATACCTACCTAGATAATTAGGTACCTATGCAGTTGTTTTTCTAAAAAGTGGATGCAAGTGCAAAATTAAAATGCATTTAAACTAACGACGCGACGTGACGTTCACAGCAAAACTAGGGATGTAGTACGACACCACACCAATAATCGATTTTTTCGATTAAGATTTACTGTGTTCTTAAATTATTTCAAACTGTCTGTTACATCACCTTTGTCATATAAACATTACAAGTATGTATGACAATGGTTTATTTTACGCCGAAAGAGAAATGTTATTTTTGTATTAATTGTCGTAAAAAATGAATTAGATAATCAAAATAAAAAGTTTTGATTACTGTATAATATTATTCTTACTACCTATTTAAATTGGAGTATGACTGCATACATAAAGTATTCTTATTAGGTTTTTAAAAATACACTTTAGAAAAGAAAACACAATCGATCGAATAATAATTCAATCAATCGATTATAATTGATTGGACATCCCTATTTCACTTCTGACACGACATGACATTAGGCGAAGATGGCGATCTAATGTTATTAGTCGCGTTAAATTCTATTAAAAGTACATTTTGGAATACAGCTAGTCCGTGATACAGAAGTATTTGCAACTTGAATAATAAAATAGGCGATTAATTATCGTTTAATCTGATACTCTTTATTGCACAGGGCCAATTTGGACATTGTCCTTTACAGATCAAATGAATAACATTTTTGAAATAAACCTTGTCGTCCCCTCTTACCACGACAGACTTTGTTTTTAAAAAAGCGTTTGGCACGTTCCCATTGTATGACTTAAAAATTATTTATACCCATTTTCGAGTTAATGGAAGCAAGCAGTAAAATCCACCCCTTAAACTTTATTACCCTTTTCCACCCCGGTAAGAGACGATTTTTGAAAAACCCTTAAAACACATACTTTTTGTTTTAAGGGTACCGAGTTTCGAGTTAATCCGTCCGAGCAGTTTAATATTTTTTCTTACCTATTAACTTTTTCAGCCCCTGAAGCCTCTGTGAGGATTTTTTTAAAACTAAAAGTCAGCAAATATTGTCAAGTATCAAGTTTATTAATCAAAGGAAAAAGGTTTTTCATATTAACTGTACCCGTCTTCACCCCACTGGGGTAGAAAACCAAAACAAAATATTGGGATGTTTCCATAATTTGACTTAAAGCTGATGTATACCAATTTTTGGCTTAACCAAGCCACGTAGTTAAATACTCCCGTTAAAAAATTAATGACCCCTTTTAGCCCTGTCAGCGGTCGATTTTCGAAAGACCCAAAAACTTTTCATCGTTTCTTTCCTCCACACAAACTGTAAAACCCCTATATCCCCCTTTGTGGGGTACTTTTGAAAAACTTATAATGATAAACTTTATTACTTACTTAGGCGAGTATTCTTGCTAATTTTCAAGTTTATTAACCTAATGATTAAGATTTTTCATATAAACTGGATCCCGGCTTTTCACCCCCACAGGGATGGAATTTTGAAAAATCGTTTGGGATGTGTTCATAACTTGACTCAAAGATTATTTATACCAATTTTCGAGTTAATCAAGCCACGCTGTAAAATCCTCCCCTGTAAAATTGACTACCCCTTTTCAGGCCGTCAGGGGTAGATTTTCGAAAAACCCTGATACACATTATTCTTTATTTTCAATCCTGGGTATAAATACTGAGTTTCGAGTAAATCGGACTGCGTGGTAAAATTCTTCCATACAAACTTTAAGACCCCCCAATCCCCTTTTAGGGGGTAGTTTATAAAAACAAAAATGGCAAATTTCATAAATGACTTAGATAAGCATTCGTACAAAGTTTCAAGTTTATTAACTCAAGGAAAAAGATTTTGTTTTTTCTTAAATCCAAAACGTAGCCCCACACTAGGAATTGCTCCTGCAGTGCGATTCTGTAACCATCTCACCATGAAAACTTAGGTGAAGTAAGCGTGAAGTGAGCTGTCATTCCAAATAATGCTAGGGATTGACACTACTGACAACTCGCATCAAGCTCACTTCACTTGAGTTTTCACGGTGAGAATTTTACAGAATCGACCGGCTGTATCGTGGGTGCGTTTACAAACATTTAAACTCACATACACAAACAGCCAGACCCGGAACAACTACTTGTAGGTCATACAAATATTTGTTCCGTGCGGGAATCGAGCCCGCGACAGGCAGCGCAGAAGTCAATCGTTTAACCACTCGACACGGCGTATTGTTTATGTGCGCATTCTAAACTGTATCGCTGACAATGTACCTAAATTATTGACACAGTTTCTTTAATTTATACATTTATGTAACAATTGAAAATACAAATACCTTTAGGTACTTTAACACGTTTGTTTATAAAATGTCACGTTTTTTTTATAAAGCAGTAATCAATGAATAAGAAGTAATATGTTGGGGTCAGCTTCCAGTCAGACCGGATGCAGCTGAATACGTGGAGCGACTGCCTATCTGACCTCCGCAACCCAGTTACTGGGTAATACATAGAAATGTAAAAAACAGATGATGCCCCTGGGTAAGACTAGTTGTCAGACATTCGGGCTTCTGACAACCCGTAACGACTGCCAAAGATCCACAAATGATAGCCGGGACCTTAATACCAATATTTTACATGAAGCGACTGCCTATCTGACATAACAACACAACCCACAACCCAGTTACTGAGTAACACGATACCCCTGGGTAAGACTGGTCGTCAGATTTGTATTTCCAATTTGTCCGCCCAAATGCTTCTTTAGCACAATGCCGTACAAGGTGACATGAAGAAGCATTTACACGTCTCTAGAAGCAATAGTACTATGAGTCCTTCTGGGTAGATACTTAAAAAGATGACAAATGGGTTAGAAGATTGTTTTTGATCCGATCAAGCCTCCCCCAGCGACGCCCTAAGTCGGCTTCCGTACGCCACAAGAAACAGGGGGCACCCCCTGTGGCCTGTGGCGTGTAATCAAGTTGTACGCTTTTGCTAGAGGCCATAATGTATTAAGGCAAAGGCATCCACAGGATAGCGCGATTAAACAGCCGACAACCTCTAAGGTTGACTAGCGGGGTAATGCGTAACACCCTATTAGTAGCAATAGCTTTCATTTTGACAGTTCAACAGCATTCATTGCGTTATTTACGTTGCTACGTTGTTGAGCAGACAACATTTTCGAACAGATGAAGCAATGTATAAGCAATTACTTCAAAATGATTCACATTGTGATTGATAGTGTGTTACGCAATTAGGGTGCTGGGATGCCATTTAAAACAAAATTAGGAGATTGTTTGTGTGATCGAACGCGAAACCTTTTTTAACGATATTTATTTCAACGTTGAAAAACGATATTTAAAGACTCACGTCTGAAACACATGACATGTTTTACGTAAAAAAAAAAATGGACGGATATTCAGACACAACATACTTTTTTGTAGAGATTATTTATATTTTTTATTCGTTTACGTTGAGTATTGACATATGATCTTAGGTATAAGATAATTTTTATTGAAATAATGTATGATGTAACGACAGATAAAACAATGAATTTCTTCTTGTTTCTGTCCGATTTATTCAAAGAAAAATATTTTAAAAAGTCCTAAAGTCAAATCTGTTTGTAAAACTCTATGGACAATCTAACATGGCGCGAAAATGTAATCACGAAAGTTACCCAATAAAACGATTAAGTAAGTAGGCATTTGTAAGTAGGTAAATGAACTTAATAAACTCCTTATTAATATTACGATACATGGGATTAAAATCAACCTAGTAATTACAACTTATTCTCCAGTCCGTTAACTTAAATGTCATAGACAACAAAAAAATGGCACGCAAACTCCGTATCACTTAACCCGTTCGAGCTCGCAGCCCAGCGACGATGCAGGTCCACGATAAATTGCACATAATGTGAAAAATGTATAAAAAAAAATGGCTGACAACCGGCGGGCTGTCATTACAACCGGCCTAGCTCCACCTGCCAGCGACATCCTTGTATGTAGACCCTAATATTAAGTAAGCTAACGTGCAAGTTCACATTAATCTATGTAAACTGTTAATAAAGTTGGCAGACCAGTTTTTCCCTAGATCAATTTAAATCTTCGCAGAAAAAGTGGTCACTTGGTTTGGTTCACGTTTGTTTTCAACGGGGATGAGAAAGGGTACTTACTATATATCTATTTATTTGATAATTCAATTCAATCCTTACTGCATCGATAATGTACACGTGGTACTGTATTAAAACATTAGAATCAATTATGGACCCTGTCGGGCACTGCAAAATCCTGCTAATCCTATTTTGTATGGATGGATGGATGGATGTTTGTTACTCTTTCACGCAAAAACTCCAGAACGGATTTGGATGAAATTTGGCACACAGATAGTTTATAACCTGGATTAACACATAGGATACTTTTTATCCCGACATTCCCACGGGATCGAAACTTATGCGGGTGAAACAGCAGGGCACAGCTAGTAATATTATAAACTAGAAAATTTGTATGGATGGATGGATGGATGGATGTTTGTTACTCTTTCACGCCAAAACTACTTAACGGATTTGGATAAAATTTGGCATACAGATGGTTTATAACCAGGATGAACATATAGGATACTTTTTATCCCGATATTCCCTAGGGATCGAAACTTATGCGGGTGAAACCGCGGGGCGCAGCTAGTTTTAAATAAGTAGGAGAGAGGAAGAGCGCTTTATCGTTTTCCTTATTATCTATTTTAGTGCATGCATGCTATTGCTTTTTTCCGCAGTTAATTATTGCAAATACTATGTAATTTTAATCTTAATGTTATAATTTTTATTCTAATGATAATTCTGATTTTAATGTTTGATTCTAATTTCGATTATTATTTTTTGTCTTATTTAATGTTTTGTTTTTTGTTTCTAATTATTTTTTTTATCTTCACAACGAGTAAAAAATCTTGTTAAAACGTAATATTTAAGAAGCTATTTTTTATGTAAGTGCTGTGTACGCCTGTAAATGACTAATTCACCATAACTCAATGCTTATGTTATTTTTTATTATGTTAAGGTTTCTAGTGAATAGGTGGTTGGTGTACCTAACAAATAAAATAAAATAAAAGTAAATAAAGCATTTCTGCACAGTTACACCGCAGTACCTTTTATCATTACGAACTTCACGGCTTTATTTTACTTTATTTTGCGATTTAATTTATGGCACTCAGAGATGATGTAGCTTCCATTAGTGAAAGCATTTTCAGAATCGGATCGGTAGTTCCGAAGATAGAGCCTACATGCAAACTCAAAAATTTTACCTCTTTATAGTATAGATTTTTATAAGAAGGAAATTGTTGAGAGTGACCTAATAATTGCGGGCATTGCGGTCGCAGCTAATTTCATAATAAGTATGAGGAAATTAACTGCACTAGTCTGTGGTTTTCTCAAATAACAATATGGGTTTACCTCAGTAGTCACATATAACTAAGTTTTTCTTGAAATAGTTTTGATATAGGCAAATATTTTTATTACTTAGTTTATTAAGTAAAATTATTTTAACACTACCGTTTTATTTCACAAAAAAAGTCAAAAACTCGGCTAGTATTTATCAAACGTAACCACAAATTTTAAACTTAAAAAGATTAACAAATCACCCATTCTAAAAAATAGCCACACAATAAAAAGAAAAGTACCTACATTGAAAAAAAAACCACCCATTTTAAAAATTGCCACACAATAAAAAATCTCATTAAAATCACACAAAAAAAAAGAAAAAAAAATACGTACAACAAAACATCCCCAGATAGAATCCTGCGATCGCCACAGCTATTTGGACGACGTCGTTCCTCGTGTCATGGTCGAACTTCTTCAGTAAGTCACTCATGATGTAAGCTTTCACTGGTCGCGCATCACACTGAGTCTTCACCATCTTTCCAAAGCCCTTATCTTTTTTTAATAATAATAAAAAAATAATCCGAATGCACCGATAACCCGCCGACCGATCGATACTTAATAGGCAAACAGAGGTCGCATGTTTAAAAAAAAATAATTAAGAAATAAATTGACGCGTATGATTGACGCGGCGTCTCGACTAAGAATGATAATTCAATGAAAGCATTCTCGTTGCTGGCCCTAGCACAATTTATTATCTATCTAACTATTCAGACATAGACAAGCAGATATGTTTATTATTAATTAAACTATGCCTAGAACATATCTCGTGAATTAAAAAATAAATTGTCTTAAAAACCCGTTGCTCCCGGACTCGTTCCCGAGCAGACTGGCTGTAAATGCCAACGTTTGTATCCCTTCTGCGCAAGGGCCGATGTCCGACGCACTACGACGTCCATTGACGGTTTATTGATTACTTTCATTGACAAAGCTGTTGTAGCTATTATTGGACCTTTGGAAAAAATTATGCTGAGCCAAAATTGGTAAAAATTGAATTGGTGAAATTGGAAATTGGTAATCCAGACACTACGTATCTTTAAAAATAAAAATGAAATGCTTTTTGTTTGTAGGCGCATCACTCGAGAACGGCTGGACCGATTTGGCATTTTTTTGTTTTAAAATGTTCTGAGCATCCCGAATTAGATTTATATGACAAGAAAAGTTTAAAAAGTTGCCCGGAAAATTCGGGAAAATCTGAAAGTGTTTTTTCCACGGGATTTTTGAATGAATTATTGAAAATGGAAGGGATTGGTCCATATTGGCTTAGGATCGAGTTTGAGTGGAAAATGGGAAGGGAGGCCTTTGCGCTGCAGTGGGGCAATACAGGCTGGTTATTACATTATTATTAAAAATTGGACAACATCTATCAACATCGACCAACATCGGTCAGTTAACTCATAATAAAATCGTGTATCAGCACCGGTTAATGGATTTGGAGCCGCAAATATGCCCCTATAATCAATCAACTCAGGCTATTGCAGTCCACAGCTGGACAAAAGTTTCTCTAACCTATATTATTCAAATGGCTTATAGAAAAATCATTCCATTCTGTGAATGTGTATTTAAACTTTAAAAATTCACACTGACATCTCACTATTATAATTTGAAAATTAATTGACATTTTAAATTTAATAACTATGATTTATGTCCAATGTTTGCTAGCTTCATTTATTTAAATAACTAGCATAGCCCCGCGGTTTCACCCGCAAAAGTGTCGATCCCGTGGGAATGTCGGGATAAAAAGTATCTTATGTGTTATTCTGATCTATAAGCTATATTACTGTAAAGTTTCATCAAAATCCATTCAGGAGTTTTTGCGTGAAAGAGTAACATCCATCCTCACAAACTTTCGTGTTTATAATATTAGTTTAGTAGGATGTATGTAGTCAATAATTTTGCATTTTAGTTTTAACAGTTTCTAAGATTTATTTTTCGGGAAATAAACTACCACGATTTATTTATAAATGAAATTTATTTGTAAATAATTCTAGTAGGTACATCGTAATGTACCTACTAGAATTATTTACAAATAAATTTGCATCATTAACTTTAAATTTTAATCATCATCAACATTACAATGTACCTACTAGAATTATTTACATTTATAAATAAATCGTGGTAATTTATTTCCCGATTTCGTAGGAAATTGTTGACTGTATATGTTAATTCACCATGACTCATTGATGTTTCTCGTACAGGGGACGGGCTGGATGGAAGCAACCTTTGGATCGAAAAGAGTAAAGGAAAATACTAGCTTAGTAACAGGAAAAAAGGTTTTTAATTTTAACCTATAATCATCTGCCTAGCCTTTTTCTCAATTTTGTCGGGATCAGCTTCCAGTCTTTCCGGATTTTAATTACTTACTTATTAGAAAAATTCGATTGACGACCTTAAACTTTAAAAGTTTACACCGGTTTAAACTTGTAAGGTCGGCAATCGAATTTTTCCGGCTGGTTTGTCTGTCTTTCTATGCCTACCGATAAAGTTATCTATTAGATAACTTTGTTTTTGACAATTCAAAAGTGCCTGAAATGGGTTAATTGAAATAAATGATTTGAGTTTGAGTTTAACAGTTTTGATAATCGTTACTAGGAAAGTTTGCAAAATCAGATGTGTAACAATACTATTGCATACTTTAAACTCCTGATTAAGAGATACCATTGACTAATATTCTGACAAATTAGTTCTGTAAAGGTTGTCTACTAAAGTCACTGGTATTCAGCTCCATTCAGTCTGACCGGATGCAGCTGAATATCAGTATTTTATATGGAGCCACTGGCTATCTGAACTCTACAGCCCAGTTACGGGGTAATACGATACCCCTTTTATTAAGACTGGTTGTCAGACTTTCGGATTTCTACCCGTAACGACTAACAAATATCTACAAATTACAGTCGGGCCAAAGGCGTGCTTTCCGAGGCACGGGGGTGTCTCGGTATGTACCTAATGGTTGGTCACCCATCCACGGACCGGTCTCGGCAAGCTTAGCTTCACCTTCGATCGAGCCGAGCGACTGTTATTTAACGAAATCGTAGTAACCTAACTGGACAACGCATAGGTAGTTTTTGTAAATTTCCTACATTACGGTAGATTGCTGTTAGCAGCCATGAAAAACGAATTTAAAATAGCTTGCATGCCAACTAATTAAAAATTGACACTACAAATTGCAAAGAACAGTCAAAGACAGTTCAAATGTCGTAGACAACCATAAGTTTCTGAACAATAGCCAATAGTAATGTTCCTATTCAAGGCATACAATGACCGAGATTAAATGCAAGAAACTTTTTTTCGGTTTAACGACCACTTATGAAGGTATGACGTGTCAGTACCTAATTAGTTTTGGTGACGTATATGAGGAGACGGTTACAAAACGGGCGTGTATATCTATACTTATATTATAAAGAGGTAAATTTTGTATGTTTGTTTGTTTGTTTGTATGTATGTAGGGGGTAATCTCCGGAACCACCAGACAGATAGCCCAATTCTTGAGGAAGGTTATAGGCTATCTGACATCACGCTACGACACTTAGGGGTCGCGAAAAATGAAAAAAGTCAGAAAGAACACTAAGCGAAACGGAAGTAGTGGCACGCGTGAGCGATGGGATGCGACGCGATGAGCCGAAATTTCACGCGAAGTCGCAGGCAGAAGCTAGTAAACTATAAAATTGGAGATGCGGAATTAATAAATGGTTAACGCGAAACTAGTTGCAATGTTTCTTTTCACATAAATGGTATCCAAAGATGTCAGGGTCATATACTTATAGAGCTGTCGGTCCTCCGAGATCCCACAAGAACGACGAGAAAAACATTTCTTGCATATATTTTTACTCGACTGCAAAAAAAAGTTAAGTGGGAACCGCAGCAGAGCATCATCATCTGTCTAGCCTTTTCCCAACTATGTTGGCGTCGGCTTCCAGTCTAACCGGATGCAGCTAAATACCAGTATTTTACATAGAACGACTGCCTATCCGACTTCCACAACCCAGTGACTGGATAATACTATACCCCTTAGTAAGACTGGTTGGAAACTTTCGGGCTTCTGACTACCCGTAACGACTGTCAAAGATCTACAAATGACAGCCAGAATCAACGGCTTAAACGTGCTTTCCGAGGCACGAAGGGGTCTCTATATGTAATGGATGACCCATTCACGGACCTAATTCCGATAAAGTCTGTCTCTTGCGGCCCTCTCCCAGGGCCGCCCTAGGCAGAGGTCCGTACCCCACAGGGGGTACACTTAGCATGTAGTCGCTTAGTTTTTAAGTTTTTTAAGCCCTGGCTGGAGGCCTTAATTTATTGAGGCATCCACAGGCAAGCCCGGTTAAGCAGACGACAACCTCACAGGTTGAACCGCGAGATGCCATAAAAAAAAAAAAAACATTCACGGGCCCGTGCGGCTGTTATTTATTATTTAGCCGCATTTATTTTAGTCTACAGACTATGAACCATCAACAAGCTGACAAAACCTTTTTATAGTGTAAGTAATCAAATTCACGCCAGTAAAAGTGACTTCTTCAAAAATAAAGGAATCAAGTCTTTATTTCAGTGAGCACGCAGCGTTGGTGTGGAGATTTTAACTTCGCCGCGGGAATTGAACTGGCGACCTTCATCGGAGAAGGCGGTCACTGCGTCGAAATGAGAGATAAATATTGTGCTTGCGTATCAGTGTACAGTTTTAGTCACATTAAACAAGATAATGATCATCAACAATCAACAGAAGCTTTGAAACTGAAATAACTAGACAATGGCGCCGATTCTCTAGTTCACAAACTAAACTAAATTTAAGTTTAGTGCATCTTTTTCTTTCTATGTCATTAACAAAAGGACAGAAGATAAATATTAGTTTAGTCCTATCAAATTAGTCAGCGCCTGACGTATTTTTAGTAGCCATGTTTTTAATCAAGTCTAACTGTCTATGGAGTATATAAATTTTTTTTTTCGTTGTAATTTTAGTACACTAATTTGTCAACCCAGTAAATTACCTTGTACTACAATGCTGTTATGATGAATAAACAATTTGATTTGATTTGATTATCTGAACTGGTTATAAGACGATCCAGGAAACAATTTTCACATTATCACTGACTTTTCATACGAGTATATACACTAAAAAAAAAATCATAAAAATCTTTTTTGGGCAGTAGTCAAACAAAATTACCTAATATTGTTATCAAACTCCGACCTATCATATCCCTGATACGCATCTAAAAAACCACCAAAATAATCATCATTTCTTGGTCAATTTTAGACAAAATTGTTCGTTGCACTGTTACACTCAGCTCTAGGGACAAGTATAAGACCTCTTTTTGGAATGCTTAAAAATAGCAAGTAAAAAAAAAAGAAAAACATAAATTAAAAGGGCACAACTTGTTTACAATATTACAATGCACTGCGAATTATGTAATTAACACTCGCATATAAATTACTGACATAAATAACACATAATGGAATGGAAAATCAGTCGATGCGTCTTAATATTTATTTTACCATTTATGTACACACATAGGTATATAAACAGACAAGAAAAAACAGAACAGAAAAAATAGGTACAGAGGTGATGCTTATTTCACAAGAAATCTCTTCCAGCACCCGAGACAGGACTATACATAGATACAGAGATGTAGACAGCGTGTGAAATAGTAAAGGAGACAAAAAAAATAATACATAAAATTCACTTAAAAAACTAAACAAAAATTACGAGAATATACTAACATACATAAAAATAAACACGCATACATACTTCTAAAATAAATGCCACTAGAATGATAATAATTATATCATATACAGGATAAATTTTTATTCAGTGCGTAAATTTTCACAGGGTGTTCTACCCATGAATATGAACAACTTTCACTATGGGACCATCTCTGAAATCACAAAAAAAAAAAATCAGCTGTTTCTTATAAAAGTTCAATACCTACTCGAACAAAATGTATGAATCTGCTAATTTTTTTTTCGTGATTTCAGAGATGGTCCCATAGTGAATGTTGTTCATATTCATGGGTAGAATACCCTGTAAAAATTTACGCACTGAATAAAAAATTATCCTGTATACAGTATACTCAAAATAACAAATACATATACAACTATGATGAAGTGGACAGATAGTGTTCTTTTACTCTTCTTTTAAAAACTGCAACAGTTTGGCAGTCCCTAATGACAGGCGGTAGTGAATTCCACAACCGCACCGCGTGCACTGTGAAGGAGTAGGAGTAGAAGTCGGTGGAATGGGGAGGGGACTTGAGAAGGTTTTTAAGATGCGACCTGCTAGGTGCATCAGAAGGACGGGCGTAGGAAAAACGCTCCTCCATTATGTGTGAAATGTCATGATATTAATTGTTTAATTATATGAATCATATCCGATCACGTAGGAAAACTCCAAGCATAGCCCTATGCATTCCCCTTTGAGTGACTTTCAGCCTTCTATTAAGGCACATTGTAAATAGGTGAGCGTGTAGCTTTAAATTCGCCCCAAAATAATCCGATCTAGCCTGTCCCTTGCTGCCCTCCCCCAGCGAGCGACGCCCTAAGGCGAGGTCCGTACCCCACAGGGGGTGCCGTTAACATGTAGTCATTTAGTTTGTAAGTTTTTTTAAGCCCTGGCTGAAGGCCTTAATTTATTGAGGCAACCACAGGCAAGTCCGGTGAAGCAGAGGAAAACCTCCTAGGTTTTACTGCGAGATGCCATTCAAAAGTACACCCACATTTCGCCAGTGATGTTTACATACAACAAGACATCCACTAACTACATTTTCTAAATAAAAGAGGTTCGCGTTCAACATCACACGATATTTAAACTTAGTGTGTACGCTGTACGCGTCATGATTCATACATGGTCCAACAGCATGCGTCAACTTCACTACGTGTCGGTCGACATGACGGTCAACCGCGGGTCTAAAGTCCGGATCCTCTCGCGGTGGCCTCAGAGTCGGCCAACTTGCGGGTCCGAAGTCCGGAATGTTACGTGCGCGGTGGCAGATTTTAAGAACTGTGCGTTAGAAATTTACTCAAACCCGAAAACATTTATTTCAATTTAGACCATATTTTTTTCACTTTTGAATTGTCAAGGAAGGAGGTCAGTCAGAAAATATGAAGCTAGTTGCTTATTCCAAAGCGTAGTTACCTATGGAGAAGATCGGACAAGGAACTCCATTTAAATTATATTGTTACAAAAATATTGGTTACATTATACATTAATGCTGAATTTATAATTATCTGCGAGAACTGTAGAAATATAAAATATATATGTAAATGTAAAAAAAAGAGGTACACGTTAAAAGTGTCCAGAGTGCTGCAAATAGAAACAAAACGAACAGTCCAAAAATAGAATAATTATTAAAGACATCATTCAATTCGTAACCAAAAATTAGTGACAAAATCTTTAAAAAAACTTAAAAATGGACATGATCGTTAGGTATAGGTACGCCAAAATCTATATCTGACCACCACCGTAAGGACTATTCCTGCTTGCAGCGCATACTCGTATTATTAGTCGACCTAAAAAGGATCCTCTTTTGTTATACTTACGGACGCAGCTGTGGTCATCATGTGCACGGGATTTTGTTTTCAAAATTGTCAGATATAGGTTAATGAAGGGCATAAGGGAGGGCGCCCACTTGCAACTTTTGTCTCCGCAAACAAGTCTCTCACATCAAGTCTACGGGTTTGTATGAAAGTGCGCGCAAGTAGCGACGCGACCGCTGGGAGATAAGGCCCGCCGCTGATTGCAATTTTTATGTCCGCGGGTTTGGACGCAACTGTCGCCCGTGGCGACATAAAGTTGACGCTCAATCGAAAATTTAATAAAAAAAGTAGTGTTGCTGTCGCTCCCGTGTGCGCATCGTCCAAATCTCGGCGAAGAGACAGCAACAGAGACAAAAAAGTTGCTGGGCAATTAATTTGCTCGTTGGCGCCATCCCTTAATGAATCTGCTCGCTCTGACAATTTCAAGGTCCTCTAAGCAAAAAAAATCCTGTTTGACTTTTAGAAACAAGTTAATAAATCTACAACTGGTATTTATTTGAGATTAGCTGACCCGACAGACGTTGTCCTGTCCAAATGTCAATACAAAAATTCCATTGAAAAAAGGCTACTAATTCTGACTATCACGAACATTTAAAACAAACAATTGCCAAATCGATCCAGTCGTGCGCTCACGTGATGCGCTTGCCAACGAACAGCATTTCATTTTTACAAGCTTTTATTTAACTTGCGATGTATGTATGTAACTATGTTTGTTCGGGTGGACTCTTGCAACTCAATTTTGAAGCAGATATCTTTTACCGATTAATAATAAAAAAAACTAAAAAGTTAAAAATAATTTAGACCTGATAAGAAATAAATAAAAGCGTGTTACATTGTGTTCGAATTGTTCTTTAATGTTCCATCAAAATGTAACATGCTTTTATTTATTTCTTATTAGGTTTAAATTATTTTTCTTGGTCCGTGGATGGGTGAACATTCATAACGTATCGAGACCCCTCCGTGCCTCGTTGGTCTTACTGTCCTCCGGTCGTAGATCTTTAACGGGACAGTCAGAAGCCCGAAAATCTGACAACCAGTCTTACCAAGGGGTATCGTGTTACCTGGGTTGTGGAGGTTCGATAGACAGTCGCGTCATGTAAAATACTGGTATTCAGCTGCATCTAGTAAGACTGGAAGCCAGAGGAAGGGTAACATAGTTGGAAAAAGGTTAGGCAGGAAAATAACATTTGTAGACTAACTTTACAACAACAGAAGTAAAACAACCATTCTAAGAATCTGCGTCCTCCATTTCTAAAGAGTATTACCTCCACAAGGTTGTTACTATGCGCTGTGCAGCTCAAGCGGGTAAAAGCAACATATAAGTACCGTCAGCGGGTCAAGAGTGCCACCAATGCCGGCGTCGGACGATCCATACATTTCGCACCAAGTAACACAGTATCCTTGACATGTTCGTCAGTCATGGTCGAAACTTTGAGTTGCCTTTTTTCATTTTTTTTTTCCAATCAGCACCCTAATTGCGTAACACACAATAAATCGGAATCGGTTTCATTTTGACAGTTCAACAACATTCATTGCGTTATTTAGGTACGTGTTGAGCAGACAAATTTTTCGAACTTATGAAGCAATGGATTAGCAATTTTCTTCAAAATGATTCAGATTCCGATTGATCGTGTGTTACGCAATTAGGGTGCTGGTAAGTAAGCAATTTTCCACTTGGAGCTTTTAGCGGTAAATCTACTTACGGGTTTTCGTAAAAGTTAGTATTATGTCACAAGGACTTACAATGGGCCCGCGTGGTAGATTACAGCCCACTCCCTCTCGGAGAGGAGGCCTGTCCCAGCAGTAGGAACATTATAGGCTAATTATGCTTATGCAGTTTCGTGCCAGAATATTGCCTCTCCCAGGAGGAAAGTCATCATCTGCCTAGCCTTTTCCCAACTATGTTGTGATCGGCTTCCAGTCTAACCGGATGCAGCTGAATAGGCAGTATTTTACATGGAGCGACTGCCCATCTGACCTCCACAGCCCAGCTACTGGATAATACGATACCCCATAGTAAGACTGGTTGGCAGACTTCGAGCTTCTGATGACCCGTAACGTTTGTCAAAGATCCACGAATGACAGCCGGGACCAACGGCTTAACGTGCTTTCCGAGACACGGAGGGGCCTTGTTATGTGAAGATGGTCACCCATCCACTGACCAACCGCGGCAAGCGTAGCTTAACCTGATCGATCGACTCGTGCGACTGTTATAACGTAGCCACAAGCCCCCAAGAGGAAAGTGTTCCAAAAAATTATATTTACTTCACTTGCGTGCTTCCAAACTCAGTACATTCGGAACATACTGATTATAAATAAATGAATTAATTTAAATTCTCAGTGAACTGAACAGCCACAACGATGAAGGAAACAATGGTGGAATGTTTTAATATGGTAATCTTGGCCTTTTGTTATTTTCTTTACCTAGTTCAAATAGAATGCCAAAGTCTAGTTACCTACTGTTCTTTATACTAGACCCTGCTTCACGCGGTTTTTACGACTTGACACAAATCTGTGTGGTTTTTTCCTCAAAAGACGATTTCAGACACTATTCAACATGCTCCTCATAAGATCTAGCCAAGATTATGTCTGGACTTTAAAAGAGACGTAAACCCATTTTGTGTAGTTTCTTTTTTTTTTCAAGGGTAGTCAGATAGGAAATGTCGACTCCATCTACCTTTTTAGGGTTCCGTACCCAAACGGTAAAAACGGGACCCTATTACTAAGACCTTGCTGTCCGTCCGTCTGTCTGTCACCAGGCTATATCTCAAGAACCGCGATAGCTAGACAGTTGAAATTTTCACAAATTATGTATTTCTGTTGCCGCTATAACAACAAACACTAAGAACAAAATAAAATAAATATTTAAGGGGGCTCATATACAACAAACGCGATTTTTTTGCCCTTTTTTGCTCGATATCAATAATGGCAACAGTTAGGCACTTGAAATATTCACAAAATACTCAGTTGTATTATACTTTAATAATAAAATTAAAATAAAATAAATATTTAAGGGGGGCTCCCATACAACAGACGTGATTTTTATAGATAATGGTACAGAACCCTTTGAGCGCGAGTCCGACTCGCACTTGGCCGGTTTTTATATTATGATGTGTGGTTCCAATACCCTATTTAGAGAATAAACAATTTCCATTTTGATGGTTGGTTGAATTAGTGTGGTAGTGTACCTGAATTATTTTTTTTATGTATACACAATTTGGCACATACATAAGAGTTATTGATCAATAAAAATACACATAAATAGTGTAGTGTTACAAGTAGTAAGTCTGCCTTAACAACTAGGCATAGACTGTAAATAAAAAATGAATGAATAAATTAAGCATGATAGTGTAATGGTGTGGGAAAAGAGTTCCTGGAAGGACTTGGGGAGACCTTTGCCGAGCAGCAGAATAGTACAAAGTAAACAAAAAATTGTGTACATAAATAAAATATGAATAAATTATTATGCCCTACAGAGTCAGAAGAGGCACATATAAGTGTAGTAAGGTAACTTAGAGAGGCCTATTTTCAACAGTAGACTAATAAACTAAGTTCATTGGACCATTGACTTGTAGACCCAAGCTCCAAGCCCTATTTAACCAGTATATGACCCACTACCCTACTCTGTTATAAGTCTAATACTGCCTTTATGAACAGCCTTGACTAACCTCTATGTTCAAGACAGCATTCAAGTTCTGTTTGTATAGTTAGGTACCCACATTCAAGATAGAGAGTGATATTGAGTCTGATAACATAATAGTAAAAAAACTTATGTTTGTACAAAGTTACAAACTGCAAGAGAAAAAGTGACATAAAAAATATGATGCAAATGCAATGTTTTGTAAACTAAAATAAATAATGTTAGACTCAACCAATCTCAAGCTATCAGTTCATACAGAATTGTGCATAAAAAGTAGTTTTTACATTAAATAATACTCAGATCATTGAACAAATAGACCTTTGTGAGAACTTCCGTTAGGAGGACAAAAACAGGATAGCAATGTAACTATAGGTACCTAGTATAATCGATAAAATACAAGGTCAATATAAAAAATACCACTCACCTATTATATCGTATAAACTGGCCGTGTAATTATCCATAAAATATGAAATAAAACCCATTTTTATAAACAGCTGATCACAGACTAGGTAAACACAATACTATCACGTTCACTGAAGTTAAACTTGACATGGAAATAATACTGGTTCAGTTACGAAATACTCTCCGCGCCATCAATTATCAAATTACGCTTTGTTTTGCTATATTTTTTCATTGAATCGTCAGCGATTCGCAAAATTGCTAAACATTTTGACAGCTTGATATGACAGGTAGTATATTGGCAGTTGGCACTTTCAGTAACGTTCCAAAACTTAATAAGCCTACGCGCGCGTCTGTCATGCGCTGTATGCGCATTACAACTTCAATAAATAATTAGATGAAATAAAACAAAAATATAAAATATTTACTTTTATGATTTTCTTTTTTCTTTCTTTTAATTTCCTTAGTCTGAGTTTAAAACATATTGTTTAAATAAATCTAAGCAATAGAAACATCTGGCGACATCACTGTACTCCGTTATGTCAATGTCAAATTGTAAACAAGAAACAACAAAAATCATTGTGATTCAGTGTGATAATATGATTGACAGAATTCTGAATATTCTATAAATACACAAAAAAACTGAAATGTTCGAATTGTTCGAAATCATTCTCATTGTATTTAATTAATAATCATGCAAGACAAAATTTACGACACCAAGATGCTGCGTCGCCGATTTATTAAAAGAGTACTGTTGGTGGTGATAGCCTTTTTCTTTTCATTCTATGTGTCGATCTTTCTTTTTGGCGACTGGAAGTCTCCTAGAGTGATGTTTTTGACTGACCTGAACCGTTGTCCAGCTTGTTACGGAATCTCTATATGCCCAGAACTATATTCTAACCAAGTTATCATGGAATCTTCAACAACTTGGTCAAATATGTTCAACGCTAAGAACATTTACTATGGTTACACAAAATCGAATCGGCGAGTTATTTTGAAGAAATTAGCTCACAATTCAGAGTTGAAGGCTTTTGATGACAATCTGTGTCGGAGTTTTAAACTGAAACACAACTGTAAGCCAGTACATTTGCTGAATATATCCAGTATTGATAATCAATTAATCAAACTGGTGGAGTATGATTTGACAAAGCCAGATTTGAATCCTCGAAAAGGGATGATTATGTGTCCATACGCGTACAGCTTGTTTGACTTCATCCTGCCCGTGCTGAACAGTAAAAGAGAACAAGTTGATATAGTAAACATTTGGACGATGTTGAGTCTTAACCCAGAACCTATCATTCTACAGGTGAGTTGCTGGTTTTGTTAACACTTTCAAGGGCACTATAGGCCACGACAGATCCTGTTAATAAACTTATGAGTACAGTGTATTTGGAAGCTTGGTGGAACCATTAAGTACATAGTAGACGTCCTTGCTGATAAACTCATGGGAGGCTCTGCGGTTTGCAAATAAGACAGAATAAGAAATGTCTACATAAGAGGAAGTCTGAAAGTGGTACCGGTGACTGAAAACCTGTGCGAAAATCGGTTGTCATGGTATGTGCATCTGATGCGGAATGAGGAAAGTTTTGAGTATGAATGTAAAAGTAGAAGAAGAACAAAGTTTAGGTGAATGGATTGTGTGAAAGATGTCATGGCTAAATAGGGGTGACTACCGAGATGACAACTAATACGAGAGGAATGAAAGAAAAAGACTTGTTGCGCCAACCCCAAATAAATTGATATGAGGGCAGGAGAATGAAATGAGGCTCTGTCTAGCTAAGAAATAATAAGAGGGCTGTGTATATTTTTATGTCTTTGATTGAACTCAAAAGCAGACATAATTATGTAGTGCATACTTTAAAAATATAGGAAATAAAAATTGGACATGTACTGTGTTTTAAAGAGCCAAGAGAAAGGCCAAGCGAAAAAACAACATTGTGCCATGACACGAAGAAGAAGAGCCGAGAGCCTGGATTTTGCATGCTGAATGGTAGAATGTATCTGGAACGAAACATTATTTTATAACAACTTGCCTGTATATCTTAATTCTATCAATCAACTCAGCCAATCGCAGTCACCTCTGCTGGACATAGACCTCTCCCAGGCTGCGCCACAACACCCTGTCCTCCGCCTTCCGCATCCAGTCCATCCCAGGAACCTTCTTAAGGTTGTCTGTCCATCTAGCTGGGGGGCGTCCCACACTACGCTTGCCGGTACGCGGTCTCCACTCCAGGACCCGTCTGCTCCACCGGCCATCGGCCCTTCGATAAACATGGCCAGCCCACTGCCCCTTCCATTTGCTTACTCTGCAAGCTATGTCGGTAACTCCGGTTCTTTTCTGGATAATTTCATTCCTGATTTTATCCTTCAAAGAGACTGCGAGCATAGCTCGCTCTATAGCGCGTTGAACGACCTTGAATTTGTGGACCAGCCCGACCATCAGTGTCCACGTTTAGTCTCCATATCTCTATTTAAAGGGATAGTCTAAAAATGTTTTATGTTCTCAGGTATTACAAAAGACCAGTGGATGGCCAGTGCCTGCATATGCAGGTGTCTGTGGCCGCCTAGAGGTAGTAGCACATGAGGGTGAACCCCTATCATCTCTGACACAAGTATCTTGGCATCGAAAACTGAAGTATGCTAAGAAAATGCTTGACGCTGCTATGGATTTCACTTTTAAACATGACAGGTTGGTGTGACATCATGACAGCTTAGTTATAATACTAGCATTTCGTAAAATATAATTACCTAATGAAAGGGTATTGAAGATTTGGTGTTACCAATAGGTACTTATATCTGGTTCTTGAAATAGCTAAAGAAAGAAAATAACGTAAAATTGTTTATACTGCACAAATAAAATGCACAAAACAGAATACAAAGTAGCCAAAAGCAGTATGGTTATAATATAGCATACCTGTAGGTATTTAAGAATAGAATAGAATAGAATACTCTTTATTGTACACCATACAAATTACAGAACATAAATATATAAAATTTTATAAAGGGTGACACAATGGGCGGTCTTATCGCTATGAGCGATCTTTCATCGACGATTTAACATCAGTTTATATCCATTTCAGATACCGTTTCTACCTCATGGACTGGTCTCTGGACAACATAGTGGTCAATGAAAAAGATGACGTCACCTTTGTTGATCTTGAGGATGTAGTCGTCTTAGACAAACACATATTACCCAAGAGAGACCTACCCCACTGGTATCAACGATACGGCAGAGAAGCCATGGGCCCCGGTTTCTCATTCTCTGTAGACAATATGTGCAAACATCACCTCAGTGACCATAACATATGGGCTGCCTGTTATATTTTAGCTGGAGATGAAGAGCCATACTTGTACCCGATACCCAATGAGGTTAAAACATCCAGACCTCATTTAGAAAAGTTACTAAATGAGTGTGTGAACGGTGAAGATAGATTTAAAACTATAACTAAATTGCAACATGTTATCGGAGACATGTTGATGGACAAAGATATTCTAGGCTACAGTGCGGTTGTTAGATGATAAAATGTTTAGTTCTATGGGGCAGGTGTGCTTCAATTGTTTTGTAAGAAAGAAGCCTAAGTGCGTTTGTCCACTGCAGCCGTCACCGGGATGTCACCGAGAACGAGATGATGGCGCCAAAGTAACGATACATACATTTAGCGCATGGGCGCGTTTTTTTCGCGGGTAATTCTTTTTCGCGCACTGGATTTTCAACGCCCTGCTCAGCGCCGAGGGTTGAAAACCCAACAGTGTGTTTTTTGACGTGCTAGGAAGCGGTCTGTTGGATTGTCAACGCTCGCCTCAACACAAGTTGAAAATCCAGTGTACGATAAAATCCAGCCGCGATATTACTATGGCGTATATTACATCACCCGAGCGCAGTCGCGACTGCTAGAACTCGGCCCGAGACTGTGACGGGCCAATGTGCTGGCAATACAAAACACGTTTGATTTTGTCTACAATGCCGTCGCACCATCGATCGTCGCCGTTCGCCCGGTTTTTGTTTTGTATAACATATAAAATACTGAACCATTGAGTTCGGTCGCGGTGGACACCCGACCGTCGTCACTGGGACGTCACATTCGGTTCGAATAATCTCGTTTCTCGGTGGCGACCCGGTGACGGCTGCGGTGGACAAACGCACATACGATACGATGCGGTGCCGTTGCACTGTGTACCGTATAGCCGAGATATGTCCTTGTATTGTGTGGTCCTGTTTGGTTAAAGTTTTGTACTTGTATAAGCTCATAAATTTTATTGTTGCTTGCAATAGAAAATAAGCAATTTTTGTAAAGAATTAAGGTCCATTTTAAAATTATTTGTACTATTTTCAGAAAAGTGGGGTATTATGCGTAACACAGTAATAGTAGCAATGGCTTTCATTTTGACAATTCAACAACATTCATTGCGTTGCTTACGTTGTTGAGCTGACAAATTTTTCGAACATGTGAAGCAATGGATTAGCAATATCCTTCAAAAAGATTGAGATTGATAATGTGTTACGCAATTAGGGCGCTGAGAGATCCAAAATAATAATAGTACAAATGGATTATTTTAAAATAGTTTTAAACTCTCCTGTCACAAAGCGAGTTGATGCCAGTGATAATATTCATTTGCTAATTTTACTAAAAGTAATATTCCGAATGTACCAAAAATCTCATGTTTGAAACTTGTTTAGGTGTTGTGTTCTGAAATCTGTGATATACCTCCATTATAATTTGGTGTTTTGTCATGTTTACGTATTGGTTGTGAAATATATTTCAATTTACGTATAAAGCAATACGGCGTTTTAATTTGACGATTTGATACATCTCAACCCAGTAGAAATTGCTGTCGATCAATCTACATATATATACCTGCTAATACTAGCTGCGCCCCGTGGTTTCACCCGCATAAGTTTCGATCCCGTGGGAATATCGGGATTAAAAGTATCCTATATGTTAATCCTGGTTATAAACCATCTGTGTGCCAAATTTCATCAAAATTTGTCCAGCCGTTTGAGCGTCAAGAAGTAACAAACACACAAACTTTCGCCTTTATAATCTTAGTGTGATTATAAAGAGGTATTGGTATGTAGGGGTAATCTTCGGAAGTACTGATCCAATTCTGTATTGCCGAGTGTCATAGGATATATTTTATGACAAAACAAGAAATATAGCGAGGTTGAAGTCGCTGGCGGAAGCTATTCATCATCATTTCAGCCGAAAGACGTCCGCTGTTGGAAATAGGCCTTCCCCAAGCACCGCCACTTCGACCGGTTCTGTGCTTTTCGCATCCAGCAGTTTCTTGCAACCTTCACAAGGTCATCGGTCCATCTTGTGGGTGGGCTTCCATCGCTACGTTTGTAGGCCGAAGAAGCTATTCGCTTCTATCAAAATAATCCACTACCCATACTAGGTATTTGATCATCTTTCCGACTTGCTAGACAAAAGTTGTGATAACTCAGCTAAAATGTATTATCACTCACACTTGTAGCTTTCTACCAGTGAAAACATTTTTAGAATTGGATCATTAACTCCAGAGATTACCCCCTACATAAATACAAAATTTTACCTCTTTCAAATATTAGTATAGAAAAACAACTCCGACAGTCCCATAATATCGCATAAAATCGATACAAATCAATTAATAAAAGAGTGATCGTATTCGCACCAAAATGGAGTGGCGTTTTGGTGCGAATGCGAATACCAAAGACATTAAATTATCTACATCTTAAATCTCTTTGGCGAATACAAACCGGGGGCTTACCATGAGCTCTTAAAGCAGGGCAGAATTTAAACTAAACTGCTTATTTGTACTATGACGTCTTATTAGCAGGACCGCAACAGGCCTGCTAAGCTGACGTTTACAAAAACTGTTCACCTTCTTTTTTGTATAGAATTTCATACCATGACCTGCTAATTGACAGCAACAAAACGAATATTGAACGACTGTAACGTCAAAATAAACCATCTTGAATAAGTTACTATTAGACGAGCTTTTTCAACATTGTTTTGTAATTCAGTGCCCATCACACACGTTTTTTTATTATATCTCTGTGTGACGAGTACGTAATATTTGGAGTGAATATCGAATAGAAAAAAGAAACCAACGGGGTCGCACTAGGGAAATAAATAAGCCTGTTGAAATGAATACGGGGAATTTGTAAATAAATATTTTTCTTATTTTATCTAGTAATCAATATCATTAGTTGCGCATACTGCACATCAATGCTCAAGGATTGAAAGGTAAATTCTTCGAGCTAAAACCATTAGCCGATCGTTATAAACCTCTTATACCTAATCGTAGTCAACGAGTGCCGTGCCGGGTCGACTTTTCCAAAATCGTATGATTCTCCTGAACTACGACAAGATCACGTCGCATCTTACTACAGCCATGTATGTATGTGATGTGAGGAATACGCTGAAGTGGGACCGACGCGTAACCCCAGGTACCGAAAAAAAGAGACCGCCTATTCAAAGGCGTCGCTATTAACCTCACTTATGATCATCTGACCGGAATTCCCTAAAAATTAAGGGGATATCTATACCATACCGCACAGATCAGCTCCAAACATCACATTCGGGGACCTCAACCTTAAAATGACCGCACTCAACCAGACGAGAGACGAAGGGGTGGGAATATTATGGGATAAGACCACGCACTTACCAAAGGAAATCACAACAGACGCAGAATGCGAGGAATATATACTACCTACTACTAGAAAAAGCCATCACAGAAACCTTGGATGAGTATGCGCCGCTACATGAAAACAACAGAAGACATCAACTTTCAGAAGAGATTAATGAATAATAATTGAACCTCACTACTCTGGGATATGCTCGATTGGGATCCTTGGCACCTCCGTGCACAAGACTTAAATGAGGACATGCTGCGCCGAAATAATGTAACATAAGATGCAGGGAATCAGGGAAATAAAACATCTTCTATTCTATAGGAAAATAAATAACAGGAAATTTGTAAATCAACCTTTTTTTATTTTGACATAATACTAAAAATAAAATAATAGTTATCACACATAGTATAAATAAGTACCTAACACTTAGTGCAATCTTAAATATTATGCTCAAACAAGGATTCAATGGCCAATAATATTTTATGAAACCCAACTCTTAGCTTGCTTCTCAGTAGCCTTTTTTATCATGCATTGCTTTGATGTAGGTATTTATAATAAAGCTACACTATGAGAACATTGTAGTGATATGGTAAAAATACCTTTGACCATTTGCATGCAGACTTAACTACTCCTTTGCCAATGTTTATTTGTTCCATAAGATGTCTAGATTACAATGGTACTTATAATTAAACTTCGTGTAACGGGAATACTGAGAAATACGATCATGAAATCAAAAATCACTTATTAAACTGTATATTTTTATTACTATTATGTAGGATATCAATATTTTCAATCAATAGTCAGACGACTTAGAAGTAAATACATAGTATTTCATCTTAAATTATGCAGGTCGTTCCAGTTCTCATCTTGATACCGTGTCCAAGATAAAAATACTTGAATACCGCACGCTCAACATTAGGTGTACACGTGCAGAACAGCCAACAATGTCTTCGCACATTGCGTTGAAATCTTACTGAACAATTAACACATCATCCTTCTGGACTAAATGCTGTACCGTCTTGAATATTCCATATTCATTAAAACCCTTCAATTACACAGGAAAACAGAAATATCAATTTCATACTATTCGAAAGAAACGGACTAAATATAATGAATGAATGATTGTTGTTGTCACTAAACTTGTCTTTCTGACAGTGTCAGATAGTGCTGCGGCTTGATTTTATGTAAGTAACTCGATAATCTAAATAAAATAAAGGCTTGAGTTCATTTTCTCTCAGTGTGCCAGTTGATGTAGTCGCGATTAGATAAATATCACCAACATGACCAACACTGCCACACTAGTTAAATACGTAGGTAGGTAATAAACTACTACTAAAAATAGGTAAATGATACACTACATCAACAGCTTCTATCTAATAATATATTTTAAGTAGGTACTATAGATCACAATAGTCTCGGTCTTACACAGTCGCCAATTAAGTATAGATTTACCAGCAATCTCAGTTATAAATGATTATATCGTGTGATATCAACGTGATGGTGATATTAACCGACATAATACTGTGATGAAAATACAGTTCTGTTCTGTGGGTTAGAGTGCGGTCAGTTGATAACGTGTAGGTTGTTTTTTTCTGGATCTTGCTATGATTCTTTCCTTTAAGTTTTTTATTGTGTGCGTTTCAAATATAAGAAGCTGCTAGTTTGAATGGAATGGATTAGATTCAACTTGCAATTGAATTTTCGAATTATGTAATCGAGACAATCGAGTGCCTGACCGTTTATGACTGAGTAACAACACTAGAGTCAAACTGACAAGAAACCAAAAACTACAATCCGTTTCACGATGATTTTTACACGACTTTAAGCAAGAGTAAGCAAACTTAAAAATGAGATTAAACACAGGAGGACCTGCTGCAGCGTCAATGGTAAATTGTTTTACTTAATAAAAATAGATTTGGTTACCACCTCGAACTGTAATTATGTATATAATTCGTTTTTTTTTAATGTCAATCGTTAAACACGCTTCAATACACGTATTTATTACATTAACAACCATATCGGGAATTGAATCAATTGAGTAAATTATCAATACATTTTCTTTTTATAACGATTTCGTGATCCCGGTTAGGCTTTATTTAAAAAAAATGACCATTTTAAATGATAAATTCGTTACTTTTTTTAAGGTTTAAGTAATACGATTAGACTTACAATACAAGGGGGGGCACAAATACTATATTCTCTCTGCAACCCTTTTCCACATTAGCTTGCTATATTCCCGAGCTTGGGTGGATTTTTTATGTACTTATCTGTTATTTCTCTATGATTATTTAAGAACTCCCGGCGAAGCAGTTGGGTCATACTAACACGACGACTTGTACGTGTTTCACTAAAAATAAATTCACCACATTCAGTACCTTTAATCTCTGAAGCAAGTAAGTATACCATTATGATATTGTCATGTAAGTAAACAAACTTACGAAGTAACGACATTGTGAAGAGGTATACAAATATAAAACATTTTATTTGGCGCGTAAAAATACTTTTTTTTTAAATTGCTGCTTGACTTATCACACACGTTCAAAATCACGTTGAATCCTACAAAGTTGTTTTGAACGGGAAAATGAGCTTTGTAGTGCTTTTAGATAATGTGTCAAGGTAACTTATTATACATAATAATAGTTTAAATATGTGTATACCCAAGAAACTCATGTTTCTATTCAAACCGGTAAAGTGAAAATAGAATTTGATTTAAGTTTCTGAACGATGCCTATTAAAAAGTCAATGGCATTACAGCAGGCCACAGACAAGCATTACCATTCAACTTCGGTGAACTTCGTTCAATAGTTGTTCACTTTTATGACTCTCATAGTACGATTATTAGCAGAACTAAATTAGGCCTGCTTCTGAACTGAATGAACATTGAACGTTTTCTTAAAAGGTCATAGTAAGCCTCCTGTATTATTATTATCCCGGATTAGGGTATTAGTGTTCTGTATTATTATAATCTTTGGTATATACGGTATGACAATACCACGTAAGAAATTGTACACGGAAGACTAGGCGGTATGGTCGAAAGACTTTAGCCTGCCCATTATATGGGCGAAAAAAAAAACGGTATGACAACACAACATTGACAACATTCAGTTCAGTGACAGATGTCAGATTATAAAAATCATTATATCGCATTGCACGGTATTTTTGTAATAAATCGCAAAATTTATGCAAAATACCATCAGATTAAGTGTAAATTAGTTACGTCTTAGCAGGGATGAGTGATTCAGACGACGACAATTTAGTACGCTACGGGACACAGTTAGATCCATTCGAGGAAGGTAAGTTGAGTTTTTCTATTTTATGTTTTATGCAAGATTGCATCGATTATTTGAATGTATCCGCAAACGAATACTTCTGTAGTGTTTAGTGAGATTTTCACGACTTTATTTTACGTAGGTTAAGTACCTACTAACCTGTTTAACGGATTTATCTTATCACATTGTTATAACAACGATGGAGTCGGCATTTTGTCAATCGACCGGCAATACAGTACCATGCCACGCTTGTGTAGGTTTCATGAGATGAGGCTTGATAGTCATAGACAAGGAAGGCAACTCATAGATTCATTAATTCTAAAACAACAAAAAATGGTGAAGAAATCTTAGTTTTTATTAATAAAGTTGTCTGCCTACTTACGGTACAGTAATTATTTAATTAATATTTTAGGTAGTTACTACAAAATGTACTAACACATGAGAAACGTCTTTCTTTATCCACACAATACACAAACACCTAAAAAGTTTTTTTTTATTTAATGTCCTATTGCTAGGCAAAGGCCTCCTTACTCTCTTTCTACTCTGTCCAGAGCTGCCAAAGGCCAATCTTTATTAAAGGAGCCCAGCTCATCTTGCCATCTCTGTTTATATTTATATTTCTCAATTTGTTTGAATTCCACTTATTTAGTCGTACTTAAAAAATGAACTAAAACTAAAGTTGCCAGTTAGAGCACCTCAATAAAATTAAGCTGTCAGATGTAAATAAAATCTTTATTATTTACATGCTTATTAAGAAATCTTAAAAACAATATACAATCTAACACTACAATATATATTATGTATAAGTATATCATCATCTGCCTAGCCTTTTCCCAACTATGTTGGGGTCGGCTTCCAGTCTAACCGGATGCAGCTGAATGTAATGAAAATTAAAAAAATAAATGAAATAAATAATAATAAATTAAAATTAAATTTATTGCTGCTAATTATGTATAAGTATATAAGGTGTTAAAAAATTAACTCTAAGAAATTAAAGGAGTTGTTTAATATTACATTTAATAAATAATCGTGAAGAAAAAAAAGAAAAAAAAGCAACCGTTCTAAAGATATGCAATTATTTGCATTACGCGTAAATTGTTTATTATGCGCACCATACATTACACTCAGGCGGGCGAAGGCCCGCTTGCCGGTGCGCAAGTCGCCGCACGCTACGCGAGTACCTACGCACTTTGTACCTACCTACATACTAAATACGTAAAGTTCGTTGCGGTAAATGGTGGTCGATATTAATTAATAATTAGGTTACATTTCAATGTCTAATTAATAAACTGACGAAACAATAACGAAATACTAGGTAATTACCTACCGGACTTTACGAAGAGTTTTTGTTACCTAGTGGAATAAAGAAAGAAAAGTACTTACCTGCCTAGTTTTCATAGGCTCCTAATTACATTACCTACTCCAAATACGATAATACGAAAGGCGTCTAGTGTGCTTAGTAACAGAGACCGACCCGCGACGTTTCTTAAAGATAATGCAATCCTGTAAACAAACTGCTAGTGCCGATTCTAATTTTCCCATCACATTTCTCAGACTTTGGACTGGCAATTTATTGAACTTAGGTCTCATTCATTTTACTGAACATAATTAATTATTTAGTTTAAGTAAAACTAATTAAATAAATTGGTATGCTTAAAAAATTGAATCAGCCTATTTACAATGATTAAAAACACAATTATTTACAAAACGTCTTTACCTTATTTACAAAAGGTGCTGAAAATGCCTACCTCCTTGTTCAATGCACAAGTTTGCACGGCGTATCACATTGTTTTTCACTCGTATTAACGTGTCTCTGTCACTTTTAATAATGTCAAATGCACTTATGATATGAGTTTTTAGTTCGTCTACGTTTCGAATGTTATTCCCACTATGTCCATACACCAAGTCTTTAACACGACCCCAGAGATAAAAATCTAGTGGAGTAAGGTCCGGCGATCGAGGTGGCCATGGAATCGGGCCACCACGGCCTATCCAGTGATTTGGATAGGTAGCGTCTAGGTACGCACGGACTTCCCGGTGGTAGTGTGCGGGCGCTCCATCTTGCTGAAAGTAATGGCCCCTTATTTCGTTAAGAGGAACATCTTCCAGCATCTCTTGCACAGAGCTGAGCAACTGTAGATAAACGTCACCATTAAGGCGCTCCAAGAACACAGGACCGAGTACCGTGTGCCCCATGATTCCAGCCCACACGTTGACTGAAAACCGGTGCTGAAAATGGTCAGGAACCACGGCTTTTGGGTTTTCGTATGCCCACCAGTGAGCGTTATGGATATTAAATAAGCCCACCCTTGTAAAAGTGGACTCGTCTGTCCATAAAATGTTACGAGCAGGGTTTTCCACCAACCACTCACAGAATCTACGCCGTGGTTCGTAATCGGTAGGAATTATTTCTTGCACTCGTAAAAAGTGGTACGGATGCTGGCCTTCTTCACGTAGCACTCTCCAGGCGGTAACATGACTTATCCCTAAGTCCCGACCTGCGTCACGTGTGCTCGCGTGTGGATGCTCGTTGAAGTAATCTAACACCTCTTCTTCAACGTCACCGGAGTGCCGCGGCCTGCCGGCATCTGGTTGAGGAGGGCGGAACTGACCATAGTCTAGCAGACGCTGGTAAGCCCCCAGGATGGTTTCCATAGCTGGCACTCGTCGTCGGTCACCATACAGTTCCCGGTACAAATTACGTGCTGCGGATACACTTTCATCACTCCTGATGTAACACACTATCATGTCTAAGTATTCGCGATTACTGTACATAAACGGCATTATGGATAATGCGAGCGCGCGAAAGTTAGATACGAAACGACACAGAGCGATACACCCTTCCCGCGCGACAGGAATTGGACGACTGACGAATTGACGATCGGGAGAGGGAGGGTGGCGCGGGCGCCGGGCGCCGAGCCGGCCGGCCGCGGCGCCGCGCCGCGATCGCTAGCGCAGCCCCACGTACAGTACGCACAAAAATTGTTTTACCAAATACTTTATTTATATGAAAAATTAAAATCGACTAATTTTTTTTTTTTTTTTTTAACATGGTTGTTTTTCGATACCGGACATCCTCGTAAAATTCTTAGAGTTGATTTTTTAACACCTTATATAAAGGAGAAAAAAGGAAAGACCTCATTGGGCATCAAAGTTTGTGCACATCTAATAGGACGGTTTTTTCATGATTTTGTTTTATTTCATCACTATTGTTTTTTGTCCTCACCGTATCCATCTTCATAGTTTTCGGTTTTTTTTTTCTATGATTTACATTACACCTTTTAGCATGTCAACGAAGGGTATTCCTACACGAGACTGCAAAAAATATGGAGTATAAAAGAAAGTGGGCCTATATAGTACTCTGTGGAAAAAACACTGCATATCATTTTCAAGTTAATTTTAACCGATCAAATCAAAATGTTTTATTTCACATAAACCTACATGGGCACTTATGAAACGTCAGAAACTCAGAATCTAGGTGCAAGGTTTCAATTGGTTGTTTCTTATGGAGAAGAGCCGGCAAGAAACTCGTTACTCTTTTAAATATGATTGACTTTTAGAATGTTTACAGAAGTTACATATAATGTCTACAACACAACCGTAACTAGTGGCTTTACATTGACTGATGTTAAAAGGCTGATTCAAAACAAGCTTTGAAAGTACAACAACGAGAACTAACTCAAACTTAACGCATTTGAAATGCCTGTACCTACTATTTCAAAGTTATTTTTTGTTTACTACGCCAACTAAGACTTAAATGGATAAAAAACAGCTGATAAATTCTAGGATTTTCTTTTACTCCCAGATCCCACCAGCGCCATGCCGAAAACCAACACTAAGTTGACCCGTTCTGAAAAAAAGAAATTGAGAAAGCTTCTGGCTGCTAATGTCAATGTCAATAAAGCACGTGAAGTGTGTCACTTATCATGGCCAGAGATTTGTAAAATCATTCCTGGAATAGAACACGTCGCTCCGGAAACTTCCCTAAACCCTCCTAAGAAAAGCAAGAAGAAGCACCCCAAGGTGAGAGTACGGCCGACGGAACGTCTTTCTAGACCGCTTGAGCCTAATCAACCACCATTTTCGCGTAATCCTAGTGATGCCGGAGACGCCAGACAAAGATCACAGGATAGAGGCAGAAGCCCGAACTACTGGAGGCCAGTCCGACGAAACACGCCAAGCCCCCTTCCTTTTGAGTATGAAGCTAATCAAGAATCCTTCTTGCGTCAACGTTGTATGTCCCCGCAAACCTATACTAAGGAGGCTTTACACACTACACCCCCGAACTCTTGGGAAGATGCTGGACTATCGCAAGAGAGAGCTTATGAGACGGACCGGCGCAGACGAAGCCCTAGCTTGGGCGATCCCGATTGGGAACCAACTTACAAGGTCACGAAAGGCTCGATGGTGGATTGTGGAGAGCCGGACTGCTGGGCGAGAGATCTATCACCACCGAGATCTCGACACGACCGGACTCCCATGAATTGCAGGTCGAATAATTCATATGAGCGTACACAGTCAAAATACAGAGATACTGACGCCTTGCAAGTGAGAGTTCAAGATGGAATGAGCGCAGTCAACCGTCATTATAACGACAGCAGTGATGTAAAACCTTTTTCTGACCAACCTTATAGGGCCCAGCAAATTTATTCGGAAGGTGGTGCATCAATTAACAATTGGCCTGAGCCTGATCGGCCGTCACGATTAGGGCTAAGGAACGAGACGCATCCACCAAAACGTTCTCATACTTACAGCTATTCTGAAGACAAAAAATTTAATGTATCAAAGTACCAGAAAAAGTCATGGGACAGTAGCGTTAACCTTGACAGGGAGTCTCCCCGACCCTTGCGAGGTGGGCGTCGGAATGAAACACAAACGATGCTAACCAACTGTATTAATGTTGATTCTGATGAAGACTATAGGGGTCGAACTTACAAGCCGCGCACACCCGTTGACGGGGGCCGAGGATATTTTGACTTTAGTGAGCCTGCTCGTAGGGAGACTAAGTCGGAAATAGGATCCCATTCCCGTTGGGAGCAAGCTTCAGAGAATCGAGAAACTTTCGAGGATAGAGACGCAAATAGGAACGGAAATGCTGAACCATTGCGTGTTGCGATTCGCAACGTTATCCCCATGAGCAGAATACAAATGACGTTAGTCCATCAGTGTATAAACCTTGCCATAGCCCGGATAGGAGTGCAAGGTGCTGGACCAAAGTTTTCAGGAAGTACTTACAAAACTGGCTGGATTCTCATGAACTGCGAAAACCACATGAGTCGAAAATGGCTTGAGGAGAAGGTCCCGGCGCTTAAGCCGTGGCCTGAAGCGTATCTGACTGTGACACCGCCACCAGATGAACTCAGAAAGCCAATTACACTAACAGTTTTAATTCCCAACAGCGAGGGCGTCACCGTATCAACAGCTTTGGAACTGCTGCGAATTCAGAACCCAGGACTCGACACGGAGAAATGGAAAGTGTTAACAGTCACGAAAGCATCTATAAATCAAATTTTGCTTCTGTCTGTCGACGAGGGGTCATTTAAAGCGCTAAAACTTCTCAATTTTAAAGCTAACCTAGGAATAAATAAAGTTAGTTTTTGGGTGAGATCGGGACCTAGTGAACGGGGCGATTTTTTGAAGTCACCAGTGGGAAACGTCCCATTGGCATCGTCTTCTGCCTATATCGAGAGAGACAGTAACTCCATCCCTTACGCTGGAGAAAATACCGCTACGAGAATTTCAAGAAAACGGCGTCGAACACATAGAAATAATCTCATTACTCACAGCCAGACTATAGACAGCAAGCCAAGCCTGCTTGGCCGTCCTGTTCTTTTGCCAAATGGGCCAAGCTTGCCACAAGCCAGTTCAACCGAAAAACGTCCACGGCTGGACGTCCCCCAAATATCGCCACTTCGTCCGGCAGCAAATATGCCTAAAAAACGGTGGTACCCTAAATTGGACCAGAGTTATTGTTCATCGGATTGGACTACGTGGTAACTTTTTATTAGATGACCAAGTAATGCTCAGTCCCCATTGTATTGTTACGACAGATAATCGTTCTGTTCGAAGTGTAGTCGAGTTTCTTAAATACATTGAGTTGTTTATGTGTTATACATAGAGGCAGGGACATTGACGCGCAAACTGTTACCATGAATTCAGCACATGAGTCTAGACTAGCGTAGAATTTTTTTGTAGGTTATAAATAAGAAAACTGCTGTCTCATAGAAAAGTGCAATAGCTACGCGCTCAAAATGTATGGAAAAGCTCGTTTTTTTTAAAAAATAACCGACGAAAAGTTTTAACGCAAGGGGTTCAGAATCATGTACTGAATCCATGGTAACAGGTTGCGTCGATGTCCCTGCCAGCCATCACAGCACGATGAATTGTCGTCCACGATAATTTTACAGTCCAATTTGTAACTTTTATGTACTGTGGACACTTGTAGTTTGTACTTCGTACCTTGTAATCATTTTGCTATAATTGGGACGTTTTAGCATGATAATACCGGTCTTTGACCCACCTACATTTTCTAGCATTTTCTATTTCAAAAACAAAGTCCGTCAACGTCCTGAAACAATATTTATCGTGATCTTCAACATGTTCCAATAATGAAAAACCATACATAGTTTATTGTTTGAGTTCCTACGGAGAGATATAATTAGGGGAAGGGCAATGACCGCTATTGTCATGCTAAAACGCAACAACTATAGTAATGCCATACCAAATGTCAAAATGGGCAAAAATCTTATTGTTCTCAATATTTTCATATCCAAAGTTAGTTTTAAGTAGTTAGTAAGGAAACTGTCTAAAAGCTCGATCAAAGTACAGTGCACTAGGCTGTTAATATGCCATAAAGTATTTTATGTCACGAAGCAACGCGCGCTTTACTTGTGGTTACCAAGCGTATACACTGTGAACGTGTGCGGGAAGATGATTAGCGTCAGCACATAACACACATGCACACACTTCAGACTTCGCCATTGTTTCGGACGGTACCGAGAGCCCCTGCGCTTGCACACACAGTTGCAGTTCGGATTGTAGAGGCTCGCCTCTGCCACTCAAACATACAACCCGCAAGAGTTAACTTGAGACCCGAGCGGCCCCTCCCGACCCCCGCGATGTTACCGCTCTCGCCATCGACGCCTGTATCGCCATCCGAGCGAAGTCTCAAATTCTAGCAGGTTGAACATGTTAGAAATTGCACCTACCGCGGTTTGTCTCTGCATCACCTGAAGGTTGACTAGTCGAAAATGACTATGGCATTCTTGGTGTCGCTGGTACGACCGTATTTTAGATGTTTTTGGCCCAAAGCGTCGCTATTTTCACGTCGTTCGTGGTAGCGCAGAGGTCACTTTGAGGGCAGGATAGGTGGTGGAACATATTAAATCTATGTATAGCTCTACATATTATAAATTAAAGTCGCTTTTCGTGTCTGTGTGAGCACGTTGTTCTTCAAACGACTTGCAACGTATCGTGTTGTTCGCAACTGATTTTGATGTGGATTTAACCATAATTTATAGAATATATTCCGGATGTTTTTGTGTATAATCGTTAGTATTAAACTTCCATACATAGAATAAAGAAAACTTACATGTTCTGTCAAATCATAAAACCGAGCGAAGCAGGGGCGGGTCGCCAGTCTTCTATATTATAAACTTGAGTCGCTTTTCGTATCTATCTGTGTGACCGCGTTGTTCTTCAAAACTTCTTAACGTATTTTGATGCAGTTTTCACCATCATTTAGAGGATATATTCCAAAAGATTTATGTGTATAATCATTAGTATTAAACTTACATATAATGAAGAAATCTCGATGTTCAGTCGCAGTGTAGTAGTAAAACGCCTATAGTTTGCGTTGGTTGGAAGCGCAAAAAGTTACTATTACTCGTTGGCGCTAAGTTTGCCGGTGACCGTCAGCAAAATTAAAAAATATCAAGTAAGTATCACTGAAATAAAGTTCGTCAACGTCCTGAATCAATATCTATCGTGATCTTCAACATGTTCCAATAAAGAACGACCATACATAATTGATTGTTTGGGCTCCTACGCAGGGGCCTACTCTCTGCCGTTTTCCATTTAAGTTTGTCGTGTGTTGCAACTTTCTTGGTGAGAAAATAATTCTCTAATATTTGCACGTTTACGGTTTGAGATTCATTAATAACGAAAGGCTTAGAGATTTAGACCCCTTGAAGTCGGTTTCTAGAAGAAATTGAGTTCCGAATTATTTGATAGTCTTAATGGAAATCCGTCAACGAAGATACGGGCCTGTCCGAAAGTGGTTCAATACTTCGAAATGAACCCTACTCCCAATTAATTAACTTTTTCGAACGGATAAACACATCGGTCGTAAGGACAACTGTCAAATCGTGTCATTCATTCTTAGTTCGGGCACCGAAGTTATCTTATGTCCGTAGGAGATACGGATTATGAAATTCCCGTAACTTTGGTCAAAACTACGGATTATATTAGGGAGGGGGTCGCTATTGCCATGCTAAAACGCAACAACTATAGCCAATGTCATGCTATTTGCAGAGGTGCCAAATAAGTAACATCACACGAGCTTGCGATGACGTTGCATATGGTACTAAGAGGGCGGCTCACAAGGCTGCGGCAGGCGGTTGGGGAGAGGGGACGCGCATTCCACGGACCGGCAAACTTAGCGCGAACGGGATACCCCGGGACGGGATCGGGAGTGGCCTCCAAAAGTTAGTTGACATTTCCAACTTCAGCTTTGACACACCGCATTATGATTTAAAATTCTAGTGATCCAATTGTCTGAACTTGACATCATATAAAATAATCCAGGAGTATCAGATTATTTTTTTTAATTTTAAATCATAATGTGGCTTTACACCTGAACTGGAACTAACTTTTGGAGGCCACGTACATACGCGATTTAACTGAACATTGGCAGTATAGTGGATATGTTTTTGTCTTTACACCAAATACTTTGTTCGATTGTGTATAAAATAATACTCTTGTCATAAAGATATACTGATCTTCGGGTCTTTTGAACTTATATCTATAGTCTTTCAAATACTTGTTTCCAATTGATGTTATTTCCACTTCGACGTATATCAACCTTATGTACGTATAATTTAAGTTGATTTCAGAATTACTAGTATTATTGTAAGTCATATTTTTTAAAGTTATAGCGCATACTGAACTTTAAGTGTGTACCTATGTTAAAGATTTTTTTCCAAAACGATATTTGTTTACATGTTTGGAAATTAATCGCGAACGCAGTATACGTTATTGTATGTTTATTATTCTTTTTAACCCCCGACGCAAAAACGACGGGGTGTTATAAGTTTGACGTGTCTGTGTGTGTGTGTGTGTGTGTGTGTGTGTGTGTGTATGTCTGTCTGTGGCATCGTAGCTCCCGAATGGATGAACCGATTTTAATTTTGTTTCTTTTGTTTGAAAGGTGAATTTGTCGGGAGTGTTCTTAGCTATGTTTGATGAAAATCGGTCCAAGATGGCCGCCGCTACAAAATGGCGGATTACATATTTTTTCAGAACTCCCTCAATATGGGTATCAAATGAAAGGGCTTGACTAGTAGAATACTATACACTATGATAAATTTCAAATCCAAGATGGCCGCCACCACAAAATGGCGAATTACATTTTTTTTTTCACAACTCGCTCAATATGGGTATCAATTGAAAGGGCTTGACTAGTAGAATACTATACACTATGACAAATTTCAAATCCAAGATGGCCGCCACCACAAAATGGCAAATTACATTTTTTTTCACAACTCCCTCAATATGGATATCAAACGAAAGGGCTTGACTAGTAGAATACTATACACTATGACAAATTTCAAATCCAAGGTGGTCACCACCACAAAATGGCGAATTACCAAAAGCCTGATTAAATACCAGATTACCTGAATCTTAAAACGCAAGAAAATAAAAGAAAAGAAATAATAAGGAGTCCCTACAAAAAGCATGAAATAAAAAATTAAATTAAAAATTTAAAAAACCCCCGACTACGAGAAACCCTATAAAAAGAAAAAAATAACCTTGAAATTATGACCCTACGTACGTATGAAATTTTTTGATTAAATATTGTCCTGTCGGGGGACCGCTACTATTTTAAACTTTAACAGAACGTTAGGCTAATAATTAGAGCGGTCCCCCGACAGGACAACATTTAATCAAAAAATTTCATACGTACTTACGTAGGGTCATAATTTCAAGGTTATTTTTTTCTTTTTGTAGGGTTTCTCGTAGTCGGGGGTTTTTTAAATTTTTAATTTAATTTTTAGTTACTCGAGTAAACTGTTTGTCAAACGAACAAAAGCTAATGTCAGACATCTCAGTGCATTATTGGGTCAACAAACGCGGTGTTAAAATCTCTCATGTTTGTGGTAGAAACTTCTTCAATAAATTATATGAAAAAATGCTACAAATTAAACCATTCAACCACATTAAACGTAAATGTAAACTTACGCCTTCATCCCATGGGCTAGACAATAACTACAGAAAGCCACCTTCTCCGGTCCTTACATACCTACTTCTTTCCATTCAACCACATTATGTGGTTGTTTGTTTACCAAATAACACAAATAGGTAAAGAAAAATAAACACAGTATACAATACAGTAACGAGCATAAATATACGGGGAGGCATCGACGTGCAAACTGTAACCATGAACTCAATACTTGATTCTGAACCCCCCTAGCGTAGAGATTTTTCGTCGGTTCATCATCTATCTAGCCTTTTCTCAACTATGTTGGGGTCGGCTTCCAGTCTAACCGGATGCAGCTGAGTACCAGTTTTTTATTTTACTTTACATGGAGCGATTGCGTATCTGACCTCCACAATCCAGTGACTGTGACAGTGACTTGGTAAAACTGGTTGTCAGACTTTAGGACATCATGAGGGCCCGTAACGACTGTTATAGATCTACATTTTTCATCGGTTAACAAAAAGAATCTGCTGTTTCATAGAGAAGTGTAATACCTATGCGGCAAAATGAATACAGAACAGCCGTTTTTTTTTTAATAGGTAACCGACGAAAAATATCAACGCGGGTAGATCCAGAATCATGTACTGAATCCATTGTCGATGTCCCTGCCACACTTTATATTTATGATGATCGAGACTGTGTGTGACTACAGATATTTTATTTTGTTAGTATTTATGTTTTTTATACATTTTTATATACTATGCAGCTAGTTCTACTACACCTAGGAAATACTCATTTTAAATCTACAAAACGGTCGCAGTTCTTCGCTAAAGTTTTAAGTAAATCTAATAAATATTTTATTAATAACATTCAAAAGTTCTTGAGTTACATAAATGTATCATGGCAGGTCCGAACTTCGCGCAGAAGGCTGCGCAATAACATTTTTTGTCCCGTGAATCGTCATAGATGACGTCATGACATGCGCCATCTTGCGATAGCACCCACCATGCCCTAAAATAATATCATCGTCAGCGCTATCAAAAATGACAGCTGTGCTGTTTTGTTTTGAGTCGCATCATATCTCTAAACTAACGTGGCATTTTCGAAATTGTGCTTCTGGCTACAGTCGCCAGCTAGCCAAAGTGGCGTATACTCAAAGAAATATTATAATCCAACCATGAGTATTCAAGTGAATATAGTTTTGACATTGAGCAAACACTGTGGGCGCGTTCATGAGCTTTCCTAATTATTGACAGCTCTCAGCTTTCATAATCATGATATCTAAATCGGAACGCCAATTATTGATGTGAGCGATGGCATAATTCGTAATGTACAGACGCCAGCACATCAAGCTACTACAATCTATCAAATTTCTTTAATAGATTTTCAACTTTATTGCTAAAGCATTAAGGCTCAAGGTTGATTGAGAAAATTTGACATTTCGGGTAGCTTGATGTGCTGGCGTCTGTATCGTAAATGGTGACGTGAGGCGAGTGTGAGTGAGAGAACATGCATGAAAGTTCGGAGAGCCTATGTTCAGACCGGACACGATGCATATCTTTAATGTAACTTACAATCTCAGTATTAAAATCGTATATCCTAAAACTGTTTTTTATGCTACTCTTCAATAACCTGTACCAATTAAAACACTTCGGTGTAATTGACACCAAAGTAAGTACATAAATAAATTATATTTCTATTGCCCCATAAAGCCGTTGGTCCCGGCTGTCATTCGTAGATCTTTGAGAGTCGTTACGGGTAGTCAGAAACCCAAAAGTCTGACAACCAGTCTTAGCAAGGGTTATCGTGTTACGCAGTAACTGGGTTGTGGAGGACAGATAGACAGTCGCTCCCTGTAAAATACTGGTACTCATAGGAAGACGCTGGGCAAATTGATTGCCTCCGTAATTTCTCTTGCAGCCCAGTGGCATTAGGTACCTCGATCGACCCACATGCCCTTAAAGCAGGGACACCAATTCCCATATCGTTCATGGCGATCTAATAATTCTGTTGACCTTATCCCAATTTATTTGGGTCGACGCAACATGCTTTTTTCCATACTTCTCTATTAGGGAGTACTCACACTTATCCAGCTCCATTCGCGTTTCGCTGAACGATTTTGGTCACACTTATACAGTTCTGCTGATTCCATCAGTCGCGTACTGCGTCGTAAGAATGAGAAAAGCCGTCATAGCGTGTTATCTCCGCTGAAACGCTTCGCTCTTCCCAAGCATTATTTTTTCTCTGTTGATCGCTATAATGTGACGATCTAATATCGTACAAGCAAGAATATTATTGCACTAGCAATATTAGTTTCTCTTCGTTCATCATTTTATTTCGTAAAAATAAAATAATTATACCTAATTACTTTACTTTTAAAATCCGACGTCCGAACTCTCTCAATCCTTGCGTGCATAATGATTACGTAATAATAAATCAAATCTATGCAGGAACTATGCAGGTCGCAACTTGTCGATAAGGAGTCGAGAACCATCCGTGTACAGTTCTGTTCCGCCGCGATCGACGCTGAATGCGGCGGAACAGCGCTGAACGTGGCAGAACAGCGCCGAACTCTATATAGCACTTGCATGATAATAACACATTTGTCCTCATTTTATACTTGTTTGCCGCGAAAGCTGAATAGACGCGGAAAGCTGAACGGATGCGTACACGTCTCCATACAAAATCGTTGTTTTCTATGGGCTTATGCTGAATAGAGCTGAATAAGTGTGAGTAGTTCCTTAGTCGTCATCTCGGTATTCACCCCCTATCTTTCAGACAATCCTCTCATCGTTTCTTTGGTTTTCCCCTACTCTTATAGCCATCCATATATTCATACTAAAAACTCCTAACGACATTTACCTCGTTCCTCCGCATCACAGGTCCATCCCATGACAACGGATTTCCTACCAATCTTTGTAATTTGAAAGCAAACCAAACGAAATCACGACCCACCGGATGGTAAGTGGAGAGTATGAACGAGACACATCGCATATTCGTTGCAGTTTCAGCCGGAGTATTCTGTAAAAATCTCACCGTGAAAACTTAGGTGTAGTGCACAGTAAGCTCCTTCAGAAAGAGCTACTAAAATACACTAGATTTCAGTAACTCTAAGGAATTTTCAACCTTCGTCGCTGAGCCGACCGTTGAAAATCCAACAGCTCGTATATTTAGGCAATCATTTTGATACTGGGCATTATTAGTTAGTTCTTAGTGTAATTATAATGTTGTATGTATTTATAGTATATTTTTAAGTTATATTAATATTGTATTTTATGTGTTTTTATGGGCCTTGATGCCTGAAATAAATGGATAAATAAATAAATAAATAATTTCCTATTCAATCAATTTGCCTAACCTTTTCCCAACTATGTATGTTGGGGTCGGCATCCAGCCTCACCAGATGCAGCTGAATACCAGTACTTATATTACATAGAGCGACTGCCTATCTGACCTACATAACCCAATTACTGGATATCACGGCACCCTCTGGTAAGACTGGTTGTCAGACATTTTGGGCTTTTGACCACCCGTAACGACTGTCTCAGATCTTCGAATGACAGCCGGGACTAACGGCTTAACGTGTTTTCCTTATTCCCATGCCTAAACCGTTGAATTTCCTTTACCATCAGATGAAGTGCCATCAAAGCGCAAGTACCAACAGGCGCCAGACCAGTTCGCGGTGGACGAGCATGGTAGGCGCCGGTTCCACGGAGCCTTCACTGGCGGCTTCTCGGCGGGGTTTGGGAACACGGTGGGCTCTCAAGAAGGATGGACCCCTAGTACCTTTAAAAGCTCGCGAGCAGAAAAATCTTCGTTTTCGGTAAGTTTCAATCAAAATTGCGGTTGAACATTGAGAATAAATCGTCTCGATGTTGCTTCATCAGTCAGGTATTTGGGGATCCAAAGAGATGAACAACTGAATTGAAGGTTTCTTAGTACACACAATAATTGTGTGTACTAAGAAACCTGCGACATGTCTGCAACCCCAAGCTGCTTACTAAGACCTACTACGCGTTATGCCAATCAGTTATTACATATGGCATTTCCAACTGGGAAGGATGTGCAAGTGACTCCGGGCTGCTACTGAGAAAACAACCAGACACAAATCCAGATTTGGATATCCTCCCCAGAATCATCAGACATCCTCCCAAGAATTTCTATTCGAATTTAAAATTCAAGTTGAGAAATTCTAGACGGAAAAACACAATTACACTATGCACGACCCGAGCTTAAGCAACTTTTATAAATAAAGGGGTTAACGTCATGAATCTTGTTAACATTATGTACAGAACCAGCGTCCTGAAGACTTTATGGACGAGGAGGACCGCGGCGAGTTTGGCATAGCACCGCGACAAGTACAGACTCACCACGAGTTCTCCGGACAGAAGAGGCCGCATCGGACGCAGTACCACGACGGTCCTATACCTGGTAAGCCTTCTATACTTTATTGCAGTTCAATTTCATACAACCATGAATTTGAAAAAAAAGCAAATGACACTAGTATCGGAATCGCTGAAATCGGCAGGTATAGGTTACTTCTAGGCAAGCGGAGAGCAGTGGCAGCCGTGGACCCGTGGTAAAGGCCCTGACTTACGAGTTGTAGGTCGTGGGTTCGAACCCAGACAGGCGCTTCACTTTGTATAAATAATTTCACTACCACTGCTCTCAAAACGATGAAGGAAAACATCGTGAGGAAATAGGCATGTTCCAGAATCAAAAATTCGAAGACATGTGACATCTACCAATCCGCACTGGGCGGCGTGGTTGATTGCAGTCCACTCCTTCTCAAAGGGAGGAGGCCTGTGTCCCAGCAGTGGGAACATTATAGCCTAATTATGCTAGGCAAGCGGGCTAGTAATTCTCGATTCGTCATCGCTTACCGTCAACTTATTTCATAATTAAAAATAAAAACATTTAAAATAAATGACAATTTCAATGTTGATTTTTTAAATGTTTGAATAACAAATTCGGTGAAAGAATGATTGAAATCAAGTCAAGGATCCTCGGACCAGACGGGTGTCGTGTCTAGTGGGCAACTGCCCGACGATTAATGCCGGGACGTTGTATATATATGCTAGTCGCGCGGAAAATTTTACTGTGCTTGCGCGATGCAGGATTTTGGGTAACGTCAGTATGACGCGTAGTTCGCATGTGGCGTTGTAGATACCGCTACAGATTCTTACAATTTTCCTAAACTGACTTCTTTGTCTTTTTTTTAGTTTCTATTCAGAAAGCAGTTCAAAAGCATACAAATCAATATCTTATATCCATTTTACAGGCCAACCCGTACTACAGCAGCTAGTCCGCGCGGTCCACGAGACCGCTGCAGTGCGCATGCTCCGCGCTATGGGCTGGAAAGAAGGGCAGGGCACGGGGGAAAGACTGAGCGGGAAAGGAAAGAAAAAAGCGAGGGAACAACATAAAGTTTACGGGTGCTATATGCCCCCGGAGTTGAGGCAGGTAAAAAGGCAGCCTATTCATTCGTTTCTTAGCGTAATTACATCATCATTTCAGCCGAAACACGTCCACTGCTGGACATAGGCCTCCCCCAAGCACCTCCACTTCGACCGGTTCCGTGCTAACCGCATCCAACGCGTTCCTGCGGCTTTAACAATTTCGTCGGTCCACCTTGTGGGAGGCCTTCCAACGCTACGACTTCCGGTACGCGGTCGCCACTCCAGAACCTTTCGGCCACATTGGCCAGATGGATGATGTGGTCGAAAGGTTCTTAAGTGGCAGTGAGGTTAAGTTAGATAATTCTTCGGGCTATGGGCGGTTACCTTGGTTCTCCTGCGGGTAATTACATGCTGCACCCTAATTGCGTAACAGATTATCAAACTCAATCTAAATCATTTTTAAAGATATTGCTAATCCATTGCTTCATATGTTCGAAAAAGGTGTCAGCTAAACAACGTAAATAACGCAATGAATGTTGTTGAACTGTCAAAACGAAACCCATTGCTACTGACAGTGTGTTACGCAATTACCCTGCAAAAAAATTTTAATGAATTTGACACAATTCAATTTGAAACATCAATACTGGCGATTTAATTGATTCATAGCATAATCAGCCTAATTTTCCCACTGCTGGGATACCGGCCTCCTGCCTGTTAGAGGGAGTGGGCCCAGTGCGAGTTGGTAGATGTCATTGTCTTCGACTTTTTGGGTCTAGGACATGCCGGTTTCCTCACGATGTTTTCCTTCATCGTTTTGAGAGCAGTTGTGATGAAATAATTTACACAAAGTATAGTGCTTGTCTGGGTTTGAACTTACGAATTACAACTCGTAAGCCGTGGCCATTACCACTGGGCCACCACTTCTCAATTGATTTAATTACTGCCTGTTTTTTGCGAGGCTTAAAACTGCCACAAAGTTGTCCTGCCTTTCACATATTCTTCTTTCTTTCTTTCTTTTCTTTTTTAAAAACGTTGCCCCACACTACGAATTGCTCCTGTATCGTGGGTGCGTTTACAAACATTTAAACTCAGATACACAAACAGCCAGACCCGGAACAACTACCTGTAGGCATTACTAATATTTGTTCCGTGTGGGAATCGAACCCGCGACACGCAGCGCAGCAGTCGATCGCACAGCCACTGCGCCAACCGTGTCGTATATTAATTAAAATCCTTCAATAAAACCATTACAGACCCAAGAAGAACAGAATCAAGACGACGAGGACGACGCCGACAGTTCAGACTCCGAATTCGACTTCGACACCCTCTTCGCGCCAGACGATTATGAGCCTTATATCCTACACCGCAAGAACGATCGCTTCGGGCTCGGCTACTCGGGGCTGAGCCGGCATTCTGTGTTGGGCAACTTGACTGGAGAGTATGGGAGTGAAGCTAGCTCTTCGAGAAGTCATCTGGTCATGAAGGATAAGGGGAAACGGGTAAGAAAACTTTCTTAATAACTTTAATTTCGGAAGTCGGTGTCGTTGATTCCGCGTTTCGTTTTTTGACACCGACTTCCGAAATTAAAGTTATATTTCACATTGTAGTGTTTTTTTCTGTAAAAAAAAAAAATCACTTTTTGGTTGCACCTACCCCACACTAATTCATATATACTTGCAAGGGTTTACCGTGGTATACTGAACACATCTGCGTACCCCTTTAGAGGTGACAGGCGTGATGTTATGTTGTGTGATTGCGTAAACAATGCATACATAAGCGATAACAGCAATCGCGGTTGATTTGCTGGAATTTAGAGTTCCGTTGTCTGTCTCCGAAAGTCCTGGTCCTATGACTCATGCGACGTTACCTCGCCCTGAGGCGTTCCATTTAAGGCTTGAAGTGCAAGCGAGAGCGCGGAACGAGCGACAAAGAGGCACAATCGGCCTCCGCGTTCGGCAGCGTTCGACATTGTCTCTCTCCTACTTGAGTGAGCGATGCGCCCGCGTGGACATTTGTAAAAAAAAAAATGACATAATTGTATTTATGCGTACAAATAAATGTAACTTGATCAATTCAATTGTGATTTCCATTTACCTCCTTCTCTATATCCATACAAAATATCTATCAAACAAATAAAATTAAAATTTTCTTTTGAAAAATGAAACCATTCCATCAGTATTTTCTTATGACGTTGTCACGTTCAACTATCGTCAGTAAACTGATTTTACAGACAACCGATTTTTTTTTCTCCACCATTGTTTTCCTCCCATACTTCTAAATACATTCTATTTCCCCAGGTATCGATCCGCGGCCAAGCGTTCGGCGTGGGCGCCTTTGAGAAGGACGACGAGGACATCTACGCGACTGAAGACATGTCCCACTACGACTTCTCTATCGGAGGCCCAGCGCCCGTCAGCGACAAGAAAAAGCCTGTTCAGAAGAGTGGCCTTGTAATTATAGGTTTTCTCATATTTATTGTAGAAAATATTTATAAATCACAGTTATACTCCATTCGGAATAAGATTAGACACTTAAACAAACCTTTTTTACAGTCCGTTCAACCGATTTTAACTTCTATTCCTCAGGCATAAGGATGACCTTAAAAGCAAAAAACCGGCCAAGTGCGAGTCGGACTCGCCCATGAAGGGTTCCGTTACGTTACGATTTATGACGTATTAAAAAAAAACTACTCACTAGATCTCGTTCAAACCAATTTTCGGTGGAAGTTTATATGGTAATGTACATCATATATTTTTTTTAGTTTTATCATTCTCTTATTTTAGAAGTTACAGGGGGGGGGACACATTTTACCACTTTGGAAGTGTCTCTCGCGCAAACTATTCAGTTTAGAAAAAAATGATATTAGAAACCTCAATATCATTTTTGAAGACCTATCCATAGATACCCCACACGTATGGGTTTGATGAAAAAAAAAATTTTGAGTTTCAGTTCTAAGTATGGGGACCCCCAAAATTTATTGTTTTTTTTCTATTTTTGTGTGAAAATCTTAATGCGGTTCACAGAATACATCTACTTACCAAGTTTCAACAGTATAGCTCTTATAGTTTCGGAAAAAAGCGGCTGTGACATACGGACGGACAGACAGACAGACAGACATGGCGAATCCATAAGGGTTCCGTTGCCATTTGGCTACGGAACCCTAAAAAGTGGTTACAATACCAACTATTTACTGCAGCTGCCATTTGTCATGCGATCACCGCAATAGTCAAAATCGGTTGAACGGACTGTAAAAAAGGTTTGTTTAAATAATAATAATAATAATATCCCTGGACATTTCACACAGCGCCATCTAGTCCCAAGCTAAGCAACCTAATGCTTGTGTTATGGTAACAAGATGGTTGATAAACCAAATGAATAATCTTATTCCGAATAATCCGAATGGAATATAGACACAATGATCTGTAATCGCCAACCTGTAAGGACACGTATATCCTGTCTACTAGGTTAACAGTTTTTTGACAGCTGCCTTAGAACGTAGCTATTCCAGATTACGTAAAAGTTAACTTTAAAACGCGTTATAAAATAAATATTTATATAAAAAACCTTATCTTATTAAATTATCTTATTTATCGCTTTTTACAGACATTATTAAACCGATAAAATATAGAAATGCGTGTTATAACGTTGCTGCAATCACTAGTTCTATCTGTCAAAAACTGGTGTACAGAGAATAGTGAACAAACTCTTTTTTTTATTTTACTTAAGGAACATAAAAGGTACAAAGGGGGATTTAATGCGTTAGGGTAATTACACGCCGAAGATCCTCGCGACCGCGGCCACTATCTTGATACCTTGATGTCGATACTTGCTATTTCTACATGGATGGCGGTGCGAACACGTTGGTTCAGTCGCCCCGGGGGGTCTACTCCGAAGTAGTATCGGCCGTTTCCTGCTACGGAGTTACTATTTGGTTCGGTCGGTTCCGATCCTACACTCCTCCACTCTTTCGAATGTTGACTATGGTCCCGACCCAACTGAGCCGATCCGAACTTTTTTCGCATATTTCAATAATATTCGGTTCGGCCATGTGTCGGTCCGAGCCGAACATTCGCACTTTGCATTTCGGAGTAGGCCCCCACCTCAGTCGTGTGTTTGTGCTTACCGAATACCATTTCCATCCGCAGGTGATTCAAGGCTTTACTAAAGCCAGCAAGCCGTTACCGTCAGTCCCTACATACGCTGCGCCAGCACTACCGCGCGACTATGTACCCGCAGTCGCCGGCGCCAGACGCTCCCGGTTCGAACCCACCACACAACAGCCGAGAGACCAAGGTATGTCATAATAATATAATCTACTTAATAAGTATCTTAAATTAATTTTTAGAACTATGAGGAACAGGGTGTAAAGTTCACTTACACTCCATAGAAAAGGGAGGATTCTCCGACCAGACGGGTGTTGTGTCTGATGGGCAACTGCCTAGCGATTGATGTCGGGAAGTTGTATGTATGCTAGTTACGCAGTAAACTCTGCTTGCGAGATGCAGGATTTTGCGTGACGTTAGTATGACGCGTTGTTCGCATGTGGAGTTGTAGATACCGCTACACATTCACTGACAGACAACGCACGTCTTAAACCACTGGGTCTAGAAGCATGAAATTTGCACAAGAGTTCCTTTATAACGAAGGTGAGCACTAAGGGAGGATGTTTTTAAATACGTCCCCTAAAACAGTTAAATAGAGGATAATAGTTTGTATAGAAGTTCGTCTTTTTTCCCGCTGGGAACTACATTGAGCTAGTCAGCCTACAATGTTCCCACTGCTGGGACTCAGGCTTCCTTTCTGAGGGAGGAGCGGGCCGTAATCCATCACGCGGGCTCAGTGCGGGTTGGTGAATGTCGTACAGGGTGGCCCGTGAATCGAGTAGCAAAATTTTAGAACCCTCTCTCTAAGGGCTTCCCGAAACACCCCCATGTATGAACCTTTTCGTATTTTTGTGGTGAACTAAGGAATGTCATAATCAAATTTTGTTCCCACTGCTGGAACTAACACAGAATGCGTAGATGACGGCTTCGTGATGGGTTTTTTTACACCTTGTTTTCCAGCAGTGAACTGCTAGGCTGATCGCACGCAGGCGCTCAAAAATATGGTGGATTTTACCCGATGCACTTAATATCGCCCTTAACGATTTATTGATCCACCAAATGCAACTCAAAAATACTAACATCACTCTCTTTAACAGGACTAGGCCGCCACGAATTATCAGCGAAAGCCCGCGGCGAGTTGTTGGGCGAAGCACCCTTACCCACACAACCCCTTACGCCCACACCCACACTTACACCCACACCCCCAGAAGATCCCATAGCCAAACTCCTTGGAAAAACCGTCAATTTCGTCACACTAACAGAGAAAACCGAATTAGATTACATCCCTATAAAAGATTCTGGAAAAGACCTAACAAGGGTATTCAAACCTTTCGTTGGTAACCCTGAAAAACAAAAGAGGTATGAGCGGTTTGTGGAAAATAAGGGGGTGGTAGAAAGAGACGGTGATGTGGACAAGTTGCAGGAGTGGGAACGAGAGAGGGAGATGATGGAATTTGAGCAGGCTGCGAAGTTGTATCGGCCTTTGAGTGGGGTTATGGGAGATAGGTAAGTTAAATTAGAGTTAAGGGCTGACTTTTCCAACATCAGATAATTTTATCCGAAGAATAATTTTGAATTTTTGGCAGTTCTTCCATACATAAACTGTCAGACGTCATTTTTATTCCACGAATAAAAACTATCTGTTGATTGAAAAATCAGCCCTAAGTTAAATTACTTTTATTACTAACTCAAAAAAATATTCGCGTGGGCCGAACATTATGATTGCAAATTTAACAACTTTGTACAGAAAATGATGATGCTAGTTGATAATAAGCTATGAATCGCCTTATGGTGAATTTGTGCATTTTTGCAGACCATCTGTCAAAAATGCTACTAATTTCCCAACATTTTTGACAAGTTTTTGTCATTCAATAGATTCGCTGAGATTTCAAACTCAAACTCGAATCATTTATTTCAATTAAACCATTTCAGGCACTCGGTCAGTTAGTCCGAAAGTTGAAGCTAGTTGCCCATTCCAAAACTTAGATCACTGTGGAGAAGAACGGGCAAGAAACTCCACGGACACTCTTTTAAATCAAGATATTATTACAAAATCCTGGGTACATTGTTCTTATTGCTTCTATATGTGAGAACAATGTAAAAAAAAATAAACAATTTAAAATATAAAATTAAAAATAAGCCCTGGCAGTTAAGAGATGACCAGTCTCAACCGACGGCGCCCGTTCACGAACATGACACGTGGATCAGCACCATCCAGCTCAACCATTTCGTAGGAAACCGAATGATCCAACACACGCGCCACCACCAGTGAGACATTTAAGTGAGCATGACATATTCTTAACTGCCATGCTCTTTCAAGTCAACATCAAAATATCGTAAATTGGACTTGTAAATTGGAAAAGACAAGTATTTATTGTGACTCGTACAGGATCACAAAGTAAACTAAACTCAGTTAAAAATAAAAAATCAAGTTAGGTATATAAAAAAAAGTAACAAAAACAAAAAATACTTGTGGGAATTCCATCCTGAATATTACTTCTAAATGCCAGTCGCATTATTCGTTGAATCAAAACTAAAAAATACCCTAATATCCTTTATAATAATCCCAGATTCACTCACGCCTCCGAGCCAGACGACGGCACAAACCCTCTCACAGCCGTAGCCAGAAGTTCCACAAACCATGGTCTCGCAACTAAGGAACAGATGGAGGCGGCCCAGCAGGGAGTGTACGGCGTCATGACGCGCCAGCAGACGACGTGGCGGCCTGAAGCGATGCTGTGCAGGAGGTTCAACGTGCCCGAGATAGGGGGCGCTAGGTAAATTACTTTTTTGACGTTTCCCAATAACTAGAAATATTTTCTGTTAAGTCTGACTTTAATAAAGATTGGTCCTTGTCAGCTCTGGACAAAGAGAGGTGGCAGGATAATAGGGGGGCCTTTGCCCAACAGTGGGACAGTAATAGCTAATAAAGAAAATAAAAATAAAGTCTGACTTTAAGTATACAAGGTGACATCTACGCTCAAACTGTAACCATGGATTCTGTACATGATTCTGACCACACTGTTGAAAGGACAATGCTCATGGATGTATGGAATCCCGTACTATGCTGCATCAAAGTCAAACTTTGTTTATTATAAACTACACTTATCATATTAACACCTACAAAACAGTACAGTTCTTTTTGTAAACAAAACCCGGGTTTCGGAGATTTCCAAAAAAATCGAAATAACCTGAAAACTAGGTACTTTATTTTGTTTGACATGTCATACACGAACGGCCATTATTGCTCTAAAAAAATGATAATCGTTTAAATAAAAATTCTTGTCTATTTTATTCTAGTTATTTTTAATTAATGTAGAATCGGCAAAGTATAATTTTTTTACATGTTTTTTTGAAAGACGTGATCATGACACTTTTAAAATTCAAGGTTATATTAATCATATCATTTGAAACGGAACGTCATGTAAAGGGAATAAAACAAGATTAACACTTTTTTACTTTAAATTAAATTCCCTGTTCAAAAATCAAATCCCCGACGCGTAATGTCGTAAAAAATGTAAGAATTAATACTATAATATTTTGATCTTGATGCATGAGACTTTTTGCTACGACTTTTGGTCATTGTCTTTTTCGTCGATTATTAAAAACAACATTAGCTGAGCCAAACATTTTGACCGCGTAGGTATTTTCCATTTTCCAATTTTCGAAACAGCAGATTTTGATAACCGACAATAAATGTCTACCCATAGCGTAGACGTCATCTTGTTCTGACTTCATGGTTACAGTTTGCGCGTCGAATGTCCCTGCCACCATGTATAACTGCTTCAAGAACGGACTGGGCAGATCAAATATCTTTAACCTATTTGAAACACACATATCAGCTAATTATATGCTAGTGTGTCTTACCTAATAATAAGATAATATGTTAGTTTGTAAGGTCTATGGGCCACTGCCTGAAATGTTTATTATTCGATACTATTCTCTGAACCATATCATTTGTCCACAGAGTCGAGCAGAAAAAGGAAGACCGACCAAAAGTCTCCTACTCAATATTCTCATACTTAGAGTCTTCAGTACATGACAAAGATAGTTTCGCCAAAGAACAGAGCAAATTCAGTGGCTCCAAGTCTCTTACAACCAGTATACCTAAAAGCGATCAGAACGCTCAGAAAACTGATCAGGGAAACAAATCTGATCAAAATATCGATCAGAATGCTAAAGAAATAATTAAAGTCAATGAGCCAGTATCGGGATTCAATAAAAGAATGACAGTAGCAGAGCTTTTCCTAAAAGAATCCGAGAAAACGAAAAATCAAGGCGCGGAAGTAACAGATACGATAAATAAATTCGATAAGATGGACCTCTACAAGTCCATTTTTCTCAGCGACAGTGAAGAAGAGGAAGACAGTGACAAAAGCAACAAAAATAATGAAGGAAAAGACTTTATAGATGCACCTAAGAATGTTGAAAGAAACACTTCTCCACCGCGAGGAATATTTGCGAACATAGACTTTGATGAACTTAACTCTTGGAGAAGAACGGACGAACAAACAAAGAAATCTGAAGACTCTAGCAAGAAGGTTGATAATGTACAACCTCTTACAAAAAAATCTGAAGAATCTACCAAAAAGGTCGAAAATACCAACCCTGATGATGAAAAAATAAATGAAGATGAAGCAATGTATGGACCGAAAATACCAGAAAATTTACAAAAAAGGTTACAGTCTGAAGCTAGTAGTAATAATATGAACGAAACTATAGATGTAGGTTCTTCGTCGAGCGAAGACTCGTGGGTCGATATGAATGAAGTAAAGAGTAAAAAGCATAAAAAGAAGAAATCAAAAAAACATAAATCTAAGCATAAGAAGAAATCGAAGAGTAAAAAGAAGGATAGATAAGATTTAAATGGTGATAAGTGTTTTTTTTTTTATATCTTTATTGGTGTAAATAAATAAAGGAACTTTTGAACACATGTTCACGCGAGTTCCATCATACCTTAATCTAAAATACATCCCTTATTGATATAATATTACATAAGTTGATTGATACTAATTACTTACTAACAGATTATACACCATCTTGGCCTCTCTTGAGGATGGTTTCGACAGTAAACTTAGAAAAATACCTACCTTATTCATTTTAAGAGTATCAAATAATGTCTCTCTGAGATTGGTTTTTGGTTGAAGCGTCAAAGTGAATTTTTAAAGCGTCATAATCCTACCCATATACCAATACACCGTGTTCTTCACGTTATCCATAAACTTTGGCAAACGCTTCTATAGCTTTTACAAATCAAATCTAACACAGGAAGTAGTACTTAAAAAGGCTTCGTTACAAAGATATTTGTAATTTCATTTAATGAAATTTAAGTGAGCTATTTAGCAGTAAGAAAGGGTCTTAATTTGGCCAATGTTGCGGCCTAGTGCAAATAAAATGATAAATCTGTCAAAAGCTTCGGATAAAGAGGCATGCATATCGGGTGATTTACGTCAAGGTATTTAGTTTGTATGAAAATTAATAAAAAATAAGAATACATTAATGTGTCCCTAATGAAAAATGCTTATTTCCATGGTCTGAAAATCTGGTCGAAGTTTATGTACTTAGTCGTCCGGAACACGGTGACTACAATGTGGCAGGGAAATCGACGCGCAAACTGTAACCATGAATTCAGCACACGATTTTAGACCCCATGATATTAAATTTTTAGTAACGGACGAAATATTTCTACGCTACTACTACGCTGCTACTTATGGGGACAAAATCAAAATATTTTATTTCACATAAACCCAACATGGCACTTATGAAACGTCAGAAGCTAGGTGCACGGTTCCAATTGGTCGTTTCCTATGGAGAAGAGCCGGCAAGAAACTCCACAGTTACTCTAAAAATAATTGGCTTTGCAATGTTTTCAAATTACAGTGGGTATTCCCAGGAGGCCCGTCAACAAGTACCAGGTACTTAAACTACAAAATGAGCTGAATTGATGGTTACAGTTGGCGCGTCATTGTGCCTTCCACCTTGTATTTCAGGTCTGCTCAGCATGTTTTTTTCATGACATGACATGTCATCTCCGTAGTTGTCCCCTTTCTAGCCATACTTATCATCTTTCACAGTTCATATAAAAACTTTTTTGCAAAAAAAAACAACCGACTTCCAAAAACGACACTACAAAGTGAAAAATAACTTTAATTTCGGAAGTCAGTGTCATTGGGTTCGCATTTTCGTTGTTTGCCACCGAATTCCGAAATTAAAGTTATTTTTCACTTTGTAGTGTCGTTTTTGGAAGTCGGTTGTTTTTTTTTTGCAAAAAAGTTTTTATTTTTCACTTTTAAGTTGTAATTTTTACTAGTAATTTTGGTTTAAAAACCAAACTACTGAACCGTTTTTGATGAAATTTCTATGGGACCATTTGGGAAGTATACCCTTTCCAACAAAAAAAGAATTTTCATATCGGTTGGCAAGCGACAGAGTTATGCGCGAACAAACATAAAAAAAAAAAAAATACAAACATCCGAATTGAGAACCTCCTCCTTTTTAGAAGTTGGTTAAAAATCAACCTTTCTTCAGTTTTTAACCGACTTCTAAAAAAGGAGGAGGTTCTCAATTCGGATGTTTGTATTTTTTTTTTTTTTTTTTTTTTTTATGTTTGTTCGCGCATAACTCCGTCGCTTGCCAACCGATTTGAAAAATTCTTTTTTTGTTGGAATGGGTATACTTCCCAAATGGTCCCATAAAAATTTCATCAAAAATGGTTCAGTAGTTTGGTTTTTAAACCAAAATTACTGGTATAAAAATTACAACTAAAAAGTAAAAAATAAAAACTTTTTTGCAAAAAAATACAACCGACTTCCAAAAACGACACTACAAAGTGAAAAATAACTTTAATTTCGGAAGTCGGTGGCAAACAACGAATATGCGAACTCAACGACACCGACTTCCGAAATTAAAGTTATTTTTCACTTTGTAGTGTCGTTTTTCGTAAGTATATTCTTATTGCCATCCCCATTCATACTCTAAAATCTCCTAATGACATGTATCCTTGTCCCTTAAATTTTTATGATGTCGCAGGCGACAAAATATCTCTTATTCTTTGAAAAAGATCAATCTCTTTTCCAACTATGTTGAGGTCGGCTTCCAGTCTAACCGGATGCAGCTGAATACCAGCATTTTACATGGAGCGACTGCCTATCAGACCTCGAAAAACCAGTTACTCTACGCGTGCGGCCCACAGACTTACATTGGCTAGATAACGCAAGTCTCATCGTCTGTATAGAAACCAAGCGTGCCATTATTTTTCTACCTACTGTGACGTCACATGAGCGATTTAGTGATGGGAACTCCCTGTCCGCGAGTAAACGATTCAAAACGATCCGCGTTTCGCCTCGCTCGTCCGCCAGTACTCTTTGGATCGAGAGGTCGCGTGCGCGCACCTCTCCGCTTGCATGTTATTGTTTAAGTTCGCCGCTCTTCAAGTTACACGATGTATCCTCATTTGACGTAGACGGCTGGTGAATGTCCTGTAACACGAAATTAACTATTAAATAATCCTAATATCAGCGTCAAGACGTCCACATTTTCCGACGCGTTACATTTAGAATGAAACGAGTACCTACTAATCGATTTTTGCAAGTTAACAGTGATAATTTAACTTTGGGATCACTTGGAAATCTGTAAATATAATTAATAATATTCTAAACAAAATCACTAAATTGAAACATTGCAGTAAAAAAAAATTACATGTCACAAAATACCCAACGCAAACATTATCATTCCTCTGTTTCCAAAATCAATTAGAATCGAGAACAAACTGTGTGTACAACACTATTTGCTTTATTTGACAGAAAAATGAGAATAGCTACTGTACCACGAAGCTGAGCGATAAGTGAAAATATCGATCATTTTGATTTTCATTGCGTGTTTTAACAGACAAGTCCTATATACTACCTTGTAACTAAAAACGGCAATGTATCATGAATTATTCGATACACACTCAGTTGCATAATGTTCATTGTACGACCACAATGAACACAAAATAATTGAATTTGCAATAAAAAACACATAATTTAATAACAAAATGACTTACCGCTGAAAGGAAACGTTTCCACTGTCTCGTCCCACTTTTTTTGTGTAGTTTTTACAGCTCAATACCGCACAATTTGGCATTTTCTAGTTTTTGTTTGACGTCTGGCATCAAGAACGTTCGAGCGCGGACTGATTAGAAATGACGCTGAAGGAAGTCAATTTTACTCCCTTTTTACACGCGAAGTACATACACTTGCGTCGTCTAGCCAATATAAGTCTGTGGTGCGGCCGCTTATTTAACCACGAGTCCCTTATTTCTCCCTCTTTCTTATTTACGCTGCAATTTCGTTTAATAAAAATTGTCGAGTGCAATGATAACATAAATGAACCAAATAATTTTCTAACACATAGGTACAGACGCCAGCAGGTCAAGCTACCCGAAACTGTCAAATTTTCCCATTCAACCTTGAACCTTAAGGCTTTCGGGATAAAGTTGAAAATCTATTAAAGGAATTTGACAGATTGTAGTAGCTTGATGTGCTGGCGTCTGTACTTATAAATGCAACATTATTTTCAATGTGATAAATCATTTTACCCTAATACATGTTTTATCCCTTGCAAGGAAACCTTCAAAGGACAAATACATATGTGACCTTTTTGGTGATGTTCTTCAGAAAGGTCAGGTGCGCAGTGCTCGCAACCAGTGTGCGTGTATTACCAGAAGGGTAATTCTCGTAATTAAAAACCTTCAAAATCTAGTCGCAATCTTATCTTAGCTACAGTCAATGTCAATAATGTAGGGAAAGTAGAGATATTTATGACAGATTGAGCCTGAAATCAGACTGTGAAGGTTTTTAAAATTAGGAGAATTGCCCGTCAGACGTATGAACGTAAACAGAGGCAGGTGGCGTTGGAGTTTCTGCCTATCCCCATGGGATGAAGGCGTAAGTTTATGTATGTATGAAACCTTTGAAAATATAGCTCATAACATTAACATCCCATATTCCACCCTCATGAAATAGTTACCAATATGAATAAAACATTATTATTTACATCGAAACCTGTTTTATTTCCAGCCGATGAAAGGATTAAATCGAATTAATCTGCGGTCTATTCTGCAAAAAAATTTCACCGTCAAATCTAAGGCAAAGAATATATACACTACCGCGAACTGACAAAGGGCCCTATCTCACTACAATCCAGCTGTCGAGAATTTTAGTAATTAATAATAAAGATCAAATTCGCTAAACATGTATTCTTGTTTGTATGAAACTGACAGATCGCGACGGCCGCATTGTAGGACACCGTGGTGGCGCAACCATAGTCGCGCTGCCAAATGTATGGTTGGTTGCGCAATCAGATGCCTGGCGCTGCAGCCTGGACATCATAGCGATCGCTTTATGACCCGCACTCTAATTGCGTAACACACAATTAATCGGAATCGGTTTCATTTTGACAGTTCAACAACATTCATTGCGTTATTTACGTATTGAGCAGACAAATTTTTCGAACTTATGAAGCAAAGGATTAGCAATTTGCTTCAAAATTATTCAGCACCCTAATTGCGTAACACACAATCAATAGTAATCTGAATCATTTTGAAGCAAATTGCTAATCCATTGCTTCATAAGTTCGAAAAATTTGTCTGCTCAACACGTACAAAATAACGCAATGAATGTTGTTGAACTGTCAAAATGAAACCGATTCCGATTAATTGTGTGTTACGCAATTAGGGTGCAGATTACTATTGATTGTGTGTTACGCAATTAGGGTGCCGGTCGCAAAGTCCTGTCACGCCATACACTACACCTGTCAATTCGGGACTTTGCGACCGAATTCAGTCGTAAAGCGATCGCTATGAATGTTGAGACTGCCAGCCCCTGGTGAGATACCCAAAAAAAAAAAATACACATATCAAAAAAAAAAAAAAAAATACATAAAAAAAAACATAAAAATAACATATCTACGTGAAATATACATATCTTTATAGTCAGCAAAATGCTGGCAGCGCGATCATGAATGGAGCAGTGGTGGCCACCACCAGCTGTTACTACTGGGTAACAGCTCCGACTTACGAGTTGTATGTCGTGAGTTAGGACCCAGACAGGCGCTTTACTTTGTTAAAATAATTTCATCACCACTACTCTCACAAAACGGTGAAGGAAAACATCGTGGGGAAACCGGCATGTCCTAGAACCAAAAAAATTTAAGACTACTTCTACCAACTCTTACTGGTAGATTACACAGCCCATTCGAAAAGAGAGGCCTGTGTCCCGGCCACGTGGTCCCAGCAGTGGGAACATTATAGGCTGATTATGCGACTATGGTTTCGCTCTGTCTTAGTGAGATAAAAGCCTTAGGGGAAGTGTGCTGTCATTCCATCAATTAATATGCTAGGGATTGACACTATTGACAGCTCACTTCATACACGTTTTCACGGGGAGACATTTACAGAATACCCAAAAGAATACCACTGCTACTGTTTACCATCCCGTGCAATCATTAAAGAATGCTTGCGATTGTAACAATATGTTGTGTTGCCAAATTATTTCTAGAGGTATTTCGCACCTTTGAGCGAATGATGGCGCATAAAGGATGATGAAATCACCGGAGTAAAAAAGAATCTATAGTTTGGCTGACTAAGACAGTTTGACAACAGAGGCCCTAGGACGCGGAGTAAACAAGTAGATATTTACAACGAGTAGGTATTTACTATTTTAAAATCATTCGCACATAATTATTTATTAGTTTTAAGACTTTGTTTTTTTAAACGGTGAGAAAATTCAAAATTCGAAGACATGTGACATCTACCAACCCGCCCGCGTAGTAGATTATAGCCCATTCCCTCTCGAAGAGAGGAGGCCTGTGTCCCAGCAGTGGGAACAATATGACTGTTTATGTATGGGTGATACTAATTGAGTGTGTTACAAAAATGTGAACCAAAAAGCTATAGGATACTTGTATTTTCGATACTAAAACCCTATCATTTACGTTACGCGTTCGTGCTAACAGCTAGGGCCTCAGGAGCTGGCCGTTATACATGATCTGTGGGAGCCGTATTCTCTATGACACAATAAACGAAACCGCGCGAAATGAACGCGAGATTGGCGGGATTAGCTAAGGAATTGACGTGGTTTCGATGTAATGATTCCTATTCATTGAGTGATCATAGTGAATTAGGGCCCTGGTTGGTACCTGAAAATTTAATTATTCTGCTTGGCAGGCCACGTTCACAACACGCGTAGGTATATCTACTCGGCTCGCCTGTTATCACGCCACTACTACAATTTTTTTGGCTAACTGACAGAATCCCACACAAAATTCCTACCTTTAAAGTTCAAAAAGTACCTATTTTTGAAATGCTTTGTTGTCTCGTTCGCCTAGTCTAGCTATCCAATGGTTGCAAGCGCAACAGCTGAGCATTGAGGTCTTGGGTTCGATCCCTGAGTTGAGCAGTGTTATTGGGTTTTTCCATGAGAAATTTCCCAGAAGTCTACAAGGTACGTCCAGATATTATGAGGCGTGTGCTTTGAATGGTAAGCCACGCATATAACGTCGACTGCGTCAGGCTGAGGCATCTAACACAAATATAAAAAAACCGGCCAAGTGCGAGTCGGACTCGCCCATGAAGGGTTCCGTTACGTTACGATTTATGACGTATTAAAAAAAAACTACTCACTAGATCTCGTTCAAACCAATTTTCGGTGGAAGTTTATATGGTAATGTACATCATATATTTTTTTTAGTTTTATCATTCTCTTATTTTAGAAGTTACAGGGGGGGGGACACACATTTTACCACTTTGGAAGTGTCTCTCGCGCAAACTATTCAGTTTAGAAAAAAATGATATTAGAAACCTCAATATCATTTTTGAAGACCTATCCATAGATACCCCACACGTATGGGTTTGATGAAAAAAAAATTTTTGAGTTTCAGTTCTAAGTATGGGGACCCCCAAAATTTATTGTTTTTTTTCTATTTTTGTGTGAAAATCTTAATGCGGTTCACAGAATACATCTACTTACCAAGTTTCAACAGTATAGCTCTTATAGTTTCGGAAAAAAGCGGCTGTGACATACGGACGGACAGACAGACAGACAGACAGACATGACGAATCCATAAGGGTTCCGTTGCCATTTGGCTACGGAACCCTAAAAAGTATTTGCGGCGCATGCCTTGCTGTCTGGATGCACCTTAAAGTGTACCCAGTTTATGCAATAGATTCATCCCCTATCGTGAATGTGGGCGTATACACTTTTGCCTACCCCTACAGGGATATGCATTCGCCATTACGGCTGCATACCTATCCCTGTAGTAAAGTAAAGAAGAAAAGAAAAAACATTTGCTGTTACTATGTACAAGCCAAAAGCAAGGATCACGTCATGTATGAATTATATGTACCTATTACTAGCTTCTGCCCGCGGCTTCGCCCGCGTGGATGTCGGAAATTATCCCACGGGAACGTGCTAACAGGATAAAATGTACCTATGTGCTTCCCCAGAATGCCATCTATCTCGCGGGCCCTTTGTGGCTAATTACAATAGAAAACCAATTGTGTCTCATTAGTGGTGATTAAAAGGGTACCTATATGATATCTTTACCTAAGTACCTACCTAATTAAAAAAAAAACTCAATAACAGAAAATTAAATACCTACCTACCTAAATAAACCTATTTCTGATGATAACTAATCTAAACTCAATAAATAAGCAAAATCCCTAAAAACTAATATCTATACGAATGACTAATCCTACCTAACAGTATTATAAAATAACCTACGGTCACTACGTACACTATCAAATATACTATCTATACTTTAAAATTAAAATCTATACCTACAACTTATATAAAAATAAACCTAAATAACTCTAAAAACTAAAAGGAATAAAAATGAACTCCATTGCGGGTGACTTAACCTACGACAAACTTATTATTTGCGGTTGGTGCAGTAATCGGGTCTAGGGATCGAACCGCAAAATTAAGTTTGTTTTTTATTGTATATACTTTTCCGGGATAAAAAGTACCCAGTGTGGTGCCCAGGATATTAAAGAATAATTATACCAAGTTTCAACGTAATCGAACCGGTAGTTTTTGCGTGATGCCTGAACAGACAGACAGACAGACAGACAGACCGACAGACAGACAGACAAAACATTTTTTAATCACATTTTTGGGTTCGGTGTCGGTCTAGTAATTAGTAGGTCCTGCCATTTATTTTTTTGATATTTTCAATGTACAGAATTTTTACTTCTACAGATTTATTATAAGTATAGATATAGATAAGTACCTACCTATCTACTCCGTGCAGTTGCGTTCGAACCACGTCGCCCGCCTACGTCACTATGACGACGGAACGTGCCAACAAAAAACACGCAAAAGGAACAATAAAATTTATCGTTGGCAAAAACAAATGAATAGGTAGCTAAACTCTACATTGCGAGCATTTTTGTTCTTCTGTTAATAAATTACAGACACTTTTACGTTTCTGTCTCTGTGACTGCGCTGTTCTTTGAAATTACGCAATGGATTTTGATGAAGTTTCCATCGTCATTTATGAGAATGTATTTCGGATGGTTTATGTTTATAATACTTACATTCATTTAAAACTTAGGTACATTACATAGGTAACATAGTGTCATCCCGACGTCGACGTGCTACCTATTACCCTATTACCATGGATTTAGTAGGTACTATAGAGAGCTAGAAGAGCTCTCTGGGGTAACGGGAGGAATCAAACGACTATATGACTCCTTTAAGAATATGTTGTAAGAACGTCTTTACATATTTCTGACTAAATTACCACTCACTATTCTAGACCAAAATCCTAATTAAAAAATATGACACTAGCTTGAACGTTCGAATGTCACCTGCGCTAAGTTATAGTCGGCTGCACCAAATAAGTTTGCCATCGTCAGACAAATCTCTACATCAGCTACGCCCATCCTTGGATAAAAGGATTTGTATACTGGGCTGAGATGGCTGCAGTCTCAACATTCATAGCGATCGCTTTACTACCGAATTCGGTCACAAAGTCCTGTCACTCCATACATTACACCTGTCAATCCGGGACTTTGCGACCGAATTCGGTCGTAAAGCGATCGCTATGAATGTCGAGACTGCAGCCCCTAATTCTAACGATTCTGAAGCCCCCTGCGTTGTTCGTTACGCGCAAACTGTAAACATGAATTCAAGACATGACACCAACTAGCATAGACGAAAAAACAAATTAGCCCTTCCGTACATTTTGACCGCGTAGGTATTCAAGTTTTGTATGAATGGCATGTTTTTTTTTATCATCGACGAAAATTGTCTACGGTAGAGGGTCTAGAATTGCTGAATTCATGGTCATGGTTTGCGCGTCGATGCCCCTGGCACCCTGTACCTATACATATAACGAAATCTCGATGTTTTGTCAAGACGTAAAAACCGTGCGAAGCTGGGGCGGGTCGCTAGATGTTAAATAATAATTTATCATGAATACAGAGTACGATTGATACCACTTATGGCTGCAATATAAAGCTATACATACCTACAGTTTAGGGTCAGGGCCTTTGACTTTGTTAAGTAATTGCTTTACTTATACGAATATGAACCTTATTCGCATCGTATAATAACTATTCATATGTATAAACAAGAGAATGTGTGCAATCACTTCATAATAAGTACGAATAAAGTTCATTGCCTAACACACTGTCAGCAGTACCTACAGCAGCAATGGCTTCATTTTCAACAGTTCAACAACATTCATTGCGTTATTTACGTTGTTGAACAGACTTTTCGAACATATGAAGCAATGGATTAGTAATATCCTTCTTGATATATTTTTTTTTAAAACTGCCCCACACTAGGAATTTCTCCTGTATCGTGGGTGTGTTTACAAACATAAACTCACATACACAAACACCCAGACCCGGAACAACTACTTGTAGGCCATACAAATATTTGTTCCGTGCGGGAATCGAACCCGCGACACGCAGCGCAGCAGTCAATCGCTTAACAACTGCGCCAACCGTGTCGATATGATAGGTAGGTAGTGTGTTACAATATACGCAACTAAGGTGCCAATGCCGGACAGTTGTTACCAACCTCTTAAATATAAAAACAAAATATATATTTAAACATCCGAATTCAGAGCCTCCTCCTTTTTTGAAGTCGTTTAAAAATACACAGAATCATTTGCAAGCCATCTTCTTCGAGCGGGAGGGGTCATTTGATGATTTCCCATCCTCAAAAAAAAAAAAAGCCATCTTCTTCCCGTCCCTAACGGGACCCTGAGCAGCCCGACAGGCCGAAGTCCCTAATTTATGTGGATAGACCCTACGTACGTTATTGACGTGATAGAGAAAGAAAGGATTTAATAAAAGATTACCTGCCTTCGAAGGTATAGTCGGCAAAAAACGTATTGAATTGTAATAAAATAAAGAAATAAAAACAGCTTTTAAAATTATTCCTTTGTTAGGGTGCTTACATAAAGCAGCGGGTTTTCCGGTACAGATCACTGCAGGTTGATCATGGGAAGAATCGGTCACTATGTTTTACCTATTTCTTTATGTGCGAGCGCATAAGCTAATACGGGGATACTTTACCCGCACCGATCGGTGCCGGCTTGCCTTTACCGGGAACCCGCGTGTTTATGTACAGACGCCAGCACATCAAGCTACTACAATCTGTCAAATTTCTTTAATAGATTTTCAACTTTATCGCTAAAGCATTAAGGTTCAACGTTGATTGGGAAAATTTGACAGTTTCGGGTAGCTTGACCTGCTGGCGTCTGTACAGACCTAGCAGATCAAGCTACTACAATCTGTCAAATTTCTTTAATAGATTTTCAACTTTATCGCTATAATATTAAGGTTCAAGGTTGATTGGGAAAATATGACAGTTTTGGGTAGCTTAACCTGGCGTCTGTACGCACCCTGCGTCTCACGAATACACCTGAAGCGATGGGCAAAGACACTGAATATCTCAGGGAGGACATCGCCGCCGAGGTAGACTGCGGTGATGTGACGATGTCACCATGTGTGTGTGGGGCCAACATGGCCACCAGAGATCGTAAAAAATAGAGAGGTTTGGAAGTAAAAAGGGGAGGCTTTTGCCCCGATGTGTGTGTCTATGGGACACAAAGCAAGCAAGCAAAAAAAAACATGGTTCCTCTATCTGTCATCCGTTAATAGTTAGAAGAGGGTGGGTAGGTACTTACTTGTCTTATTTCATCGATGAATGACTATGCAACTATTGCAGTCTTTGTGACTATGTGAGCTCGAGTTTAACCATAACTTAAACCGGTCTGAATCAATCTAACACAATGCTATACTTACCTAGTCGTATTTGGTTAAGCATGTAGTCTAATAAAAATGCAAATTAAAACAGGTAAAATGATCTAGTAACTAGGAATGATTAAACGTAGCGAGTAATTTTCCGCCGTCAGCTTGTCCCTGGCGCGCACAGGCGTAAAGATTTTACCGATTTTTCCTCACTCAAAATTTAGGTCACCGCCGCTCATGTTCACATGAAAACAAAAACCGAAATAAATGAAGGGAATCTCTTCATTAGTTCAAAGTCCTCAGACGACCGTTTATGCAAAAATACGTGATTTCTATTTCGAATTCGAAGTAAATAAACATGTTATTGTGTAATAACATTACGTAGTAAGGCAAGTGGGCGTCAGAGATCGCTCCAAGGTTATTTGAGAATGGCGGGAAACCGAGCGAAAGCTGCAGCCCTACAAAACATATCAGTACCATCGATAAATACACGGCAATTTAGTTCTAGAATGTTATTTTAGACCTAGACGTGCTGTCTAGGTCGTCCTAGGAACAGTGATTCAGGAACGCACTTACCACTACATAAATAATTCACTTTTATCCATGTCGATTTTTCATTACATTATACATCTCTGGCTCTGGTTTGTCTGTTCATGAACTACACTTTAGAGGACGAGACATGAATACCAAAAAAATACTGTTGTGGATAGGTCACAACATCTACCCAATTATCAATAACAAGTCCGCCAGATAGAGACAAAATAATAAGTCTACAATGAAGCAAAAAGAGACGGCATGTAAACTGTTGATAGGAAAGAGATGGTGAGGCTTAATTTTTCAGTGTTAGAAAGAGACGTACATAAAACAGAATCTACAATATTATTTCTTCTGTCATGGTTGGTACGCATGCGTCACTCGGTTTTGCCAGGACTGAATTTGAGCTATTTTATTTAGTCTAGACATTGACTTGAGTGTTTAAGTTGGGCATTCATGTGACCAGTCAAGATCTTCTTAATTTTCTAATTGTATACTGAATAATTAAGTGGACTGTTTTAAAAAACGAAAGAACTTCGGTTTACAGGTTAATTTCGTAAATAGATAAAAGTATTTTTTAAGTTTATCCATAATATATATTTTTATTTAATAATATTTCCTTCTTTTAACAAAACAATGAACCGTAAATCATTTAATTAACCGTATTTTAGTGTGAAGTGCTATGTGAATCGTCCAAGAAAAAAACAAACCCTTCCAGTTCGGGCCTGGCAAAATACAATCAGCTGTTTGTAATGACAGTTCCTCTGACAAATACAAAATGGTTGAAAACTAAAGTTGGCAAACAAAGAAAAGGCAGCGTAATAGCGAATTTTAGCGTTAAAAACGTTTTTTTAAAGTGAAAGTTGGTTAGTTTAGTTTGTGTTAAGTGTTTTGTGCACGATGTTGGATTTGGAAATCGTCCCTGAACGCTCTCTGGGCTGTGATGCCTGGGAATTTGTTCTAGGTAAGGACCGCGTATGTTTATTTCTTACGTCAAGAATTTGCGCTTTATTTCTACGGGACGAGTCTTACGCAATGGTGTTTTTAAAGAATATTAATCATAATTAATGAATTAGATTGAATGTGGGGTAGGCATGGTAATTCTTTTACCTTTGTATCGCATTGATTTTTTTTCTGTGGAAGTGTCACGATCAGCCTTTGTTTCGCTGGTCTGTGCTGTTTATTTTTTTTATTGCTTATCTTGACCGTGAAACTAGTGATTGCGTTGTTTTCTTGTTTACCATGAGAATTCGTATGACACCTATTTAGATTTCAGCCTATTTAAGATGTTTATTTACATCTGATAACACTCGTACTTACATTTCAGTTACCTGCTATTGAGAAAGAATGATGCAATTTTTGTACTTACGTAAATATTTTCGTGAATTTCTATATCTTATGAAATTAGATTAGGAAGCTCTTGTGTGAGTTATCCTTGGCAGATAGTGTCCTTTTGTAATTTGTTAAAAGATAACCCGCTTGACAGTAGAATTTAATGAATATCCTTTTAATAAAAAAAAACTCGTAATCTCTTATAGTTTTCCCTGCAACTAAGATATATTTTAATAAAAGCAGTAGAGATAGTAATGAATAATATTCAAAATGGTAGATAACCCAACCTGGTTTCTCACTAATCAAGTCATGTCAAAACTATTTTGATATTTTTCTCATCAAATTCCATAACTTAAATGTTAAATTTAATTGAAAGTGAACTATTTTTAATAAAATTGGCATACCAAATCAAAAGTTTTCAAAGTAGTGTTGTGTTTGTAGGCCCCACATGGCCAGAGATCGCACAAGACAGGGAGGTTTGGAAGGAGAAAGGGAAAGCCTTTTTCCAGCAGTGGGACACAACGTAGTGTAATAAAACTACCTCACTTCAGTATAAGTATTTATTATTTCGGTTCTACAATGTGACAACTTTTATAACTCATATGCAAATCGAGACTAGCAATGTAAAAATGACCAATTAATGTGCGTCCAACCTCGACGCGATAACCGTATAACAAAAAAGTCTTCCCAAAACAAACAAATCTCCCGCCATTAATTTTTTGTTGCCAATGTTTACCCCCAACTCATCCGCTAAAAGTAAAACTGATCGCGGATAAAAACAGAAGAAAAAAAAATTTTTTTTTGACAACCTTTTCAAAGAGAATCACACCAAATCCATAACTTGGTGTTGTCATTACAATAAGTCGATTACAAATAATCGAATACAAAAGGAAATTAAATTAAAAAAAACTAGATACATCAAATTGCATGAAATAGTTTAAATAAAATAACAAAACCTAACAGTAGGCTAACAATATAAAAGCATATTATAATAGAGAAAGTAAAAACAGTATTAACTATTATTTATATTTAGTTTTATTATTCACTTATTTAACTTTTTATTGAAGTAAAGGTGGAACATAGAACATGCCTTTTTCTGCCGTGGAACAATAAAAACAAACAGAAATCTATGGCCAAACTGATTGGCCAAATGTGCTTCATTATAAAATCAAATTTAAAATAACAATACATTTTTCCTATGTTATAATCATAAGCAGAATTTTCCTGTGTAATATTTTACATCCTAGGGGTTAAAAAATGTATGCTTCATCCTAACAGGTTATAAAAAATAACAGAAGGTCAATTCTCATAATTTAAAACATTCAAAATCTAGTCGCAGTCTCATCTCAGCGACAAACAAATGTCAAAATGTAGGGAAATTACAAGTATTTTTTGACAGATTGAGACTGAGATCAGACTGTGAATGTTCTTAAAATTACGAGAATTACCCCTCAGATAGGCAGTCACTCCATGTAAAATACTGATATTCAGCTGCATCCAGCTAGACTGGAAGTCAGCCCCAACATGTTGGGAAATGGTAGGGAGATTGATTGATTGCTTAGTCCTAACCGGCATGATTTCCTCTTTTTCCTAAATGCAAAAATATTGCAGAAAGTGTTTTTAAACAATCTATAAAGCTGAAGAGTTTGTTTGCTCGCGCTAATATCTGGAACTACCAGACAGATTTGAAAAAATCTTTTTGCATTTGATAGCCTAATTTTTTGGGAAGGTTATACGCTATATAACATCATGCTAGGATAAGGGGAGAAAACGAAGTTATAGCAGGCGATGCGATGCGATGCTGGGTCTGGGCTGGGTGCCAGGGTTGGTTGCAGGATGTGGGTCTGGTAAAATACAGCAGTAAATAGAGAGATAAACTTACAAACATACAAAAGCTTTATTCATTTAGTTAAAAAGTGATTCACTTAAAGTAATATCATAACAAAGACACAAAGTCATTATCCCCGCACTGGTTTACAAACTTGTATTTGCAGTTAAACTGATAACGATTTGTATTTAAATGTGTTGTTATAAAAAATATATGAACAGTAATATTAACTTTGTATACACATTATCACTTATCAGGCGATGACTATTTCAAGTGATTGCGTCATTCATTATTATGTATTTTTATTGTTGTTACGATTTTGAGTGCTAATTGATTATTATGAAGGAATAACTTTTATATAATATTTAATTTGGTATATCTACTAGTCGTTTCTAACTACATTTCATAATATAGGGTAAAAAGACCAAAATTTTGAGGTACAGACGCCAGCAGGTCAAGCTACCTGAAACTGTCAAATTTTCCCAATCAACCATGAACCTAATGCTTTAGCGATAAAGTTGAAAATCTATTAAAGCCATTTGACAGATTGTCGTTTGTAGTAGCTTGATGTGCTGGTGTCTGTACCTAAGTAATAGGAACTTGAAAAACCTACTCTTTCATTTTGCCCTCTTTCTTTTTTTTAATGACTTCTTCATTCAAAAAAAAAAAAAGAAAGATTTTCAAATCTAGAACACATTCAAACCATAAAGTGTAACCACACATATGTGCAAATAAAAAAAAAACAAAGCTGTTATTAAACTATTGACATGACTTTTTTTATTGGAACTATTGTCTTTGTTTTATATGCAGTTTTGAAAAAAAAAAGTAGTAACATTACATGCCTCATTGATAGCATACATTGTCTGCTAACTAGCTAATGGCTATCATGTAATTTAATAGAACACGACGGCAGTCATACTTTGTTACTATTCAATTGGCAAATCCATTAATCATATCTTAAATTTACGTTTGACATTGGCCTCTCCCAAGTTGCAATTCAACAATTGGTCCTTTGTCCATTAGAAAGTCTAGTCTCTTAAAAAATCTTCAAGTGGTTGTTCTTTCTGGCAAAATTATGGTTTTACTAATATTATAAACGTGAAAGTTTGTATGGATGGATGGCTGGATGGATGTTTGTTTGTTACTCTTTTACGCAAAATCTACTAAACGGATTTGGATGTTTGGCACACAGGTGGTTTATAACTAGGATTAACATATAGGATACTTTTTATCCCGATGTTCCCACAGGATCGAAACTTTGCGGGTGAAAGGCGCAGCTAGTACATTAATAAAATAAAAACACGACGGCAGTCATATTTTGTTACTATTAATTTAGCAAACCATTAATCATATTATTATCTTAACTTTATGTTTGACATTGGCCTCTCCCAAGTTACAATTCAACAAATTGGTCCCTTGTCCTCTAAAAAGTCTAGTCTCTAAAAAATCTTCAAGTGGTTGGTCCTTCTGGCAAAATGATTGTTTTACTAGCAGCGTCCCGCGATTTCACCCGTATAAGTTTCAATCTCATGGGAATATCGGGATAAAAAGTATCCTACGTGTTAATCCTGGTTATAAACTATCTGTGTGCCAAATTTCATCCAAATCCTTTCAGTAGTTTTTGCGTGAAAGAGTATAACAAACATCCATCCATCCTCAGAAACTTCCGCATTTATCATATTAGTAGGATATTGTTCATTATTTTTAAAAGAGTATTCTGCTTCTTACAAACTGAAGGGTGCCTTATATAGGCACCCTTCAGTTTGATATAATTTACTAGCTTCTTCCCGCGGCTTCGTCCGCGTGCTATATCGGCCCCCGACCTACCGCGTCGCATCACTCGCGTCCCACCCGCCCGCGCTATCGTTTTCTCTTAGCGTTCTTTCCGACTTTTATCTTTTTGCTCGGCTCCTGAGGATCATAGCGTGATGGTAAATAACCTTTCTCAAGACTTGGGCTAACAAACGAAAAAGATTTTATGAAATCCGACTGGTAGTTCCAGAGATTAGCGCGTCCAGACAAACAAACTCTTCAGCTTTATTATTAGTATTTTTATATAGATGTCAGCAACTTAAGCTACGCTTGCTGCGGTTAGTCCGTGGATGAGTGACCATATTCAAATACCAAGACCCTTTGTGCCTCGGAAAGTACGTTAAGCCGTTGGTCCCAGCTGCCATTCGTGGCTCTTTGACAGTTGTTACGGGTCGTTAGTATCCCGAAAGTCAAACAATCAGTCTTACCAAGGGGTATCGTATTACCCAGTAACTGGTTTGTGGATGTCAGATAGGCAGTCGGCCCATGTAAAATACTGGTATTCAGCTGCATCCGGTTAGACTGGAAGCCAACCCCGACATAGTTGGGAAAAGGCTAGGCAGATGATGTCAGCTCAGAACTTAACTTCATTACCTGTAGCATAGTATTATTGTGTTCTGAACTCATTGGATTGTAAGTTCCAGATATAGTAAACGTTACACATAGTAGTTGGCAACAGTGCCAAGTGTCATTTCTTATTAGCCACCATCAAGCTGGCTGGACAAAGCGTCGAAGCATGATGGTATTTCCGGTGGCAGAGATTTTAGACCAATTAAAATGCGCGCGTTTTTTTTTTGTTTTGAGCTTTTAGATTTAGCGCATAAGTTAAGAAATATAACAATGGCGCAGATTCCCTTGTTCACAAACTAAACTAAATTTAAGTTCAGTGCATCCTTTTCTTTTTATGTCATTAAAAAAAAAAGACAGAAGATAAAATTTAGTTTAGTCCTGTCAAATTGACGGCACGGTTGGCGCAGTGGTTAAGCGATTGACTGCCGCGCTGCGTGTCGCGGGTTCGATTCCCGCACGGAACAAATATTTGTATGACCTACATGTATTTGTTCGAGTCTGGGTGTTTTTCTATCTGTAATATGTATGTATTTACAAAAAAAAATAATGTATATAAGTAGTTTATCAGCCATCTTGTTACCATAACACAAGCATTAGGTTGCTTAGCTTGGGACTAGATGGCGCTGTGTGAAATGTCCAGGGATATTATTATTATTATTAAATTAAGGTACTCCATGGCTACATGGCATAATTGGCTACTAAAAATACGTCAATTTACGTCAGGCGCTGATTTATTTGACTGAACTGAACTAATAGTATATAAATCTTCTGTCCTTTTCTTAATGAAATGGAAAGAAAAAGATGCATTGAACTTAAATTTAGTTTAGTTTGTGAACAAGGGAATCGGCGCCAATGACGAATAGTTTAAGTTACCTTGTGGTCTTTCCCGACACGATTGTAGGTTCTTACTAAATTAGTAAAAACTAAATTGTAAGCTTTGTAAGCATTCAATTTGATTCATCGAAATGACGAGGTAAAACGACGATCCTAAACATGATTAAATAATTCAAGAATTTATTTCAAACAGTTATCTAGTCTTTAGATAACTGTAGCCGAAGCACTTCATCATCACCTTAGGTCTAGCCGCCTAGGCACAGCAGTCGACTGCTGCACCCCTTTTTAATCGATCCTCGATTCCTCATCCAGATGTTGCTAAGCACCGTGTGATAATCGTTGCTCCAACTGCCTGACGTGGGGTAGGATGCCCAGATCATTTTTATATGAGCAATTTTACATCCCCACAGAAACAAGATTTGGGTCTTTCAAGTCTTGATTTTTTGACTACCTCGTTGGTGTAGTAGTCGCAAGTATAACTGCTGAGCATGAGGTCTTTTTTTTGAGGATGGGAAATCATCAAATGACCCCTCCCGCTCTGGGTGGAGCAGAAGGGAGTGTCAGACTCTTACTGACTAAAACCCACCCGTGCTCCTTCCTCCCTTTATGTTCCAGGGCAGCGGTAACCCTTTCGGACGATCCCGCTACCCTGGCAGGCTTCGGCCCTATCGGGCCCCGTGAGCATGAGGTCTTGAGTTCGATTCACGGATGGGGTAGTGTTTTGGGTTTTTCCATCTGGAATTGGTCAGTAGCAGCCCGGAGTCTGTATTTGTGCCGGGTTGATGGCAATAGGCTCGCCCCCTTTTACATGGGACTGATACATAATTGGTGAAATGTGGGTGTACCAGGCGTGATGTTTTGTCACCTATGTCAGTTTACACCCCACAGAAAGAAGATTTTGGTCTTTCGAGTTTTTGTTTTCTCATCACCAGCCTACAGTAATCCACTGCTGGACATAGGCCTCTCCAATTGCAAGCCATTAGCTCGATTCTCGGCAACTCTCATCCAGCTGCTACCAGCCACCCTGCGAAGATCCTCGCTCCACCTAGCCTGAGGGCGTCCTACCTTGATTTGTGGCTTTGTTTCCCAAAACATGTTCTAACCACTTTTTCTTTACGTAATTCTCTTGTTTTTCTGTCAATCAGAAACAAGTTATCTGTATAAGAAAAGCAATATTATAATAAATTTAAATATATACAAGATAATACACTAAAACGGATCGCGTGGTCGCTCACGTGCTTAAAACTTGCTGCACCTGTTTGTGCGGTGTTGTTACTTGATTATACACTTAAAATAATAATATGTACATGTGAAAAAATAAGCAAAAGAATCACAGGGCATCAAAAAATTCGTCCGCGTCACTGTCAACAGGAACAGTGCCCAAAAGGCTGGTAGCATTGCCACGTTGTTATGTATGGCGATGCTAATTCTTTGAAGGTCAGGTCACGTGAAGAGTCGACTAACCGCTTGGCGATATCCCGAAAAACCCAGTGGGCACTTGAACCCCCTGACCCTAGTGTTTCAACCCCAAACGGCTCGAACATATAACTCCCTATCAGTTTCGTTTGAGGTTTTCTGTACCAGCAGTAACCGCTCCAGCACAGCCCACCGTGCTTGGAAGATGGGATGGCGCAAGGGTGTCGACACATGTTGCATCCCACACCAAAGGTCTGCCTAACTTCCAGGACATTATGGTCATTCCGTCTGGTCTCTTTCCCATCATCGCGTGCCAGGCCGTTGGGTTCTGAAATAGCTGGCACCCCGGTGGTGACAAGAGCACGATGGATGATGTCATTAATGCTGGCGTGCCGTGCTGTACACTTATTTTATTTCAATGTTAAACCTGATGGTCTGCAATCACTGGGGAATCCGGGAGGGAACGACTCTGAACTTCTGAAGAGATATGTACTCACACCCTTTTTCCCATTGGGGTTGGTAGAAACTACAGAATGCCACTTGCTACAATCATTACATACTCCTTTTGCTTGGTTTTTATGTAAGTATACCTTCAACTATTCACAACCACTCGATAAGCTGCCGCGTACCGTATCGAACATCAATCGATGTTATCGTAGGAGTCCTCTAAACGCTGTTCACAAGTCCAAGACCCGAAAATGTAAGACAACCGCTATTCTTCCGACAGCTGTTTGCTGTCGAGGGTAAGGCAAATCAGGTTATCGAATGTGTCATTTTCGATACGATAACCTGTCGGGTGGTTGTAAATAGCTATGCTGGCCATACACGCACGCTTACGCTGGCTGCGAGTACCTGACGTTTCTGAAGAACATCGCCAATAAGGTCAGTGTATTATATCCATCTAGGGCGTCCACACCCGGATTTTTATGTAGATATAGCCCCATAATACTTACTGGATATAATAAAGACGACTTAGACAGCGTCTCCACGCGCAATCTCAGCCAGACCTGGTGATTATACTAATGTCCCATTCGACATCAAAAGTTGTTGGTGAATCACCCTAAAAGCATCTTCTTTAGGATGATTCACTAACCATAAAAGAAAGGAACTGTTTAAAAGCACAATTCAAAGTGCTAAAACTTAAGAATGGCCCGTTCATTTTAACGACCGATTCTTGTCCCGTCAGTCTGTGGGAGATTAATTATTCAGCAAGGCATGGCATCGTAGACCTTAATAAACATAATTATAGATACAGACTCGAACAAGTTCACGTGGCTTTTGCAAAAAGTACTGAATCGATATTAGTTACATAGGTGTTTGTCTAGTGTCCTATTTGTCCTTTGGATTTGAAAGTATGAGGCGTGAAGACTATGCAGACAAAGGATTTTGTAGATATGTCTAGGATTTCAAAGTTTATACAGGGTCAAATTAAATTAGCTAACGAAACTGCAGACGTGATGCGTATCGTAAACGTTAAAATAAAAAAGGATTTGATGTTCGTTTTAGGGGTCAACGACCGCTTGCAGTTTTTTTTTCTTGAAGTTTGAGTTAAGTGTCGTTCCAACTTTTGGTCTTAATTTTTGCCGTCTAGCCCCCTTTCGCAACGCGCGATAAGGAACTTCGTTTCAATTAAACCAAAGCCAGTAAATAAACATTTAAAGCACGTGCTTCTCTCACGCGGCAAAGTACTCGCGGCAAAGCACGGCGTAGATACTCATTCAGGGTCCCCAGGCCCAGCACAGTGTTAGGTAAACAACATCGAAAATTCATGATTGTTATTGCAGAGTAACCTTGATCGATATCATATATAGTAAACATGTTTTTGACTTTCAAATTTCAGCCTAAATTTTACCTCCATGATAAAATTTAGTACGTAATTGATAATCTAATCGTTATCCATTCGTTGCGTCAGCTTTTGTTTTGTAAGGTGCGTTGACATTAAACAAATGTTTGTTTATTATGTATGTACATAATAGCCTGCTAAGGCGCTGCCTAAACGTAGGACACCGTAAAACGCTTAGTTTTTTGTCACACAGTTAGGCGTATTGGTACATATTATAAGCCAGAAAAAAAATGTAGTGTATTGTCAAAAGACTTATTAAAAAATATAAAAATAAAGTCATATCATGATAAAACTATCGCAAAAAAAGCTATAAAAAATAATCATTCGTCGCATAATTCTTAAAACTTTTAGCGTAAACTATCATATTTTATGTAATAATAATAAAGGGAATTCAACCAACTAGAGAAATATCTAAAATTTGTTCCACTGAGCCGTGCATTTATTTTTAATTTAATGAAAACTGCGAAGTGTCTATGATTTTGTGGACATTCGATTCAACTAACATCGAACGCACGCTGTTTTGAACCTTATTTGTTGCTGCAATGCGCTATTGTCAATTTCCTAAAAATTTGCTTCTTTGCATAATCAGCCTAATGTTCCCACTGCTGGGAAACAGGCCTCCTCTCTGTGAGAGGGAGTGGGCCCTTATCCACCAAGCGGGTCCAGTGCGGGTTGGTAGATGTCACATGTCTTCGAATTTTTGGTTCTAGGACATGGCGGTTTCCTCACGATGTTTTCCTTCACCGTTTTGAGAGCAGAGTTGATGAAATAATTTACACAAAGCAAAGCGCCTGACTGGTTTCGAACCTACGACCTATCTCTAAGTCGCGGCCGTTACCACTGGGCCACCACAGCTCTTCTGTTCTATTTCATTCTTACCGTAAGGTACGGTAAGAATGAAATAGAAGATTAAGTAGATTTAAAGTAGAAGTAAAAGTAGATTTAAACTAATTAGGCTTTCAGAAATCGAATGTTTCATGCCAAATCAATTTTCAGCATAGGATTGTAGGCATAGAAATGCTATCCTAGTCGTGTATTAGGCCAAGACCTGATAATATTATACGGTTTACATTTACCGGTTGTTGACCTAGCATCGTATCAATACAATATCTCATTTTCGGTCAACGGTTTTACGACTTGACACTGAATACTAAACAGTAAACAACTAATTCTACTACCTTTTCTGTATCAAAACCAATAAAATCTTTGTTTTGTAAACATGTCTAATAGGTGCCGCTTTAAGTGTATTAAGTCTAGGTCTACGAATAATAAGCCTAATAAAATTAACAGAAATAAAATAATTTATCATTATTAAACACGGAAAAAACATAGGAACACATTAGTATCGAATGAACGCCAAAGACCACGTGACCACGTCTCCTCAAGCGCTGACATAATTTGGTCCTTCTAACATTGACACCCAAAACGTCTAGTGGTGGCCTACCGCGAGTTCTTAACGCGATTCAATTTACGCTCAGGGCTCGAGATGGCGCTAGACGACTTGTATAGCTCTGTCTCTTTCCAACAGCCTAAACTGGATCGCGTTAAGAGCTCGTGGTAAGGCCTCTGTTGCTATGTGATTTTTTGGTCCTTCAACCCGCAGCACTTACAAGGTTTGTCGTCTCGGTGAACTTTAAAGAAATACCGTCGCACGTTCCGAATATTATTCGCCTGTAATAAACTTTTCCTTATCGCAACAATGAGTTTGGCAACACGAGGCGAGGTTCAGAAAGCAAACAAACAGACCAATAAGAAAGGATTTTAAGAATTATTTTATCCGGTAAACACAGGTTTTTGTCTCGAACTCTCGACCGCAGATAAAGATGGTGGTGCTCTTTGAAAGTGACACACTTTTGTTAAATAAACAAAACATAACATCACGACTGTATTCCCTGAGGGAGGAGGCAGAGGTGCACCTTTAGTACATCCACATTTCGCAAGTTATGTTTTAAGTCTCATGTAACAGGGAGCGAGCCTATTGCCATCAACCGGACACAGATCTAGACCTGGACTGCAACTGACAAATTCCCGATGGAAAAAACCCAATATCACTTAACCCGACCGGGGAATTGAAGTCAGGACCTCATGAGCTTAGCAGCAGCGCTTGCCACCACTAGAGATGTTCCTATTATTATTATTATTAAAAGCCTGTGATGTCCCACTGCAGGGCAAAAGACTCTCTACTCTCTTTCCACTTCTCTCTGATTAAAGCTTCTAAGGACCAGTTCTTGTTGGCTTGTACAGACGCCAGCAGGTCAAGCTACCCGAAACTGTCAAAATTTTCCAATCAACCTTGAACCTTAATGCTTCAGAGATAAAGTTGAAAATCTATTAAAGAAATTTGACAGATTGTAGTAGCTTGATGTTCTGGCGTCTGTACCTACCTAAAAATATTCCTCGTCACCCACTATGACCGAAATCTTCGGCTGCGATTGCGCCTGCGAACTCTCAACCGTAGATAAAGATGCTTGATGTGGTTTTCTTCTTTTGAAACAGACACTTCCTTTGTTAAAAAAAAAAGTTTTAATAATAAAATGTTTTTTTTCAATAGCCATTATGTTCTACAGTTTATCGATTCAGGAATAAGTAGTAGAAACTTTCCACGGCAACTGTCTATTTATAAATTCATTATTGTCGCAATCAGCACACGTGCGGCTCACATGTTTCATTTTTATCTGCTTCATAACATAATCATGACGTCACACAAGACAAGTCCGACTGTCCGAAGTTAGGAGGAATTGAAGTGTATGAAAATGATGTGTTTTGTACAGTCGCAAGTTTACTTCAAGATCAGTGGTGGCCCAGTGGTAACAGCCGTGACTTTTTTTTTTTTGTTGCCCGGTGGATGTCCTCATAGACTTCCTCAATCGTGGGTGTGACAGAGGGATATGCCGGACTCTTACCGGCTATAACCACCGCGGTGTTCCACCACTGCCTATGGCCGGGGGTGCGGGATTCGCATTAGCAATCACCGCTCCTCCGATAGGCCCCGACCCGCTGTTCTTCAGTGGGTCCCACCTCCCCGTGCGGACATAATCCACAATGGTCGCACCCACTCTCGAGTAGCGCGCGTGGAACACTGCGGCGCCAACTCGGGCCTCTCTGGTCGGACGACGGACGCTCCTAGTCCTCCTCTCATGGAGGTCGCAGATCGTTTTGCACCCTTCTCGGGCGCCCGGTGCGTCTCCTGCGGGAGGGGAGAGAGGATGCGGCTTCTCTCGCCCGCTCGGCCGCCTGCTTTGCAGACATGACATCCTCGCAAAAGGAGGCAACCCCGTCCCATGCGTTCCCACTCTCGACCATCGATTGAATGACGGCCGGGAGCGAGAGATCGCTCCCGCCTTTTACCACGATGAGGTCACAGCGCAGCCCTGCCCAACTCCTCCAACGTGTGCTGAGCCGTATCCTCCAGGCAAGCCGCACAGTAGTGACACACCGGTGTCTGCTCCCGACCTATACGACACAGGTACTTCCCAAAGCAGCTGTGGCCAGAGAGTACCTGCGTCAGCCGGACGCTGAGGGCGTCATGCCGCCTACGAGTTGTAGGTTTAGGTTCGGTCACCCAGACTAGGCGCTTTACTTTCTCAAAACGGTGAAGGTAAACATCTTGAGGAAACCGGCATGTCCAAAAATTTGAATTGCGCTACTCTACTACCTCGTGTTTCGAGCCGCCATATAGTTTGTTGAACGTCTAATTAAAGTTTTTTTCCCAAAGAACAAAGGCTGGCTAGACGTTAAAATAATATTGTAACTAAATACGCGTCATACTGACGTCACACAAAATCCTGCATCGCGCAAGCTTAGCCTACCGCGCAATAAGCATATATACAACAGCCCGACATGATTCATCGGGCAGTTACCCGCCAGACACAACACTCGTTTGGTCGGAGGATCCTCCCTTTTCTATGGAGGATGAGTGAACTTTACACCCTGTTCCTCATACCTCTATAGTATGAATTTAAAAGCGTATGCGTTTCCGATTCCATTCTCAATTCGAGCTTCACGAGTTCCATACGAATTGGAAATTATCTAAATTCAAACGGACGGAGTTTGTATCTCCTATTTGTATGAGGGGCTGCCTTCATAGGCCACATACCTATAACTATTTTGGACTTAGTCTGACACATCTCGGTCGATTCGAATGAGGACTCTACTCTCTATGTCTATCAACGAAGATACGAACCCGTCCGAAAGTAGTTGATGTCAAAACAAATGACGAATTGGATTTTTCGAACGGGCACAAACATATCGCAAAGGACAACTGTCAAATCGAGTTGTCATTCATCCTTAGTTCGGGGTACGGAACTAATCTTATGTCCGGGCCCGATACGGAGAATGATTGTATGAAACGCCCGTAATTTCAGTCGAAACTACAGATTTCTTGCTTAGGAAGTGGGTAGATCCCTAGATTCCGTGCGTAAAGGCTCTAAGACCATTCCAGAGCGGATAGTCACCCAAACAATGTCCTATGAGTCGCATTTACAGCGCTGTTGTATGCCTAATCTGTAACTGCCCTGAGCACTTACCAACAAACGTAGATACAAGTAGCCTTTAATGCAAAGTCAACAAGCCGACAAAACACGAGGAAGAATAAGAGAATACTTGAACAATATTATATCGAAGTAAACACTCAAGGAATATTGCTAAGTGAAGGACCTGATACAAAACATGTTTTTCTTTTCATATCTACATAGAAATTGTACAGAAATGAATAACAGAAATATGTATAAGGTAAACTTTTAGGGGTCGCCGGGAGGTGACGCCCTAGATAGACATACACTGACCTTATTGGTGATGTTCTTCCGAAAGGTCAGGTGTGAATGTCGCTGACAATGATAAGCTTACCTCGATCAAACCACGCGGCTCTTACAGTTCAATTCAAACTTTATGGCGGCTCTGAAGTGCGCTACACGCTGCGCAGTACCTCACCCCTCACCCCTGCTAACACGTGAATTTGTTACTGCGCAGCGACTCGCCTCGTGTTCCGGGCTGCCATAAAGTTTGAATCGGCCTGCCGGGGTAGCCTGTGAAATAAAATTTTTTAAACTTTTTTTTACAATTTGTAGGTCAGTGTCAAGAGATGCTGATCAAATAGAATGTTGATTAAATAGTCATTCAATATTCATAGTTATATGAACTTATAGAGTTGTATTGATGATTTTAATGATTATTATTCTGTAAAAACATCCTACAGAGGCCTTACCACGAGCTCTTAACGCGATCCAGTTTAGGCTGTTGGAAAGAGACAGAGCTATACAAGTCGTCTAGCGCCATCTCGATCCCTGAGCGTAAATTGAATCGCGTTAAGAGCTCGTGGTAAGGCCTCTGTTCTTTCTGTGGTAGTCAGGCAGCAAATACATGTTGTAAGGAAGACACAACTGACAATCTTTTGTTTTTAATTTCCAGGGATGCATTTCTCTCAGTCAGTGGCCATCATTCAGAGTCAAGTGGGCACAATAAGAGGAGTACAAGTACTTTATAGTGATCAGGTGAGATATAAACTTAAATATGATTTATTACTAAACAAAAGGGCGAGGGCAGGTCTTGGGCCAGTTCAAGACTAGAAAATATGGCATTAATATATCTTGTCAATAACAGCCACACGGGTCGATCGATCAGGTTAAGCTACGCTTGCCGCGGTTGGCCTATGGATGGGTTACCATCTTCATTTACCAAGACCCCTTCCTGCCTCGGGAAGCACGTTAAGCCGTTGGTCCCGGCTGTCATTTGTAGATCTTCGACAGCCGTTACGGGTCGTCAGAAGCCCGAAAATCTGGCAACCAGTCTTACCAAGGGATATCGTATTACCCAGTAACTAGGTTGTGGAGGTCAGATAGGCAGTCGCTCTATGTAAAATACTAGTATTCAGCTGCATCCGGTTAGACTGGAAGCCGACCCCAACATAGTTGGGGAAAGGCTATGCAGATGATGATGATGTAAAATAAATGCCGTTGACTACATATAATGTCTGAACGGTGAGTTCGATTCATTTGCCAAGAAAAAGGAGAGTTCGAATCTCTCTTGATTTTACTACATTGACAACACTAGCGGTTCTTCATAATCTTACCGGTTAGTTTAAACTTTTAAGGTCGTCAATCGAATTTTTCCGGCTGGCTTATCTGTTATAGTGTTTCTATGCCTACCGATAAAGTTATCTATTAGATAACCGTTACTAGGAATGTTTGCAAAATCAGGTGTGTAACAATACTATTGCATACTTTAAATTCCTGATTAAGTGATACCATTGACTAATAGTCACTGGTATTCAGCTGCATCCAGTCTAAGCGGATGCAGCTGAATACCAGTCATTTTCATGGAAAGACTGCCTATCTGACCTCCACAACCCAGTCACTGGGTAATACGATACCCCTTGGTAAGACTGATTGTCAGACTTTTGGGGCTTCTGAGTACCCGTAACGACTGCAAAAGATCCACGAATGACAGCCGGGACCAACGGCTTAACGTGCTTTCCGAGGCACTTCTCGGTATGTGAAGATGGTCACCCACCCACCAAACAGCCGCGGCAAGCGTAGCTTAATGTAATAACTTAGCTAGGGGCCCCTTATTGTTATGGCTTTTTTTTTAGTATATAATCTTTCTAATGTATATTTTTTTTCCTTATTTTCAGAATCCGTTATCAGTAGACCTAGTTATAAATATGCCTCAAGATGGGATCCGGTTAATATTCGACCCGGTAGCGCAACGACTTAAAGTAATAGAGATCTACAATATGAAATTAGTTAAACTTAGATATAGGTAAGTCTGCACGCTTATAAATGAATCACTTTTAGAATTCATTAATTATGCGAGTCATTAGGTGTTGGATTGTAATCATCTGTAGTTGTATGTGTGTGTGTGCGTGTGTGAGCAAGATGTATGATGTCATTGTCGCACATAACAAAATAAAAAAAAGTAATATTACTTAGGAAAAGAGTTCCTGGAAGGATTTGGAGGAGTCCTATGCCCAGCAGTGGGACAATATAGCGGGGTAATCGCGTAACACACTAACTGTAGGAATGACAGTTCAACAACATTCATTGCGTTGTTGAGCAGACAGACAGTTTTCGAACATATGAAGATTGTAAATTATTGTTACGCAATTAGGGTGCTGGATTCGAGAGGCGGGGCAGTATCGTGTAGGTTCATGACAACATACTTAGTTAACCAAACGATAGAAAAAAAAAGAAAAGAAAATACGTTTATTTGCGGCAAACATGACGCAAAAAAGAACAAGAACACAAAAAAAAATAGAAAGTTGGGGGAAAAAATGCGTCACATCCACGCAAAAGGCCAACGCTCAGCATAATGCTAAGACCCTATACGCGACTTTAATATCACTTTCACTCGAGAATATCTTTACAGAATAGGCTATTTTCCTAAAAAGTTCTAATTAGTCCGTCAGTTACATTATCAAAAAATATTGAACCCGTATTATTTCATTTGTCAATTATATAAAAAATGATGAAGATATCGCCCGTTAAAGTTCCGCGTGACGTCACTTGCTTGCGACGCTTTTGCAAGCAAGTGACGTCACGACCCCCTACTCCCAAATTTTGACGCGCTTTATCTTTGTCATTTTTTGTTTGATTGTCAAAAGAAAAAATACGTGTCCATTATTTTTCGATAATCTAACTGACGGACTAAATATAATAATTATTTTTTTACCCAGGCAACTACCCTATCTTCTGTAATGAAAAACGATCTTCACTCTTGTTTCTTAAATCTTCATTTGCTGAAGGGAAATAAAATATCCTCAGCACAAAACTTAACTAAACAAAACATTAGTATTCTGTCCAATAGGATCGTTAGAAAAAATGTGCTAACATCACTTCTAGACTAGGTACTGTAGTCAAAGATCTGTGCCACTAACGCGAACGGAATATAAATTCCTTTTGTTACTCAACAGGCTATCGGTCTTGTAAACATGATCTTAAGTTGTTTAACTTTTGAGTTTTGATTGCAACACTCTGTATTCATTATGGAGATTATACATACACTCACGCTGCGCACGCATGGGGGTAGGTAGCAACTACACGCCTCCTGCTTCGATCCTTATACAGGATGGCAAAGACATCGAGACGCAAACTGAAACCGTGACTTCAGCACATGATTCTACAACCCCTAGCGTAGAAATATTTAGTAGTTAATAAAAAAAAATCTGCTATTACATAGAAAAGTGCAATACTTACGCGTTCAAAATATGCATGGCAGAGCAAATAAAAAAAAAAATAACGGACGAAATATTTCAGCGCTCGGTCGTTCAGAATCACGTACAGTCACAAGCAAAAGTATGTATACACTTCGTTTTATTAAAAAGCGATTTACTCCTTTATTTTTTAATGAAATTTTATGTTGTTACGAACATGGCATTTCGAACCCATAGGTTTATGTAATGTGTCATAAATTTAACGAAGCATTCGTTATTTTACGAAAAAATCGCAATTGAAAGTTGCTAAATGTTGACATATTGGTGCTCGTGACTGTACTGTATCCATGGTTTTCGTGAATTTTCCCATGTTTTAAACAAAATCCAATTGAAATATTTGATGGCCATTTGCGACGTTGCCAACTTCCAGAGGGGCAATTCTTGTAATTTTAAGAACGTTCACAGTCTGATCTCAGTCTCAATCTGTCAAAAATACCTCTAATTTCCCTACATTTTGACAAGTTTTTGACATTTGTTTGTCGCCGAGATGAGACTGCGACTAGATTTTGAACGTTTTAAATTACGAGAATTGGTCTTCAGGTTTTGCGTCGATGTCCCTGCCACCCTGAATACTGCTTTTGCTTCGTTTACGTTCTTACATCTGGTTATTCGGTTGCGAGTAGTACGCACCTGACCTTTCTGAAGAACATCACCAATAAGATCACTATATGTCCTACTAGGCGTCCCCGGCGCATCTCACATCTGTCTTGTAAATACCTTTTGTTAGTCGCCTTTCTTTCATCCTCTCACCATGACCAAACGCATAGTTATTAGAAAATACCAAAAATATAGGAAGGCCCTTTGTACACGGCACGGTTTCTTTACTGTACGGCGGGCGTTTAAATCGCGTCGTAGAAAAAACTTGTTCGTCAAAATAAGCTTCCATACTGATCCATACAACACTGACGACCGTGCCTACACACGGCGTATAAACCGCGCCGTAGAAAAAGCGTCTCCGTCAACAAGCTTCCATAGGGATCCATACAACACTGATAACCGTACCTACACACGACGTATAAACCGCCCCGCAGAAAAAATGTGTCCGTCAACAAGCTTCCATAGTGATCTATACACTGACGACTGTGAATAAACCGTAGTTTTTCACGCCAAGAAAACCGTGAAAGGGCCGAAGAGTTACCTTACACCCACTCTGTTTATATTACAAAATAAATCACAGCTATAGTTAGTTTAACATCATAAAACATTACTATCTTCATTACGGTATCGCCACAGTATAAATCTTTTACTGTGGTATCGCCGTTCGACCTAATGACATTATAATGCGAGCGACTGTTTCCATGTCCCCACTCAAGGTCAGGTTAATGTGACTGTGCTCGTTTGAGTACGTCTTGAATGTTAATGTACTTCTGTGTTTTGATTTAATGGCAAACGGCGAGATACTGCTGTGTATGAGGTCCTGGGTTCAAATCCCGGGTCAGGCAAAGTGTTATCAGGTTCTTCCTTCTGGAATTTTTCAGTGATTTGTGCCCGGTTGATAATAATATTAGCAATAGACTCGCCCCCTATTACATCAAAATGTGGGTGTCCTTATTGGCCCAGCTCTGCTCTAACCCTTCGGGGAATAGAGGCGCCTGTTTCCATGTCCCCACTCAAGGTCAGGTTATTGTAACTGTGCTTGTTTGAGTACATCTTGAATGTTAATGTACTATCGCCAAAACCTTTAACTAACTATTTTGAAAAGAAAATCCCGTGCACATGATGACCACAGCTGCGTCCGTAAGTAAAACAAAAGAGGATCCTTTAAGGTCGACTTATAATATGCGCTGCAAGCAGGAATAGTTATGATGGTCAGATATAGATTTTGACGATAGTACTAGTTTGACGATAGTAGTAGTGCCCTCTTAATGGCAAGCGACATCGCGGCAGGCCCAGACGGAGATGGCGGGATGAGCTGGACTCCTTCAACAAGAACTGGTCCTTAACAGCTTTAAACAGAGAGAAGTGGAAGGAGAGTAGGGAGGCGTTTGCCCAGCAGTGGGACATCACAGGCTTTTAATATATATATATATAGTAGTGTTTTGATTTAAGGTCATTTGGTGGTGAAATTTTTAATAAGTTGGGTGATAATTTAATATATTCTTTCTTTTGTAAAATTCATCGCCGGTTTAATATCGTTTCACAGTGCAATTCGTGATACAGATCGCTCAGAAAAAGATTACGCTTCGACAATAATCGTTTAACTTCGGTAAAAAAAAAGCGCGGTGATGAAATCTACTATAGAGCTCCGGTGTAATTGTGTAGCACACTATAAGTAGCAATGACTTTTGTTTTGAAAGTTCAACAACATTCATTGCGTTATTTACGTTGTTGAGCAGACAAATTTTTCGAAAATATAAGGCAATGGATTAGCAATGTCTTTCAAAATGATTCAGATTGGTAGTGTGTTATGCAATTAGGGTGCTGTCACAACCATGGAAGTACTATTTTGTACAAAATTAAAGATTAACAAGTTTTTTGTAATTACAATAAACTTTTAGCGACTGGAGGAGGTAACCCAACAAAGAGAAAGCTTTATACAAAGGGCAAATGATACATTAAAAAAAAAATAATAGCATCCGAATTGAGAACTTCTTCCTTTTTCAGAAGTCGGTTAAAAAAATAAATAAAAAGAATAAATATAAATGCACTACTATAAAACGCGGCAGTACACAACTTGCAGAAGCTTGCCTCTATGGGAGTTATTCTGTGGCGCGACGTTCATACTCGTTTGGAAACACGAAGATAGCCGAAGCGCAAACATTTTCTGTATTGACTGTATTTAAATTAGAATTTTTTTAAACTATTTGTGTAAACTATAAAAACCTATTAAAACCAAATGCCATTACAACCACTAATAAAGAGTAGAAATTAGAAATGTCTATATATAATGTCAAATAATAAAAAGATTATGTCAAAGAAGTATGTAAAAAATAAATCCTACTAATATTATAAACGCGCAAGTTTGTGTGGATGGATGGATGTTTGTTACTTTTTCACGCAAAAATTACTACACGGATTGGGATGAAATTTGGTACCTACACAGATAGTTTGTAACCAGGATTAACACATAGGATACTTTTTGTCCCGATTTTCCCACGGGATCGAAAATTATGCGGGTAAAACCGCGGGGCGCAGCTAGTAAAACATAAACATCGTACGTCGAACTGACGTTTTTTTAGAACTTCAACTTATTGCTAAATAATTTGTTCCAATGTTGCAGTGGCATGTGTTTCAACTCCCCGGAGATCTCGCCGTCGATCGAGCAGGTGGAGCACTGCTTCGGCGCGACGCACCCCGGCCTGTACGACTCGCAGCGGCACCTGTTTGCGCTCAACTTTAGGGGACTATCCTTTTATTTCCCTGTTGATAGTAAATTTGAGGTAAGAACATGTTAATTTTATTTAGATTTAGCCTCTTATCTCCCTTATCAATCTCGCCTTAGAGGCAATATCTGGTCCTTTGTCCAGGAAAAGGGCCATATTTTGCCTGTAAGGAAATTTGACCAGTCCTTAGAGGCAAAATACATAATCTGCATTCGCGATTTATTTGCCAAAAATGTAAACAAATATGAGTTTATGGAAAAATAACTGTAAGTAATTCCTACATAGTAGAGTTCAGTTTACACTACAACTTCAAACATTTATATAACTTTTTCAGTAGTGATAGTCACTCTGAAATCAACTTAATTACCGTTAAAATAAAGTTAATATTTGTTAAACTGGAAATAACAACAATTTGAAACATAAATTTGAGTACAGACGCCAGCTCATCAGGCTACTACAATCTGTCAGATTTCTTTAATAGATTTTTAACTTTATCGCCAAAGTATTAAGGTTCAAGGTTAATTGGGAAATGACATTGCTCTGCGTCCATACATTGTTGGCCCTGGAGCCAAGAGCATCGGATAATTATGTATTGTATTCTCTATCATTAGTAGATTCTTAAAAGATCTTGTATTTGTAGCGGACTAGCTGCAAAAAAGGTATATTTCAAAAAAAGTATCAGATTTTGAGGTTATAATCTAACCATAACAACGAATATTAAATGTAGGTACCTACGATTTTTCATAGCTCTGAGTGATATGCGTAGGATCTAAGTCCGTTTTAGAGTGCCAAGTTATCGTTCGAGCGGTACACAGTTCCGAAAATCACAGCCAGGTAAATCGTTTTTTAAAGCAATCCAAGTCCGTTAAAATAGCCAAGTCGTAAAAAAGTCACCAAAACACCGAACACAAGAAAAGAACACAGGAAAAGCACAGCATAGGAACTGTAACTTTGCCAAAGTGACAATAATAACGGACGACGCGACGTGACGTTCACAGCAAAACTAGGGATGTAGTACGACACCACACCAATAATCGATTTTTTCGATTAAGATTTACTGTGTTCTTAAATTATTTCAAACTGTCTGTTACATCACCTTTGTCATATAAACATTACAAGTATGTATGACAATGGTTTATTTTACGCCGAAAGAGAAATGTTATTTTTGTATTAATTGTCGTAAAAAATTAATTAGATAATCAAAATATAAAGTTTTGATTACTGTATAATATTATTCTTACTACCTATTTAAATTGGAGTATGACTGCATACATAAAGTATTCTTATTAGGTTTTTAAAAATACACTTTAGAAAAGAAAACACAATCGATCGAATAATAATTCAATCAATCGATTATAATTGATTGGACATCCCTATTTCACTTCTGACACAACATGACATTAGGCGAAGATGGCGATCTAATGTTATTAGTAGAGTTAAATTCTATTAAAAGTACATTTTGGAATACAGCTAGTCCGTGATACAGAAGTATTTGCAACTTAAATAATAAAATAGGCGATTAATTATCGTTTAATCTGATACTCTTTATTGCACAGGGCCAATTTGGACATTGTCATTTGACAGTTTCGGGTAGCTTGACCTGCTGGCGTCTGTACATAAATGAAATAGAGGTCTTAACAATGCTCCTCTTTTCCATTATACAAGTAATTAAGTTTCAATAAAGTTTTGTTTTCAGCTTCAATATTTTTATCTCGCGAAGCGACGCGCGCTTTACCTGTACTAACCAAGTATACAAACACGCTGTGAATGTGTGCGTGAAAAGGAGTAGCGTCAGCAACTAACACACACACACACTTCCGACTTCGCCATAGTCTCGGACGGTACCGACTGTACAGAGAGTTCCTTCACACACACATTCAATTCACAGCATGTTTTTACACTTGGTAACCACAAGTGAAGCGTGTGTCGCTTCGTGAGATAAAAATACGATACATGAAGAACTATTTACCGGACCAATCTAACAAATAAATCCATTTAGTTTTTATTATGTTTTCAGCCTGGCTACGCGCACGGGCTGGGCTCCCTACAGTTCCCTAACGGTGGATCGCCCGTCGTCTCGCGAACCACCATCTACTATGGATCTCAACACCAGGTCTGTTAAATATCTCATCATTCTCCTGCCCTTATCCCAATTTATTTGAGGTCGGCCCAAATGTTTTTTCTTCCATACTTCTCTATTAGTCGTCATCTCGGTAGTCACCCCATTTCAAACCATATCCGCATTCACACAGTCCATCCATTGTTTCTTTGGTCATACCCAAAACTTTCCTCACGAAATTCCTCATTCCTCCGTATCACATGCCACACAAATAAAAAAAAATACTTCACACAACATACAAGCGTTACAGAGACTTTTGTACTTCACTTCTGAAGAAAGCTAAAAGAAGCTACGACAAACAAGAGATTGAGAACGCAAGTGGCAACAAAAAGAAGCTATGGGATGTTATAAAACAGATTAGCGGCTCCAACAGGGCAATAGATCACTCCTCCTGTCTCATCTCAAGCGTCAACCTGGAAAGGAGTATCATCGAGGTCAATAGTTTCTTTGCAAACGTTGGACGCAACCTTCACAACAACACCAACATCGCAACACCCATCTCTATTCTTCCAACACACTCAAAAGTTTTGGAGCGCCTAATGAATGACCGGCTGATTAGGTTCCTCGAGGTTAACAACCTTCCTTTCGTCTTCCTAGTTTGGGTTCCGGCGGCAAATCTACAATGACGCGGTACATGAATTGGTTAGCTCGGTCATAACAAACTTGGATAAGAAGAGGAATTGCTTGACGGTGATTCTGGACTTGCCAAAAGTTTTCGACAGTTTCTGTCCCACACTTATTCCGCAAAATGGAAAATATGGGAGTACGGGGTCTTCCCCTAAAATTATTTCAGGACTACACGTCCACCACCATTCACATACACGTCCACCACCATTCACATACACACCCGCCACCATTCACCCTCACAGTAACCACCGTTCACCTACACATTCATCTCCATTCACCTACACATTCACCACCACTCACCATACACTCTTTGACTGCTTTTGTTGTTATTTTTTTTTCTTTCTTCTCATTTCTTTATTTTTTGTATTAAGTATGTAGTAGAAATACATGTTACCTTCCTGTTTATTTGTATGATAGCACTAAGTGGGGCCTGGTGTTGCGAAAGGGGGCTAGACGGAAAAAATTAAGACCAAAAGTTGGAACGACACTTTTTGCTATAGTTGTAAGCCGTGCGGCGTGCGCGTGTTTCTCTGTCTGTCTCTCTCTCTCTCTCTCTTATAGAAAACTTCGTTCCATCCGGGTGTCCCTTGACATCTCTCAAGTTTTTTTTTTCTGCACAATGTGAATTTATATAGTTCAAAACTGTTAAGTACTACAAACTATTGAAAATAAATAAACTTATTATTATTGATACCGTGACAACCGAATTCCACACAACTTTTCAGTTACCGGTGCCACTTTCAGACTTCCCCTTATGTACAAATTTCTTGTTTTATCCATTCGTGTAATACCATACATACTTTTAGCATTCTTATCTCAGCTACATGCAATTGCCTTTAAAGACACTTTTACACGACAATATTTTACACTAAGACCCTTAGAAGCCGAAGAAAGAAAGAAACTCAGAAAGAACGCTAAGCCAATACGAAGTAATGGCACGGCCAGGCGATGCAATGCGACGAGATGTATAAGGGGACAAGAAATTTCACGCGGGCGTAGTCGCGGTTAGTTTTATTATAATAAGATTTGACTTCCATTACTACAAATACAACTACTTGTCGTTATACACATACATACATAATCAGCCTATGACGTTCCCACTGCTGGGACACAGGCATCCTCTCTGTGAGAGGGACTGGGCTGTAATCTACCACGCGGGCCCAGTACGGGTTGGTAGATGTCACATGTCTTCGAATTTTTTTGGTTCTAGGACATGTCGGTTTCCTCACGACGTTTCCTTCACCGTTTTGAGAGCAGTGGTGATGAAATAATTTACACAAAGCGCCTATCCGGGTTCGAACCTACGACCTACAACTCGTAAGTCGCGGCCGTTACCACTGGGCCACCACTGCTCTGCTCGTTATATGATTACGCTAATTGTTACATACCATTTACAGGCTAGTAATACAAGCAGTGGCAGTGTCTGCGGGGCGCCTCTCCCGGAGTTACCTCTCTCCTGCTACCGACACCAGCTGCACCTGCGTCGTTGCGACGTACTGCGGACTGCCACCGCCACGCAAGGACTGCGGTTGCATATGTTTACTGAAGGTGACTGATGCTAACACATGAGTCCTGGACACCAACTGTGTTTTGTTATTTTTTTCTTTTGTTTTAACACGATATTCAATAAGTCATAATAGATAAAAACTGATTTTAAAACACGCTCTTTATCAACTGTTATATGACGGCACCGCTTTCTTATGAAACATAATCTTCAGATCACTTAGGGACTAACCACACTTATTCAGCTTTTGTCCTTAGAGAACAACGATTTTGTATAGAAAGCGTACGCATCCGTAAAGCTGAGCGGATGCGTACGCATTCCATACATAATACTTGTTTTCTATGGACAAAAGCTGAACAGAGCTGAATAAGCGTGAACTAACCACGCTTATTATTTATCATTTTAGGCTTTTATGGACCCAATTTTGATAGCGCCGTGTTTGTTTGACCGCAGGCCCCAACCGCTCGCTCACGGAAGGCAGCGCGGGCCGCTCCGTGTGCCGCGTGGTGCGCTTCGGCAGCTCGGCGCAGCGCGTGTGCGCGGCGCTGGGCGCGCCGGCGCGCACGTACTACAAGGCGGACGACAAGATGCGCATCCACCGCCCCACCGCGCGCAGGCGCCCGCCTCCCGCTTCCGATTATTTCTTCAACTACTTTACTCTGGGACTGGTCAGTATTAGTACTTAGTAGTAGTCTTGGAGATCTGCCCTTGGCCGCTGATCTGTTGCACCGTAACCTTGGCACCCCTGAGAATGAAAAAAAAAAATGAAACCCTGACGAATCTACACCAAGAGGCCAATTTCCGTAACTAAATACGTTCAAAATCTAGTCGCAATCTCATCTCGGCGACAATCAATGTCAAAAATGTAAAGGGAAATTAGAAGTATTTTTGGCAGATTGAGGCTGAATTTAGACTGTGAACGTTCTTAAAACTACGAGATTTGTCCCTCTGGTGCTAAATGAAATCAATTGCACAAAGTAAAGTGCATACTTGGGTTTAAACTCCCGACCCAAGGATAACGACCCCGATTCGGTGTGCCGTTACCTGTGCGTCCCGACTGCTCCCAATATGCTGCAATTTTTTAACTCATTCCTATATTTCCAGGACGTGCTGTTCGACGCTCGTACGCACCAGGTGAAGAAGTTCGTCCTGCACACCAACTACCCGGGACACTACAACTTCAACATGTACCATCGTTGCGAGTTTGAGCTCACTGTGCAGCCCGACAAGTGAGCTTTTAGACTTTAGTTATAGTACAAACGCCAGCATGTCAAGCTACCCGAAACTGTCAAATTTTCCCAATCGACCTTGAACTTTAATGCTTTAGCGATAAAGTTGAAAATATATTAAAGAAATTTGACAGAATGTAGTAGCTTGATGTGCTGGCGTCTGTACTTTTAGAATTATCAGGACAGAGAATTGAGTAAGAAAATACGTCGATGTGACTGACGCACATAACTTTAACATAAAAGTCACGAGAGAACTTCACAGTTAATAGCATGTTTTTACTAACACGATTTTATATCAGCTTCACTTGTATAGTTTGACCAAAACCGCTGTACCGCGCCTTCGGTATGTGCGCGGCGAGACGGGGGGGCAGTGCAGGCCGCTCATTCGTCATCGCTCACGGCGTCCCGCCTCCGCCTCGCCGCGCATTCCTAAGGCGCGGTACAGCAGTTTCGGTCAAAAAATAACTAACTAGCAAAAAATGTAATAAAATCTTAGAAATACATTTTAACCTACTTCTAATTGTCATATCGAAAGGAAACAGTATGTATATGGAGTTCGGATGACAAAACTATGATTTGGTATCTTGGAGCTGATCTGATGATGGAGCCAGAAGGCGGATAGGGGTACTCTTCAGTGGATACTAGTAAACCTCTCGAGTTTGGGCTCGTATATTATTTTTGAACAAAATAAAATTAGTCAGCGCCTGACGTAAATTGACGTATTTTTAGTAGCCAATTTTTTAATCACGTCTGAACCTATTTTGTAATAAATTCTTTAATTTGGTACTAATCCTTGTGTCGTGAATCCAAAAATGGTTCCTATGTTGTTCTAAATAAAACAATTTATTATTTAAACTTGTCTATGAAATATCTTAATTTGACAGGACTAAACTAACATTTATCTTCTGTCCTTTTCTTAATGAAATAGAAAGAAAAAGATGCACTTAACTTAAATTTAGTTTAGTTTGTGTAAAAGGGAATCGGAGCCATTGTCTCTTATTCCTTTCGTGTGGATGTTCAATCCACATGGAATTCGTCAACCGCTATAACAAGATGATGATATTTCTATGATATACGTTTCTACGAGTATTATTCCTGTTAATCCCTATAAGCACCGTAATAGGAGCGAAAAAATAGCACAGCGGGATCTTCATGTCTTCTCGCTCACAATATTTTTGTTTAGGTATAAATAGTTAGTACCGGCAGAAGGCAGATTCTCGTAATTTAAAACGTTCAAAATCTAGTCGCAGTCTCATCTCGGCGACAAACAAATGTCAAAAACTTGTCAAAATGTAGGGATATTAGAGATATTTTTGACAGATTGAGACTGAGATCAGACTGTGAATGTTCTTAAAATTACGAAAATTGCCCCCCTGGTGTCCGCAACGCCACGTCAATGAGCGTAGTTTGCGTGCGGTATGTTTAGGTATATTGGTTATTTATTATTCTTTTAAAACCATTTCCGCCTACTGATTTCTGAACAATAACATATATTCACTTCCTCAGATGCGAAGCCAACTCCCTCGTAGAAAGTCGCGGCGCGGTCTGCATCACAGCGTACAGCAAATGGGAGGTAGTGTCGCGAGCACTGCGCGTGGCCGAGCGGCCCGTCGTACTGAACCGCGCCTCCTCGACCAACACCACCAACCCGTTCGGCTCCACCTTCTGCTACGGCTACCAGGACATCATATTTGAGGTAGGACTTAGATAATAGGCAATACGGACTGAGCTAGAGAACAGCTGGTGATCATGTATATTTTAAAAATAATGGTAACGTCTGAAAACAGCTCTAAAAGTTCACTTTCTGCTACGGCTACCAGGACATCATATTTGAGGTAGGACTTGGATAATAGGCAATACGGGCTGAGCTAGGGAACAGCTGGTGATCATGTATATTTTAAAAATAATGGTAACGTCTGAAAACAGCTCTAAAAGTTCACTTTCTGCTACGGCTACCAGGACATCATATTTGAGGTAGGACTTGGATAATAGGCAATACGGGCTGAGCTAGGGAACAGCTGGTGATCATGTATATTTTAAAAATAATGGTAACGTCTGAAAACAGCTCTAAAAGTTCACTTTCTGCTACGGCTACCAGGACATCATATTTGAGGTAGGACTTGGATAATAGGCAATACGGGCTGAGCTAGGGAACAGCTGGTGATCATGTATATTTTAAAAATAATGGTAACGTCTGAAAACAGCTCTAAAAGTTCACTTTCTGCTACGGCTACCAGGACATCATATTTGAGGCAGGACTTAGATAATAGGCAATACGGGCTGAGCTAGAGAACAGCTGGTGATCATGTATATTTTAAAATGGATGTCTGAAATCAAACTTTAAAGATTCACTTTCTGCTACGGGTAACAGGACATCATATTTGAGGTAGGACTTAGTTATACAACAGTTGTCATGATTGTCATCATCATAATATTATGTATATTTTAAATAAAATGGTAACGTCTGAAAACAGCTTTAAAAGTTCACTTTCTCCTACGGCTACCAGGACATCATGTTTAAGGTAGGGGGCGATGAAACTCGAAGACCAACGCTCATTAGAACAAGGTAGCGCCGAAGATGCCGAGAATATACAATCAATAATAAAAATAAACGTTTTGAATTTGCACCTAACGGGCTTGTGACTATACACTTGCCGCGGTTGGTCCGTGGATGGGTGACCATCTTTACATACCTTGCTATCTTCTTTTTGGGGGGTCTTGACCCCTCCGCCTCGGAAAGCACGTAAAGCCGTTGGTCCCGGCTGTCATTCCTGGATCTTTGACAGTCGTAACGGGTCGTCAGAAACCCGAAAGTCTGACAACCAGTCTTACCAAAGAGTTTCGTATTACCCAGTAACTGGTTTGTGGAGGTCAGATAGGTAGTCGCTCCATGTAAAATACTGGTACTCAGCTGCATCTGGTTAGACTGGAAGCCGACCCTAACATAGTTGGGAAAAGGCTCGGCAGATGAATGAATGAATTTCTTTGAAAGGAATTTCAGGTGGAAGATGTCGGTGGAAAAACAGGAATTTCAGATTTACCCTTTTGGTTTTTCTGGGACAACATTTTGACATTATACAGCCCGTTAATCAAAAATGGAAATGGCCCTTCATCCTGTGCCGCCTGCCCTGTCACCTGAGCACTTAATGATCTTATGACTGCGTCAGTGAACGGAGTTCGCGGAATTTTGGGCCAAAAATGTTAGAACTTTTTGCCATCGATCTCTTTATAGAGCAGTGGTGGCCCAGTTATCGGCCCCGACTTACGAGTGTAACGGCCTTTTCACATGCATACGGTCACGGCACGGTCACCGTGTCGTGTAAAGTAGAAATGTCTGAACTACATAGACAGCTTTCACAAGGCACGGCGACCGTGCCGTGACCGTATGCATGAGAAAAGGCCCTTAGTCGTCGATTCGAACCTAGGCAGGCGCTTTACTTTGTGTAAACTATTTCATTACCTAATGAAATAGTTTACACAAAGCGCCTGCCAAAACTGTTTTCCTTCACCGTTTGGAGAGTAGAGGTCTGGTCTCAAAACGGTGAAGGAAAACATCGTGAGGAAATCGGCATGTCCTAGAATCAAAAATTCGAAGACATGTGACATCTACCGATCCGCACTGGTTCCGCGTGGTGGATTACGGGGCACTCCCCTCACAAAGAGGAGGCCTGTGTCCCAGCAGTGGGAACATTATAGGCTGATCAAGACGCTAAGAAGAATAATAGCCCGTCACTTTTTAAATAAAAAAACTTTCGTATCTCAAATTGGAATGAAACTATAGTTTGACCGAAACTGCTGTACCGCGCCTTAGGAATGCGCGGCGAGGCGGGGGGCGGGACGCCGTGAGCGATGGCGAATGAGCGGCCTGCATTGGCTCCCCGTCTCGCCGCGCACATACCGAAGGCGCGGTACGCGATTTGATCCTTATTCTGCCCACATTAAGGATCACATTATAATGGGATGCCTATACTTACAGGTGATGTCCAACAACTACATAGCGTCGATCACGCTGTACCAGCCAGAGGGCACGCGGCCACGTTACGCCGTCAACTCTATCGCGTGACATAGCCAGGTAATTAGCTACTTTATTTCTTTAGAGTTAGGCTTCATTTTAGATTGAGATTTTTTTCATGGTGATTTCAACTCTATTTCTTAATTTGATAAAGTGACAGCTAGAATAAATGGCTTTGCAGGTCCGTGGCATACCTACCGGTCCGCCATTTTTTTTTTGAACTTGCGTATTCTGTTGCATAGGTGTTTGATTATTTTAAACATTCAGAGTGATTTTTTTTAAAACATCTATTCAACAAGATAAAAAGAAAGTTCAAAAAAATATGGATGTCACGTGATCAACTTTGAACGTTAACATCTCGGAAACTGTTATTATGTTTTCTGTTTGCATTTATGTCAACTATCGATTTATATAAATCAGTGGCTGCCATTTTGAAAAAAAAAAAAAAACAAAATGGCCTACAGGTAGGTATGCCATGGACTATTAAAGCCCATTAGTCGCTTTATTTACTGATTGAATGTTTTTTCCCGCACAGGGATCTCCAAGCAAAGGTAATAAATACACGTCCTGAACGATTTCGGTTGTCAGTCACCACACAAAACCTTCACCCGCGTGGTTCCCCACACAATCTCGAAAATGTTCAACTTTCTACATTAAAAAAAATACTTCAGCAGAAGTGACTACATATCTTTACCACGAAGCACCTAAGAGGAAGCAGTATTTTTAAAAATGTGATAACAAAAACAACTGTGAAAAAAAAAAACTCTATAAAAGTGAGTGACAGATCTCAGACGGTGTGTTAAGTCTTATTTAATTCCTTAGACGGACTATATAGTTAATGTTTTTATTTTTAAGCTTAAATAAGTTGGTATAATTCAAAAATGAACATTGATTCTTAAATAATAGTCAAATGTGTTCTTGTAAGTTTATTTTTTAATCTCATCGTGCAAGAATAAATTGCCTATGGTAACATATTCTTGCGCGGTGACCTCGGGATTACAATAATAATAATTAGAAAAAAAAACTTGGAAAAAAAAACTAGAAATAGACTGTGCTGTAAATATTTTTGAGAATTTGATGAAAAAATTAAAATTAATAATAATATGAAATTGATGTATTTTTTCTAAAAAGAAATGATTTTTCGATTGAGACGTGTTAGGTAAAAAAGTGTGTGAAAAAAAATGTGTATAAGTATTTTGTCAGCACCACAGATTATAATGAGTTGGTGTGTATAACTTGTGTTGTCCAACATCCTGTATAATTTATTATTATTATCAGACATTTTTATTTCACATATCTTAATTTAATAAAAAAAAATGTTAAAATTATTTATGTATTAAAATATTGACAGATATTAGTTATAATTTTTTTTTTTGCAACGGAATAGCGCACAGTGTGTGCTTTTTCTGGATTTCTTAGAAATAAATGTATTGAGATAATGGCTTTTGAGAGATGCTTGGAAAAAAAATATTTTCTATAAGTCATGGTTGTTGTGCGAATGTGAGCGCGAAAGGAACACTTGAAAATTAAATAGTCACAACGTTAGCCTACAAAAAGGCTTATTAAAATTTAAGGTGTGGTCTTTAATAAGCATGTTTCTTCTGACGGCTCTCAAATACTGATTTTATGAAGTACAAAATTTTATTTTTATTAAAAATAATTTACTGTAAATTTTTATCGTTTTTAAATAGCAAATGATGTCTCGTTTTAACTGACAAAACATTTGGGAATGTCTTGTTGAGTTTTTAAGAAATTGAAATTCAAGAAATATTTAGATTTCATTTTTGTAATAGTAATTTTTAAGGTTAGGTTTTCTCATTAGGATTATGGCTCCCGTACGTAATGGTTAATGTTATATAGCATACTTCAAAGTTCAGTGGTTCGTTTTTTTAAATATTTTCATGAAAGCTAAATTATAAAATATTTTTTAACATCTGCGGGTCGTCTACGACCCGCAGATGAGATTCACATATTTTCAATTTTTTTTTTTTAATAATTGCAAAATCCATATATATAATTACTGCAAATTGCGCAGTCCTTTTAAATTAACAGTTCAGTAATGATTACTTGTTGAAAATCCTTAAATTGCATAGAATTGAGGTTTTTTTTAAGTAATCAGTGAGCAAAAGTGGCTTTACTCAATATCTTGCTGATGCTGAATATACGCAAATTAATTGCTGGACGTTGAAGTATGTCCATGCCATGGGCCATAATGCAGTAGACATCATACAGCCATAGACAAAACTTGGCTATCAGATGACGCACGCTATTCTACATAGACTATAAAAGAAAACTTTTGACAACAAACCTCTTTGGTGACAAAATGCTTAAAATCATAGTGCCAATGACGTTTCGTTCAAAATTCATTGTCTTTTCGGTAATAATGAGCTTAAAGTAGGCTACAAAATGGCAGGAGGCGGTTGTGATGTTATACTATACTGCTGTAACGGCAATATGACACTTTAGCTTCTATAAGGTTTAAATGTCGCTTAGATTTGCTTGAGAACCGATTTTTTGAAGAAAAAAAAGACAGTTGAATCCGCCATCTTATTCCCCAACTCCTTCTGTCATCAATAGATGGAGTCGGTGGTTTGCAAAAAAAATGGCAACTACAACTACACAACAAATCAATAAAAGTCATACAATAATTATTTTAGTTATCTTCATAGCAATAACGTGACAAAAAGTCGGTTCAAAAGTAAAATTAGTATGTTTGTTCATGCACAATTTGTCACTTGTGTGATTGTCGAGTAATGGCTGTGGTGCCATATAACAAGAAAAAAAAAATTAAAAAATTGACATAATACAATAAAAAAAGTATTAAATTTAAGGTAGCTCTATGCTACGTTCTAGTTACGTGTGTGCGAATATTTCGACAAGGATAAGTAGCTATTGAAATAATAATGTAATTTAAGTTATTGAACTTAAATAATATTTTCTTCTTTGAAGGTTTTTTAAGTGAGAACATCTTTAGGCTTTAAGGTGACGCTGAATCGGGTATAGTCGGCTCCTGTCGGTCGGTGACGCTGAATCGCGTATACTCGGCTCGACAATGTTTTAAGTTAATTTGAAAAAAGATGCTAAAATAAAAACTTATTCGGTCTTTGGACACCAAAAATTAAAAAGAATGTGAGATTTCCTAATTTGCACCTGTTCAACATAAAATGGCGGGAACTTAACTGTCAAAATATTCGCTCAAACGGAAACACAATTATTTTTATATCGATTAGCTTATTTCGTCACTCGATGACGTGTATCGATTCATACGTCACTTAATGATTATATAACTATGTCAGCCTTGTTGGTTACGCGGAATTATCGCGAATTAAATTCATTACGTTTTTAATTTTTTTCTTTTTTTTGCGTCATCCTTGATGGCAGAAGCAGCGACTTTTTATATTTTGCAAAGTATTTGAATATTGTTGCCATATGAGTTTATTATTTCAATATTAAAAAAGCAAAGAGCTTCCCTTAAAAGGAAGTTTTGAAGCAAAAAAAGAAAATATGAAATTATTAGACTTCTTCGCTTTTAAAAAACTTCGCAATGTTTTTTAAATATATAAGACGTTTTGGATGTAATACCGACAGTTACATAACTAAGGGGTGACTTTTCAATCGACAGATTATTTTTATTCCTGGAATAAAATTGACGTCTGGCAGTTTTTATATGGAAGAACTGTCAAAAATTCAAAATTATTCCTCCGATAAAATTATATGGCGTTGGAAAAATCAGCCCTAAATCCTATGAAGGTAAACATTTACCAGTAAAGCATTTACCTATTGTCGGGCCAAGTGATGTAGGGCTTTTCCATGTGCAATTTCTCAGTTGCAGCCCGGAGTTTGTATTTGTGCCCGGTTGATGGCAATACGCTCGCCCCCTGTTACATGGAACTTAAACATAACTGGCGAAATGTGGGTGTACAGGTAGACCTCTGCCGAACCCTTCGGGGATTACATGCGTGATGTTATGTGTTATGTTTTTTATTGATAATGCAGATTAGGCAACAGTTATCACTGTAGAGTATCATCAGTTTTATCACAGCTCATCTAATCTATTCCAAGTCCTTGTTTTTAATTGATGTTACTTCCACTTAAACGAATTTTAACTTTGTGATAGTGTAAATAAAGTTGATTTCAGAATGAGTACTAATTTTCCACACGTTTTCTCATATCACATCTGACATTGGCAGAATTGTCGACATCGGCACCATTGTCATAGAGAAAAATAGAATAGAATAGACTACTCATTTTGTTGTAGACGAATCTGAACTTTATGTGTCGGTATCAATGTTGTTTTTCCAAAGAAGACATATTGGTTTACACGTTTGGAAACTAATTCGCGGAGGGTGTACGTAAAACAATAGAGGTGACGCTACTTAAACGTCATAGGTACACCGAAACAAAGTATTTAATTATAAACATAATTGCATTGTCATAAACACTTGTGTTTCATATTATCTTGTTTGTTATTTAGCGAGACAACGTTATAATAGTGGAATTTTAAACAGACATTCTCTGTAAACATTTTAGTTCTTACATAAACTCACGCCGCCTTCCCATGGGGGTAGGCAGAAACTCAAACTCCACCTGCTAGAAGCCCAAAAGTCTGACAACAAGTTTTACCAAGGGAAGCCATTGGTCCCGGCTGTTATTCATGGATCTTTGACAGTCGTTACCGGTTGTCAGAAACCCGAAAGTCTGACAACCAGTCTTACCATGAGGTATCGTATTACCCAGTAAGTGGGTTGTGGAGGTCAGGTAGGCAGCCGTTCTATGTAAAATACTTGTATTTAGGTGCAGCAGGTTAGACTGGAAGCCGACCCCAACATACAGGGTTATTTTTCAAAGACCAGCCAAATTTAAGGATGTGGTACAGACCATCAAACTGAACAACTTTCTCCATGGGACAAACAGCGTAATCGCGAAAATTTTATCAACTGTCCCATAGAAAACTTCAATACCTACTCGACCTAAATGTATGGGACGGCTGAATTTTTATTCGCGATTACGATGTTGGTCCCATGGAGAAAGTTGTTCAGTTTGATGGTCTGTACAACATCCTTAAATTTGACTGGTCTTTGAAAAATAACCCTGTATTTAGGAAAAGAAAACTTTCGGTTGAATAAGAGTGTCAGTATTACATCCTAAGGGCTGGCGCCCACGAGCAACTTTTGTCCTAATTTGTCTCTCACATCAAAAGTATGAAAGTGCTGTCTATGTCGCGTCGCTACATGCGCGCACTTTATACAATCCCGTAGACTTGACGTGAGAGACAAAAAAGTTGCTGGACAACCAAGTTGCTCGTGGGTGCGCGCCCTGAAATGTTTATTTAAATTAATAAAAAAAAATGCGAAGTAATATTCAAATAAAATTACGTCTGCATAATCGCTTTTTAAACTTACAATGATTTGATTTATATAATTTTCAATAAATGCCTCTAATGCCTGCGATGTTATTAAAAGTTATTTATCTTTTAAATTATTAATTTTACAAAGAACAACTCACTGCCAACTTTTGAAAGGCTGATCAGGTTTGCCAGATATAATATTCTACATATTTTTTTGTTAAAAATCTAACTTATATTGATAACCGCTGTGATTGGGTGACAAAACTATCATCTGCCTAGATTGTTTTCGACAGAAACTTTTCAAAGTAAAGTAAGCGCTTCATAGAAAAATGAGCCTTATTTTAAGCGGATAGTGTTCATTGTTCATAACTGTGTAAGAAAATTTCTACGGTCTATATCTAAAGAAGAAAGAAAATACATTTATTTAGCACAGACTAAAAGACTCACGTCACACCAGATACATGCATCAGATAAAAACAAATAAAAAATCAAATAAAAAGTGTAAAGTCCGATGTAAGTAATTAGCAGGAAAATGTGCCTCACGGCTGCGCCAAAGGCCCGGGTTAGCAAAAAATGCCAGACAACTAGTGCCTGACGCTGGTTTTCAACAGGACCTGACGTCTCTTTTATCTACTTTCCTATAGCAGGTATGCTGGAAGAGATTTCTTAAGAAATAAACATCATCTTTGTACCTATTTTTCTGTTCTTATTGTTTGATTATTTATGTGTGTACAGTCACCAAAGGAGATAAGTAACCAGGGTCGCCGGATATAGTTGAAGTTTAATTAGAAACCTTTGGATGTTTTCGAATAAAATTTAATTTATGAATAAAAAACAAACAGTTAATTTATAAAATTAAATTTCATTCGGAAACATCAATCGGTTTCTTACTAAACATCAAGTATATCCGACGACCCTGGTTACTTATATCCTTGGTGACCGTACAGACGCCAGCAGGACAAGCTACCCAAAACTGTCAAATTTTCCCAATCAACCTTAAACCTTAACGCTTCAGCGATAAAGTTGAAAATCTATTAAAGGAATTTGACAGATTGTAGTAGCTTGATGTGCTGGCGTCTTTACATAAATGTTACATAAATGTTTAAATAAATAAATCCTTATTCGGTCATAAATAAGGTTCATATTCGTTTGAAACAGTAACTTAGCAAAGTCAAAGTGCCCTTAGATCCAGTATGTCATTGAGATAACCTTTTTAAAGAGATAGTGACTCAAAGTTAATCCCTGCTTCGAACCTTTTGAAAAGATCCTTGAAACGCTATCTTGATTTAAGCTATGGTTTGCCAGAAGAGCGGTGGCCCCATAACCGCAGTGATGGCTATCATGACTACTGATCACTAATGTGGCCTCCCCAAATGTCCTTTCTTTGGTATTGTTCGTCGAATCGTTGAGCTCCTTAAGTTTTGAGTTGAGCTGCACGATTTCTGACATATGCGTGCACTGGCTGGACAGGTCCTCTCAATCTGTGTGGTTCTTTCCTAAAAAGACCATCTCAAACATCGATCTACATGGTCTTCATATGATCTGACCAAGATTATGTCTGGACTTTAAAAGAGACTGTGACCTCTGATTTTGTTTCTGCCTTTCTACTCTGACTAGTTAGATAGGCAACGCCGACCTCAACTAGTTTTAATATGATTGACGTGTAAAAGTGTTTGAACAAAACTTACAAAATAAAATAATTTATCATGAAAACTATAGCCGTCACTATCGCATCGGGCAGCGGGGTTTGACATTACGGTGTCAAAAAACGCTCTCTAGTAAAAACACAAACTTTCTATTAATATTATAAACGCGAAAGTTTGTGAGGATGGATAGAATAGATGGATGTTTGTTACTCTTTCACGCAAAAACTACTGAACGGATTGGGATGAAATATGGCACACAGATAGTTTATAACCAGGATTAACACATAGGATTGCACTTTTTATCCCGATATTATGACGGGATCGAAATTTATGCGGGTGAGACCGTGAGGCGCAGTTGGTACTTTCATAAATAACGTTTCAGTGACGTCATTCGCCGGTAAATTGTGGACACGGACGGATGGTATCACGGACGAATTTTGACATTTATCTCTTATCAATGAAATCATCTACTGATATCATAGTCACTATACCACATATGAGATAGATTGACGAAAAGATATTTTCCTTATTATGTAGGTACTGATACCTACAGAATAAGGAAAATACATTTTTCTTTAAAATCTATTCTGACAGCAGATATTAAGATATTTTTTTTTTTGATTATCTGTCTATAATGCGTACGGGATGGAAAAGAAAAGCACGCGGTGGTGGGAAAGTTAAAACATGGTAGTCATCATTCTCCTGCCTTTATCCCCTTTTATTTGGGGACGGCAGAATTGTCTTTTTCTTTCAAACTTCCCTATTAGTCGTCATCTCGGTAGTCACTACCTTCTTAGCCATATCATCTTTCACACAGTCCATCTGCCGTTACTTTGGTCTTCCCTTACTCGTATAGCCATCCACAATCATACATTCAAATGATGGCAGTAATAACACCGAAAAATAAACCCTAAAATTTAATTTAATCTGGCAATTACAGTTATCGACAATGCTACGGATCATAAAAATATATTTTTAGGAGTATCGTGTCTGAAGTTTAAGAAACACCAAGATGAAAACTTACGTGTTCAATTCAAAAATTCAAGCTCATTTATCTAGAATTGAGCTGTCAATAGTGTCAATCCGTAGCATCAGGCGGAATGACAGCTCACTTCAGTTAAGTTTTCACGGTGAGATTTTTATAGAATTGACCGGCTGATCTTTGCATTCGAGAAAATATCATCATCATTCTCATTTTAATTAATATTTCTTTGGATTTTAACAACTTTCCCTCCACTGATGGGTCCACTTTTTATCCACCATGCACAAACCCAGGCATAATCAATAGATATTATTATCACGATATTATCCGAATCGTGACAGATATTAAAATTATAAAGATAAAGGGTGACGTGCCATACGTCTGGCTATCTCAAATTTCAGTATGTTTTCTAAAACATGCGAGGTTATGTACTTAATTTCGGGTATATAATTGTAGGCACAGTTGTTAAATGATAGTTTCTTATCAAGGATATCAGCTTGGAATTATGTTATTAGTATTACATTACAAATTATATGATTTTTATTAATGTTTATCTTTAAGGGGTATCCAATGGCAATTGCATCATACTAAAATAGGCAAGCAATTTTTTTTGACATATAAAAAGTTTTTTTTTTCTTCTGAACATTAATAACTGGTTTTTTCCCATACAAAAAAGAACAATCAGTTTTTCCGAATTTTCCAATTTTTCGGGCATCTTTTCTAATTGTTTTCCCATAAAAACATTATTCGGACTACTACGAACATTTTAAAACAAAAATTTGACGAACCGGTCAAGTGATGCGCTTACCAACAAATAGCATTTCATTTTTATTTATAAAAATATAGATTCATGATGGGCAAAACTTAACCCTTCTTCGTGAAAAATAAATAACTTATAGCAACATCAAATGCGAAATAAAAAGAGGTACTAAAAAGGCTGACATAAGAAACTCGTATAATATAACTATAGCTTGTGTATTATACGTGTAGTAGCGTTATATTATGCATTTAGAAATACATAACAGCCTTTATGGTGAGTGGTTAGAAGGCCCACTTACGTTTAGATTATATAAAGGGACATAGACCACAATGACAACTTACTTAAACTTAATGAAAACGTTCAACAGCATGCGAAAAAATTACAAAAAAAAAGTCTACTCTCGAAAACGAAATCCGTAGTTTCGGACTTATGATTAGTTCGGGGCCCGAACTAAGATTGAATGACAAGACAATTTGACAGTTGTCGCTACTCCCAATATGAATTTGCCCGTTCGAAAAATGTAATTTGACACTTGGTATGACGGATTAACTACTTTTGTGATTAGTTCGGGGCCCGAATTAAGAATGAATGACAACACGATTTGACAGTTGTTCTGAAGACCGATGTGTACCCGTCCGAAAAATTTAATTTGACACTTGGTTTGACGGATAAACTACTATCGGACGGGCCCGTATCTTCGTTGATGGATTTAGAGAGTAGACTCCTAGGCTAGGGATAAAACGACGAAATTTCGAGCGCTTTTTGCGGTCAGATTTGTCCTTAGCTCTACCTACATGGATGAAACTGATGTAATATGTGCTAAAAAAAATTAATTATAACACACTTTGTATGTATGTACTACTCGTTTTTAATAAAATTTAAAGAAATGATCTCGTATCGTGTTTCGATCTCTTGGCCGACAGTGTGTTAAATTATTATTTTTTCTTCGCCATTTATACGAGAAGATTTTTTAGGTTAAACCGTATACGGAATGACCACCACTGATTAACGAAACAAAGATATCGAATACAAAAACTGTGCGGATTTTATTTTATTTATAATTGAATAAAATGAAGATCCACACATTTCGTTTGATAGTTTTAAAATGCAGACCTCGAAAACATTTGGTATGCGACGGTAAAGTAATATTAAACGCTTTTAATATTTCATTTATATTAAATCAGAAATTATTTTAAACACTTAGAAGAAGTTGTACTCTTTTTCTCGTAAGCCATTTTCATGTCATTTGGTAATTAAAATTATTAATATTATATTTAAATATAAGTTGCAAATTGTGCCCTATTTATTGATTTTCCCGCCGTTTAGAGCTCTTTGTAACGTTAAAATTTGACTTTTAATGAAAAAATATTTTCTAGCTTAGACTTATCGATATTTTAATAGCTTAGCATAATTAAAATCAAGGCGGAATTTTAGAAAAAAAAAAAACATGTTTTCTTACTTATGATTATGTAAAATCAAAATAAATCAGTAATTATATTTTTTCGCTTGTTTGTAAGAAAGTACTACCAGATCTGTTATCGGCTGTATTATGGTCTATTAAACTTTATATAATTTAAGTGTTTATAATTTAAGTAGTAACAATTATAAAGAGGCATAATAAATCATTTTATGTAAAAAAATAATTAACATATTGGTGTCAGTATCTGGGATTATGGAAAGGGCTTTGAAGGTTTCTTCTTTTCGCTTTCTATGCATGGCCGCCATTTTGAAAAAAATAAATGGGCGGACAGGTAGGTATGCCACGCTCCATATAAAAATTCTTCAATCCCCGTGTGTTCATTACGGCAAAAAAAATCTGGCAAGTCATTTGCCAATATTGGCTTATGCCTTTTTGCTTTTAAAACTCTTTAGCCAAATGTTGGCACCAATATTTGAAATTGCATTACCAATTTAATGTAAATTGCAAGCACTTGTCTCCTATAGCCAATGTTTTATTTCCTATGGTGTTGAAAAATTGTTGATGGGATCGTTTTGTTACATGTTATTGCTTAGACACAATAAATTAGTTTATACTTTATTTGACCGCATTCGATATTGTGCAGAGAAATACCCAAATCGTTATCTAATCAAACTAACGAACATATGAATCGGAATGCATTTGTTTTATTCTGATATTTCGAACACTCATAATTAATACGAGTATAATGGTGTACTCAATTATATTAATTTTAGAAGAAAAAATGCCCAAAAACGAACGCCAATGACCACGTGACGGCGTTTTCTTGCAGATTGGAGCGGGCCGCGCCGCAACATACAACCCGATTCAAACTTTATGACGGGTCGGAACATGAGGCGAGTCGCTGCGCAGTGACAAATTCACTTGTCATCGGGGTGAGGGGGAGAGATACTGCCCAGCGAGTAGCGCACTTCAGAGCTGCTATAAAATTTGAATCGGACTGTAACTCATTGCGAAAATCCTCATTCATCACTTTCGTTCAATTTCTCTGAACCAACGCAAATTACAGGCAGTCCGCACTGCAGTTTTTAGTATGAAAATGCGTTGCGCTGCGGCCCGTTGCGGCTGTAATTTTTTTTTTTTTTGTTTTATTTGTATTTGATATTGGTACCCGCCGTGTCTGTAAAGTATCGCAATTTAGCTTCTATAAAAATCTCCAAAAATGCCGTTTGAGTTTTCGAGGAAGGCAAAGCGGATTCTGTATTTATCAGGTGACAATCATGACAGGAACCAAGCAGGTTTCATATCATTGAAAGATATATGAGTGACGCCATTAAAACAATTGACTATCTAATCGGCATTCGCAACTTATTTACCAAAAATGTAAACAAATATGAGTTTATGGAAAAATAACTTTAATTCCTACACAATGAAGTTAAGTTTACGCTACAACTTCAAGCATTTTCATAACCTTTTCAATAGTGCTAGTCATTCTGAAATCAACCTAAATGGTATTTAAATAAAGTTGATATTTGTTTAACTTGAAATAACATCAATTTGAAACATGAGTTTGACTTTACATACGTTGTGTGGCGTGACGTGAGATAAAAATATAATCAGCCAATCGCATGAATTATAATTAGCCAGCTGTTGTTTTTTCAGTAATAACTATCTGACCAGCGAACTTCGTACGGCCTCAAAATCAATTGGAATGATAATTGATTTTGAGGCGTAATATTTATATTATCTTCATTATTATATACAATTTTTTCGTGAATTTTTCCCATGTTTTAAACAAAATCCAATTGAAATATTTGATGGCCATTTGCGACGTTGCCAACTTCCAGAGGGGCAATTCTTGTAATTTTAAGAACGTTCACAGTCTGATCTCAGTCTCAATCTGTCAAAAATACCTCTAATTTCCCTTTACATTTTTGACAAGTTTTTGACATTGATTGTCGCTGAGATGAGATTGCGACTAGATTTTAAACGTTTTTAATTACCGGAATTGGCCTTCAGAATGCGCAGCCGATCTCTTTTATTGACATTTCAAATCATTTAGCTACCCACCTATTGCCTAGTGACAGATACCTCACAAATTACTCCAACTCAAGTGTCAATGGTTCAAAGGGCTTGCCATTGCAATTAACCTCAAGGACGGTCCATATGAGATAGAACATCGCTGGCCCAAAAGACTGGCGAATACTACAGGGTCAAATTAAATTAGCTAGCGAAACTGCAGACGTGATAGGTATTGATATCTAAACATGAAAAAACAAAAAAAAGTATTTTGATTTTTTTTTGGTCAAAAAACTTAGGAAATTTGAAATTACGCGGGCTACATTAAAGAATGTCAAATACCCTGTGCCAGTATCTACTTTTAAACACATCTAAAATTAATATGTTTCATTTTTGAACCAATATAACTTCTAATTTATAATCGTTAAATACCATGTCCATAATATGTAATAGTTAAGGATTACTTATTATTCAACGTTTTCCTTCCTGTCTTATCGAGAATATTAAACAATTAAAATACCTATTTGCGGTCAAATTAAGTGTAAACGGAAAACATTATGGGTGAGATACCTGATGTAAAATTTTAATAAAAATGACATGTTGCTATAGTTGAAAATTCCTTCCAGAGATACTTGTGGCGAAACACGAGCGCGTTGTCGTGTGACGTATGTCAATGTCACTATCATAAGTGTCAAATTGATATAATTGATGCGCGCACGTGTAATGCAACAACTATGCATGTTCAGTATGTGGTTGTATGAATTTGAATTTTAGTATCACGTAAACAGGTATTAAAATTTATCAATTTAAGTGTCGTATTCAAAAAAATAAATACATACTTCTACGAACACGTGTGATATTTCGCTATCACCATTTAAATATTATATATTCATTAGGACCATAAAAATTAAAATATCGTGACTTTTTTATTACCTTTTATATTTACAATATTTCGTTTATGTTGGTGTTTAATGTTCGAAAAATATTAAGAACAGATTGTAACTTTCTTTTCAAAATACTAGAATTTACAAAATTCTTAATATTTTTACGCAAATTGCTAACTGCAAAGGCGCCAATTGAGAATTACTTGCTGTAAACTGACATTTTAAAATAAAAATTTCATCTTACAACTAGCAACGAAATGGCAAAGAACTCATGATTAAATCCTCCTTACCCTTTAAAATAAATTTTCATCCCAGCAACACTGAACACCTATTTTGAACTATAGCAACATTGTCGTTTCACCTTAAAATGCATACCTAGTTTAAAAGTTGGGCATTACACATGAAGCTGTGAGAACCTATGATAGAATTGTTGTGAATAAGGCACAAACTGCTTGTGCTTGATACCGAGCTTAATAATGCATCTGTAATAATATCTACTGCATGTGGGCATTTATTTCCGAAGCTTTATTAGAATATGACTAAGTAGTCCGTGAATTAAGACCACTTAAGTCACACGTATCGTATACTATTGTATGGCTCGTGCGACCTAAACCAGCAGTTAAGTCACGCTTTGCTATGTAAAAATGGACTACTTAAGTCACAGAAAAGCGTGACTTAATTGTGGGTTTAGATCACACAGTGCTATAGACATGATTTCGCCAAACTTTGTTATGCGTTAACAACCTTAATATTATAAAGTTGAGAGGTTTAAAGGGCAACAAATGTCTATGATTACGCTGACGTTTTAATAATTTCATACAACTTTTTTAAATGAGGACCTAAATGTCATGCTAAACATTTTGATTGACTGTTTTTCATAGTGAGACGGTACGTCAAATGTCTTAGCGACGGGTCATTCAAAACTAACAGAGTTTGGTGAAATTCGGCCTTATCCCTTAGGGTGGTTTCCACCAAAACGGAATGAAGAGATGTCTTGTAAACAACCAATAATAGGGGTCAAACTAAACGGACAGGTTTAGAAATAACGCAAGCCTATTGGTAGTTCAAGAAATGTCTTCTCTACGCGTTGGTGGAACGAATACTTAGTCCTTAAATGAATCATAATACTGGCCAGTAACTACTAAAATCTTGAGATTTCCATTCTTAAATTGTTAACATTTTGGTAAATTCTTTCTCTGAGTGAATTATTACTGGCCAGTATTTTATACTATCCTGGAATCGGTGAAAATGTCTTAGCTTATATAGCTAAGACATTTTCACCGATTCCAGGATTCAAAATGTCCAGGAAAATATATGCCCACATGCAAGTAGAAATAAATTACACAGGAACATTAAAAACTGTCGTTCTATGCATTATAGCAGTTTCATGACCTGCTTTTGTTTTTAGCTAAATTGTTATATAGTTTGACAATGTAAGCGATTTAAAAGAAATCATGTGATCGTCATCAAAATTGTAAAAAATCCCGTTTTTTATATTCCAGTCAAATGGGTACAAAGAGGAATGTGTCTCAAAAAATACCAAAAAATCTAAATAAAGGATTTCATACCGAGTTTGAGTTTTATTTTTAGATATTTATCAGCCGATCTATTGGGTAAAAATCTCACCGTGAAGACTTGGTGAAGTGAGCTTGAAGTAAGCTGTCAATAATAATTATTTTTTATTATTCATTTATTTAAACAGACAACAAGGATCCATAATGATAGTAATATCTTAAAGCTAGTGTTAGTAGGTAAAAAATATTATTATTAGATATTAATACACAGAAGATGGCCTAGTAGCTAGAAGCTTCTCACTTGGCCATCCTCTCTACTAAATGCCCCAAAAATGTCAAACCCTGGCGTCAGGTGTAATGCAGTTCACTGAGTTCACTACAGCAGAGTTTTTACGGTGAGATTTTTACAGAATAGCGCCACAGTGATACATACCTACACTTATACAAATTCACGCCTTCTTCCTTGGGGGCAGGCAGACATTACAGAACGCCACCTGCATACTCATTTTTCTTCATTTACGTTTGCTTTATTTTTAGATATTCCCAGTTTTAGGAACGTGTAAAGAGACCAACGCGATGACGAGTCACCCATCTATGAATGGTGACAAGAAACAACAAGCCTATATTTATATTAACAAGCAACGTGTCGTAAGTGAACTCTGAAAAAGACTTAGCCAAGATAGATCAAACCTGACTATGTAGTCATTATTTCATTATTACAAAAACTTGCATGTCCACTTTTAATAATTGTTGTTGTTTCTATTGTTATTATTTGCTTATACTCGTAGCTACAAAACCATGCAGCATGCCTAATTTTAATTATTTCATTGATTTTTGTTACTTGAATGTTGCAATTTTTTTTTCTAACGCTTATTCACACACACTTTCAGACAATCACACTGGCACAAATGTACACACCATTTTACATTATACCCACACAAAATATTTTCAAAATTTACAAATTCACGATCAAGACCGGTTGTTTTTAGAGGTGGTTCTCGCATTTCCTTAAAATACTCGTGTGACCCGCATGTTACTGGAAAAATAATAATATTAAGAATTCTGTACTTTGTCCCCTTAGTTTTAAGCCGTAACATTCGATAATTCAAACAATGTAAATGATATGTTAGATAATTTGGATAAATTACTTTTTGAAATGCGATAACATGTGACCCTGATGATTGTACCAAGCTGTTGCCCTCTAACACATGTTTGACTGTTTTATCCCAAAACATTCGCAGTGTAAATGCTAACTATGCGGGGCTTTTAACTCTATTACAAAGAATTGTGGTACGGTCTAGTGACGTTATTATTCTATCAGAAGGTTGGCTCTCCTACAACCCCGTCATTCCAATTCTGGAGGGATATGTTTCTCATAAGTCATCAAAAACCTTTAATCAGAATGACGGAGTAATTGTTCATGTCAATAGTTTATAAGCTAATGTGTAAGTTAAAGAACCCGTCGTATCTATAACAATTGATAAACACTGCAACTGGAAGGCTCACGTCAATAAAGTATGCAATAAAATAAATAAATTCGTGTACGTTCTATACGAACTCGCAAAAACGTCAGCACTAGAAACCGTATTATCTGCATACTATGGGTACGTTGATTCTGTGCTGAGATATGGTCTAATCACATGGGGTTACTCAACAGAAAGGCAGAGAGCGTTCATAGCACAAAAAAAATGCATCCGCGCAATAGCGGGAATACGCCCGTGGGAATCCTGCAAACCCTTCTTCAAAAAGTTCAAGATACTACCCTTTCCAAGTCTGTATATCTTTGAATGCGCCAAATTTGTTAAAATACACCCGGAGTTATTTAAAAAAGCTCATGAAATATTTCCAAAAAGTAATAGGCACAGGAATAGAATAGTTTTGCCCATAATTCCTAGGACCGCATTGTATAGCAAGAATAGCTATGTAATGTGTTGTCGCATATTTAATGCTATACCTAATAGTATTCAAGTCTTACCATTTAATAAATTTACAAGGTGTCTTAAAGTATGGTTAAGGGAAAACAACTTCTACTCAGTTAATGACTTATTTGATAAAAGGTTGAAGAAGAAATAATAACAGTCAACCCTCTGACATTCAGAATAGTATTGTTCAATTCTGGTCTTATCTTTTTTCTTTTATGGTGAGAATGTATTTAATATATACGTTACTACTAATGAATTGAATTATATTATTATTTTTAAATTACTCCTACTGATAATTTTAAACACAAATATTTGCATGTCACATTATTATGACTAAGTGTTATGGATCTGTATTATATATGTTAAGACCTAAATTGTACCAACGCTTACAGCAAATAAATTGATTTGATTTGATTTGATTTATCCGAAGCGAACTGTTTGACAGTCACGGTTGGAGCTGATATAGCCATAATTTCTGTGTACAGGCTCTATGCATTTAAAGATCCCTCAAAATTTATACAATCTATGGAGTGTTTTATGTGAGCTTAAATCGTTTAGACACATTGTAATTATGGGAGACATAAATATTGATATTTCACGCAATAATAAAGATGCATATATTCACTGGACTATTTGGATTTACTTAGCTCACCCCGGACTTTTCCCAGGACATGCGTTGGAAACACATGAATCTACATGTCTTGATCACGCCAATATAAAGACTTCTTTCCCTAGCACAATCATGGTGCTAGAATCCAGTTACAGATCACTTTGCAGTTTTACTCTCTTTGTCACTAAATAGAATCAAAACTCTACACTCAAATTACAAAAATAAATGAGGATAAGCTTACTAATGACATTAGCAACATAAGTTTCGATGCCGTCTATGCATCGAAAGATCCCAATTTGGCTACTAAATATTTAATGGAACCACTTTTCCTAGCTTTATCCAGGACCACTGAAACTATTTCAACTTCACGTAGACGCAGGCCGATTAAACCCTGGATTACGCAAGGATTACTAAAATGTATGCGCCACAGAGACAACTTGTATAAAAAGATTAGAACAGATCCGTCAAATGAATGAATGAAGGAAACGGCTAGCTGATATAATACATAGAGACCCTCGATCTATTTCGCTACCCGAACCTCAGAGGGAATCTTTTGCACTGCTTAGGACAAATGAACAAGAGGTGGAACGCTTAATCCTTTCACTTAAGAGTGATTGTGCAGTCGGCTGGGTCGGTATTTCCTCTAGTTTTCTAAAATGACATAAAAACATTATTGTACCTCCGCTGACGTATGTTGGCAACCTGAGCCTTGACTCTGGTGTTTTTCCTGACTGGTTCAGAAACTCAATTCTTCATCCTATTTTGAAATCTGGTGACCGTGATCGTGCCGAAAAGTATAGGCACTTAACAGTTCTGCCTGCGATGTCCAAGATACTGGAAAAGATAATAAATACAAGGCTGGTTGCATATTTAGAGGCACGCAATCTTTTGTCGATTAACCAATTTGGCTTTCGAAAAAATCTTTCTACTGCTGATGCTGTTCACAAACTGGTTAATAACATAGCTCAGAAACTTGACAACGGTAAGAAATGTGTTGCATTGGGCCTGGATCTCGCGAAGGCCTTCGACACAGTCTCGATTCCCATCTTAATATCTAAGCTCGAACGCCTGGGTATGCGACGTACCCAGCTATCCCTGTTTTTGAGCTATCTTACAAATAGGACACAGAGTGCCAAAATTGGAACCTACTCTAGCACCGATTTAAATGTAGCTTTTGGTGTGCCACAGGGCAGTATTCTTGGCCCCAGTTTATTTTTAATTTACGTTAATGACCTGTGTAGCCCCAGATTGCAAAGCGGTACAATATTTTCCTATGCGGACGATACAGCAGTTGTATTTGCGTCGGATGGCTGGGAAGAGGCATATCGCCTTGCTCAGAAGGGTTTCGATACATTCAGTGAATGACTTAAGAATAACTTGCTTACCCTGAACTTATCGAAAACGAAAATAATATTTTTTTCAATTCGAAATACATTTGTGTCAGTTACAAACTCACTAAACATGGCGGCCCAGTTGACAGCCTAATGGTAGTAACGATGCATGATCACTGTAACATTGAAAGAGTCACTTCGATAAAGTATCTTGGCATAGTGATTGATTCCAACCTAACATTCAAAGAGTAAATGATAATGATAAATGGTAAATGATTTTATTTTGTAAGTAGGTTTGTACAAACACTTTTACACGTCAATCATATTTTAAAACTAGATGAGGTCGGCGTTTCCTATCTGACTAGTCTGAGAAGAAAGGCCGAAACAAAGTCAGACGTCACAGTCTCTTTTAAAGTCCAGACATAATCTTGGTCAGATCATATGAAGACCATGTAGGTTGATGTCTGAGATGGTCTTTTGAGGACAGAACCACACAGATTGAGAGGACCTGTCCAGTCAGTGCACGCATATGTCAGAAATCGTGCAGCTCAACTCAAAACTTAAGGAGCTCAACGGTTCGACGAACAATACCAAAGACAGGACATTTGGGTAGGCCACATTAATTAGTCAAACTGCCAGACCATGACAAAAACTAACAGAACAGAGAGAACAATAAAAAATAAAAATGACCCACATAGTCTTCACATTCACAAAAATTAAAATAATAGAATACTTTACAAAGTAAGCAAATGTCATAGTATATATCAAATTCATTAATGTCAAAATGTATATAAAAAAAAAAACAACAAAACAAAATAAAAACATTCAATATGTAAAAATTGGAAGCAGCTTAATCCCAAGCTTTTTTGTCCTCGATATAAGCCTTAACGGTATAAAAGGCTTTCTGGCACAACTTACGTTTAATGAATGATTTGAATTTATTAAGGCTTAGATCTTGAACGGGGCTTGGAACTTTGTTGTAGAAGCGTATACATTGGCATCTGAACGAGCCACCTATTTTCTTGAGCCTTGTTGTAGGTACAACAAATTTGTGTTTGTTTCTAGTATTTATATCATGTATATCACTGTACTTTTTAAACAATTTTATATTTTTATGGGCATATAAAAGATTTTCATAAATATACTGAGAAGGCACAGTCATAACATTAATTTCTTTAAATTTTTCTCTGAGCGAGTGTCTCGGACTCAATTTATAAATTGATCGAACAGCTCGCTTCTGTAAAACAAAGATAGTCTGAATATCAGCGGCATTACCCCACAATAGAATACCGTACGACATTACACTATGAAAATAGCTAAAGTACACTAAACGGGCTGTCTCTATATCAGTTAAATTACGAATTTTTCTAACCGCGTATGCTGCGGAGCTTAGCTTTTTTGATAATTTATCTATATGTGGACCCCACTGAAGCTTAGCATCCAAAGTTATGCCCAAGAATACTGTGCTGTCTTCAGGATTCAATTCTTCGCCCTTTATCAACACATTGGTTTTCACCTGCCTAACGTGAGGTAGCGTAAACTTAAAGGGTTAATATTATGACGGTACCTTGCCAATTCATTTATGAAAATATTATGTATGTAAGAAAAAATCAACATCTTTTTAATAAAATAAGTGATAGACATAATTTTAATACTAGAAATAAAGATAAATTAGATCAACCTTTTTTCAGATTATCTAAAGTACATACATCTTTTATGGGGTACTGTGTTAAATGTTACAACAAAATACCTTGTGAAATATTGCAATTAAATGAAAGAAAATTTAAAACTTACATTAAAATTACACTTTGTAAGCAAGGATATTACAAATTAGAGGATTATATCCAAGATAAGAATGCTTGGAAACATGCTGGTCCTGCTCCATAGGACAATCTCTAGAGTCTAGACAAAATCAAACTGGTTGCTAATGTAATTGTATAATTTATTCTTTTTTTTTATTCTCTTTGACATTGATTTACATTCTGTAATTACTTAAAGTCACCTGGACTTATTACTCCTTATTATTTATTTATGAAAATAGTCTACTTTTGGAATGTTTGTAAATATGTGAGCACCATGTACCTATCACATAGTCAATTTATATGTCATGGTTTCATTAATTCATTTTAATTATTTTTTTTACCTATTGTGGTATAGTAATTTTATGTTTAGGTGCATCGTCTTCACATATAATTATATAATTAATGTATGCAAAATATTGTAAAACATTTTAAAAGAGTAACGGTGGAGTTTCTTGCCCATTCTTCTCCATACGAAAACTACCTTTTGGAAGGGGCGACTAGAATCAATTTAATTTTAATTTTGACGTTCAAAAGTGCCTTTTATGTGCCTATTTGAATTAAATGATTTGACTTTGACTTTAATGCATTTGGTTTTTTTCTCGTTTAAAAGTAAATTATTAACATTGAACCAGTGGACTACTTTAGAGATCGCGGTATTTACATCGTCAGTAACCTGCTGCTGACGTTTAAGTTTAAACAAAAGTGAAGTGTCATCCGCAAACAACACTATATCATGATTATCCTTTATGAGGTACGGCAAGTCATTTATATAAATAAGAAACAAGAAAGGGCCAAGAATTGAGCCCTGTGGGACTCCCATTGTTACTATAGATCCGGGAGATCTTTTTCCATTTACATCAACGCTCTGAATCCTCTTACTCAAGTATGAGGTAAGAAGATCCAGAGCAGTGTTCCTGATTCCGTAGTGGCGGAGTTTCCTTATTAAAGTTTCGTGAAGAACGCAATCGAATGCCTTGGACAAATCACAAAAGATGCCCAAGGCATCGCATTTATCTTCCCAAGCATTATAAATATGTCCTAAAAGTTCAACACCGGCGTCAGTAGTTGAACGACCCCTTGTAAAACCAAACTGTTTGCTATGTAATAATTTATGTTTATTAAAAAATCTTTGCATTTGATCTAAAATTAATTTCTCAAAAATTTTACTAAAGGTAGGTAGTACAGAAATAGGTCTATAATTTGTAGGGTCTGATGTACTACCTGATTTAAACAAAGGTATTATTTTACTATTTTTCATGAGGTCAGGAAACTCCCCACTGTCAATACAACTATTAAAGATAAGAGCTAGAGTAGGTGCTACAATTTCAATAATAGACTTAGCAACTTCTACAGAATTACCCCACAGATCTGCAGTCTTTTTAACATTTAATGTGTGAAAGGTTTTAATTATATCTCTACAGGTACATAATAGTACATAATACACCTATCAAATAGAGTGTGCAAACTAAAGTACATTTTTAAACAACTATGCCAATCAGCAGATACTGTTGTCATGAAAATGACTTATCTGGCACTGTGTCAATCAATTTTGGTTTATTGTGTCTCGTCCTGGGGTTGGGCAGCGAAATCTCACTATATTCAGATCGTGCGCAGAGAGCGGTTCTTAAGGTGTGCTGTTTCAAGCCAAGACTTTATCCCACCTTCAAGCTCTATGAATATTGTCAAGTCCTTTCGGTTAGGCAATTGTTTGTACTGGCCACTGCTACTGCTAAACAACATGCTATTTCGACAAACCAATAACACTTTGTCTGACCTGGCGACCACTAGACTAACGGGGCAGTCGAATAAGGAGGAGATATTTTTAGATATTTCCGAATGACATTTGCTTACTTTGTTAAGTATTCTATTATTTTAATTATTGTGAATGTGAAGACTACGTGGGTCATTTTATTTATATTATTTTTCTCTTTGTTCTCTTAGTTTTTGTCATGGTCTGGCAGTTTGAGTAATTAATGTGGCCTACCCAAATGTCCTTTCTTTGGTATTGTTCGTCGAATCGTTGAGCTCCTTAAGTTTTGTGAGTTGAGCTGCACAATTTCTGACAAATGCGTGCACTGACTGGACAGGTCCTCTCAATCTGTGTGGTTCTTTCCTCAAAAGACCATCTCAGACATCGACCTACATGGTCTTCATATGATCTGACCAAGATTATGTCTGGACTTTAAAAGAGACTGTGACGTCTGAGTTTGTTTCGGCCTTTCTTCTCAGACTAGTCAGATAGGAAACTCCGACCTCATCTAGTTTTAAAAATATGATTGACGTGTAAAAGTGTTTGTACAAACCTACTTACAAAATAAAATCATTTATCATTTAATGAACGTGCACTGAGACCAACGCGATGTGGAGTCATCCTTCGATGAATGGTGGCAGGAAAGTTTGCTATGGGCCCTGAATCCCTTGTTCACAAACTAAACTAAATTTAAGTTCAGTGCATAATTTTCTTTCTATTTCATTAATAAAAGGACAGAAGATAAATATTAGTTTAGTCCTGTTAAATTAGTCAGCGCCTGACGTAAATTGACGTATTTTTAGTAGCCAATTTTTTAATCACGTCTAACTTGTCTATGGAGTATCTTTATTTGACAGGACTAAACTAATATTTATCTTCTGTCCTTTTCTTAATGAAATAGAAAGTTGTTCCCTGTCGTCAGAAGCACGAAAGTCTGACAACCATTCGTACACACGGCTACACATCAAGCTATACATTTCCAGTTTTAGCTGACCTCACATTGTATAGGTTTTTCGTACAATCAGAAGTCAGCTTATACTGGTTATGTATAGCTTGATGTGTAGCCGTTCATACGAAGAGTACCCAACAACCCAACAATCCAGTTATTGGGATTACCCAATAACTGGGTTGTGGAGGTCAGAAAGGCAGTCGTTCATGTTAAATTAATTAAGTAATATTCAGCTGCATCCGGTTAGACTGGAAGCCAACCCAAACATACTTCGGAAAAGTCTAAGCAGATGATGAACCTACATAGCGACACCTTAGAGTGAAAACCTCGAAGGTGTAAAATAGGTAACTTTTCAGGAGGAAGAAAAAACTGCGTACTGTAAAATTTTTGTACGGCGTCTTTACAAACATGAACAGTACTTACCTTCTTTCGAAAAACACTAAATTATACAGCTACAGCAGGATAAACTCAAGTAATTAATTTTCGAATGAGAAACGACACGTTCGTTGCAAGGTATTCACGCCAAACTGACAGATGCGAGTATACGAGGTTCTCATTTAGTGTCATAGATGGCGCTATGAGTATCGAATGAATAAATGAGTAGGATCAGGATGTGCGTTGCGAGGTTTTCTTTCTAGAAACGCAATAAAATAAATTTGAACAAAAATGCATTCCCGAGGTTTTCACTCTAAGGCGACGATAGGTAAGAGTATACAATGTGTAAATTATTTCCAGTGAAGCGTTGGTTCTGCGTCATTATGTATTTAATGCATGTATTACATAGACACAATACCTAGGTACATAGTTTGTTGAGAGGATGAGTGAAAGGCGACTAACAAAGGGTATTTACGAGGCAGATGTGAGTGGAAACGCCGAGAGCGGACCCTAGTAGGACATATAGTGACCTTTTTAGTGATGTTCTTCAGAAAGATCAGGGGGCCTACTCCGAATTAGTATCGGCCGTTTCCTGCTACGAAGTTACTATTTGGTTCGGTCGGTTCCGATCCTACACTCCTACACTTTCGAATATTGACTATGGTCCCGACTCAACTGAGCCGATCCGAACTTTTTTCGCATTTTTCAATAATATTCGGTTCGGCCACGTGTCGGTCCGATCCGAACATTCGCACTTTGCACTTCGGAGTAGGCCCCCAGGTGCGAAGTACTCGCAACCGGCGCATGACCGGCGTACGACAACGTGTATAACCCGAGGGGCAATTCTCCTAATTTTAAGAACGTTCACAGTCTGCGAGGTGATTGCGTGACAAACTAACAGTAGCAATCGCTTTCATTTTGATAGTTCAACAACATTCTTTGCGGTAGGCAGTCGCTCCGTGTAAAATACTGGTATTCAGCTGCATCCGGTTAGACCAGAAGCCGATTCAACATAGTTGGGAAAAAGCTAGGCAGATGAAGTCGCATAGCAAAATTCGTATAGACGCCAGCAGGTCAAGCTACCCGAAACTGTCAAATTTTCCCAATCAGCCTTGAACCTTAATGCTTTAGCGATAAAGTTTAAAATCTATTAAAGACATTTGACAGATTGTAGTAGCTTGATGTGCTGGCGTCTGTACAATCAACTCAGCTTGTCGTAGTCCACTGCTGGACAAAGGCTCTTTAGCTCTCCCAGGTTGCGCCACAACAGCCTGTCCTCCGCCTTCCGCATCCAATCAGTCCCAACCACTTTTTTAAGGTCGGTAGATGTAGCTGTTGGGCGTTCCACACTACGTTTGCTGATACGCGGTCTCCACTCCAGGACTCGTCTGCTCCAGCGGCCATCAGTCCTTCGACAAACATGGCCAGCCCACTGCCACTTCAGCTTACTCTGCAAGCTATGTATGCATAATGTCTCATACTTATCAGCCTTTTATTCGGACAAACATAGAGAGAAGTCGTCAGTCTCGTATTTGGCGTTTGTTTGTGTTCTATGTCCCGTTTGCTTCGCCGGCCATCGGTCCTTAGACAAACATGTCCAGCCCACTGCCGCTCTCTGCAAGCTCTGCCAAAATTCGCACATACCATTAAAATTATTCATGCTAGGGCCCGGTTCTTATAGAAGCAGTAAACAAAAACATTAAAGTATGTCATATTTAATTAAACAACAAGGTTAATTGTTAATTGCGCATGTCAAAGGGCTGGCAGACGTGCAGTAATGCAGCTAATTGAATAGTCGACACCTGTAACTGAGCGGTGCGTTGTTCTACGTGAAGGACGGTTGCTACGCTATATGAGTCACACAGGATATCAGGACACATTTTTTTGTACAGTTTATGTTGCTGAACGGACATATAAGACTGAAACGATAAGCATACGTGAAAATAAGAAAATAATAAATATGTGATAATAAGGTTGATATTTTTTTTATCCTTGTAGCCAAACGGGTGAATACAACCATCAAGATTATATTATCCAGAATTAAGAAGCAATGCAGATAAATATACTTACTACTAACGAAAAGAAGGTGGGTACAAGAAAGGCTGTGAAAAAAAAGTCACTGCATTACCTTGCTTTTTGGGAATAAGGAAGGTTAACAAATTTTGGAATACAGGTGATTTTATGTTTTGAACCACGATAAGAGCAGCATATGTATTTAAGATGTTGCAGCGCGTCTTGTCACAAAGGAACCAATAACTTCTGAGACAGCGAAAAACATCGCTTTGCATAGCACGCTCGCAGCAACCACTCACCTAGGACATACCCAACAAACCTGTCTTGAATGCTAATCACCGATCACAGGTATCGTTGACATTTGGATACATCATTATTTATGACGTCTGGTCCGCATGTCTGTCACTTCCCTTGGGGTTTGTTATGTCTGCTAAGGAAAGGTATTATCATAATGACATAATATGATCCATGGAATTATGTATGTATTATGAATGCCGCATGAATTGACTGGCTCCTTGAATTTTTTTTTTACAGCAGGCGGGTCCAGAATCATGCACTGAATGCATGATAACAGAGGGTAATTCTCGTAATTTTAAAAACGTTCAATATCTAATCGCACTCTTATCTCAGCGACAAACAAATGTCAAAATGTAGGGAAATTAGGAGTATTTTTTGACAGATTGAGACAGATCAGACTGTGAACGGTCGTAAAATTACGGGAATTGCCCCTCTGATCTGTCTGAATCGGTCAAAAATACCTTTATATTTTAACAAGTTTTGACATTGGCGCCGATTCCCTTGTTCACAAACTAAAGTAAATTTAAGTTCGATGCATCTTTTTCTTTCTATTTAATTTAGAAAAGGACAGAAGATAAATATTAGTTTAGTCCTGTCAAACTAGTCAGTGCCTGACGTAAATTGACGTATTTTTAGCAGCCATGTTTTTAATCACGTCTAATCTGTCTATGGAGTATCTTAATTTGACAGGAGTAAACAAATATTTTATCTTCTGTCCTTTTCTTAATGAAGTAGAAAGAAAAAGATGCACAGAACTTAAATTTAGTTTAGTTTGTGAACAAGGGAATCAGGGCCATTGTCGCTGAGATGAGATTGCGACTAGATTTTAAACGTTTTTAATTACGAGATATGGTCTTCAGTTTGCGCGTCGATGTTTCTTCCACCCTGTCTGTTTGTCCGTTACATTTTCAAGGCTTTCCATGTCTGGCCTCGGAAAGCACGTTAAGCTGTTGGTCTTGCGCCTGATCTCTCTCCGGTCGTGTCCGATTGTCGACCCATCATCGGACTCTGAGAGTGAGGGAAGAGAGAGTGCACCTGTGTTTGCGCACACACTTGTGCACTATAATATCTCCCGCGCCGAAGGCAGGTCTCCTTTCAGATTGGCCGCGCCGTGGCCGAAATCCTAGCTGGAGGACTATTAGTTTCTACAACATCCTGCGTTAAAAACAGCAGTGTTATTGAGTAGTAATTTCGTGCACACACGACTCACGTTGGGTAGTAGCAAAGCTAGATATCGTGATAACTAATCTAGGTCATTTGATTACCTATTGGAAATCTCATGGCCTACATATTATTCTGTTTGGTTTTTGTCTATTGCTGCTTGTAAATGGCCATTTTTTGCACCTCATCATAATCTCCCTAGCCTTTTTCCAACTATGTCGGGTTCAGCTTCCAGTCTAATCGGTTGCAGCTGAATACCAGTATTTTATATAGAGCGACTGCCTATCTGGCCTCCCAGTTACTGGGAAATACGATACCCCTTGATAAACTTGGCTGTCAGACTTTCGGGTTTTTTTTTTGCACCTCTATCTTTCAAATCAAACCACTGTTTCTTTTTTGAAGTCGGCAAAGATGGTAATGTCTTGTGTAGGCATCGGGGTGCTCAGCAATTTGTTTCACATTGTTGACTAGCTGTTGCCCACGACTTCGTCTGCGTTTTAAGATGAAAAGCCTATAAATGTCCTTCTCCAAGTCTCAGGCTTCCTATCTGTCAAATTTCGTAACAATCGGCTGTGTCGGGAGACAGAGTTACTTTCTCTTTTTACCCGACTGCACGACAGTAAAGACAGGGTTATGTTCGTCATGCGTATGTATCTTTGTTTGTGGGATTCTATAAAACCTCGAAGCATCTCAACGGCTGGATGGTTTTTGATAAATAAGGAGTCTTATCGACAGGTCGCGCGATGGTGTAACCAAAATGGCGGATTTTAGACGTCAACATGTAATGGTTTTTTTAGTAGAGGAGAATGATATTTGAAGATTTTAAACTGGATTTATGTTTTCCCCTTCTCTCAACCAGTTTTATTCTCTCACCAAACAACTCCCAAATTGGTTAGCAATATTGCAGCCTCGACATTATTTGTCAACGTAACGTGTTGTTTATTCGGAAACCCCGCGCATGACGTATGCGTTATCAAAGGCAGACGCGTGCGGACCCAGACGTACTTGCATGAAGTCACATGGTCTGCCATGCGTGATTAATGAATGATGTCGTGCCTACTCAGTAGGTACTGGCTGGTTCACAGCTGTTTGTGCTTGTGGTCTAGTGTGTGTGACCGTCTTTTGTTATTGTCTTTTAAAATAATGAGAGAAGCAAATTATGGGAAGAAAAGCATCCACCACCTCCCGACTTCGTTAAACCCCAGGAACATTTGCCTCTCGGCCGTGATCTGCAGTGGCCTATATGGAAAGCTCTCAATCGATTGCGTACCCAAGTAGGACGCTGCAGACACAACTTTGTCGAAATGGGGGATTCTGACCCATCCAATACCCAGTGCGAGTGCGGTGCCTCTAATCAGGACCATGCCCCACTTGCTGGAGTGCCCTAAGTGCCAGTTCACCTGCACCTTGGATGGCTTAATGAATGCCACTGATGCTGCAATCAACGTGGCCACCTAATGGGCTACAACAATATAAAATATCAAAGAAGAGTACTATCGACACGAAAAGAAGAAGTTTTAAACTTAAAAACGACCTTATGGGAACTTCTCGTATTTTTAAGAACGTTCACAGTGATCTCAGTCTCAATCTGTCAAAAATACCTCTAATTTTAATTTAATAAAATAAATACGAGCTTATTTTACACCAAAGTATTTTAAACCATCGAGCCATTTCAGAGTTTCAAATTTTATATCGACAAAGTTTAAGTTCTAATTACAAAGACTTATTTTAAACCCGAGTCTAAGTTGTCAATTTTATATTAAGAATTTTACGTTTCTCGGAATAAAGTTCAAAATACAGTAACCTTAGAACTGGTTTTGTAATAAAACGGTTTTCATTTATGAAAAATTCATACCATTTACGAGCAGTGCGGTGGCCCAGTGATACCTTACGGTCGCGACTTACAAGTTATAGGTCGTAGGTTCGAACCCAGACAGGCGCTTTACTTTGTGTAAAGTATTTCATCACCACTGCTCTCAACGCGGCCGTTACCATTGAACATTTACTGCTCTCACTTGGTTTGAACTTTTGAAGGGTAGGACAAAATGTAGGTAATGGGTATTGTTGGTGTAAAAGACAAATAGGTTATCATACAGATTTCTGAATTTAAAATCCTTCTTTCTTACCTAAGATGACCCACTGACCTCAGACATCCTCAGACAAGGATGCGAAATGAGGAAGGAGTGCGTCCTTCCTTCTCAGACTTAATAAACATAAAATTAAACTCACTGAACAGTGTTCACTATGTTTTGTTGTTTTTTTATTGTTAACCACAAATTCATGGCTAAAAATAAGGCTACTTACTATTAATAACTAATTACTTATTACTCAATCCGCAAGTAGACAAATATCTCACCAAGCGTTTTAGTGGTTCCTCCAACTGAACTCCACTGTCCATTTAGCAATATACTGGACTAATACAACGTAATTTGCGCTTTTATCATTAGATTCAAGAGTCATCATCTAGAGTCTAGAATTCTAGATGATGGGTTCCCAAACAGTGAGGCGCGCCCCACTTAGGGGGCGTAGTGCAAGGGTGGCAGCTGTAATATATATATACGAGTATGTACATAGAAAACGTTTCATTATACTTATTGCTGTAAAATGTGCTTAAAATGTTCTTCATAGGTCGACAAAATAAGTCTTCCTAATTCTGTATGAATGATCAAAAGATAATCGAGCTCATCCGAGGCGTGGTGATAAAATTTTCAAGCTTCTTCGATCGCTCTTGCATTCTAAGTTCTCTTATGTATGTTATAAGGTTGGGAAACCTTGCTCTAGAAGAACAAGAAACATTGTTCAAAATGTGCACTTATTTATTTATTGATAGATAATGAAAACGGTACTATACCAATTAACATACATATAAAAACAGAAAAACATACTCACTTATTTGATATTGACAAATCTGTTGTATACAGGGTGGTAGGGACATCGACGTGCAACCTGCACGTCGATGTTACTTACCATGGATTTAGTACATGATTCTGAACCCTCTCGATGAAATCTTTTTGTATTTTTTTTAAATCAGCTGTAAGTATACATAAGTATACATTTTAACTGCGTAGGTGTTGCAATTTTCCATGAAACAGCAGATTTTTTTATACTTAACTGTTGATTTTTATCCTAGAGGGTCTAGAGCAGTGGTTCCGAACCTTTTCAATACTGTTACCCCTGTGATCTATGTGGAAAACTGATTTTACCCAAGATTCAAAATGATATCAAAACAAACAATACAAGCAAATATAAACATCTTAATTAATCAACAAATTGCACAACTGCTTTACAATTTTTACATATTTATACGTATAAATTACCTACGGATTAATAATACTTAGTAACATTTACTAGTAGTCACAACTATTAATATTTAACATAAAAAAACTTGTGAATGTTGGCTCAGTGTGACGGTTGGTACTGTTTTGCATTCACAAGTTTTTTAATGTTAGGTTTTGTTTCGCTTAAAGCGCATCTTAAGTCATGTTCCACATTCAGACGATTTCTGGCTTTAGTTTTTAGTGACACTAAAGCAGAAAATCCGATCTCACATCTGTAGGTGGTAGCAAATGGTACTAACATTTTTAAAGTTCTTTTAGCTAAAATAGGATATTCGGCACTTGATTTGAGCCAAAATGTGCTGAGATCGTAATTTTGAAATTCTACTTTCAAAGTACTATTCTCGCGTAATCCAAGAAATTCCACTTTTGCCGCCACATCTTCGTCTCGAATAATGTCATCATCAGTAGAAAACGGTCTTAATATCCAAGAGTACGATTGACGATTATCTAAGTCCGGAAAATACTACTTCAGCGAATCTATTACTGCAGATAAATGTTGAATCACAGAATTTTTAAACGTGATTTCGTTTGGTTCGGTATTTACCAATTGCTCACACAGTTGTGTAAACATCGACATATTTTACTATTATAATAATTAGGTTCTTTGTTACCCCCGCGAAATAGCTGATTTACCCCCGTGGGGGTAATTACCCCCAGGTTAGGAACCCCTGGTCTAGAGGGTGCTGAATAGGGTAGTTGCCTGGGTAAAAAAAAATTATTATTATATTTAGTCCGTCAGTTAGATTATCGAAAAATAATGGACACGTATTTTTTCTTTTGTCAATCAAACAAAAAACGACAAAGATAAAGCGCGTGACTTGGGAGTGGGTGGGTGGTTTGAGAGTGGATTCGTGAGGCCACTTGCTTGCAAAAGTGTCGCAAGTAAGTGACGTCACGCGGAACTTTAACGGACGATATCTTCATCATTTTTTATATAATTGACAAAAGAAAAAATACGGGTTCAATATTTTTTGATAACCTAACTGTCGATGGACTAATTAGATTTTTTTAGGAAAATAGCCTATTCATGGTAACAGGTTGCGCGCCGGTGTCCTAGCCACCCTAATATAATTTAATTAAAACTAAAATGGACTTAGGGTAAACTGAACTTGAATGTTATTGGCACGTGCCTGTGATTGTAGAAGAGTGTAACCTATTGGGCAAACCTGACACAGGTGTAAACAAGTCACGACACATGCATGTCCAATCTACTCTGAATGAATTAACGAACATCAGTCACATACCAACCGCCACGTGTATTCTTATCTGCACTTACTAACACGAACATATAGCTAAATACCTTCGATAGTATGTTGGTCGTTATCTTGCCGCCATCGACAAGTAATAGCGCCATGTTTTTTATTTTATTTTTTATAGCTTTGAAAGGCAGCAGGCGGCTCATGTTCAGCTATGCTCGGAGTCTCTTTTAAGGATAAAATCAGGAATGAAATTATCCGGAGCTACCGACATAGTTTGTGGAGTAAGCAAACTGAAGTGACAGTGTGCTGGCCATGTCTGTCGAAGGACCGATGGCTGGTGGAGCAGACGAGTCCTGGAGTGGAGACCGCGTATCGGCAAGCGTAGTGTGAGACGCCCCCTAGCTAGATGAACGGACGACCTAAAGAAGGTGGCTGGGGTAGACAGGATACGGAAGGCGGAGGACAGGGTGTTGTGACGCAGTCTGGGAGACGCCTACGTCCAGCAGTGGACTGCGGTAGGCTGAGTTGATTGAGACGGCTCACTGTTAAGTGGACACCTCGCATAATCAGCCTATAATATTCTCTCTGCTGGGAGTCTGGGACACAGGCTCCTCTCTGTGAGCAGGAGTGGACCGTAATCTACCACGCGGCCCCAGTGGTATGTCACATGTCTTGATTTTGATTTTTGGTTCTAGGTCATGCCGTTTTCCTCACGATGTTTTCCTTCACCGCGCTGTTGAAATATTTTACACAAAGTAAAGCGCCTGTCTGGATTCGAACCGACGACCTAAAACTTGAAGTCGCGGCCGTTACCACTTGGCCACCACTGTTGCACGTGGACACCTGCAACATTGCAGACACAAAGCTAAAAATGGTCTCATGATGATCATCATTGAGAGAGGGGCTCCTGCCTAAATAACAACAGCCACACGGGTCGATCGACGGTTAAGCTACGCTTGATCATAAATTACACACCAAGAAGAGGTCTCCGTGCCTCGGAAAGCACATTAATAACCCGTTGGTTCCAGTTGTCATTTGTAGATCTTTGACAGTCGTTACGGGTCGTCAGAAGCCCGAAAGTCTCACGACCAGTCTTACCAAGGGGTATCGTGTTATCCAGTGACTGGGTTGTTGAGGTCAGATAGACAGTCGCGCCATGTAAAATACTGGTAGGTATTCAGCTGCATCCTGTTAGATTGGAATCCAACTCAAACATATATATAGTTGAGAAAAAGCTAGGTATGCGAGATGACGTCTTTTGTGAAACTAGCAATGTTAATAGACTTTAGTCGGTGACCGTATCAGGAAATCTTTTGTAAGCGGTTTTGTTAGACAAAGGACAAAAAACAAGTTTCTTATCTTTATGTAGATACATATAGGTGTATTTCAAGGTCACTATTGTCATTCATTATCTATAGTAGAGTGTAGTTTACTGTGGAGTGTTTCAGTAAGCATAGGATTTTGACAGGTACCTATTGTTTGATGTTTAGATAGTTACGGCAAAGTGACATCATTTCATTATAAATTTATGTTAGAATAAAAGTCAGACGAACGTCTAGCTAAACTGTTGCTAAGTAGGAAAGTTACTTTAAGGCGACGGCGTCAGGGTAGTCAGTATCAGGTTGTATGTTGATCTAAATATCATTCGCGGCCGTAACAAATATTTATTTATAGAATTATAATCATAAAAATCATCAATACATCTCTCTAAGTTCATATTACCCTATTGAATGAGTATTTCGTAACTCAAGGAGTTGTATGGCTGATTCTAATGAATAAAATTCTGTAAAGCCATATTTGTTAGGTACGGTCGGGAATCATATTTTAATTACCATGCAACCTGACACTGACCTGAAAATTGCAGAAAATGCAAGTAAATATGAATTTTGCGGGCTAAATTAGCGCACCTCTATAATATATGAAACCAAAAGTAATTTATTCAAATTAGGCTGAGAATCAGCACTTTTTGATCGTCAAAATTATATAAGACAGTCCCCAAAACGCCCGCCCGTCACCACTTCCGTGCCTTAGCGCAACAAACTCCTCGGTACGCAAATTGCCTATATGTAGTGATGATTCATGAAATTGATAAGACTTGGTACAAAATAAAAATAATATGAGTAACTACATGATATTTCAAAAGTTTTAGTGGGACAGAAAACCTACAACAACATTTTCGGTAGAAAAACGCCACGGAGTAACCTATCTGCCGATCATAAACAGCTGTTTACTTCCACGCTCACCATCTTGAATTTTGTCAATTAAATCGAATTCGATTTTGGAAAGTGTCAATTGACGCACTTGATAGAATCGATTTTGATTAATCACCTTTCAAATTCATACGATTCTATGATTGCTTTGTAGAGTAAACTGAAAGAGTGAAGAATATAAATGTTGATGGATGCAGAGGGAGAGGAAGGCCAAAATAAAGACGGATGGATTGTGTAAGGAATGAATGAAAGAGAAGGGAGTGAATGATAGCGTGACGGTTGAGAGGGAAGAGTGGAAGAAGAAATCGTGTTGCGCCGACCACAAGTAACATGGAACAAGTGCAGGAAGATGATGATGCTGATGAGTAAGCTGGCTGCTGTCTTTGCCGAGGATACGAAAGCGTTACAAAATCGCATAAAAATGGACCTGAAATTAAACATTTTTGTTTGTATTTTGCTAATCTATCTATTTTTTTTTATTATTATTAGTCATTAATTTCCCACTTCCAAAGGGCAAAGGCCTACCTACTCTCTTTTCACATTTTGCTCTGTCCAGAGCTACCAAGCAGCTCATTCGGCCATTTCAGTGTGGGCCCGCGCCGCGGCCGCGATGTCCCGCGACACACCAGCCCCAGCAGTCTCGACATTCATACCGATCGCTTTACGACCGAATTCGGTCGCAAAGTACCAATTTGACAGGTGAAATGTATGGAGTGACAGGACTTTGCGACCGAATTCGGTCGTAAAGCGATCGCTATGAATGTCGAGACTACTGGGGCTGGTCGTAAGTTTGGCCCATATCATTATACCTACTTACTTAAAATAATCGCGTTAAGCCGTTGGTCCCGGCTGTCATTCGAAGATCTTTGACAGTCGTTACGGGTAGTTAGAAGCCCAAAAGTCCAACCAGTCTTCCGAAGGGGTATCATGTTACCCAGTTAATGGGTTGTGAAGATCAGATAGGCAGTCGCTCCATGTAAAATACTGGTATTCAGCTGCATCCGGTTAGACTGGAAGCCGACCCCAACATAGTTGGGAAAAGGCAGGTAGATTGATAGAGGTAATCGTAAGAGAATGATTTTATATCGTCATGATGTTCCTAAAAGGGACTGTGACTTCTGAGTTTGTTTTGGCCTTTCTTCTCAGAAACGCCGACCTAATCTAGTTTTTAAAAAAATATGAATGATGTGTAAAAGTGTTTGTATGTACAAACCTACTTACAAAAATAATATCATTGCATTAACCTATTGTTAAGCTGTACTTTATCTATGTAATAGTTAGCGTACATATCTACCTACTTTATTCTTGATCCAAAAATAGCGTCAATAGAGTACATTTCCTCATTCACGCGTTTGGTCTGACGAGGTTAGTTTTGGTCACACAATACTTGCTGATGTATTTTCCGGCCTGGGTTGACAACCTTGGGTACGGGTTCACAGATATTACTTTCATTGTCATACTAGCTTCTGCCAAAGACTTTGTCGGCGTGAAGATTCTTGTTTTTACATAAAATATATCTTATGACACTCGGGGTCACTGCAGCTTCCCATTAGTGAAAAAAATTTCAGAATCCGATCTGTAGTTCCGTAGATTTCCCCCTATATACAAACTCACTACTTACCTCTTTATAATATTAAAAAGTATAGATAGGTAAAAACAACAATTTTATGGAAGCCAAGAGAGGTCGACCCCGGAAAAGTAGATATACAGACGCCAGCAGGTCAAGCTACCCTAAATTGTCAAATTTTCCCAATCAACCTTGAACCTTAATGCTATAGCGATAAAGTTGCAAATCTATTATAGAAATTTGACATTTGCTTGTATTTTTGCATAGCTTGATGTGCTGGCGTCTGTACAATGAAAAGTAAAATAAATGTAAGTTTCCAAATTCAATAGATATCCTGAAACATTCTAATTTCCTGTTCGTAGAGACACAAAAAAAGAGGAGGAATTGGTAGTGGTTTTTTTCTGGTTGGTCGTCAACGTACCAACTACCAACAGGAAATCCATTCATTCAGAACTGTCAAAAGGTTGATGACCCAGGTATCCTGAAACTGTCTAATTTATTGTAAGAAGCACAAAAAGTGAGTAAGAATTACTTTTGTTTCTGGTTGGCCGTCAACGTACCAACAGGAAATTCATTAATTCAGAACTGTCAAAAGGTTGATGACTCAGGTGACCGCGAATTAGTTACTTACCGAAAGCGAACACAGCCGCGCAGCGATGAATACACCATGCATAGTGCATTACGTTACACACTGCGAATGTTTTATTATGTCATAATGTGTCGAGGGGGCCCGTGGCTAAAGAATAACAGCCGCACAGGTCGACAGGTTAAGCAACACTTGCCGCGGTTGGTCTGTGGATGGGTGACCATCTTTACATACCGAGACCCCTCCGTGCCTCGGAAAGCACGTTAAGCCGTTGGTCCCGGCTGTCATTCGTGGATCTTTGACAGTCGTTACGGGTAGTCAGAAGCCCGAAAGTCTGACAACCAGTCTTACCAATTGGTATCGTATTACCCAGTAACTGGGTTGTGGAGGTCAGATAGGCTGTCGCTCCATGTAAAATACTGGTATTCAGCTGCATCCGGTTAGACTGGAAGCCGACCCCAACATAGTTGGGAAAAGGCTAGGCAGATGATGATGCAGATGATGTCTGTCTAGTAACCATCATGCCAAGTGTTAAGTAGTTTCAAAGTCAGTAACAGCCTGGAATCTGGATTAGTGCCCGCTTGATGGCAATACCTAGCGCCCTATTACATGGGTCCTTACAACAATATACGAGCGGCACGTTGTCGACGGCTGCATTTGCTTCTGCCGCTCGTGGTCCACCTCTGCCTTAACTGTTCGAGGAATACGCATGCCTGTATGCAATGAGTAGTGTTAACTAGCAGCAGAACGTCGTTAGATTAGATTAGATTATTTTATTTCATTAACAATTTTTACATTGTGTCGAAATGTATTACACTTAAATTTAAAATAACAGGAAACACAATTGAAAGATAAGAAATAACAAATACATATCATGAATACATCCTACATGAGTGACTTTTAAAACAATCATCGTAGTTAAACGATTCAAAATCCATAAGCCACTGATAAGTAGTCTATATACTTATAATAAATCTGTAGAAGTGAAAATTCTGTACATTGAAAATATCAAAAAAATAAATGGCAGGGGGTGTTACTAGACCGACACCGAACCCAAAAATGTGATTAAAAAAATTTTTGTCTGTCTGTCTGTCGGTCTGTCTGTCTGTCTGTCTGTCTGTCTGTCTGTCTGTCTGTTTGTTCAGGCATCACGCAAAAACTACCGGTTCGATTACGTTGAAACTTGGTATAATTATTCTTTAATATCCTGGGCACCACACTGGGTACTTTTTATCCCGGAAAAGTATATACAATAAAAAACAAACTTAATTTTGCGGTTCGATCCCTAGACCCGATTACTGCACCAACCGCAAATAATAAGTTTGTCGTAGGTTAAGTCACCCGCAATGGAGTTCATTTTTATTCCTTTTAGTTTTTAGAGTTATTTAGGTTTATTTTTATATAAGTTGTAGGTATAGATTTTAATTTTAAAGTATAGGTAGTATATTTGATAGTGTACGTAGTGACCGTAGGTTATTTTATAATACTGTTAGGTAGGATTAGTCATTCGTATAGATATTAGTTTTTAGGGATTTTGCTTATTTATTGAGTTTAGATTAGTTATCATCAGAAATAGGTTTATTTAGGTAGGTAGGTATTTAATTTTCTGTTATTGAGTTTTTTTTTTAATTAGGTAGGTACTTAGGTAAAGATATCATATAGGTACCCTCTTAATCACCACTAATGAGACACAATTAGTTTTCTATTGTAATTAGCCACAAAGGGCCCGCGAGATAGATGGCATTCTGGGGAAGCACATAGGTACATTTTATCCTGTTAGCACGTTCCCGTGGGATAATTTCCGACATCCACGCGGGCGAAGCCGCGGGCAGAAGCTAGTTATATAATAAAAATTAAATTCAATATACCGATACAAATGTCAAGAGAGAAAATAAAAATTAAAAATATTATGTCAATAAAATTAAAAAGGTTAATAGTTATAACAGTCTAGTGATACACATCACTGAGAAACTCGTCAAGTGTATAATAGCATTTTTCTATCAGGAAGGACTTCAGCTGGGTTTTAAACTAATTTAAATTATTAATGGACTTTAATTCTAAACGTAGTTTATTAAATAATTTAATAATGTGTCTCTTTAATCATTGTTTAAGTATAGGTCACTAATTACCTGTCACCCTACATACATAATTTCGGAAGCCCTATTATTATTATTATCGATAGGTTTATTAATGATTCATCTCTGTTATCAAACTTCGACTGCCCAGCATGACCAGTGAAATTACTTTATCGAATACCTAACGGCAAAACGCCTACTTGTTTAATTTTCACATGACAAAGATTAATCACCCTAATTAAATATGAAATAGAGTGATTATAGTATGATTACTTGAATACCTGATAAGAGATAAATATCGTATGATCGCCGACGAGGAAGCGACTAGCAACAAATTTCTCGCTCAAGAAACGTGCAAAAGATTGTAGGTCCCATCATCTGTCGAGTCTTTTCCCAACTATGTTGGGATCGACTTCCAGTCTAACCGAATGCAGCTGAACACCAGTATTTTTCATGATGGAGCAACTGCCCATCTAACCTCCACAACCCAGTTACTGGGTAATACCATGCCCCTTGGCGAGAGTGGTTGTCAGACTTTCGGGCTTCTGACTACCCGTAACGACTGTCAAAGATCCACGAATGACAGCCGGGACCAACGGCTTAACGTGCTTTCCGAGGCACAGAAGGGGTCTCGGTATGTAAAGATGGCCACCCATCCACAGACCAACCGCGGCAAGCGTAGCTTAACCTGATTGATCGACCTGTGCGGCTGTTATTATTTAGCCATGGGCCCCTCAAAAGATTGTAGGTCCCGTATAAGTAAAAGAGATAAATAATTATATAGTACTTAATATGTATGTAGTTACTTATCGCTGACTGTTCACACTGAGCAGTGCTGGCCAAGTCGTAAAGGCCGCGACTTAGCCAGGCGTTTACTTTGTGTAAATTATTTCATCACCACTGCTCTCAAAACGGTGAAGGAAAAGATCGTGAGGAAACCGGCATGTCCTAGAACCAAAATATTCGAAGACATGTGACATCTACCAACCCGCACTGGGCCCGCGTTGTGGATTATGGCCTACTCCCTCTCACAGAGGAGGCCTGTATCCCAGCAGTGGGAAAGTTATAAGCTGATTATGCTGACTGTTCACAACACTGGCGAGTACTCGTTGGTTGAAGAGATAAGAGAGACAAGAGAGTTGTCAAAGAGAGTACTCGCTCTGCGTCGCTCGCTTGGCGGGCAGAACACTCGCTGAGAGACTGGCGCTTGGTACTATCGCCTAAACCTATATCTGACCATTTTGAAAACAAAATCCCATGCACATGATGACCACAGCTGCGTGCGTAAATAAAATAAAAGAAGATCCTTTTTAGGTCGACTAATAGTATGCGCTGCAAGCAGGAATAGTCCTTGTGGTGGTCAAATATAGATTTTGGCGATAGTATAACATACGCATACCAGCGAGTAATCGCTCGTCGCCGTCGCACACTCGCTACTAGTTGCTCGCCAACTAGTTTTTAGTTGCTAGCTCTACTCGGTAGCTCTAGTTGGTAGGACAGGGTGCCTAAGGAAATGGCGCTGTCATCGGCGTCAAAATCGTCAAAGGTGGCACTAATGGCAGTAATCCAGCAAAAGATCTCTTACAGCTATTATAAAAGTAAATTAAAGTTTTATATTGCTGACAATATTGCCTTATACAATGGAGTAACAAATGAATGGAGGAAACACTGTTGCGATGAAGGTCGGGTCGGTTGCGTCGGTAAATTAAAACTAATGATGATTTGAAAAGTGTTTGATTTTATTTCACGTTTCCCGGATGTCCCATATTGGAATTGCAGGGAGAGGTCCAGGGCCCCATTTGCGTAACATATTTTCTTTCACAATCCGAATAATTTTAAAGGAAATGCCTAATCCAAAGCTTCATAAGTTTGAAAACTTCGTCATCTCGACGATGTAAATAACGCAATTAATGTTGTCAAAATGAAAAGCATTGCAATTATACGCCATTACCCCGCAAATGTTTTGCATCCTGTGCAGTATGGTATGCCTATATGTGAAAGTTTCTACGAACCTTTTCCTAACAAGGACAGGACCATCTTCTCTGTGGGGTCCACAGTGAAGTTTTATCCTGTCGGTTGAAATCCGGCAAAACCCTTCGTTTTCCCCAACACGAAAGACAATCCTCTTGGATTTGCTCATGCAAAACAAGCGAGGCTGTATTCAAGGATTTGTCTATTTTGTCCTCATTAAATTGAGCACTCCATTTTGTACATCCTCTGTATCAGTCTGATAATATTATCGGAAGCGTCCGACGCGCCTTACTAACTAATCTCATACTATCTGATAGAAAAAATGCTTCGCCCAGATATTGGTTTTAGTATGAATCATTAAACTAAAACATACTTGCTTGGGTAATAAATAAATGATAAAGATTTATTGTTCAAACACGGTCAGATTACATGATAAGGTAAGGTAATGTATGTAAAGACATGAAGTTTTTAGGTTATGAGGCTTGTGGTCAAGTAATAACAGCCGCACGGATCGAACGACTACGCTTGCCGTGGTCGGTTCGTGGATGGGTGACCATCCATTACATATCGAGATCCCTCCGTAGGTCGGAAAGCACTTTAAGCCGTTAGTTCTGACTGTCATTCGTAGATCTTTGAGTGTCGTTACAGGTAGTCAGAAGCCCTATTTGAAAACCAGTCTTAACAAGTAGTATCTTAGGGCTTAATTATGGCTAGCCTCAGAAGTTCCTCAATTATAATGAGGTAATGGCGTCGATTCCCTTGTTCACAAAGTTAACTTTGTTTCTATTTCATTATGAAAAGGACAGAAGATAAATACATATTAGTTTAGTCCTGTCAAATTAGTCAGCGCCTGACGTAAATTGACGTATTCTTAGTAGAAATGTTTTTATTCACGTCTAATTTGTCTATGGAGTATCAAATTTGACAGGACTAGTTTACTGCATCTTTTTCTTTCTAGTTCGTAAAGAATAGGACAGAAGATAAATATTACATAGTCCTGTCAAATTAGTCAGCGCCTGACGTAAATTGACGTATTTTTAGGAGCCATGTTTTTAATCACGTCTAATTTGTCTATGGAGTATCTAAATTTGACAGGACTAAACTAATATTTATCTTCTGTCCTTTTCTTTATGAACTAGAAAGAAAAAGATGCACTGAACTTATTTAGTTCGTGAAGAAGGGAATCGGCGCCATTGTAGCTAAAGATGCTAGCAAAACTGCATTTTGTTAATATTATTCTTATCGTAATAAAAAAATAGGTATTTAAAAATGTATGAATGTAGTAGAACGGACAATACGTACAATACCGTGTTTGGAATGTAGAATGCGTCATCTTGAAAGTTTAGTATCAAAATGATAAGATAACAATGTCGAATTCGATCGATAAATAATTAATTGGCTTGCAACTCACCAGTATCATGTAGATACAAAATATAGGCATACAAGCCACTTGTCACGATAAGTGAAGGTATTCTGAGGTGCTTGAGGAATGGAGAGGTATTCCACGGTTATCAGGAGTTCAGGACTATACCGGTGATCCGGCCAAGCCTGTCTATTCTGTAAACATGTCACCGTGAAAACTTAGGTGAAGTGAACTTGAAGTGAGCTGTCAATAGTGTTAATCCTTAGCATCAGGTGGAATGACAGCTCACTTCAACCTCACTTCATCTTTTTTTTTTATCGTGGGGAAATCCTCATGGATACCTTCCGTTTGGGAAGAACGGAGTGTTTTGACTCCTACCGACTAAAACCCCATTGTCCCTTCTAGTACCATGAGTCGGGGGTCCGGGAGATACTTGTACATTCACCGCACCCCCGACTGGTATCAGCCCGCCATACTTAGCGGGCCCCATCACCAAGTGCGGCCGATCCCACGACCGCACGTCAAGGCATTAGGGCGCGCATACTGCGCGCCACCTCTTTGAGCCTGACTGCTCGAGCGACGTCACGGCCTCAATTTCGCCGCCCGCTGGACGCCCGGCTGCTCTTCTGGTGCGGGTGGAATGAGAGGTATGCTCTCTCTCCCTCCCGCCTCCTTTGCATGCACCACCTCCTCGCAAAAAGCGGCCACAGCATCCCACGCAACCTCACTTCACCTAAGTTGTCACGGTGAAATGTTTACAGAATAAACCAGCAGATCTTACCTACTATGTGATCCATGGGATCAGGGGGGCTATTTTTTAAATCCAGCGACCAATATACGGGCCCCTCCGAAAGGAGTTCATCCGTCAAAAAAAATGTCAAATAATTTTTTTCGGTCGGGAAACTCACATCAAAAGTAAGGCGCAAACTAAGAATGAATCTCCATTCTTAGTTTGCGCCTCAAATAATCATATGTTCGTAGGTGATAAATAAAGTCCTCGAGAACTCGAGACCCGCGTGTATTTAATCTGAAAAATATCTATTGAATTGTCATTAGAATCTTGCCAGAGTCCCTTTATCGATAAAAATGTAAAACAAGGTGTTTATACTAAGTACCTATTTTTGTTGTTTGTTCGCAAATCGCAAACAATGTGAGCGAGCGCGATTTTGAACAGCTATGCAAAAGTATTCCAAGTATTCTGCTGTTCGGTTAAAATTCGCTGAAGCTCAGTTTGTTAAGTAACGCCTGTGTCATGTTTATAATTAGGCGCCATTGTTTACCACGATTAATTTAAAATGTACGACCAAGAATTTATGGAGTGTAGAATTTCGGAACAAAAGTTGGGATGTTTTTCAAGTAAATTGTGGAGCCACACGGGTCGATCGATCAGGTTAACCTACGCTTGCCGCGGTTAGTCCGTGGATGGGTGACCAATTGACCATCTTTATATACCAAGAAGGTACAGGCTGTTATTCGTGGATCTTTGACAGTCGTTACGGGTCGTCAGAAGCCCGAAAGCCTGACAACCAGTCTTACCAAGGGGTATTGTATTACACAGTAACTGGGTTGTAGAGGTCAGATAGGCAGTCGCTCCATTTAAAATACAGGTACTCAGCTGCATCCGCTTAGACTGGAAGCCGACCCAGACTTAGTTGGGAAATGGCTAGGCAGGTGATGACATGAGACATTTTTATGCAATGACTCATAGACATATATTAACTTGTTATCTATTCTTATCAATAACACTTGATACATAAGTATGTGTGTGCATATTAGATAACAATTGATACATAAATTTCGGAATTTCCAAATCGTTTACAGAAAATATATTTCTGAAATTTAATCGTAATTGCTTTTCGTGGTAATATGACAGAGTATTGTCGAGATGGCGTGTGTAGAGAGAGGAATATGGAAGAAAACGACATGTTGCGCCGACCCCAAATAAGTTGGGATGAGGGCAGGAGAGTGATGATAATGATATTCTTTCCCGTCTGTTTAATGTGCTCTTTTCCCCTTCCACCCCCCTCCATCTCAAGAAACGTTTTCAGTTTCTTTGCGACTCCCACACGAAGTTGTTAAGGTCATCAGATAACTTGCAGCTCAAAATGCCTATGCATTCCACAACTTTCCTTGATAAATCCTTTACTGTCCAGGCCGCTCGTTTGTGGAATGCATTGCCAGTTGAAATAAAACGCGCGCAGTCGTTACAGTTGTTCAAAAGACTTGTAAAGGAGCACTATACTTGTCGTTGTGATCTTGTTGTCCTAACTGCAATCATCTACAGTCTTCTTTAATTTTTCGTTGCTTGTATATAAAGTATGTACGAGTATGTATCTATAATTTTGGATATGTAAAATAGATATACTTGTGTATCTATTTTAGTTTATTGTATACATAATGTTTGCACTAACAACAGTCCCATTTTATGTCAAGGGAAATCACTGTCCCTTCTAAGGTTGCCTGGAAGAGATCGCAGTAGGTAATGCGATAAGGCCGTCCATTGTATATTTTGTAGTGTGTCATGTATTTTTGTGGTGTACAATAAAGTATATATAAATAAATAATACATGATGATGATGACAAAAAACGGTGATATACCCACTTAGATATTCACCTATTTAAGTTACGTAGGTATATGAGTCACCGGTGGTGACTGATAGATCAATGATCTTCACCGATGACTTACCTACTTTATTATACTGTGTCCAATGTCCATGATTTATGAACTTTAGTAAGAACTGGGTTACCTAGCCATCGAATAGATTGTAGACCACAAGTCTCGGTATCTATGGTCTGTTCAAAAAGTATCTCTTCATCATCATCTGCTCCCTACTAATAGTTGTGAAACGACAAGCAGACCGTCGACTTCCAGTTTAACCGGATGCAGCTGAAAACCAGTATTTCACATGAAGCGACTGCCTATCGGACCTCCGCAACCCAGTTACTGGGTAATACGATACCCCTTGGTAAGACTGGTTGTCAGACTTTCGGGCTACTGACTACGGAACGGCTGTTAAAGATCCACGAATGACAGCCAGGACCATCAGCTTTCCGAGGCACGGAGGGGTCTTGATATGTAAAGGTGGTCACCCATCCATGGACCAACCGCGGCAAGCGTAGCTTAACCTGATTGATCGACCCGTGCGGCTGTTATTACTTAGCTACAAGGCCCTGTTAGCTAAAAAATGTAAGGAATACAAATACGTTACTAACTGTAAAGTTAATTTGTCAATCCAGGATAATCAGTACTAAAAAGGTTACTCTGCAGTAGGTCTCCACTTTATTAATTAAAATGCACATCCTGTAAATGTACTCGATGCACAAGGAAAACACGTCACTAAAGTAGGTAATAGGTATATAGATAGAACAATATACAATTTTATGTAGGCACCGCTTGATTGCTTGATTTGACTCATACTCGTACATATTAATTAGGTCGGGGAAAAGTTTTTTCGTATTTTATAGGTATAAAGTTGTAGTAAAATCTCTTTGGCTGTACTGTTTGTATCTGGCTGGTTTTGATACCGTTAAATAGATGACATTTTAAAAAAGAAAAATAAAAAGTAAAAAGATTTCCCGCCACATTTCAATTGTTTTTCTTTTCGCCAAAATGAGTGAATTCGAGACGAAGAAATTCGATACATTTTAAAGTTTTATTACAAAAAAGGGAAAAAACTTTTATATTTTCTACGAAATGTATGAAATGATTTTTACGATTTTTGACTTATCTAGTACACAAACCGTGGTCCGATAGAGATTTTTGATCCATATAAGAAGCAGGATCGATTGGCATAAAAAAAAGTTTTTGTGAAAATTCCCCATTTTCTTGCAGACTGTAATAATTTTTTTTTAAACCTTTGAATGCAAATCAAAATTTCTCAAAACAGTTAAGTATAGTCTTCTAACACCGTCCTGCTTCGTCTAAATGCACCCTGAAACGGTAGGTTCATACCTACACCATTCATTACCGCATCAGAATCTGTAAAACAGAAATACAACCTTACGACAAGACTGTATTTTTCTTAAGTTAATGAAATTTTACGAAGGCTTGCTAGAAAATGCTCGACCGCTCGCTTTTTTTTTAAGTGAAAACTTCTTTAGCGGCTTTGTGCACTTTTTTGTGATGGGTAAAAAATGTTAAACTCCCATCAGGACACGTGACCTGATCGAAAATTCGTAAGACGGGGGAAGAGTAGACCGCATTCCAAAATATCAAAAATGCACAACGTTAATATTCAAGTTTTCACTTCTGCCGGCACTCCCGGAGTGCAACCCGTTTTTTTTTTAGTATAATTCTGGCATCTCGTAGTTGACCTTGAGAGGTCGTGACTATCCTGTGGTTGCCTTACTTAAGTAAACTCAAAAGCTGAAATGCTTCCTTCGCGTCAATTATTATTGTTTATTTTTTTGTAATTTTGTAGTTTTTATGTAGGTACTTAGTAGCTATTAATGTAGACTTTAAGGAAACGTAAACACTGTACTTGGCAAATAAACATTTTATCAGCTTATCTTAATATCATCAACTCATCATAGATCCATAGTTTTTGAAGGTTCCTGTCGGCTACCACCATCTTTTTTCCGGCGAGGTAATTGCGTAACAAATTATTAGTAGGAATGGGTTTCATTTTGACAGTTCATTAACATTCATTGCGTTATTTACGTTGTTGAGCAGACAAATTTTTCGAACTTATGAAGCAATGGATTAGCAATATCCTTCAAAATCGATCAGATAATGATTAATAGTGTGTTACGCAATTAGGGCACAGTAAAGGAATGTTAAGTAAAGATATGTAATATCTATAAAGATATATAATATGAATATATCTTTAGATATATTCATATTTATACTGTGATTAGGTGCTGTTCTTGTTCAATCAACGCGAGATTGGCGGTATTAGCTAAGAGATTGACGTGGTTAGTGAATTAGGGCCCAGATGTACAGGCGCCAGCACATCAAGCAACTACAATCTGTCAAATTTCTTTAATAGATTTTCAAGTTTATAGTATTTTTTTTTTTTTTATAAAACGTTGCCCCACACTAGGAATTTCTCCTGTATCGTGGGTGCGTTTACAAACATTTAAACTCACATAAACAAACAGCCAGACCCGGAACAACTACTAGGCCATACAAATATTTGTTCCGTGCGGGAATCGAACCCGCGACACGCAGTGCAGCAGTCAATAACCGTGCCGTCATTGGGTTCAAAGTTATTTATATTTATTTATTTTTTATTTATTTATCTATCACAAACACAACTATCATTACAGGCAATAATCCTAATGCGGTAGCGTGGTCTTTAGTTACATTCTAAATTACAATTAAAGCTACTAATTATAATAGCATAACATAATACAAACAATGTTACCTTTGTGAATTCATTGATTGGGATTTGACTTTTTCGGGTAGCTTGATGTGCTGGCGTCTGTACACCGATTCTGTAACGTTTTCCTACTACATATCGGTCAAAACGCGTTATGTAAAGCCACAATAATTTTAATATTAAGTTATCACTTTATGTAACATTACTCCGTGCGGGAGGAAGGTCGCGGTCGTGCGGTAGACAGGTCTGACTTAGTATTATTAAATGTAATTATGTACTTAGGCTAAATATTAGATGACGTCATTTCATTGACGTCGTGAGATACGGATTGTTAGAAATAGATTTATGTGCGGTTACATAATGTATAACAATAACATGACTATGTAACTGATACGTTAAAACAATTATAGGTACTTATACACGAGTAGGTCTTTTTTTGAGGAAAATCCTTTTGGGTCACGCCATTTGTGGAGGCTATTACTATATTTATTTATCTAGCTTCTGCCTGCGACTTCGTCCGCGTGAAATTTCGACCCGTCGTCGCTGCGTCGTCGCGTCGCATCGCATCGCTCGAGCGTGCTACTATGTACAGACGCCAGCACATCAAGCTACCCGAAACTGTCAAATTTTCCCAATCAACTTTGAACATAATGCTTTAACGATAAAGTTGAAAATCTATTAAAGAAATTTGACAGATTGTAGTAGCTTGATGTGCTCATGTGCTGGCGTCTGTACATCGTTTTCGCTTAGTGTTCTTTTGACTTTTTTCATTTTTCTGTCGTAGAAGAAGTGTGTAGAAGAAGTCAAAATCGGTTGAACGGGCTATAAAAAAGGTTTGTTTAAGTGTCTAATCTTATTTCGAATTGAGTGTAGGTGTGTCTTCAATCTGCATAGTAACAAGGAAAATATGCTAATATTCCATTTTGCATCTCTAACTAACTGTTCATGGGAAATCCCATGGATGCAGTTATGTGGGCCTACAGGCATTTGATACTGGTAGTATTGTTTAGTGGTACTTTTTGTTATCAGTTTCCTAACCTTGTATTCAAAGGCTGAAATTATCAGTTTAAACTCTACAACCTATTAAGTACAAGGAAACAGGAAACATCTTCTACCAATTCCGGGGTTTCTTTCTTTGAAGTATTATCAAGTCTCTGAATCAGGCATTCTGCTGACGAGCCACGTGTTAGGTGTTCTGATTGGCTGACGATCAGCAGCATCATCATACGCAGTGGTGGGCATAGGCCTCTCTTTTCTTGTGCCAATCCACACGCTTCTGTACAAGCCTCATCCAGGTTCTAGAATGTCGCCCATGGATCAGTGTCATAGCTTTCAAGCCAAGAATGAAGCACCGATATCCTAAGGCCGTAGAGAAATAGCTTGGAGCTTCACTTGGTGCGCCGCTTGGGGAGGAGCATTACTCGAACAAGTGCAAAAGGCATGCAGTATTTCAACAAGCGGCAAGTGCAATAGTACTTGGGCATTGCTTCGCTATAGAGCAGTGGCAGCCCAGTGGTAACAACCGTGACTTACGAGCTGTAGGTCGTAGATTCGAACCCAGTCAGGCGCTTTACTTTGTGTAAAATATTTCATTACCACTGCTTTTAAAACGGTGAAGGATCGTGAAAACACCGTGAGGAAACCGGCATGTCCTAGAACCGAAAAAATCCAAGACATGTGACATCTACTAACCCGCACTGGGCCCACGTGGTGGATTACGGCCCACTCCCTCTCACTGAGAGGAGGCCTTATGCTAATCGGTTCGCTAGGAGCATGTCACCTAGGACGCCGCGTAGCTGTTTGGCTTGGTTTTCTTCGTTTTAAGGTTAGAAATGATCAAATGTGGTGTCACAAAGCCAGCCAGTACTAAGATCATCCTGCAGGCCTCTTGTAACACACAGGGCCACGGCCACCATATTTTCACTGAGTTGTAATGTAAGTTGTAATTCGCAGTCTGGACAGAGTTCCGAATGTTATTCACTCAAAAACTGTTCGAGTTCAAAAACTAGCTCGATTGAAAATATCTCGTTTAATACCGGTCTTCTTACGCAAGCAGGAAATATCTCAGAGCTCGATATCGGTAGGTTTTAAAATCATTGCGATGTTGAGTGTCATTGACATGCGCTCGTAAGAGAGAATATCGTCTCAAGGTCGTTTTATGCGCAATTTTATTTCAAACTGGTGTTGTTTGTTCCTTAGGAATTGGATATCATTTTATTTTAGTGTAAGAGAAAACTTGTATCACGCTTGTGTTCAACGAGAAGCATTAAAAAAAAAACAATGTTATCTTTAATTGAACTCCATTTATCTAAACCTTGACTCTTGAAGTCGTGGCGGTGCTTGGGGGAGGCCTGTGTCCAGCAGTGGAGGTCTTTCGGCTGGAAAATAATGATGATAAGGGACTAACCACACTTATTCAGCTCTGCTCAGCTTTTGTCCATAGAAAACAACGATTTTGTATGGAATGCGTACGCATCCGTAAAGCTATAAGTAAAATGTAAATCGTAGCTCAGGTTCGAACTCAGACTAGCACTTTACTTTGTGTACCTAAGTAAGTAAATAATTTCATCACCACTGCTCTCAAAACGGGGAAAGAAAACATCGGCATCGTGAGGAAACCGGCACGTTATAGAATCAAAAATTCAAAGATATGTGACACCCACCACAACAACACATCACAAGGCCCGCGTGAGTGGTGGATTACGGCCCACTCCTTCTTCTTCCACAAAGGGAAGGCTTTTGTCCCAGCAGTGGAAAAATTATAGCCTGATTATGCATGAATCATTATAATAATAGGTAATATTATACAAACGTACCTAAATAGGTAAGTTTTATTTGTCATGTCACAGTCTCACAGATGTTCTTGGTGATGTCATTATTGTAAGTACCTAGAAGTGAAGAAAACAGTACACGTTTTATAATATTTAACTCTTATCACTTCTGTGCGCTAGTTTCCTTTTTTCTATATTTACATAAGCATCATCAGCCTATAATGTTCCCACTGCTGGGACACAGGCCTCCTGTCTGTGAGGGAGTGGCCTATAATCTACCACGCGGGCCCAGTGCGGGTTGGTAAATGATAAATGATAAATGATAAATGATTTTATTTTGTAAGTAGGTTTGTACAAACACTTTTACACGTCAATCATATTTTAAAACTAGATGAGGTCGGCGTTTCCTATCTGACTAGTCTGAGAAGAAAGGCCGAAACAAACTCAGACGTCACAGTCTCTTTTAAAGTCCAGACATAATCTTGGTCAGATCATATGAAGACCATGTAGGTCGATGTCTGAGATGGTCTTTTGAGGAAAGAACCACACAGATTGAGAGGACCTGTCCAGTCAGTGCACGCATATGTCAGAAATCGTGCAGCTCAACTCAAAACTTAAGGAGCTCAACGGTTCGACGAACAATACCAAAGAAAGGACATTTGGGTAGGCCACATTAATTACTCAAACTGCCAGACCATGACAAAAACTAACAGAACAGAGAGAACAATAAAAAATAAAATGACCCACATAGTCTTCACATTCACAAAAATTAAAATAATAGAATACTTTACAAAGTAAGCAAATGTCATAGTATATATCAAATTCATTAATGTCAAAATGTATATATAAAAAAAAAACAACAAAACAAAATAAAAACATTCAATAAATGTAAAAATTGGAAGCAGTTTAATCCCAAGCCTTTTTGTCCTCGATATAAGCCTTAACGGTATAAAAGGCTTTCTGGCACAACTTACGTTTAATGAATGATTTGAATTTATTAAGGCTTAGATCTTGAACGGGGCTTGGAACTTTGTTGTAGAAGCGTATACATTGGCATCTGAACGAGCCACCTATTTTCTTAAGCCTTGTTGTAGGTACAACAAATTTGTGTTTGTTTCTAGTATTTATATCATGTATATCACTATACTTTTTAAACAATTTTATATTTTTATGGGCATATAAAAGATTTTCATAAATATACTGAGAAGGCACAGTCATAACATTAATTTCTTTAAATTTTTCTCTGAGTGAGTGTCTCGGACTCAATTTATAAATTGATCGAACAGCTCGCTTCTGTAAAACAAAGATAGTCTGAATATCAGCGGCATTTCCCCACAATAGAATACCGTACGACATTACACTATGAAAATAGCTAAAGTACACTAAACGGGCTGTCTCTATATCAGTTAAATTACGAATTTTTCTAACCGCGTATGCTGCGGAGCTTAGCTTTTTTGATAATTTATCTATATGTGGACCCCACTGAAGCTTAGCATCCAAAGTTATGCCCAAGAATACTGTGCTGTCTTCAGGATTCAATTCTTCGCCCTTTATCAACACATTGGTTTTCACCTGCCTAACGTGAGGTAGCGTAAACTTAATGCATTTGGTTTTTTTCTCGTTTAAAAGTAAATTATTAACATTGAACCAGTGGACTACTTTAGAGATCGCGGTATTTACATCGTCAGTAGCCTGCTGCTGACGTTTAAGTTTAAACAAAAGTGAAGTGTCATCCGCAAACAACACTATATCATGATTATCCTTTATGAGGTACGGCAAGTCATTTATATAAATAAGAAACAAGAAAGGGCCAAGAATTGAGCCCTGTGGGACTCCCATTGTTACTATAGATCCGGGAGATCTTTTTCCATTAACATCAACGCTCTGAATCCTCTTACTCAAGTATGAGGTAAGAAGATCCAGAGCAATGTTCCTGATTCCGTAGTGGCGGAGTTTCCTGATTAACGTTTCGTGAAGAACGCAATCGAATGCCTTGGACAAATCACAAAAGATGCCCAAGGCATCGCATTTATCTTCCCAAGCATTATAAATATGTCCTAAAAGTTCAACACCGGCGTCAGTAGTTGAACGACCCCTTGTAAAACCGAACTGTTTGCTATGTAATAATTTATGTTTATTAAAAAATCTTTGCATTTGATCTAAAATTAATTTCTCAAAAATTTTACTAAAGGTAGGTAGTACAGAAATAGGTCTATAATTTGTAGGGTCTGATGTACTACCTGATTTAAACAAAGGTATTATTTTACTATTTTTCATGAGGTCAGGAAACTCCCCACTGTCAATACAACTATTAAAGATAAGAGCTAGAGTAGGTGCTACAATGTCAATAATAGACTTAGCAACTTCTACAGAATTACCCCACAGATCTGCAGTCTTTTTAACATTTAATGTGTGAAAGGTTTTAATTATATCTCTACAGGTAACATGTTCAAAATGAAATTCCGAATCGCAACCATTAACATTTTCCATAAGCAAAGACTCAGCAACAGAAGGTGATGAGTTTAGGGATTTAGTAGTAGAAACGGGAATATCTGAAAAGAAATTTTCAAACGCCTCTGCGACTTGTGAGTCTGATTTTATTATTTTGTCATTAATCGACAAGCTGTAGTCAGTATTTCGATTACTAGACCTTCCCGTTTCACTATTAATAATATTCCAAGTCGTTTTAATTACATTATTGCTGGTTTTAATCTTTGAACCCAAATAACGTGACTTGGCCATATAACAAACTTTTTTAAATAATTTTGAATAATTTCTAACATACAAATTAAATTCATCAGTGTTTACATAAGTCCTTTCATTATACAGTTCATAAAGCCGCTTTCTACTTTTATGAATACCAATGGTAGCCCAATCACTGAAACATGTGTTACTATTAATCGAGATAGTCTTGGGAATAAAGGTTGAATTAAATTGATTACAGTATATATTAAAAAAATGATCATATAGATGATTAGGATCCGCATGAATTGAAAAAACTGGTAATTTATCAGTGAGTTTAATTTTGAAAGCCTCCAAGCGACTTGCAGTTTTGGGGTTGACAGTGATATCTTTTTTAACCACTATTTTGTTTTGATTTGGAATAGTAATCCTTTGCCCGCAATGATCAGAATCTAGTAAATTTATAATTTCTTTGTGGCTTGGTATAATATCTGTATAAATATTATCTAGGCATGTGGCACTAGTAGGGGTTATTCTTGTAGGCTCCAAAAATAGGTTTACAAGATTGTAGGACTGAAACAGACTTATAATTTTACTACAAGAACCTGACTTTTCTAATAAATTGACATTAAAATCACCGCAAACGATAACGGACTTGTTTGAGTTACAAATCCTGTCTAACACTTCATCCATTACCTTTTCAAAGCAGTCATACAATCCTGATGGGGGTCTGTACACACTTAATACAACAAAATGCTCCAATTCTATACAGGCAATTTCAACTGTACGCTCAACAGATAGGCTCACAATATCGTTACGATCTTTAAATTTGAGCTGGTTACTTACTAAAATTAATGAGCCACCATGTATAGCATTTATTCTGCTGAACGAACTACCAACCTGGTGATTATTAAAATTGAACAAGAACTGGATGATGGTAGATGTCACATGTCTTCGATTTTTGGTTTTTTGACACGCCGGTTTCCTCACGATGTTTTCCTTCACCATTTTGAGAGCAATAGTGATGAAATTATTTACACAAAGTAAAGCGCCTGACTGGGTTCGAATCCACGACCTACAACTCGTAAGTCGCGGCCGTTGCCACTGGGCGACCACACCACTGCTCTCTTCTCACTTTATTGCATAAAATTCAAAAGGTGCCAATTGCCATATACATATGTCTACCTCTGGAGTTGTCGACTGGCAAATAAATTAACTTCGTGTAGTCACCTATAGAAAAAATAATATTATTTAAAAGTGATGATTCGCCCGTTTTGGGCGTGTAAATTTGTGCAAATCGAATAATAAGCCGCGGCTTCGCAACTGTGGAAGTTGAATGTTATATACCACGGCAACGGAAACCGTGATAAAAAGTACCTACCTTATGTTAAGTTTACGTTTTGTAAAATATTTTATTTTCATAATCTCTTAACTAATGATAATATTTACACTAGGTACTAAATTAAAAGACTAACTTATAAATAAATACAAAAACAAAAGGATATTTAAAGTACTCGTCCGCATCGCTGTCATCCGGCAACGACGCAACGTGCGCAACAAGAACACTGGCAGCATTGGCACGTTGAAGGGCAATGCTAATTCTTTGGCCAAAGAACGACCCAGCCCTCTGGGGGTCTACTCCGAAGTAGTATCGGCCGAATGTTCGGCCGTTTCCTGCTACGACAGGTCCCGATCCCGACCCAACTGAGCCGATCCGAACTTTTTTCGCATTTTTCAATAATATTTGGTTCGGCCATGTGTCGGTCCGATCCGAACATTCGCACTTTGCACTTCGGAGTAGGCACGTGAAGTGTCGATCAGCCGGCCAGAAATGTCTTTAAAAAAATCACGTTTTGTTAAAACAAAAAACAAGATGCATTGCAGTAGGTGCTATTGTTATAGAAAACAACATTTCTGTTAGTAAATTGAATTCGGTTTGCATCAATATGATTTTTGGGAAACAGATTTGGAAAAAAATTGGCACACAGATACTTTATAACCTGGTTTAACATCTAAGATCCTTTTTATCCCGAAGTATAATTGCGTAACACACTAACAGTAGCAAGGGTTTTCATTTTGACAGTTCACCAACATTCATTGCGTTATTTACGTTGTTGAGCAGACAAATTTGTCGAACATATCAAGCAATGGATTATCTATATGTTTCAAAATGATTCAGATTTTGATTGAAAGTGTCTTACGCAATGAGGGGGGGGGGGGGGGGTAGTTCGTTCCTGTGGAATAATATGCGATATCCACTAAAGGCTACACTGTGAATATCAAGTTTTGAATGTTTATCTATTTTTAACCGACTTCAAAAAAGGAGGAGGTTCTCAATTCGACGGTGTTTTTTTTTGTGTGTGTTTGTTACGCGATTACTCCGCCAATTGTGGACCGATTTTAAAATTTCTTTTTTTGTTCGAAAGGAAGGTAGAAATTTCATCAAAAACGGTTCAGTAGTTTGGTTTTTAAACCAAAAGTACTGGTAAAAATTACAACTTAAAAGTGAAAAATATAAACTATTGCGCAAAAAAAAAAACAACCAACTTCCAAAAGCGACACTAAAAAGTTAAAAATAACTTTAATTTCGGAAGTCGGCTTCAAATGCGAACCCAACGACACCGACTTCCGAAATAAAAGTTATTTTTCACTTTGTAGTGTCGTTTTTGGAAGTCGGTTGTTTTTTTTTTAAATCAAAAGTGGACATTCACGTGTTGATGCGGTAACAATTTTTTATTTATTAACTGATTATCATTACCTACTTCCACAAGCACGCAAGCATGACGATTTCATATTTATTTATTCAGTGTTGAATGTCCCTAAATACATTTTAATTGCCCAATGCATTTCACGATTGATTAAAAATACTCGGAAAATACACTTCAGTAACGTTTATTTATCTATTTCTTTCTCGATATTCGATAACGATGACGAACTAACGAAACTGTAACTTGTCATAAAGAGTCCATTTGCAACTAGCATAATATTTTAATATGGTAAATAGCTGGAATCGAAATTGCGTCAAGATACATTATTTATGAAGCTTTATTTTCATACAAGATAATATTGTAAATCCGAAAGTTTGTTTGGACGGATGGATGTTTGTTACTCCTTCACGCAAAAACTACTGAGCAGATTTGGATGAAATTTTTTAACCAGGATTACCACATGGGATAGTTTTTATCCCGATATTTCAATGGGATAGAAACTTATGCGGGTGAAACCGCAGGGCGCTGCAAGTATTTACATAGGTAATATATATTACAAACATCCATCTATCCATCCATCCATACAAAGGACAATAAAATATTGATTGGTGCCCAAATGGGAATACCTTTGGTGCTCAATGCATAGGTGTCCAAAAAATAGGTGCTCAAACGGGAATACTGCCATTATTTGGTTTTCTTTAAGTTAGGTAAATTATTATTATTTAATACAGTAAATAAGGATAATTTAGGTACATACAATGACAGACATACATTTAAAAATACATCTATACGACAAATAAATAAAATTGCAGACTGTAATGTGTAAATTGTCTGTTTGTAATGTCAAAATAATAGCGTTTTACTAAATACACATTATGAAAGAATATACGGTACTTACAACTTCCTTTTTATTTTTGTCCGTCTGTTTATTCCGACTAATCTTGGGCAAGCTGCTGCTGGGCCGATTTTGAACAAAATTGGTATTGGGATATTTTGAACCCAGAGGAAGGACATAGGCTTTTTATCGACTTACCATGTTTACCATTAGTTTTTTAAAATATCATTGACGTGTAAAAGTGTTTGTGCAAACGTATTTACAAAATAATAGGTATCATTTATCACGCGGGCAAAGCCGCAGGCGGAAGCTAGTAATGAATAAAACAATAATTCTAGGAAATTAGGTAACATACCAGTTCGCTAATTACTCATAAATATCAATATTAAATAGCTCTGTGGACTTTATTATTATGACTCAGGTTTAATTGATTATTAAATTATTAATATGGAACCATGAATGTAATAACTGACCTTAAAGTGATTGTTTTGTAATTAAATGTGAATAAAAAAATAGTTACGCGTGATACACATGAGCACTTTGTTATTATTTTATGTGGATCTTTGACAGTCGTTACGGGCTGTCAAAAACTAGAAAGTCTGACAAACCTGTCTTACCAAGGGGTATCGTATTACCTAGAACTGTAAGGTTGTAGAGGTCAGATAGGCAGTCGCTCTATGTAAAGTACTGCTAGCAACCCAGTAACTGGGTAATACGATACCCCTTGGTAAGCCTAGCTGGCAGATTTTCGGATTTCTGACGACCCGTAAGATATACGAATGACAGCCGGGACCAACGGCTTAACAACGTGCTTTCAGAGGCACTTAGGGGTCTTGGTATGTACACACGGCTACACGTCAAGCTATACAAAACCAGTTTGTCTTGGCCTCACTTTGTATGATATTATCTCACAATAAACGGTCAGCCAATACTGGTTTTGCATAGCTTGATGTGTAGCCGTGTGTACCTAATGAAGTTCACCCATCTACGGACCAACCGCGGCAAGCGTAGCTTAAACTGACCAATCGACCCGTGCGGCTGTTATAACTTAGCCACAATTCCCTCAGTAAGACTGTAACTATGTGTCTCTAGGTATATCTAATTTCTTACTCAATAAAAGTGAATAACACCTACATAATAACCTAACCTAACTTGTCAAATAAGGCAAAAATGTTTCATTAGGTACTCGAGCAAGAGCAGCAGTGCGATTCTGTAACCATCTCACCGTGAAAACTTAGGTGAAGTAAGCGTGGCGTGAGCTGTCATTCCTACTAATGCTAGGGATTGGCACTATTGACAACTCACTCTAAGCTCACTTCACCTAACTTTTCACGGTAAGATTTTTACAGAATCGATCGACGGGTTGTTTCATGTTCACTTGACGCACGTGTATACGTCAAAAATTTGTGCGCCGCCGCGGCGCCGCTTGGGGAGTAGCGTTGCTCGAACAAGTGAAAAAGTCATGCAGTATTTCAACAAGCGGCAGGTGCAATAGTCCTTGGGCATTGGTTCGCTATAGAGCAGTCGTAGCCCAGTGGTAACAACCGTGACTTACGAGTTGTAGGTCGTAGGTTCGAAGTTTCGAACCCAGTCAGGCGCTTTACTTTGTGTAAATTATTTCATCACCACTGCTCTCAAAACGGTGAGGGTAAACATCGTGAACAAACCGACATGTCTTGCAACCAAAACTTTGAAGACATGTGACATCTACCAATCCGCACTGGGCCCGCGTGGTGAATTATGATGGTCCACTCCCTCTCACAGAGGAGGCCTGTGTCCCAGCAGTGGGAACATTATAGGCTGAATATGCGTAGTAAAAGGAAATTTAACGAGTATTATGCACTACCCTTGTTTTGTACTTACGTGTAAGTTTTTACCCAGAACCAACATAACACAAACTAATAAGTAAGTAGGTACAGACGCCAGCAGGTCAAGCTACCCGAAACTGTCAAAATTTCCCAATCAACCTTGAAACTTAATGCTTTAGTTATAAAGTTTAAAATCTATTAAAGAAATTTGACAGATTGTAGTAGCTTGATGTGCTGGCGTTTGTTCAAGGGGTTCCTAGGTCACGGAAAAGTCAGGTAATTGATTTCCAGTAGTATTTCCGAAGGTTTACTTATTTACCCTAATCTACTGCTTGTTTATTTAAGTAATATCGGGTCGGTCATGGGCAAGCGTTGTGAGCGCTGCGCTGTCGAGTGGCCCAGTACAGTCACGAGCACGATTATGTCAACACTTGGCAACTTTCAACTGCGATTTTTTCGTGAAATAACGAATGCAACGTTGAAATACGACACATTACATAAACCTATAGATTTGAAAATGCTATGTTCGTAACAACATAAAATTTCATTAACAAATAAAGGAGTAAATCGCTTTTAAATAAAGCCGAGTGTTTACATACTTTTGCCCGTGACTGTATACTATGTACCTACCTATATTCCAACCTTTACTCTTCAAGTTCTTATAAAAGGGCCACTTGACGGTTAAGCTACGTTTGCTGCAGTCGGTGCGTGGATGGGTGATCCATTGGACCCTTCTGTGCCACGATAAGCACGTTAAGTTGTTGTTCCCGGCTGTTATTTGTAGAGCTTTTTGACAGTCGTTAGGAAAAATTAGAAGACCAAAGTCTGACAACCAGTCCTACGAAAGAGTAAGTACCGTGTTATCCAGTAACTGGGTTGTGGAGGTCAGATAGACAGTCGCTCCATGTAAAATACTGAAAGCCGACCCCAACATAGTTGGAGGCTTACATGCAGAGGTTGATGATGACTTGCTTTAAGATGATCCAGCAACCCGCACTGGGCCCACAATATGGTTGACGGAGATGATGAAGGCACAATCCCTTTCACAAAGGAGGCCCGTGTACCGGTCCCGGCAGTGGGTACATCATAGGCTCATTTATATTTCTTTCAATACCTAGTGAATATTTACCCCATATCACGATGATAATTTTAATACATAGATATTTATCACATAGATAGATACATTTTATCTTTTTGTGTTCTAGCCCACAAAAAGATAAAAAACTGGGTAGATACTCGTACTATAGTTATTTATGTAACAAAGCCTTCGACGCAAAATAATTTAAATGTGCGAATTTTGATACAGTTTTTTTTGTTATCTTTTTTGTACGTAACTGGCCAGACTTCTTCGGAAATAAGTACTAAATGGTAGCTCGCAGTAGGTACAATTTTTGAGGCCAGTTAACTCTACAAACCTTACTTACATCTTGATCAAAATTATTCAAAATGTATGGCTTGGCTGTTCCATTGAACTATTGCATGACATTACATTAAAGACAGACTTATACATATGATACGAGTGTTTGTGCGCCGGCCGCGAAACGACCAAGCCGTACATTTTGACCAAGATGTAAGGTTTGTAGGAGTTAGGCTCTTCGTTAGATCTGATAACTTTAAAAAAAAAAGTGGACCACGGAAAGTAACACCCTGCAGGAAGATGCTCGATGGCCCTTTCAAGACTAATATCACGCCTGTGTTGTATTAAGCCGATTAGGGATCAGGGAATACAATAATTCTATTCTCAATTCTTTATTGCGTACTATAATGTATATAGTTGGGAGGGAAATAATTATAATATATGGACCCTGTCGTGCACAGCATAGATCAAGTAGGGGAGAGGAAGAAGAACACTGGGTGTTTAATGTGATAAATTTTATTACTAATCTTCATGCTTATCCGCACATACAGCGGTATACACTCGTTCCCAATAAAAATACCGACCATCTGATAGCTCGTCTGGTTAAAATCTTTCATTACCAACACATTTATAAGACCGAAGTTTGTTTATTTGCTCTCTGTACCGTACCGCGGGATGTTCCATTGAACCCGAGCGTGCTACAGGTTAAGTAAATAACTAAACATAAATAATAATGAAGAAATAGTGGATGTATCGGAAACTGACGATAGTAAATAAAATAAATGCGTAATGTTATTATAAACAGACTGTGAGACTGAGAAAGAAGACTTTTTTACTACTCATAGGCTTGATAAGAAGTTGAGGGGCTTGTGGGTACGTAATAACAGCCGCACGGGTCGATCGATCAGGTTAACACGTTGACTGTCCAAGTAAAATTTACTACGTACCACGACGCTTCCGGATTATTTTTTTCGATATTTTATTTTCCATGTATCCTTGTTTATACGTCTGCCAAAAATATTTTTTCTAGTTCAAACGTCCAAATCACAAAAGTCAATGTAATTTGTATTACCTAATGCATTATATGTAATGCACGAACGTCATGGCTGAGTCGGAAATGCATTACATATAATGCACGGACAGTCAACGTGTTAAGCTACGCTTGCCGCAGTTGGTCCGTGGATAAGTGTCCATCTTTACAAGACCATGCCTCGGTGGTCCCGGCTGTCATTCGTGGATCTTTGACAGTTGTTACGGGTCGTCAGAAGCCCGAAAATCTGACAAGCAAGGGTATCGGATTATCCAGTATGTGATAAAAAAAGGTACACTTATATCAGTTGAGCACATGGTTTACCTAACTTCTTATTGTTTTTTTTTCTTTATTTGGTTTTTATGTTCTTTTTTGCGTCATGTTTACCGCAAAAAAGTTTATCAGCCATCTTGTTACCATAACACAAGCATTAGGTTGCTTAGCTTGGGACTAGATGGCGCTGTGTGAAATGTCCAGAGATATTATTATAAATAAACGTTTTTTTTTCTTTCTAACACAACGTAAACTATATTTTCAAAGATGACTCAATTTAAAAATATTTTAATTTATAATGAGCCTGACACTGGAACTGGCAGGTATGCATGTAAAGTAGGTATGCAAGCAAATATCATCCGGACAACAATAAAAACGCTGTTTTTTTGAAATTCTTTGTTTATTCTTTCAATTGTTTTACCGGTTCATCCATACAAATATAGAATTTTCTTCAAATCAAATCAAAATCGTTTATATGCATAAAATGTGGGAGATCAGATACAAAAGATGATAATCCTACTACGCTACTGATATTATTATAAACGCGAAAGTTTGTAAGGATGGATGTATCGATGGATGGATGTTTGTTACTCTTTCACGCAAAAACTACTGAACGGATTTGAATGAAATTTGGCACACGGAAAGTTTATAACCAGGATTAACACATAGGATATTTTTATCCTGATATTCCCACGGGATCGAAACTTATGCGGGTGAAACCGCGGCGTGCAGTTAGTCATATAAAGGCGAAAGTTTCCACAATCACCTGGACAAATTTTGATGAAATTTGGAATGTATGTAGCTGACACCTTTGATTAACACATAGGATACTTTTTATCCCGATATTCCCACGGGATCAAAACTTATGCGGGTGAAACCGCGGGGCGCTGCTAGTAATATTATAAACGCGAAAGTTTGTAAGGATAGATGGATGTTTGTTACTCTTTCACGCAAAAACTACTGAACGGAATTTGATGAAACTGTACCTACAGTAATATAGCTTATACATCAGAATAACACATAGGATACTTTTTATCTCGATATTCCAACGGGATCGACACTTATGCGGGTGAAACCGTGGGGTGTTGCTAGTACGATACATATAAAATTTCAGTTTTGTATAAAATGTGATATATAAAATTTCAGTTCTTGTGAAAACAACAGGTATTTTAAATATCGGTAGTTTTTTCATAGTTATTTTACATCTGACTGCATCACTGTCCAAATCACAGTAATCTTTATTTTCATTCTAATAAGGTTGCTGTTGGGTGTTGCCATTGACAAGTCTATCAAAATCATTGTGGTCTTTATTCTCGTTACAATAACGGCGGATTGTTTCACGTCCACTTGACGCATGCGTATACGTCAAAAATGGCGCTAACTATTGTTAAACCAAAAAGAAGGGTTGTTTCACGTCTACTTGACGCATGCGTTTACGTTAAAAATGGCGCTAACTATTGTTAAACCAAAAAAAAGGGGTTGTTTCAAATTATAATTACAAAATTATGACCTTGCCGTACGTCAAATAATAACGAGTAGGTACGTAATCATTATTATTTGACGTAGGTACGTATTTTATTTGAAACAACCGGCCCTAAGGTTACTGATAGATTGCTGCTGTCAAAAGTAAAATAACTGTGAACGTAGTATTAAAATTATTTTTGAGGCTCGTGGCTAAAATGATAACCGCACGGGTCGATCTTATTGATAATCAATTGAACCCGAGCGTACTACAGACCAAATATAAATGATAATGAAGGAATAGTGGACGTATCGGAAACTGTAGATAGTAAACAAAAGAAATGCGTAATGTTATTGTAAACAGACTGTGAGACTGAGAAAGAAGACTCTTTTTACTACTCATAGGCTTGATAAACAGTTGAGGGTAAGTAATAACATCCGTACGGGTCGAGCTACACCTGCCGCGGTCGGTTCGTGGATGGAACCATCCATGTTTATCGAGACCCCTCCGTGCTCCAGAAAGGACGTTGTGCCGTTGGTCCTGTCACTCGCAAGTACATCTTTGACAGTCGTTACGGGTAGTCAGAAGCGCAAAAGTCTGATATCAGTCTTACCAAGGGGTACTTATCGTGTTACCCAGTGACTGGGTTGTGGAGGTCACATAGATAGTCGCTCCATATAAAATACTGAAATTAAATTGCATCCGTTTAAATCGGAGGCCGACTCCAACATAGTTGGGAAAAAGCTAAGCTAAAACATGATATAAATTATTTTTGATTTTACTTTATTAATCTTGGTGTGATTCAATTTATTGTCTTAAAACATTAACATCTAAAAAAGATCATCGTAAAAATCTCAGTTTTCATCCGGTAGATGCAAAAATAAATTCTCAAACCAGTTTTTTTGAATGGTTCCAGTTTTTTCGCCAAGTACAAACGATGACAGTAATGACGTGGTGTTTTTCGATAGTCTACCTGCCAGCTAAGGCTGTGTTAGTGCTATACGGACGGTCCGTATGGACGACCGTACCTCCGGATGACCGTTTGGAAGTCCGTAGTTCGGGCGAAAGCTCCAGGGAGTCCGCGAAATTCTTACGTTTTTTGCAGTTTTCAGGTCAGCCCTAGTTGCGTAACACACTCAACCAAAATCTGAATAATTTTGAAGGATATTGCTAATCCATTGCTTCATATGTTCGAAAAATTTGTCTGCCGACAACGTAAAAAACGCAATGAATGTTATTGAACTGTCAAAATGAAAGCCATTGCTACTGATAGTGTGGTACGCAATTACCCCGCAGTTGTGATGCTTGTGAAGTTGTGTGTTGATCAAAATATGATAGATGTGATATGATGATCTTAACGGTTTTATTAGTGCTTCACGGACGAATGTACAACTGGGACGAGTAGCCTTGCGCCTCCTGGACCTACGGATAAGCGGACGATCCGCGGTCCGTGGACTATTAAACGCAATAGTAAACAAATAGTTTGCAAATTTTGACGGACAACTGACAAACATACATATGAACAGTGCAAGTTAAATAAAAACTTGCAAAAATATCGCGGCGGAATTTTATCGCGCACTGGATTTTTAACTCTCGGTATTGAGCCGAGCGTTGAGAATCGAACAGAGTACATTCCAGCTCGTCGAATAAACACACTGTTTCATTTTCAACTCTCGGCGTTAAGCAGAGCATTGAAAATTCAGTGCGCGACAAAAAATCGCAGCGGGAAAATATCGCTTTCTACGATAGCTCGGCACGGCGGTTGTCTGTACGGATCGTCCGTATAGCACTAAATATAGCCTAAAAATCTAAAATATAACAAATAAATACCTGAACAACCTCTTTGATTAAACCTCTTTTGAATAACTTTGGTGAGCGAACTGACGTTGAAGAATTATTATTTGTTGTGTTCGAAATATGCCAGGCATTGGCACTATGGTTTTAACAAAGTCATTATTCTTCTGCCCATATCCCAATTTATTTGGAGCCGGCGCAACGATTTAAGTATTCTTCGTTCGTCCTAAAGTTTTGTCCCACATGTCTTTTTCTTACAACTTACTCCTCTAATAATCATCATCTCGGTAGTCACCCCTTCCCTAGCTTTATAGAATAGAATACTTTTTATTATATGGACACCATATAACTTAATACTTACTTATATAACTTATTCATCGTTCACACAATCCATCGTTTTTTTGGTCTTCTCCTACTATTGTAGCCTCAAAATTTTCATCAAGACATTTTTTTCATTCTTCCGTATAACATGCCCATATCAACAACGGATTTTTACACGACTTTGCAGTCACCGGTGCTACAGTTAGACTTCCTCTTATGCACTAATTTTATATTTTAACAAAATGAGGCTGATCATTCAGTATTTTAGAACCCGCCCTTCCCATTTCCTCGATTTAATTCCGGTTGCTCGGTTGCAGCATCATCATACTACTCCGGCCTATCAATCAACTCAGCCTATCGCAGTCCACTGCTGGATAGGCCTCTCCCAGGCTGCGCCACAACACCCTGTCTTCCGCTTTCCATCTGTCCCAGCCACCTTTTTAAGGTCGTCGGTCCATCTAGCTGGGGGGCGTCCCACACTACGTTTGCCGACACGCAGTCTCCACGATTCGTCTTCTCCAACGGCCATCGGTCTTTCGACAAACATGGTCAACCACTTCAGTTTGCTTACTTTGCAAGCTATATCGGTAATTACGGTCCTTTACCAGATAATTGAAAAAAATTCAACGATGTTCAGAATCATGTACTGGATCCATGGGAACAGGTTGCTCGTCGATGCCCCAATCGTTATCAAGTGATGCGCTTATCAACATCACTTCCTTTTTTAATTTTTATAGATAGATTTAAATAAGAAAAAATGGTTCTCAACCATGGAGTTTCTTGCCCGTTCTTCTCCATAGGTACCTACGCTTTGGAATGGGCAAGTAGCTTCATCTTTCTGACTGACCGACCCTTTGACAATTCAAAAGTACCTGTAATTGGTTTAGTTGAATTAAATGATTTGAGTTTGAGTTTTGAGTTTGAGTTTGAGGCAAAGGTCAGCAGGTCATCAACACCGAGGTCAACGATTGTAGAACTAGCTACCTATAGTGTTCCAAAGTGTCGGAGTTCGCATTTATTCACATTATTTATTATCTAACAACTGATAAAGGCGGCCTATGAAACGTTTACACACAACACGCTATAGTTTTTCCTTCATTTATTTGAAAGTCGGGTACTCGTATTAAATAATAGACGTAGGTAGGCAAGAACGCGGCCACCCAGCCAACACAGATTAGCTGAATAAATTTTGCGTAAAAGCAATTCTTTTGACTTTAATCTGGATAAAGTATTTGTATAACTTCTGTGTAAGCGCTTATACAGATGATATTCAAGCAATTTGGGCACAAAATATCTTGCTTCAATTTGGATAACATTTGATTAATAGCCACATAGCAGCTGAATAAATGTACAACACACTGAATATCTTCTGCATAAATTCTGATTTTTCTTTAGTCCAGAAATTATACATATTTTATGCAGTTGTTAATTTGTGAGTTCAGATATTCAAATGATATTCAAAATTCCGATCTCAGGACTAGTTTTACAAAGAAATTATGCAAGTAAAAAAAGTATAAATGTATTTTTCATTGTGACGAAATTATTTTGTGTTACTTAGTTCAAAAAATTGTAATGGTCGCTGATCACGTCTTCAAAAATTTGGTAAGTAAATTGTTTCATACATTTTAAGTAAGTTTAAGGTGAATTATATAAACGCATGGCACTTTACTGTGAATTATCAATATGATTATTATACATTTTTTGAGCGCCTTAAGATAAAGCTACAATTTAAAAGGTAAACAAATGTGAAATAATATTTAAATTAAATTATCTTTACTTTTTATCAAATTTCAGTCCCAGAAAATAATGAGAATCAAATTTTGTATAACTGCTAATGTTTCCTACTCACTAAACAAAGTGTTTCATAAGATAAATGTTGAGGATTTTTATAAAAAGAGGTTATGTGGAACGTTAGTTAATGGCGGACGGCCAATTTGAATAAAAGTGTCTATTTCAGTGATTATTTTGCTTATTTCTGCTTAATAGTTCACATACGTCTACATGTCCAGAAATTATTTGGTTTAAAGTACAATAATTATACATTTCTCAGAGAAAGGTCTTAAATTACATAATGCAGTATACTCTTATTCAGCTTTTTAGGGTTCTTTTTTATATAAAATAAATCCATGAATATTTGAGGTTGATTGGACCTATACTAATGTAGGTAGGACCCACTATTAGGTTTTTAAAGTTATCTACAGTACTACTATGAATGACGCATTGCGTAATATTTAGTTGTTTGACAATTTGACAATTGTTTATATTACCAACTAAAATATACATTTAGATACACAGCACTTTGTAGGTAGTCGCAACCAAAAGTATCGCGCTTCCTTTCCCACCACAACACTTCAAATGGGCGCTCGGCTAAACTCGGCTTACGATCGGTTTGCGCTTGGCCACGCTCGCTGCGTTGTTGCTCATTCGAAATTGTAACTTTAAATAGAGAGGTCCCCGTTATCGTAGCTTCCTTGTCGCGCTCGTGTAGTCAATAAGTAAGATACAAACGTAAACATCGAGATTTATTATATAAAGTTAGTATTTATAATAGTGTTGTTGTTGTTTGTAATAGTGTTGTAGTATTTTTGAAGTGTTATATAAAAATTATATATTTTTTTCAGAAACATGTTCAAAATTCGTTTCGACTCGCAAAAAAGGCCGGGTTGAATTATCAACAGTGCCCGCTTCTTGGGAGAATAATGGAAAGTTATACTGGCCAAAAAAAAATGGCAATCATTTCAAAACTTTTGAAGAAGCTGAGGAAGAATTATCTCAAATGTTGAATAGAACTGATACCTACGGATTACGAACAACAACAAGATCCACGCGTTAATACATCTTCTCGTATTTCACAAAATAAATCTCCTAGTATTGTATAATTGTATAGCACATGAGTGAGTACTATGTATGTACATACTATAAAGCTACCATTTACTGGGTACGTCTTTCATTGACTTGAAGGTGCCCTGGCAGCAGAGAGTATGTCATGCTCACTCAAATGTCTCGCTGATGGTGGCGCATGTGTTGGATCATTTGGCTCCCTTCAAAATGGTTGAGCTGAATGGTGCTAATCCATGCGTCATGTTCGTGAACGGGCGCCGTCAGTAGGGACTGGTCATCTCTTTGCTGTCATGGCTTATTTTAATTTAATTTAATATTTGAATTGTTCTTATTTTTATTTTTTTAAACTTTTCATTACGGACGCTTTTAACGTTCTGCATCGTTCTCACATGCATAATTTCTAACATGAATGATGTAACCCAATACTTTGTAACCATATTATATTGATTTAAAAGCGTGTCCATGGAGTTTCTTGCCCGCTCTTCTCCATAGGTACCTACGCTTTGGAATGGGCAACTAGCTTCATTTTTCTGACTGACCGACCCCTTGATAATTCAAAAGTGCCTGTAATGGTTTAATTGAAATAAATATTTTGAGTTTGAGTTTGAAAGATTTTAATTCGATGGCATGGTGATGCACAATCATCGTGTACAGAACCCTCTTCAACTGTATTGGTCGCACTTGACCCGGGCCTTTGTATCAGTTGTCAAACCCTTTTCTATTACTGCACAGATACTATTTTTTATCTTTACATACTCTCGTGAACACTTTCTTCTTATTCCTCCCGTTCTCTTTCTTTTTTCCATGAATCATTTACGCTTTTGTTATTATTTTTCTGAGGAGGCATATTGTTTATGCAGCATTTATCAGTTTTGTCATGAAATGGTGAAATATCTGGATATAAACATACGATATCTTCAACTAATCAGTTATTTGCTGCTTAAGATACCCACATTTGTAACTGATATCGTTTTAAGCTGAACATAAAGACAATTGTACGCTTATAGCGCTATAAGTTAGGTAAAACAAGGAGTTTATTTTCAATTATGCAGAAGTCAGCTGTGTAAAGAAGAAAAAATCCAAAATATTCAGCATCTGAATAAATTAGTACCATTTCGTACACTATGCAGCTCAAAGAAAATATTTCGTCTAATATTCAGCGTTTTGCTGTTTAACTGCTTTGCTTAAATATGTTATACAGGACAATGCAAAAACTTTAGCTACTGTGCAGATAATAGCTGTTTCAATTACTTTTATTTGAATATCGCTTGTTTAGCAGATTCTACTCTTGATTACTATTCAGCTTAAAAAAATACCGCGAACTTTATGCAGAATTTAGTAAGCTTACAACATTATTTTAATTTAAGAACTCTCTTATTCAAAATAAAGCCATAACATCAGCTGTAATTTTATTTTTATTTTTTATTTTATTAGGGAAAACAAACAATTGTACATTTTGTCTTACATCTAAGTATACAATAAAGTGGGTTAACGTACAATCAACAACGTCTCCACATATTACTATAAGTATTAATTTACTTACATACAGTACGGAAGAAAGGTAGGGCTTATTTTAATAATGATACTTAATTATTAGGTTTTAAGTGCATTAACTAATTCTTTTTTAAATAAATTATGAGCTAACGTAAATATGTCTATTTTAACAAAGTGTTGGTTATATATTTTGGGTAATCTGTGTAGAGGCGCCCGTTGACCCGCATTTGTACGACTAGAGGTCGTAGCAAAGAGTGGGTAAGCGCGCGCCTCTCGCCTCATTACAGTTCTGGGCACGATATAAAATATATTATTCACAAGTTCAGGGCAATCAAACTTGTTGTGTATCAGTCCACGGAGCATCATGGCTTGGAGTAACAGACGCCTTGAATGTAGTGTTAGTAGCTTAAATTTCTGCAACGACTCCTCGTACGGAAGACGCTCCAAGTGACATTTAAACTGCATTGTTTTCAAGTACTTACACTGAATTTTTTCTAATGCTTGATCATATTTTGCATAGTAAGGGTCCCATATCATACACGCGTACTCTACTTGCGGTCGTAATAAAAAGTTGAAAAGATGTAGATATGTGACTGGGCGTTTGAAATCCGATGACGATCTCATAACAAAATTGTACATTTGGAAAGCTTTAGCTATTATCTTTTCAATGTGTAAATTAAGGTGAAGTTTGCAATCCAAAAGTACACCCAGATCACAAATTTCAGTTTCTTTAAGAAGGAGTTCGTCGCAGAGGCTATAATCGTATTTAATTATGTTTTTGTTTTTGGTAAAGTTAACGTATTTACATTTGTCGATGCTTAATTTTAAATTATTTTTGGTACAGTAATTTGACAATCTATTTAAATCGTCTTGAAGAAGATAACAATCGTTAATCGATAAAATTTTCTTAAAAATTTTAAGGTCATCTGCGTATAACAAAAACTTACTGTTTTGAAAGCAATTACCGATATCATTAATATAAATAATAAATAACAAAGGACCCAAAATTGAACCCTGCGGAACTCCAGATGTTGCCAAAAATGTGTTAGAATGGTACCCATTACTTACTATAGTTTGACTGCGATTACTAATATAAGACTGGAACCAGCGTAATAAATTCCCCCTGATGCCATTATATGAAATTTTATTTAATAGTATTATATGGTCAACTCTATCAAAGGCTTTTTTAAAGTCAGTGTAAATTGTGTCACTTTGGGCTCGAATGTCCATATTATTAAATAAGTGGGTAGTAAAGATCATTAAGTTTGTAACAGTAGACTTTCGTCTCACAAAGCCATGTTGCTCCGGAATTATACAATTTTGAATAAATGGATATATTTCGTGGTGAACAAGCTTTTCAAATAGTTTAGCTAGTGTAGAAAGAAGAGAAATGGGTCTATAATTCTCAATGTTTTGTCTGGAACCACCTTTAAAGACAGGAACTACAAAAGTAATAAAGCTTGACACTGCTTATTGTGGTATATTTTCGCTACTGTCTGGCTTATGTGTTGGCTGGGCAGGCTCAAGTGGGATTGGGCGGGTCACATCAGCCGCATGCAGGATGACCGCTGGGCAAAAGTACCCACACAATGGGTGCCTGAAGATGGACGGCGCTGGCGCCGCGGAGGTCGGCCCAGAAGGCGGTGGCGAGATGACCTGGACGCGTACCGCGAGGGCCGGATCGAGGTGGCGCGGGAAAGGAGTTCATGGAAAGACTTGAAAAAATTTGAAAGTCTGTCTTCGGTAAAGCAAAACACCGTGAGAAAACCATACCGTTGTTTTTTATCGTGGAGAAATGCTCATGCATTCTGCACTACCACGGGGAGATAGTGCAGTTATGTGGGACTCAAACCCACTAGAACTCCACGGTGTACTCCTCTGCCGCTTACGGCGGGAACACGGGCCCGCGTTAGCACTCATCCGTGAACCCGCCGCGGCTGTCCGTCACGGAACCCTCCTCTGGGGAGTACTCCCCGTCATCGGCGCACCAGAAGTCATAGCACGCCGTGACCATCCCAGGGACCAAACCAGCACATGGGCGCCAGACGACCCCGTGTCTGGACACCCTTGGTCTCCCTGCGACGGGTCAGGTCATTGGCCCCGCCGCCACCTCCCAATTTTCGGCCGCAGAGGATAGGGAGAGGCCAATGTCATACCATCACTCCTCCTCCCCTGCGGCCCCACCGCATCCGCCATCAGACGGTGGCGACCCCGTCAAGGCCGCAGAAGGTAGGGAGAGCGGCGCACCGCCATACCGGCACTCCTCTCCCGCCGCGGCCTCCAACAATCAGCTGTGATGCCTCCCATACATCGCGGCCCGCCTCAGTTGCGATGTCGCCGAAGCGGCACCGCAACCTACCTACTTGTTGGCCGCTACGTCGTCGGCTCACTGGCAAAGCCCTCGGGTTCCTCTTGGCTTCACCGTGGGTGACCAACCCACGGCAACTGAGTCCCCCCGCCTCGACAATGCGGGAACCCACCGGGGGGAGGGAACCATACTCAACCCAAACACCTATCAATACAAAGATAAGGCTCTATCGGGGTCGCGATTTCGATCAATCAGTAATCAAAATCAAAATATTTTATTTCACATAAACCAACAACATGGGCACTTATAAAACGTCAGAAGCTAGGTGCACGGTTCCAATTGGTCGTTTCCTACGGAGAAGAGCCGACAAGAAACTCCACGGCGTACCATTCAAACAGTTTTTCAAATCCGCGTGTTCGCGACAACGTCATTCGATATTACGGTTTTCGATCCAATGTGTTTTCGAACTGGCGTACCACTCGTAAAGTATTTCAAAATAGCGTGCGTCGCAATAACGTCATTCGAATCTTCATATCTCTCCCCATCAAGCTACTACAATCTGACAAATTTCTTTAATAGATTTTTAACTTTATCACTAAAGTATTAAGGTTCAAGGTTGATTGGGAAAATTTGACAGTTTCGGGTAGCTTGACCTGCTGGCGTCTGTACTATATTATTATTTGAAAGTCAAGGCCTGTTAACATGTAATAGGCGTGGTCGAGGTCAAGCAGGCCCTTTCAGCAAAAAAAAATATACTATTATTAAAGTCTGAGCGAACTAGCGAATGGTTGTAAAAACATGATATAAATAAAAAAATAAAACAAAAATGACTCCTGTCTTCTTTACACTGCATTTGCGACTCCAAAAAATGTCATCATCTGCCTAGCCTTTTTCTCAACTATGTTGGGGTCGGCTTCCAGTCTCCGGTTAGACTTGCTGCAGCTTACAGCAGCTTTTGCAGCTGAATACCAGTATTTTACATGGAGCGACTGCCTATCTGACCTCCACAACCCAGTTACTGGGTAATACGATATCCCTTGGTAAGACTGGTTGTCAGACTTTCGGGCTTCTGACTACCCGTAACGACTGTCAAAGATCCACGAATGACAGCCGGGACCAACAGCTTAACGTGCTTTCCGAGGCACGGAGGGGTCTCGGTATGTAAAGATGGTCACCCATCCACAGACCAACCGCGGCAAGCGTAGCTTAACCTGACCGATCAACCTGTGCGGCTGTTATGATTTAGCCACGGTCCCCTCCAAAAAATGTATAAGGTCAAATTAAATATGCTGATCAGCGAAACTCGACTGACGTGAAGTTTACACAATTGTTTTTTCTTTAAACGACTATTTTAATAAGTCTACCTGCGGTCGTCGACTCCAAAGATTTTTTTTTTTGTTTTATTTTTATATATCTACCAGTATTTTACATGGAGCGAGCCTATCGGACCTCCACAACCCAGTTACTGGGTAATACAATACCCTTTAGTAATACTGGTTGTCAGACTTTCGGGCTACCCGTAACGACAGTCAAATATCCAATCCGAACGAATGACAGTTGGAACAAAAAGCTGGGTAGCAGCATGTAATGATGGTCACCCATCCGCGGACCGACCGTGGCAAGCGTAGCTTAACCTGATCGGTTGACCCGTACAGCTGTTATTACTTAGCCACCAGCCCCTTTCCTCGTCGCCCAGGTGAAACTTTATAAAAAGTAGTTTTTAATCAACAACACACCATATATCAATCTTCAATCAAGTAATTGTACCTACGTTTTTCATCCGTATTTCCCTCACAAACAGGTATTTTCGAAAGTTCTCGGTCACTCTTTCTGAGAATTTAAACACCGCTGTGTTTCCTTATGGGAAACCCGTCCGTTCTTTACTTTACGAGTGTCAGCACTTACTCGTATATTGATACAAGGTAAGTACAAAGATTTATATCGTTAGATTTGCCCTCACTGAACTTAGTCACGCGAATAAGTGTGCAGCTAGCGAAACTCCGCAGACGTGAAGGCTGATGATGATGATGATATAAGGGGTATGAGTCGAGGAGTACCATAAGTGGCACCTGGGAATTAGCTAGTGGAATCCAGCAGTAGGCTGATTCATGGTTAATATGTTTTACTTCAAGTTAGTGCATTTTATTTAAGTGAAGTATTCCCAGTAGGATCAGCCGCGTCTTACGAGTTGAAGGTTTGAACCCAGACGGGCGCTTTACTTTGTGTAAATTGTTTAATCACGAATGCTCTCAAAACGGTGCAGGAAAACGTCGTGAGGAAACCGGTATGTCATAAAACTAAAAATTCGCAGATAAGTATGTGATATTTACCAAACCGCACTGGACCCGCGCAAAACATTATAGGCTGATTATATCTTGACCACTCCCACTGGGAATCGACTAGCGCAATCCTGCAGTGAACCTGTACCCTTATTGCGTAACACACTTTCAATAGCAAACCGAAAGTTTTGAAGGAAATTCCAAAACCATTGCTTCATAGGTTTGAAGAAATCGTCTGCTAAACAACGTAAATTACGTAAAGGACGTGGCGGAACTGTCAATTTAAATGTGTGTTACGCAATTACCCCACTGGGAATAGGCTAGCGTAATCCAACAGTGGCCGGGGGTGGATCCAAGGTAGAGCTAATTTACTAATAAAAATAAAAAAATTATATCCTAACTTAACTAAAACTGTCCACAAACTAAAATATAGCGTCGAAAAATTCATCCGCATCGCTGTCGACTGGTACTTAACTTAATGTACCCAAGAGACTTGCGCCATTACCTCGTTGTATGGCAATGCTTACCCTCTGCCCAAGGTAAACTCCAGCCCTTGGGTCACGGGAAGTGTCAACCAGCCGTTTCTAAATTTCTTTAAAAAGACCATGAGCACTCAGACCACACGGCCCGAGGGTTTCAACCCCAAACGGCTCGAAAATATAATTAAAAATAAGGTTATTATATTTACGCCAAGTTACTTATTAAATCAAGTTAGTAACTGCATTTGATAAAAAGAACAATGTAACATCTATAATGATTCTTTTCCTGGGTCAATTCGACCCTGATTTAGTAATGACCAGCATTCTGAACTGCCAGTGCAGAGTTCAAGGTTTCTCGTTCAGGAACAACGAAACAATGATGTGTACGTACCTACTTGCAATTGTATCTTTTTGCAAACGTCACGTTTTTTACTCGTCTAAAGATGATTTCTTACATCGGACTTCACACTTTTTATTTAATCTTTTATTTTTTTATTTTATTGTTTGTTTTGTCTGATGTAGGTACAGACGCCAGCAGGTCAAGCTACCCAAAACTGTAAAATTTTCCCAAGTTACCTTGAACCTTAAAACTTTAGCGATAAAGTTGAAAATCTATTAGAGAAATTTGACAGATTGTAGTAGCTTGATGTGCTGGCGTCTGTACATGCATCTGGTGTATTGTGTGTCTTTTATTTTGTGCCAAATAAATGTATTTTCTTCCTACGGTACAGACGCCAGCAGGTCAAGCTATCCGAAACTGTAAAATTTTCCCAATCAACCTTGAATCTTAATACTTTAGCGATACAGTTGAAAATCTACATTTTAAAGAAACTTGCCAGATTGTAGTAGGTAGCTTGATGTGCTGGCGTCTGTACAATAAACTTTATTATTTATTTTACTGTGTAATTCCTAGTGGAAGGAAAAGTTTTATTAAAAACTATCCAATTTTACCGGTAAATCATAATGACCTATCACATGGGACTTAATAAGGTAATTAATAGATAATTAGAGAACAATAGCCAGGGAAGGCTGCACATGAAAATTTGATTTTGAGAATGCCACACATCAATTAGATACTTAAAATACGTACCTACTTATGATTGAAGATTATAAAAATTATAGGATAGTTAATTTGGGTAATTTCCGACTTGTATTCTATATCTAAGTATGCATTTTTCGGTTTGGTCGAAGCACCAGCAGTAAAAAATCTGACAACCAGTCTTACCAAGGGGTATCGTGTTACCCAGTAACTGGGCTGTGGAGGTCAGATAGGCAGTCGCTCCATGTAAAATACTGGTATTCAGCTGCATCCGGTTAGACTGAAAGCCGACCTCAACATAGTTGGGAAAAGGCTAGGCTTGGGCGTCACTATCCGTACAGTCTATCAATGATCTACGAATGACAGCCGGGACTAACGGCTTAACACACTTACCGAGGCACGGTGGGGTCTCGACATGTAATTGGTCACCCATCCACGAACAAACCGCGGCAAGCGTTGTTTAAAACATTCGATCGACCCGTGCGGCTGTGATATCTCAATATTAAGGTTTAAAATATGTTAAGGCCCTACCTTGTTTAAATAGTAGTTTGATGAGTTAGAAAACTAAGTACAAAATAATATGAAGCAGTTACTACCAACTTCGTTCATAAACCAGAAATCTTTCCTTTAAATTGCAACAGTACATAACTTATCTATTACATACGATACAGTGAAGGTTGACATACATTCTACTGCATTCTTGTATTCTCGTCATGATTGACGTCACATATGTGTATATTGTCGGTGTAATATAGCCTTGTCCGATTTGACAGATGTTTCATTATTAACTATGTACATTCTTCTAGGCTCACTGATACATGGGATTTAAACATAACCAGCGAAATGTTCTAAATGTTCTGCCTAACCCTTCGTGAAAATACATACAGGCGTAATTTTATGCAAATATCTACCTTCAGGTGCAAAAGCAGTCTTTGGTTATCATGGCCCACTTGTTGGAGTGTCTCATCATAATCGGTTTATAATGTTCCCACTGCTGGGAGACAGGCCTCTTCTCGGTGACTGACTAGGAATAGGCTGTCATCCACGACGCGGGCCCAATGCGGGTTGGTAGATGTCACATAATAGGTATGTCTTTGAATTTTTGGTTCTAGGACATGCCGGTTTCCTCACGATGTTTTCCTTTACCGTTTGGAGAGCAGTGGTCATGAAATAATTTACAGAAAGTAAAGCGTCTGGGTGGGTTCGAACCTACGAATTAAAACTCTTAAGTCGCGGCCGTTACCACTTTGCCATCACTGCTCACTCACTGTTGGAGTGTCCAAAGTGTCCCTATTTCTGCACATTTGAGGATGTAAAGGACGCTATTGAAGCCGCGATCAAGGTCACCGATTAGGCCAAAGTAATGTCGTGACGAATGTTGTGTCGTCTATTAGAAAAGAAGTAGAAAACCCAGATGTTTTCTAAAAGATGACAAACATCATCTACCCAGCCATTTTCTGGGTAATACGATAGATACTCCTTGGTAAGACTGGTTGTCAGACTTTCGGGCTTCTGAATACCCGTTACGACTGTCAAAGATCCACGAATGACAGTCGGTATCAACGGCTTAACGTGCTTTCCGAGACACGGAAAGGTCTCGGTATGTAAAGATGGTCACCGGTCCACGGACCGACCTCGACAAGCATAGCTTAACCTAACCGATCGACCCGTGCGGCTGTTATTACTTAGCCACAAAAGACGAAAAAAGTAGTGAAACACAAATTATAATATCTTTAATAAATTAGTCAGTAGAAAAACCTTAGTTATTGCGTTAAATAATAATTAAAACGTTGTTACCGTAAGCGACGAGAATGCAATGAATCAAGGTAAACACATCTGCATTTGGAATCAGAAACCCAGGAAAACATTCAAGGTAAATTAGTTTGTCGGACAAGCCGTCTGCAACGAACGTGTTATGTAGGTAGGTAGGCATACAATTGCATTACTTATTATTACATTGTTTAAGTACATACTTATATAGTTTTTTTAATTTCATTATCGACTGGGGTGCTCTGAGGTAACTGCGCTTTCTTTATTAATCTCGGGAGTAGTCAAGTGGCTAAAAGTCCTTATATTTAAAAATGATATTATTTGTTTTTCTATCAATGTTCAGAGTCCACTACGTGACTTCGAAATATGCGACGCCAAATAATGTAGCGCCGAAAGTTTGCAATAACGAAAGCACGAACCACAAGGCATCTTAACTCTAAAGTAATTAGGAACGAATTTTTTATCAGCCTAGGGTAATTTAGCCAGGGAGCGGTGAATGCTTATGCGAATCCCGCACCCCCGGCCATAGGTAGGAACACCGCGGTTGTTTTAGCCGGTAACCGTCCCGGCATACCCCTCTGTCACCCCCACGATGGAGGAAGTCCATGAGGATTTCCATCGCGAAAAAAATAAAAGGGGGTTATTTAGTCAGCTAATCAGATGCAGCCGAATACCAGTATTTTACATGGAGCAATTGCTTATCTGACCTCCACAACCCAGTGACTGGGTAACACGATACCCCTTGGTAAGATTGGTTGTCAGACTTTCGGGCTTCTTTCCCGTAATGACTGTCAAAGATCTACGAATGACAGCCGGGACCAATGGCTTTCCGAGGGGTCTCGATATGTAATTGATGGTCGACCATCCACGAATGACCGCGGCAAGCTTAGCATAACATTCGATCGACCAGTGTGGCTGTTATTATTTAGCCACGAGCCCCTTCGACCAGAACGAAAGATGCAGACGTAGATACGATACAATGGAAGTCGGAATATACTCAAATTAACAATCCTATCTTTGTATAATCTTCAATCATAGGTAGGTACTTATTTTTAGTATAGCTAATTGTTGAATTGGGGAACTGGTCTCTTGAACTGACATACTCGTAGGTATAACTTTGACATCATCATCTGCCTATATAGTGCCTATAGCCTTTTCCCAACTATGTTGGGGTCGGCTTCCAGTGTAACCGGAGGCAGCTAAATACCAATATTTGACATGGAGCGACTGCCTATCTGACCTCCACAACCCAGTTACTGGGTAATACGATACCCCTTGGTAAGACTGGTTGTCAGGCTTTTGAACTTCTTTCCCGTAACGCCTGTCAAAGATCTACGAATGATAGCCGGGACCAACGGCTTAACGTACTTTCCGGGCCACGGAGGGTATGTAAAGATGGTCACCCATCCACAGACTAACCGCGGCAAGCGTAGCTTAATCTGATCGATCGACCTGTGCGGCTGTTATTATTACTTAACTAATTTGTATTGCATGAGGTCTTACTTATTTGTTGCTGCTGCCATTTTTTTTAAATTCACTTTTTTGTAAATCATTTAAAATGTAATGTTTGTTATTATTACCAATGAATTACAAAATTATTGAATAACTTAAATTGTAATCCTACATTCTGGCAAATAAATGAATTTGAAATTTGAATTTGCGACGAATCATTTCGCTCTTGAACTTTGTAATCTATTTGAGTCTAACGGCACAGACAGCCCTTATTAAAAGTGGTCATCGTATTAACGGTTTACAGCTTTAATAGCGTCAGGATTGTACCGGATAAAGATTGTCGTAGACGTGGTACGACAGTGGCTCCATTGACATCATCTCTGTCATCAGAAGACAGCCGCCACGCAATCATCGATGCGACGCTTTGCTAGAGTAACTGTCACTAGCCAGCAGAGTTGACAGACGTCCCGATTTTTAGCCTAAAATTAAAAGTCCTGCGCGGGACAGGCTCATGTCCCGCTTTTCGGGGATAGAAAAATAAATAAGTTATTCGTAAGTGTATTTATTACTTCAATCAACTCTGCCTATTGCAGTCCACTGTTGGACATAGGCCTCTCCCAGTCTACGCCATCGCCACAACACCCTGTCCTCCGCCAAACGTACAAACGAATACGTGTTTTGCGAATTTGATCTTTATTACCTACTAAAATTGTCGCAATTTAAATAAATAAATAAAAAAAATTATGTTGCTACGAACATAGCATTTTCGTACCCATAGGTTTATGTAATGTGTCGTACGAATATTAAAACGTTGCATTCGTTACCTATTTCACGAAAAAATCGCATTGCTCGTGACTGTACGCGTCATTGTTTCGTAGTTCATGAACGAAAAACCTTGAACTCTGCACTGGCAGTTCAGAATGCTGGTCATTACTACATCAGGGTCGTATTGACCCAGGAAAAGAATCATTACAGATGTTACATTGTTCTTTGTATCAAATGCAGTGACTAACTTAGTCTAAGCTCCAGCTTCCTATAAACAAAAACGAATCGTTTTGCTTACCAATGGTAGCATTTTTTCTTGCCGTTGAGACTGCAGCCGCATAATGTTTATTTTCTAGTGTTTTCACGGGGAAGAAGAAGTGGCGCAACAAACTCCCCAGTCAGCACAGCACAAAAGAGTGTAAACGAATTTTACCTGTGAGAGCTACTTCCTTAAGGAAGGGTCTACTATAGAAAGATTTTTGATGGGTCTGCTTCATTATCGGTAAAATTTCAAAGAGTCTTAAGTTTAACCATTGACGGTCCGTAAATTATAGGAATCGGCCATTAACAAGTAAACCAAATCAACCTACCCACCAACTAGTCCACTGCTGAAGGTGCCCTAGCCACGATATCGGTTGTTTCGGCCGAAGTTACGGACGATTCCTACTCCGTATTACCTACAGTCATATATGATTAGTTTGGGGCCCGAGTACCCAACCTAAGAAGAGTGAATGCCACCACGATTTGACAGTTGTCCCTACTCCTGCAGGTAACTGCGTAACACTAACAGTAGCAATGGCTTTCATTTTGACAGTTCAACTTGCCTTGCGCTACGAAATTTATTTTTTAAATGTCGAAGCATGATGCTGAGATAGGAGCCTTTTGGCCTCGTATAGGACTTTCTGTTTCATTTTTTTTTTCTTTTGTTATTTTTTTATACAATTTGTTTTATTTTTATTTTTAACTGTGTTTAGTTTAGTTTATGATCCAGTACGAGTCGCAATAAATACTTTTTCTTTCTCTCTTTCTTTCTTTCTTTCCTTGCGGCATGCCCCTGACAGCGAACAGCTGTCGGAAGAATAGCAGTCGTCTATTTGATTTAAACTGACAACATTTTCCGATTTTGGACTTGTGAACAGCGTTTAGAGAACTCCTACGATAGCATTGATTGATGTTCGATACCGTAGGGAAGCGTATCGAGTGGTTGTGAATAGCTATGCAGGTGACTGGCGAAAATCCGACATTCTGACAATTTTGTAAATTCTTCATAGTTTTCTGCTTTATTGAACAGCAGCTGTCGTGAAAATGTGACAATTAAGGGCGAAAGCGCGCTACGACTTCTTAATGCGCAATTATTTTGACGCAGAAATGCAACGTATTGGTTTATATGGCAGTGTGCGCATACACAAGAAAAAGGCGCCGCGATTTTAAAACTGTGATTTGGTCGCACCAAACCAGAACTTTCTGTCTGTTCGCGACGCGATTGTCGCAAAACTGTATTATATGGCCCCGCGCGCAGTCAATCAACTCAGCCTGTCGTAGTCCACTGCTGGACATAGGCCTCTCCCAGACTGCGCCACAAGCTACAACACCCTGTCCTTCGCCTTCCGCATCCAGTCTGCGGTCCATCTAACTGTGGGGCGTCTAACACTACGCTTGCCGATACGCGGTCTCCACTCCAGGACTCGTCTGCTCCACCGGCCATTGGTTCTTCGACAAACGTGGCCAGCCTGAAGTGGCTAAATCCGGTTCTTTCCGGATAACCCCACTACAGATTCGCGATTCTAAAATCGCATCGCTAAAAATAAAATAGTGTGCGCTTGACCTTGTGTTTTTTTTTCACATATGTTTTGTTCTTCATTATGTAATAATTTCTACATTATTATGAATTAAAGTCGCTTTTCGTGTCTATCTGCCATAGGTGACCGCGATGTCAAAGTCAAAGTCAAATCATTAATTTCAAATAGGCACATAAAAGGCACAAATGAACGTCAGAATTAAAAAAAAAAATAACAGAATTTATTCTAGTCGCCCATTCATTCTATTACATATTACATCCAAAAGGTACTTTCGTATGAAGAAGATTGGGCAAGAAACTCCACCGTTACTCTTTTAATTTTTTTTTTTTTGTTGAAGATTATTAATTAGTTGCGTAACACACTATCAATCACAATCTGAATCATTTTGAAGGATATTACTAATCCATTGCTTCTTATGTTCGAAAAATGTGTCTGCTCAACAACGTAAATAATGCAATGAATGTTGTAGAACTGTCAAAATGAAAGTCATTGCTCCTGTTAGTGATTTCGTAACTGGTCTGACAGCTCAGTACGTACGCACTTAAAAATCGTCACGTGTTGATTAAAATAATATACCTAGTTAAAATCAGGAAAACCGAACGTTGTCAAAAATTTGACGACACGGTTGGCGCAGTGGCTGAGCGATCGACTGCTGCGCTGCGGGTCGCGGGTTCAATTCCCGCATGGAACAAATATTTGTAAGTATTGCCTACATCTGTGCGATTCTGTAACCATCTCACCGTGAAAAATTAGGTGAAGTGGCGTGGAGTGAGCTGTCATTCCAACTAATACTAGGGATTGACACTATTGACAGCTCACTCTAAGCTCACTTCACCTAACTTTTCACGGTGAAATTTTTACACGGTGAGTTTGTTTGTTTGCACGCGCTAATCTCTGGAAACACCAGACGGATTTGAAAAAATCTTTTTGCATTTGACACCCCCAATTCTTGAGGAAGGCTATAATTTAGCATCACGCTAAGACTCTTAGGCACCGAGTGAAAACGAAGTAACAGCGCGGGCAGGCGATGCGATGCGACGGGGTGGGTCGGGGGAACAAAAAATTTCACGCGTACGAAGTCGCAGGCAGAATCTAACTTATAAATAAAAATATCATTGGTATGACAGCATTTGTATTAGAAAGGTGTCGTCTTATTTAAGGGTGTACTACAGTCAATCCGAACAACTTTGACGACTGACGGCTGCATAAGGAATTCTTGTGCAAAACATTAGTTAATGATGTAACTAATATTTATGTAACACTATACTGATTGGACTGGTCAACTTAAATCTGTGTGGTACTTTCCTCAAATGATCATTTCTGACATCAATCTACATGGTGCAGGCCTAGGTAGTTAGTACGTACTGCAGAAGGAGCCTGATTATTCCTCGTGCACCTATTAGCTACTAACGATTTGTTTAAGGATTCAGTCTACCTTCGCTTTTCTCCTTCATAATGTTATATAAGTGATGGCACATAACTCGTCTTCTACACACGAGGAAAACTGTCAAAACGAGGACTAGAATACACACTGTTCGGAAAATCTAGCAAACCGAGGTCTTAATTACACATTGTCTGGAAAAGCTACCTAACCGAGGTCTTTTGTGTTAAAGTTAACACATAGGTCCTCGGATAATACAACAAACGTGAAATGAGTGTAAAGAGCCTGTGTATGAGGCGAGAGTGGCACCAACTGGTGGATACACAATATTTGTGTAAGATTATGAATTTTCTTGATCAAACCGAGGTTCAGACTACTTTTTCGTATTAATTATATAGAAAGGCTCAAACTCGCTTGCAGAATACAAATCTTTGGTCAAGTCAAACCGAGGACCCTCGAAAAGGTCCTCGCTTTGAAAAGGTCCTCGGTCGTGGCTTGTGTATTCATACGCACGTCCTCGGATGGTACTTAAAACGAACACACACACACACACACTCACAAACTGCCTTGTCTTCGCCTTTATATTATTAGTGCGATTCTCATGCCAAACGATAGAATGTACCAGATGCAATTATGTAATGCCAGTACCTAACATCTTTATTTTTGTCACTTACATTCTTAGAAAATAAATGATTCTGATTTCGCTGTGGACGTCTTTCCACGGCTTATTAGTCGTTTAACTCACGCAAAACGGACGAATCGTTACTTTAAATGTTTTTTTTTTATATTCGACAGGCGAGAATTGGCTTATTTTGAATTTTATGCAATAAAGTATACAGAAAAGGACACCAGCGCAAAGTGGTATTATAAAACGACTACTTTTTTGTAATAACTTCATTGCATAAAATTCAATACTGCGAATTACTTAATACATATTTCTGATTTGTCGACTCCCCCAAAAGTAAATTCGTGCGAGGAGTTTATAGAAAAAAAAAAAAATCTCCAAAATGTTCAAAAAAAGGTTCGCCCCTAATCGACTGATAAGCCCTTTCGGCTGGAGTTATGAAAGAACGTTCAACAGGATACAAAGCAAAAACCATTTTTTAGGTGCATGTGAATGACTAGGAAACTGTGGTTACTTATTTATATGTGAATGATTCACACCTCATATGGCACCCATATGCTCGTGACTGCAGAGTCACGCAGCATTAATATGTCAACACTTGGAAATTTTCAATATCGATTTTTGCGTGAAAAAACGAAAACAACAGTGAAATACGATACGATACGACATTGCAAAAACGGAGTAAATCGCTTTTGAATAAAGCCAAGTGTATACATACTTATGCTCGTGACTGTACCTAAGCCCACGTTGGCACCGACGTAAAAATATCGCGATTTTTTTTTATTGCTAAATGGGCCTGCTCTTGACCTCGATCACGCCTGATGGAAAGCGATGGATGACGTCTATGATGGAAGGAGCGTGCCCGGAAGATACCTGTTTACTCTTGCTTTGAAGGCAGACGGGTTAAATGTGGGAGGAAACACAGATGCCGGCAGAGAGTTGCATACTTTGGCTGTACGCATAATAAACGTGGAAAAATAAACGAATAAACGTGTTCAGCAGACTCATTTTTCAAGAATGATCCGGATTGTGATTGATTGTGTGTTATGCAATTAGTGTGGTGGCATTAACGTAGCGTGTCAATTTGATTAACAATATATTTCCCTGACTGTATGTAGGCGTTGAGAGCAGTGGTGGCCCAGTAGTAACGGCCGCGATTTACGAGTTGTCGTAGGTTCGAACCCAGATAGGCGCTTTAATTTGTGTAAAGAAAACATCGTGAGGAAACCGGCATGTCCTAGAACCAAAAATTCGAAGACTTGTGACATCTACCAACCCGCACTGGGCCCGCGTGGTGGATTATGGCACTGCACAGGGAGTGCAGGGCCATAATCCACCACGCGGGCACTCACCGAGAGGAGGCCTGTATCCCAGCAGTGGGAACATTATAGGCTCATTATGTATGTATGTAGGCATTAAATACTTATTCATTACAAAGAGAGAGGCAGCTTTTACCTTAAAACCAATTGAATAAAAGGGATTTACAGAATTCCCAACGTCATGATCAGAAAAACAAATGAATCACGTGATGTTTTTAACAACGTCTTAAACCTCCCCATTCCCCGTCACTCCTGGTGCTCCTTGGTGGTATCTTATCATACGTATCAAAATCATCCTATACAAAATCAAGTGTATTTTTTGGTACTTACAGTGTCTTTAAAAAATTCAGAATATATTTTTTTTTTAATCCGGTATAACTTAATTTAATTTTTCTGACTGGCATTAATACAATAGAGGAAAGGTATAATCATGTGAAAACATTTATATTACTTACGTTTTTTTTCAGATTAGGAATATCGCGTTAATCAAAAATAAAAAATAAATTCACATGGTATCTTACGACTCTCCCCCTTGTTGATATTTCCTGATTTTGAACCCATTTCCCCGCCCCCTTTCGAGCTGCGACGATCTCGAAGTAACAAGAAGAGGAAAAATAAGGATTTATTAATTTTACGAACTATTAAAATGACCGATTGAAGTAGTGAGTGTAAAACTTGGATTTGTGCCCGGTTGATGACAAATAGACTTGCCACTTATTATTCGTAAGTATATTATAATTATATTACATGCGACTCAAAGACTGGCGAAATGAGGGTGCACCTACCATGGGTACACCCCTGCCCAACCCTTCGGGGAATTTAGGCGTCATGATAAGTTGTGATAATTACTTAAAACAAGCCGCCATTTTTAATTCGCGGCTAAAAAGTGAATGTCAAATTATAAATAATTCGATCGTTCCAATTCTAAAATCAATTTGGATATGATGTCATTTTTATCGAGCGAGCCATTGACCTTCAATGGCGGTAAATATTTTAGTGGTACAATACGGTACGTACTGGCCGAAAACAATTTGTTGAACTTAGTCGCTGCCGGGTCTGTTAATGTTAGGTTCAAATTGCTAGAACATAATTTAAAAAACCGAACTTTGGAGAACATCACGATTGACGGTCGAGGACTTTATAAAAACGTACTATTTTGCCACTATTTGCGTGTAAGTCCGAGCTTCATACTTAAGAAACGGGTACCTACAGAACAGAATATAACCACTAAAGTTTTTTAAGTTATGGTACGGTACCACCCACAGAACAGATAAATTTTATCTGTTCTGTGGTACCACCTGATGACAGGCGCGGTCCCAGGGGAGAGGGAGGGGGACAGGGCGGTCATCTGAGGCGGGTTTTAAATAAAAAACGACTGCGACCAATTTGACAAAATAGCATTAATCCCCGAAGGGTTTAAGGCAGATTTGTACCTGTAGTAAACCCACATTTCGCAAGTTACGTTTTAAGTTTTATGTCATACCGGTCGACCTTACTGAGATCAAACTGGTCACAATTCCAGACTCCTGGCTGCTTCTGAGAAACCCCTAATAGATAAACACAATAACACTTTGGCTGACCTGAGAATCGATACCCGGACCAGGGCAGTAGCGCTAAGACCCACCCCTGAAAATATTCCTCGGCACCCATGGTGACCCCCGCAATCTTGGGCTGCGACCGTGCCACTGATGATAAGTGCAGGTCACTGTTCTGTTAGTAGAAACGAAATTTAAATAATAGCTAACCATAATCGCATCCGGTAAGCTTAAACAATGTTTCTTACATGTCAAACAAATCTACATTAGACCATGTATAGTCTACACAACCTAACCTACTTAGAATTAATAATCTTTAGTCTGCTTAAATGTTATCGAACAAACTCCCATTGTTCTTAATAGAGACGTCATTCATTCAAGAACATAATAAAATCACTCCTATTCTTAAAACAATGACACACCTCTAATACCCGCAAGAGTTAACTTGAGACTCTCCCGACCCCCGCTGTTTACAGCTCTCGCTATTCACTCCTCTGTACGGTGCGCTTACGTCACGCTTACGACCGAAGTCTTAAAGCTAACCCTAGAGGGTTGTACGAATACTCTAGGTATTATAAATATGCATGGGTAGAGCCGTGTCGTGGCCTCGTTTCGGATGTAGGGAGCGACCTGTCACTGTCGACCGTGGTTCGTTTAGTGGTCAGCAGTCAGCAGTACAGGACTACAGGAATCGAAGGAAAAAAGAAGTAAGCTGCAAAAAGGGAACGGGAGATCACAAGTGCTCTCCCGTCCCGCAGCAGGCGTACTGGACGTCGCGTCGGCGGAGGGCGGACAACGCCCTCTTCCAGCCCCCCTAAACGAGTCCAGGGGCGACGGACTCGGAGACATCCGGCGCCCCCCATTTCAGGACCCGAGCTGGCAGCGCGTAGTGTTCCACGCGCGCCACTATAATAAGGTAACGGGGGAGTTTAACACCTCACTTCCCCCTACTGGACGTGGCCCGCGTAGCGCGGGCCGTCACCAGTCCGGGGCAGCGGAAGTCCCATTCGCACTCGCAGCCCCCGACGTAGGTGTACGAGGGAACAACGGGGTGCTTTTAGTCAGTAAAAGTCTGACAGACCTCTCTACCCACCCCAGGGCGGAGGATATCCACGAGGATTTCCACACCGACAAAAAATAAGGTATTATAATATGCTTACTTTGCTCACCAGCCTGATATTGCTCCACTGCACGATAAAGGCTTCTCCTCTTACTTAGAGAAGGAACGAGCATTGATCAACGTGGCCGAAATACTTTTTTTTAAATCTACTTACTGATAGTTCGGTGGTTTTACTCTAAGCCCCCAAGCCCCTAATAAGTTCTACTGAACACCACACCGTCCATTGAATAAATTATTTGAACTTTGTATAGTCCAGTCCATCATCAAGGAGTTTACAAAATAAATTGAAACAATTTAAGTATAATTTCATTGCGTAATTATTGATCGTGGAAAATACGAGCGGTAGGATGCAATTTATCGGTATAATTCTTATCTGCAATAATTTTTAACAACCATGAATTATTGCAAAATTATTAAGTTATTTACAAACGAATGTACCTACTTAGTTCAAAAATTCAAAATTAAGGTAAGTACTTACTTATTTTTTTCTTCTTTTGGTGAAGAAAAGCTCTCATCACATCTCTTTCGATGACGATTGAATAAACTTGAACACACGATTTCAATCAACTCAGCCTATTGCAGTCCATTGCTGAACATTAGCCTCTCCCAGGCTGCGCCACAACACCCTGTCCTCCGGCTTCCGCATCCAGTCCGTCCCAGCCACCTTTTTGAGGTCAGAGTCCCACAGTGTTCCAGTCGGTTTATTCTGTGAACATATCAATCTTCACGAAACTGAGGAACTGACATAATTATGTTCGAAAAATATATCTGCTCAACAACGTAAATAACGCAATGAATGTTGTTGAACTGTCAAAATGAAATCCATTGCTCCTGATAATGTGTTACGCGATTCCCGCTGAACTGAACTAATAAAGTGCAGTGGAGCAATATCAGGCTGGTAAGCAAAGTACCTAAGCATATTATAATACGAGTACCTGGTACAACCCGCTATAGTTAAGACTCCGTAATTTCCCCGCGGTTTTAATTTCCACATACAAAACTTACAATACAGGAAACCTTTTTTGTTTCACTAAATCTAAACAAAAGAATCTAGCGTACTTAATACTTTAATCAACCCTCATAAAGGTACACGAATCAGGTCACCCAAAGGTTACATTGGAGTGAAACTAACCGTAACAGATGACCGTGTTACACTAGATTGCCTATAAAAGTTTCACCAAGTGTAGCTGTCTAGGCCATACATCTTAGATTTGAAGAATTTCTGAATAGGGTAAATATCGGTTGACTGGTACTCGTATTTAGTGACCAATACTATATATTTTTTTTGATAACCAACGAGAAATTTCTACTTGAATCATGTCCTGAATTCATGGTCACAGTTTGCGTACTGGCATTTTTTTTCCTGTAGTCTTAGCGTGTCGATGGCAAAAATATAGTCTTTTTCTTAAGTTTGACCCCAAAATTCAGAACGGATAGCATTCGCTGACGTAGCCTGGTCCCCACGTGTGCAGATGACAGGGCACGCGGTGCAAGATAGAAGGTGAGCCATTGTCTGTGGAGAGACACGGCATACACACCGGAGGTCTGAGCCTTCCATGAACCCCCACTGGTGGAGGTTGTCCATGCTGCGGCCTACTTGGTACCTAGTAAGTAGCCAGTGTAGGAACTTGCCCGTTTGGAAAATACAGGCATGATATTACTATGTGTTAAATAAAAGAATAAACCAATAAATTCTCTTTATTACTCGTAATTCTTTAACTGTAACTAGAGCGATAACAAACTCGTCAATTTATCAGCACAATTGGTAATTACTGTCGCCAAGTTGTCCAACTAGTTTAGCAATTAATACAAACGATAATTGAGAAAATAGAAATTTACGACGTGGCTCGTCATTCTCTCTAACAGTATTAAGAAAATCAGATCGACATTTCACGTGACCAGAGGGCTGGGTCGTTCTTTGGCCAAAGAATTAGCATTGGCATTCCACGTGGCAATGCTGCCAGTCTTCTGGGCACGTTTCCGGATGACAGCGACGCAGACGAGTACTTCGACGCCTAAATATTTTTCTGTATTTGTATTTATTTATAAAGTTAGTCTTTTAATTTAGTACCTAGTGTAAATAGTTAGATAGGAGATTATGAAAATATTTATATGTAACTTATATAATGAATTAAAATTATCTTTAATACTAAGGGCCGATTTATCAATCGACAGATAATTTTTATTCGTGGAATAAAATTGCCGTCTGACAGATTTTGTATGGAAGAACTGTCAAAAATTCAAAATTATTTCTCGGATAAAATTATCTGGCGTTGGTAAAATCAACCCTAAGTACAATAATTATAAAATCAGCCGAAACCATTATTTAAACGGGTTACTATCTGCCTGTCTAGCCTTTTCCCAACTACTGTGGGAGGTACTACCTATCTGACCTCCACAAACCAATTACTGGGTAACACGATACCCCTTGGTTACACTGGTTGGCAGACTTTCGGGCGTCTGACGGCCGTAACGACTGTCAAAGATTTACGAATGACAGCCTGGGCCAATGGCTTAACGTGCTTTCCGAGGCACGGAAGGGTCTTGGTACGTAACGATGGTCACCCATCCACGGACCAGCTGCGGCAAGTGTAGCTTAACCTGATCGATCGGCTGCGGCTGTTATTATTTAGCCACAAGCCCCTCTCTAATAGGTATTTCATGATAAGTATGACTCAATATTTGGGTTATCAGTCCGTCAAAGTAATTTAAAACATTCAAATTGGTTTCATTTTCAACGTCCGTAGGGAGCAATGAAACAAAAACCCACCGCAAACTATCGTCATACGCAGAATATGGTTAATAAGTAAAGTGTACAGACGCCAGTACATCAAGCTACTACAATCTGTCAAATTTCTTTAATCGATTTTCAACTTTATCACTAATATATTAAGATTCAACTTTGATTGGAAAACTTTGACAGTTTCGGGTAGCTTGACCTGCTGGCGTCTGTACTTTCCTTATAAACTTACTTTATATATTGATTATGCGTAATGTCTGGTATTCTGTGAGAGAAAGTATGCAAGGGAGTCCACTGTTCTATGTTAGTTTTAAGTTATATTATAGTCAACGTAACTATTGTCTCTATGTTAATTAATGTAATTGGTGTTATACCGTTTTAATTAACTATAAATAAATAAATAATGCCCGTAGGTCTGACATCGTCTTGCCCAGTAACTGGGATGTGGAGGTCAAATAGGCAGTCGCTCCATGTAAAATACTGGTATTCAGTTGCATCCAGTCAGACTGGAAGCCGCGGAAAGCGAACTATACGCACCACACGGGCCCAGTGCGGGTAGGTAGATGCCACATGTCTTCGAATTTTGGTTCTAGGACATGCCGGTTTCGTCATGATGTTTTCCTTCAGCTTTTTAAAAGCAGTGGTGATAAAATTATTTACTCAAAGTAAAGCGCCAGCCTGGGGTTGAACCCACAACCTACAACTCAAAAGCCATTACCACTGGGCCTCTCATTTCATAGACCTCATCTGCATCATAGGCCTAGGCTCCTTCTCAATTATGTTGGGGTCAGCTTCCAAAAAAATCAGCTGTGTTCGCATAACTCGTCAAAATATAGGGAGCAGCTGATTTTATTTTCGCGATTTCAGGTTTGTTCCTGTAGTAAAAGTTGTTCATAATGATGAGTACAATGACCTCTTAAGAGGTTGTTGGTGTTTTACACATAACCCTGTATATGAAGTATGCGAAAGTAACACTGTCTGCTACCTAGTACATAGTTAGTTGTTATTCTATGTGTGTAAAACTTGTAATGGCCATCATCATGTTAAAAACCTTGTAACTATTGTGTCTGATTAGCTGTAAGTTTTACAAAAAATAATAAAATAAAATAACAGAACATCACGACTGTATTCCTCGAAGGGTTATGCAGAGCTGTAGCTATAGTACACCCACATTTCGCCAGTTATGTTTAGGACCCATGTAACAGGGGGCGAGCCTATTGCCACCAACCAGGCACTAATCCAAACTCCAGGCTGCTACTAAGATATACCAGATGGAAAAACCCAATAACGGTTTGCCCGACCCGGGAACCCAAGACCTCTGGTGCGTTTACAAACATTTAAACTCACACACACAAACAGCCAGACCCGGAACAATTACTTGTAGATCATACAAATATTTGTTCCGTGCGGGAATCGGACCCGCGACACGCAGCCAACCGTGCAGTCAATAACTAATAAGAAAGCCTAAAACATCGAAACAAGGTGGACCGACGATCTTGTTAATGCCGCAGGAACCCGTTGGATGCGGTTAGCACGGAACCGGTCGAAGTGGAGGTGCTTGGGGGAGGCCTATGTCCAGCAGTGGACGTGTTTCGGCTGAAATGATGATGATGACGCTGAAACACTGAAACTGAAATCGAGGAGTCATCAAGAAAGTTTTTACGAGCGTGTGACGATATAATTCACTTAGTCATCATCGAGGTTGTTCTTTAAATAAACTTTTGTTTGTCGTATATATATTTTTATTATATATACGACAAACACGGTTCCCTAGTTTTTTTTTTGCGGTGTTAATCCTTATGGTCTTCCTCCATCGTGAGGGTGACAGAGGGCATGCCGGACACTTACCGGCTAAAATCACCGCGGTGTTCCACCTCTGGCTATGGCTGGGAGTACGTGATTCGCACAAGCATTCACCGCTACCTACGTTATACGTTTCCCAGGTGGCACAATGTGTTATCGGGTTTTTCCATCAGGAAATCTCAATAAACATCATGGAGTCTGGAGTGCCTGGTTGATGGCAATAGGCTCGCCCTGATGTATTCAAAACAAGCCTAAAATGTTCCCACTGCTGGTACACAGGCCTCCTCTCAGTGGGCCGTAATCCACCACACGGGCCCAGTGCGAGTTGCCGGATGTCACGTCTTCGAATCTTAGTTTCTAGTAGGACATGCCGCTTTCCTCACGATGTTTACCCTCACCGTTTTGAAAGCAGTGGTGATGAAATAATTTACACAAAGTAAAGCGCCTCTCTGGGTTACTACTACGACCTGCAACTCGTAAGTCGCGGCCGATTACACTGAGCCACCACTGTTAGCACACCCCTCTTACATGGGATTTAAACATAACTAACGAAATGTGGATGTACAGACGCCAGCACATCAAGCTACCCGAAACTGTAAAATTTTCCCAATCAACCTTGAGCCTAATGCTTTAGCGATAAAGCTGAAAATCTATTAAAGAAAGAGCAGATTGTAGTAGCTTGATGTGCTGGCGTCTGTACAAGCAGTGGGCAAAGACACGTTGAACAGCTGGCTCCTGAACTAAGTAAAAAGATATTTGTGTCTCAATAGCCAAAGTTCCTCATAAACATTTATGAATACAACAATTGGCACTCTAATTGCGTAACACACCATCAGTAGCAATGGCTCATCATTTTGACAGTTCAGCAACATTCATTGCGTTATTTACGTTGTTGAGCAGACAAATATGTCAAATATATGAAGCAATGGATTACTACTATTATAATATGTACACCTTCGGGGCTTACTGCCGTGATGTTATGTTATATTGTGCCTATTCCATATTCCATTCTTTATACAACGCATATTTGTATCCACTTAACTTTTGACCATGATTCGTGACTGACATTGTTATACACCTAACTACCATATAATTACAATTAGTCCTTCAAACAGGCTCAACCATGTAATTTGGTGATTATTACTGTTTCTGATTTGAGTGAGTTATTTATAAACCATCAAAATTCTGATTTGGGCCCAAATTCACTATGACCACTTAACTCTGACACAATGAACGAAACCGCGCGAAATGAACGCGAAGTTGGCGTGGGTTGAACTGTTAAAATACCATAAAAGAAAGAAGTTTTTTATTATTATGGACATCACAAAAGCCTGTGAGGGGCCCGTGGCTAAATAATAACAGCCGCACGGGTCAATCGATCAGGTTAAGCTACGCTTGCCGCGGTTGGTCTGTGGATGGGTGACCATCTTTACATACCGAGACCCCTCCGTGCCTCGGAAAGCACGTTAAGCCGTTGGTCCCGGCTGTCATTCGTGGATCTTTGACAGTCGTTACGGGTAGTCAGAAGCCCGAAAGTCTGACAACCAGTCTTACCAAGGGGTATCGTATTACCCAGTAACTGGGTTGTGGAGGTCAGATATAGGCAGTCGCTCCATGTAAAATACTGGTATTCAGCTGCATCCGATTAGACTGGAAGCCGACCCCAACATAGTTGGGAAAAGGCAGGCAGATGATGATGACAAAAGCCTGTGATGTACCACAGCAGGGCGTACTCCTTTCCACTTCCCTCTGTTTAAAGTTGCTAAGTAAGGACCAGTTCTTGTTGAAGGAGTCCAGCTCATCCCGCCATCTCCGTCTAGGCCTGCCGCGATGTCGCTTGCCATTAAGAGGGACATATTGCGTCGTAAGTTTGACCCATTGGTCGTCTGACATGCGGTAGATGTGAAATAAATTTAAGCCAAAATTTAACGGGCATACTTTATGCCTTGCCTACCTACCTTGAACCCTGTAGGTACGGACGCCAGCACATCAAGCTACTACAATCTGTCAAATTTCTTCAATAGATTTTCAACTTTATAACTAAAGCGTTAAGGTTCAAGGTTGATTGGGAAAATTTGACAGTTTCGGGTAGCTTGACCTGCTGGCGTCTGTACATTACCTCATACTAGTGGTACCTATACTTAGTCAGAACGATTGGAAATTTGGACGTTCAAGTTCTTTAATTATAATTAATTGCGCGTACGTTTAAATCTTAATGGTTATTTGAAATTTGGATGTTCAAATTCTTTAATTAGGTATAATAATTGTTTAACAGCCGGCATTGACCGATTACCTACGTGCCTTTATTAAGACGAGATCTAGGGTACCCGATATCATCTGAAGAATTGCTAAACCTTAAAGGCGATGAGCAAAGGTAGCTCGAAAGATTCAAATTTTCTAACGTTCTTTTGCGATTTGCAGTTCAGGTTTCAGAAAATTTGAATTTCGCGGACATCACTGGCGTTTTCGTTAAGTGGCAGTGGGCTGGAGACAGGTGGCACGGAGTATGCGCGCCTTAATGGAAGGACTTGCGGTCGAGGGATCCGCCGCTCTTGGTGATGACCCTAGCAGTCTGTCAAAATCATTGTGATCTTTATTTTCGTCCAATAAGGTTGCTGTGCTATGCTATGGGGGCCCCAGGGCCTTGTGACTAATTAATAACAGCCGCACGGGTCAATCGATCAGGTTAAGCTACGCTTGTCGCGGTTGGTCCGTGGATGGGTGACCATCTTTACATACTAAGACCTCCGTGCCTCGGAAAGCACGTAAAGCCGTTGGTCCCGGCTGTCATTCGTGGATCTTTGACAGTCGTTACGGGTCAGAAGCCCGGAAGTCTGACAAGACAACCAGTCTTACCAAAGGTTCCGTATTTCCTAGTAACTGGGTTGTGGAAGTCAGATAGGCAGTCGCTCCATGTAAAATGCTGGTACTCAGCTGTATCCGGTTAGACTGGAAGCTGATCCCAACGTAGTTGGGAAAAGGCTGGGCCTATGATGATGGTGGAGTCAGGTTCGCACGATGACATATCAGGCTGTACATGTCCAGTACAAGCTGACTGCTTGTGTACGAGAAGCCTATACAATGCGAGGTCAGCTAAAACTGGAAATGTTAGCTTGATACTTATGTCGTCTTGTGTACCTGAAAAATTACCAAGATACTAAAAACTTGCATTTAATTGAATAATTTGCTCTGCCATAGAAGAAAAAAAAATTGGATAGGAAAGTAGGTGATAATAGCAAAATTATTAAAGTATTTAAGCTGATCCACCTACATGCACACATGAGTTATAAAATTGAATTAAATTGTACTTGTACTTACCTACTTGCCAAATATGTAAGTACCTAACTCATTAAAATTATCAATAAACTAGAGGTAATTTGTTTGTTCTGTCGTACTTTTGTTTAAGAGTGTGATGGCTGACTAAATGTAAAAAAAAAACTTTCTATAGGTAGTATTTTTATTAGAGGAGGGCCTCGTGGCTAAATAAAGCCGGGTCGATCGAAGGTTTTAAGTTACTCTTGCCGCGGTCAGTTCCTAGATGGATGACCATCCATTACATATCGAGACCCGCCGTGACTCGAATAGCATGTTAACCCATCAGAGGGGCAATTCTCATAATTTTAAGAACGCTCACAGTCTGATCTGTCTCAATTCAAAAATACCTGTAATTTCTCTACATCTTTGTCGCTAAGATGAGATTGCGACTAGATTTTGAACATTTTTAATTTGGGAATTGGTCTTCAGGTCTTGGCTGTCATTCGTAGATCTTTGACCGTCGTTACGGGTAGTCAGTAGCCCAACAGTCTGACAGCCAGTCTTACCAAGGGATATAATGTTACCCAGTAACTGGGTTTTGGCGGTCAGATAAGCAGTTTCTCCATGTAAAATAGGTACTTACTGATAAGTATTCAGCTGCAATCAGTTTGACTGGAAGTCAACCCCAACATACTTGGGAAAAGGCTATAGGCATATTGATTGGTGTTTATCAGCAACATACCGAAATCTAGAGGTGATATCAGTCGTGGATTGAAACACCACTCCATACATAGGTGTAACATTAATCAATTATGAAGGTGCGACAGGAAAATGCTAGAAAAAACGACTGGCTGTGTTACAAACTTCACATAATTAGCCCATAATATTCCCACTGCTGGGACACACAAGCCTCCTCTCTGTGCGAGGGTGTGGGCTAACCCACCATGCGGGCCCAGTGTTGGTTGATAAGAATATGTTAGAAAAACGACTGGCTGTGTCGCAAACGTCAAGGAAGCCAAATTGGCCCATTTATCTATCGTGTACACAGCCAATGATTATGGGTCACTAACAGTTACATAATAACTGTCGCGTGTTTTTTAATGCAATTCTCCGAGCCATTCGAAGAACCGAACATTATTATTGTAAAAGTTAAAGAAAATTACTTAGGTATAAAAACTGGGGTACCTGCCTATCTACCTAGCTGCCTAGGGGCCATCCATAAATAACGTCAAACGGGGGAAAGAGGGGTCCACAAAATGTGATATCGTGTGACAAGGAGAGGGAGAGAGAGGGGTTAGAAGCATCGTCGCGTGAGACGTCTCATGTAAAAATCTACAGTACCTGGGTAATACTTATTTACAACTCAAAACTTCAATTCTAACGAAAAACATTAAATATGACCACCTCTTTAAATCTATATCTTCTATCTACATATATGTATATCTATAAGTACTAATATAAAAGATTGTTTGTTTGTTTGAAAGTGACTAATCTCTGGAACTACCAGTCGGTACCCTAATTACGTAAAAAACTATCAATCTCAATCTGAAACATTCTGAAGGATATTGCTAATCCATTATTTCATATGTTCGAAAAAATTGTCTGCTCAACAACGTAAAGAATGTTGTTGAACTTTGAAACTGAAAGCCATTGCTACTGATGTGTTACCCCGCGGATTTGAAAAAATATTTTCGTATAATAATAATCCTAGCTAAAGAGTTTGTTTGTTTAAACTTTCTAATCTCTCTAAATAGCAGTCGGATTTGAAAAAAATCTTTTCGTATTTGATAACCCAATTCTTGAGGAAGGTTAGGCTATTTAACATCGCGGTACGATCCTTAGGAGCCGAGCAAAATGAAATAAGTCTGAAAGAACACTAAGCATAAACGAAGTAATAATGCAGGCGGGAAATTATGGTATTTTAGTAATATTTTGGTGTCTTACGACTTCCACGCGATCGAAGTCGTCTATAAATTTCATTTAAAATTGTGAAACATGCTATGTAAAGTCACACAAATTTTAAATGAGCACCTGTGACAAGGGGATCCCCCTTCCGTTCTTGTGAATTGTTGTGTGATAGTTGGGAGCCCCCACCCCTTCATGAAATTCGTGCGACGTAATTCATGGATGGCCCCTTACCTGCGTCTACCTAAAGTCGAAACTAGGTCAGGTTTATTAAATTGCAAACATTGCATTATAAGAACATTATTTTGTTCAAAAGATACGATATTACATTATAGTTGAAGGCAGCAGTGCGTAACAATCGATCTGCCAGGTTAAGCTTGCTGCGGTCAGTAAAGGATGGGTGTCCGGTTTCTTATTTTTTAATTGTTTTAAACAATGCCAGTCGTTACTACGGGCTCAGAAACCGGAAGATCTAATGATCTGCCAGGTTAAATTACACTTGCTGCGGTCACTTACAGGATGGGTGACCGGTTTCTTATTTTAACAATGCCAGTCGTTGCTATGGGTACCAGAAGCCGGAAGATCTAGTAACCGAAACAAATATTATCGCTACATTTACCTGGAAACTGCGAAGGTCAGTGACGCAAGCCAGATTAGTGAGGCAAATATTAGTATTTGAATTTGTCTAGAAACTGTCTGTAATAATTCCGTGAAAACTTAAGAGAAGTGAGCTGTCATTCCACCTGACATTGAAACAGCTGATTATACATACACAATGTATAATCAGCTTATAACGTTCCCACAGCTGGGACACAGTCCTCCTCTCTGTGAGAGTGGACCGTAATCCACCACGCGGGTCCTGTGCGTGTTGGTAGATTTCACATCATCATCATCATCATCTGCCTAGCCTTTTCCCAACTATGTTGGAGTCGGCTTCCAGTCTAACCGGATGCAGCTGAATACCAGTATTTTACATGGAGCGACTACTTTACTGGTAGATTTTACATGTCTTAGAATTTTTGGTTCTAGAACATGCCGGTTTCCTCACGATGTTTTCCTTCACCGTTTTGAGAGCAATGGCGATGAAATTATTTACACAAAGTAAAGCGTAATATATCGTAAAATATTAAGTTACGAGTTAAATTGCTTATTAGTCTAATAAGCTAGATTTGTAATCAATTATTATGAACTTTCTAGTTCTTATTAATAAAGAAAAAAGCAGGTCAAGCTACCCGATACTGTCAAATTTTCAAATCAACCTTGAACCTAATGCTTTAACGATAAAGTTGAAAATCTATTAAAGAAATTTGACAGATTGTAGTAGCTTGATGTGCTGGCGTCTGTACAAGAAGTGGGCAAAGGCTGGTTGAACAGCTGGCTCTTGAACTAAGTAAAAAGATATTTGTGTTCAATTGCCAGAGTTCTTCATAAACATAATTATTAATACAACAATTTGCACCCTAATTGCGTAACAGACTATCAGTAGCGATGGCTCATCATTTTAGGTAAGACTGATTTTCAAACTTTTGGGCTTCTGACTACGATTGTCTAAGATCTACGAATGACAGCTGGGATGGGACCAATGGCATAACGTGCTTACCGAGTCACAGAGATTTAAATAAGCAAGTACAAAAATCAGAAACAACAAATTCAAAGAAATATTCAAATTATGTATATTAATTACTGATACGTCCGTACTACATAACATACCGTAAAAATAAGCATTAAAAATAGTACACACGGCGACACATCAAGCTATACATAACCGGTATAAGCTGACTTCTGATTGTACGAAAATACTATAGTATACTATAGTATAGTAGTAATCGACACTATGACCACTTAAGGTGGATGCTCCAAGGCAGCCCGCGAAATTCAAATTTTCTTACATTTTTAGCAATTTGCTGGTCAGTACTAAGTTGTACGTTGATTAAAATATGATTCGTGGCCGTAACAAGTATGTATTTACAGAATTATAATCATTAAAGTCATCAACACAACTCTCTAAGATCAAGTAATCCTACTGTACTATTTCATGTAATCTTGATATTTTAGGATTTTGCTAACTTAACAGACAAAAAGCGTCACGTTTTTAAAACCGTAAAAAATAAAATAATAAAACCCAATAATATTATTCATTTGTATTTCTATGAATAATAAAATGTTCCCGAATCGAGTAGGTAAGCTGTAAATGTCAGATTGTCTGACATTTACAGCTTGAAAATTCAATAAAATACGCGATTTACAACGTAACAACGTTGTGTGAAAAGTTCTCGAACCGTGTCATGTTGGGTTATCGAACCGTCGTCGTCGCCGAATCATACGATTTAGATTTCGACATTGTTATTCCGTATATGAACACGTTAGAGTAATGTGATCCAATGATATCCTAACTAAGAGTCGTCCTATCACGTGGGGTTCGAAAAGGGCGGGAGGAGACCAGAAAAAATTACAACTAATCACGAAAGGGAATAGGCAGGATTTTCTTGCGGCAAAAAAATGTTATCAACCAGTACTACCAAGTAACTGACTGCCGGAGTAGATACTCCATGTAAAATATTGGTATTCAGCTGCATCTGGTTAAACTGAAAGCCGACGGCAACATTTGCGAAAAGGCTAGTATGATAAGGATAATGAAATGTAACTTTTAATGTGTGACGTATATTTTTACCAATAGAACTTATACCAAGTGCCTAAAAAAATACCAAAAACAATATCAATTTTATTCATATTTATGGTTTTTCAGAACCTACTATTTATTTGTTTAAACTTTTCGCCCAAAAAGGTACAAAGGCAGACATAATGCCTTAGGCATTCTCTACCAGTCAACCAAGGGTGGTAAAGAGATTAGGTACAGACGCCAGCACATCAAGCTACTACAATCTGTCAAATTTCTTTAATGGATTTTCAACTTTATCGCTAAGGCCTTAAGGTTCAAGGTTGATTGAGAAAATTTGACAGTTTCGGGTAGCTTGACCTGCTGGCGTCTGTACATGACAGGTGCAGGTATTATGATGGGAAAATATCTGATCTTTCAATAATAAAAAAAATACACGTGATGCTGGGAGGTAGCCTAGAACCTCACAACTGACCTATCAACAAGGGGGAGGGAGGGGTCTATAAAAATGACCTAAAAATCGTTACGTGATTAAAGGATAGCCCCTTACGGCCCCCGGAATAAGCAGTGAGCTATCGAGTATCCGGCAACAGGACAAATAGGTTCAATGCCCAATAAATATATTCTGAATTGGTATTATCTCATAACAGTTCCAATGATTCAGAGTTAAAATGAGTAGGTATTCATAGGTAGGCATTTTGTTACGTTTATGTGCGTAAACCAAACCCACAACATAATACATAAAACCTTTTTAGATTTAATTTTACACAAAAACTTTTTAGATTTAATTTTATTAAATCAAAAAGTTGACATATAAAAACTTTAATTTGATTAAATCTAAAAAGTTTTGACCCCTTTCAGTCCCAGAGCAAAACCTGTTTAATTAAAATTTTGCCATTTTCACACTTAATTATACAAGGTCAAGGTCGAATTGAGTAGTAAAAAAAAAATGTTTACCTTTGTATTTCTGGACAATGATACCATCATCCTAGCATTAAAAGCATTTAGCCTAGCATTTTTCAAATGTTGGAGTTGGCTTCCAGTCTAACCAGATGCAGCTGAATACCAGTATTTTACATGGGGAGAGACTGGCTATCTGACCTCCACAACCCAGTTACTGGGTAACACAATACGTAAGGTAAGACCGGTTGTTAGACTTTCTGGATTCTGACAACCTGCAGTGACTGACAAAGATTCACGAATGACAGCTGGGACCAACAGCTTAACGTGCCTTCCAAGTGCTTCCAAGGCACGGTGATTCTATGTAACATATAAGTAGGTATTATGATACCTATTGGTATCATAATACCTACTTATATGTTACATAATGATCTGAGGCCTACATTATGTAATGTAAAGTCATACAGTGGAAAAGTGTATGAACAGAAATAATGAGGACAGATTCATTTCCCTATGCATGTAGGAACATGGTTTTTAGTTATTATTATTGTATTTATTTACGTACACTCAGTGCATTCATATGCGGGTTTATTGCAACAGTAAGGTACATAACATAAGACAACATAATGCTTGTATTCCCCAAGGGGTTAACCAGAGTTTGTAGTAAACAAACATTTTGCCTGTTATTTTATTAGTCCTAGATGGGATGCTACCAATATTCCATGAAACAATTAAAAATTATTGTCTATTAAAATATTTTCTATTTTTATAACTTGTAACAGACATTAAATTAGGTACCCTATCTTAAATCTCTTTGACTTGTACCTTTTCAGAAAGTAACGCTGTTTAGGCCCCTTGTAGATGACCAGTTCCTAATCATAATTTTAAAATTATTATTAATAACTTTTTAAAGGGGGGGTCTGAATTTATGCTTTTGCGGTTGCACAACGACATGCTTTGCTTTGCTTTGCTTGGTAGTATAGATGCAGGCCTACCCTACCGCCTCCTTCAGAGGCGGTAGGGTGGCGGGGTCTTGAGGGAGAGCGCCACAGTCGTGTAGATCCTCAAGGCAAGTCCGGTGGATGCACCTTCACGAGGTTGCCACCCCGTTCTTGGTCTAATTCCCTATGAAATAGACGCAACAAAAACCACCGGGCGCCAGCGTATCCTTGGCATCCTTAGCCCAGTTCCCATCACCCCATTTTCTCCCGTCCTACCACCTCCTGCCCCAAATACCACAATCCCTCCACATTCCATCCTACCCACATCCACATTCCTTCCACCTCCATCGTCCCATCTCCACTCCTAACCGAGACCCCCTGTGACTGGGTGGTAGCGGGCCCGACTATCACAAAAAATTTAACTGATGGCGGGTAGGAGTAAACAGTCACCTGCGCTAGGACCTGCGCAGTTGAGCGCCGTAAGCGGGGATGAAGGAGTCCTGGGGGGTTGAGCCGAGCGGCTCTGGCTGTAATGTGCCCGTAAGGCAACACGCCCCCTTTGGTCTGGATTTCAAGCGAAACGGTGGCCCTACCCAATAGCCGGGGGTAGGGAAACGGTCATGGTGTCCCGTCAGAGGGCCACAGGCGAGGTGCGTGAGGTCCGCGGAGGTCGTTCTCGGACGGCCAAAGCGGTAGGTAAAGGTCATGCTGACGGTGTAAGTGAGGGTTGATCAGTTCGTTGGGGGTTTGGCCCTATGAACCTTCCACGCCAACCCGATCGAGCGCCCGATGTCGCACTGTAAACCAGCCTTGCGCCCCTATATCTCTCTGGTAGTCCTAACGTTCGAGCTTTTTAGTAGCAAGACGTTCCCAGGTGCGGGCTCCATGGAGGGTGGGAGCCAGAGAGATGAAAATTAAAAACCAATTTAACATGGATATTCAAAGGCCAGTTAAAAAACCACACACCGGAGTGGAGGCGAAAGCCAATGAGACTCCAAAGGAAGGTGCTTGCACCTCCCTTGCCCCTGGTGGCCTTGCGGCTAACGCTGCGGGTACCAGCGCGGGTACGGGTCCGGCTGTGGCGAAAACCGCAGCTAAGACCAAAACTAAAAAGTCCCAAAATATACAAAGGACGTCGGCGCTGACTGGGACCAGTACCGACCCTTCTAAAACACAGGGGAAGACAAAGGCGACGACTAATACCACTGCCGGTCAGACCCTCTCCACACAGATCCCGGCGCCGGCAAACACCGGCACTGGGGACTCCAACAAACACCCTCCTTCTCCTATGGCTCCTCAAGCCTCCTCCCATCAAGCGGCCGTCACCGGTCAAACGGAGACGGTCGGCTGCACCGAGGACGCGTTCTCACGCGCCTGGCAAGTGCAGAAACGCAAGGGTAAGGGTAAAGGCACTCAATTAGCCCGATGCCCCTGCACTGACCCTTCAGGTCCACCAGCTACCTCAAGTAAAGGTAAGCAGAGGGTGAGAGTGACGAGGAAGGAGCGCAGACAAGAACGCAGGCTGCTGTGTAAAGGCAGTCGTCAAACACAGGTACCCGCCGATAGGTCGGCCAAATTGACGAGCGGCCAGCTGAATTTCACCGCTGGCAAACGGTCGCAGGCAGAGGCCGGCACAAGCCAACCAACGCCCAGTCAACCGTCAACCAGCGTTCCGAAGAAACCGGCAACAGGTACCGTCAAAACACCGGGATCAGATTGGAAGGGTCAAGCTGCGGCCAAGCGAGCTCTCAACGAGACTTTGTCACCTCGGGGAGAGCATAAGCGGCCGTGCCTTGATCAATCCAAACTGGTCCCACATAAAAGCTACGCCCAAGCTGCCAGTGCGACCCTGGACGTCGCGATCACCTGCGACCGCACAGGTATACTCAGCAGGGAAGTATCGGACCAGGTACTCGCTGCCATCCAGAGGCAGATCATCCTCGAGGCCTGCTCCCCCAAACCAGACACTCCGGGACCGACGTTCAACGCCAAGCCGCTGGTCGCCGGGGGCGTCGTGAAACTGTGGTGCGGTAACGACCACACTTTGGCATGGCTGAAAAAAACAGTCTCCGACCTAGCTCTTCCCGACGGCACCTCGCTGGTGGTCAAGAGTCAGTCGGAGATTTTAAAACGATCACGATGCGGAATCGTGATCCCAGACGAACAGGGGGTATTCGGGGACTCGACCAACATCGGGCGGGCTCTCAGCTACCAGAACCCCTGGGTCGACATCAAGAGGTGGGTGCTTCTTTTTGCCGACAAACAAAACGCACAATGGTTCGTGGTGGTCGGTGTCCCTGTGGACCAGATCCCGACACTTATGGAGGCCGGACGCCGCCTCTCAATTGGATTGGGGGCGGTGTACGTAAAGTTCCAGGGTCGGAATGGTAGGTTCACCGACACCCCTCAGGGATGGGACCCTGCTACGGGGACCATGGGCGAGGTGCCAAACCAGCCGCTGGCACCAGCGGGGGAATCGTCCCCTGCTGTAAACAACCCGGAAGCATCCGCGACCGAACCTGCATCGGCAGAATCGGCCGCACCTGCTGACGCCACCGTGGGAGCCGTCCCTTCATCGGGTGAGGAGCTGGACGACATGATCCTGTCCCCGGCTTCAGACCGGGATGGGGACGGCTTCGACGAGGGCGACCTGTTCGCCGGGCTCAAACTGGGGGACGAGGAGGGCTCAGCCAGCGATGGCGTCCCTTTCGTCAGCTTGTAAGATCCTCCAGGCAAACCTCCACCACAGTCAGACCGCGACGGCTCAGCTTCGCAAGTGGTTGGAGGCTCAACACACGGCCATTGCCTTGATCCAGGAGCCGTGGATTAGGGCGGGCCGCATACAAGGACTCTCCAATCTTGGCGGTAAGCTCCTGGTCACCACAGAACACGATCACCCCAGATCGTGTATCTATGTCACAGGTAACCTCAAAACACAGCTCTTAACCGAATTCTGTTGCAGAGATGTCTCTGCAGCAAGGCTGCTAATACAGCGTGTAGACGCCACGGACATGGTGATCGTTCTCGCCTCGGCATACATGCCTGAGGCGGAGGCGCCGCCCCCGCATGACCTCGCCCGCCTTGTGAGCCATTGCGAGAATTGCGGCTTCGAGGTCATAATCGGAACCGACGCCAACGCTCACCATCAACTGTGGGGTATGGACACGCAAAACGAGAGGGGTAAGGCCTTGGTAGACTACTTATTCTCGACTAACCTATCCCTACTAAACACCGGCTCTGAACCGACTTTCGTAACCAGGCGAAGCCGCACTATCATAGACCTCACTCTAGTAACAGAGGGAGTAGCGGAAACTATCACTGGGTGGCGGGTCTCCGAGGAGGCCTCCTGCTCTGATCACAGGTGGATCCGTTTCGACATCCAGGTCTGTGTTCCGCCGACACAACCACGGCGCAATCCGCGTAAAACGGACCGTGCCACATATACACGCAGCCTCGAATCAAAGCTGGTGACATCAAACGATCCGACAACATTTGCGGATACGACACAAATTGAGGTACAGGTAAGCCACCTTACTAAATCAATGATAGACAGCTACCAAACCGCCTGCCCAGAGACCACCCCGCGCAGCACACCGGGCAAACAACCCTGGTGGGGCGCCGAGCTGGAACGCAAGCGCGGCAAGGTAAGGAAAGCTCTAAATAGAGCCATGAATACATGTGCGGATGTGGACTGGGATAACTATTACGCAGCCAAATCCAGTTACAAGAAATGCATCAGATTCAGGAGAACCTCGGGATGGCGCAAATTCTGTGGTAACATTGAATCTTGCCAGCAAGCTAACAGGGTAAGGAAGGTACTAGCGCAACAGCATACGTCTGGGCCCGCTACCCTCCGGAAACCTGATAACACACTAACATCCTCGCCAGAAGAAACGAGACGCGTCCTCATCGAAACTCACTTCCCGGGATGTACATTCGCACAGGCGATCGACTGGCAGGATGTAATTCAAACACCATCAGATAATGACTGGCATTATGCTAGCAGGGTGATCACGCTGGAGAAACTCCAGTGGGCCATCCGGAGCTTCCATCCGTTTAAAGCAGCTGGTCCCGATGGAGTGTTCCCCGCCCTACTGCAGTGGGGTGGCACCCCTGTCGCAATAAGACTGATGCCTTTAATGAGAGCGTGCCTGGCCTTTAGATACGTTCCTAAAGGATGGAGGGAAGTGAAAGTTATATTCATCCCCAAGCCAGGTAAGGGTGACTACACAAACGCCAAATCCCACCGACCAATCAGCCTAACCTCCTTCCTACTAAAGACTCTGGAAAGGCTATGTGATAGAGAACTGAGGGATGGCGCTCTCAAAACTTTACCGCTACACGGTAATCAACATGCATACAGCTCAGGTAAGTCGACCGAATCCGCCCTTCATCTGGTAGTTAGCCAGATAGAGGAAGCGATCCATCAGAAGGGCACCTGCCTGGGCACTTTCATAGACATCGAGGGAGCCTTCGACAAAACCAACTTCTCCAGCATCAACAGCGCCCTCTCCAGACATGGAGTAGAACAGGTACTAACTGACTGGATTACAAACATGTTAAGCAAACGAGTGGTTCGCCTTGAGGATGAACAGCAGTTGGCCATGATAGCCAGAGGCTGCCCCCAGGGAGGGGTGCTGTCTCCCCTCCTGTGGAACCTGGTGATTAATGACCTCATCACCAAACTCAACGCCAGCCGCTACTACACAGTAGGTTATGCAGACGACCTCGCAATCCTTGTTTCGGGGAAGGTGACGGGCACGATTTGCAACCTCACTCAGCAAGCGCTACGTATCGTAGAAAGATGGTGCAGGGAATTTGACCTATCAGTGAACCCCACTAAAACTGAATTAGTCATGTTTACCCACAAACGAGTACTAGGCCCTTTTCGCCTACCAAAACTGTTCGAGACTGAACTCCAGCTGACCAACGAAGTCAAGTACCTCGGAGTCATACTAGACAGTAAGTTAAACTGGAGTAGTCATCTGGACAACAAACTAAACAGGGCCTGCATGACCTTCTGGCAGTGCAGGAGAATGATAGGTAAGAAGTGGGGCCTATCCCCTAAAATTATACTTTGGCTGTACACCGCAGTGATCCGCCCCATGATCACCTACGGGGCCGTGGTCTGGTGGCCCCGCACCAAGCTGGTTACAGCCTCCAACAAACTACAACGCATGCAAAGACTAGCCTGCATGGCGACTACGGGCTGCATGAGGACTACTCCGACTGCAGCAGTTGAAGCCATCCTAGGATTACCACCGCTCCACCTATTTATACAACAGGAAGCGACAATGGCGGCAGTACGTCTTAACACACTCAATCTCTGGGGTAAGAGTGAAACACCACACACCACGTTGCTCGGGGGACTCCACAAGGAGTTCCCCATTACGAAAGCCATAAATGATCGGGTGCCCAAACAATTTATCTTTGATAAAAAATACAAGATCCAACTTCACGAGGATCGCCGATGCGAGGGGTTGTGCCCTGCAGAGCTGCGTATCTTCACGGATGGATCCAAAACAGGGAGTGGTTCGGGAGCTGGAATCTTCTCGGAGGACCTCAACATACATATAGCCACACCACTGGGGGTTCACAACACAGTGTTCCAGGCCGAATGCATGGGCATTTCCCTGGCCGCCTCAGCCATTATGGCCAGGGAAGTAAAGGAACACTCCATCCGCATACTCTCAGACAGCATGGCTGTTCTGCAAGCGCTGAACAGCAACACAGTTGATTCTGGCCTAATATACGAGTGTCACCAGCGCCTCAACCAGGTGGGTAGCCTCAATAACATAACCATTCAATGGATCAAAGGACACAGCGGTTCGCGAGGTAACGATGCGGCCGATGAACTTGCCAGAAGGGGATCGAGCATGGCACCAGTGGGACCTGAGCCCATCGCGCCACTTCCCTTCGGTTACATACGTACTCTGGTAAGAAAACGCACCAGAGACCAACACGACAAACTTTGGACGGAGCTAGGCGAATGTAGGCAGGCCAAGGAAGCACTACCCACAATTAATGGCCGCCTCACGAAACAGGTTCTCCGTCTAAACAAACTAAAGCTGCGTACAGTTACTGCGGCTTTAACTGGCCATGGGTCATTTAACAAACACCTCTATGTCATAGGAGTAACAGACAGTCCGCTGTGCAGGGCCTGCATGGAGGATGACGAGACAGCGGCGCATGTGCTGCTAAACTGCCCGGTGGTCGCCACGTACAGGGCAAAGTACTTCGGTAACCCAGGTACCCTACGTGAGACGGTCAGTAACATCAAGGCGTTGCTGGCCTTCCTTGAGGAGCTGGGGTGGATCGAATGACCGATGTTCCCACCCGTACGCAAAATACGCGCATTGTCGTGGAGTTGCGGACACCAGCCCGCTGTACCTATTACCTATTATTAACTGATATCGCCAATCACCCCATAAAGATAATGACTAGGTACGTCGCCTTCGCCTCGCCTGCGGTTATCGCCGACCTTCGCCCAATTTCAAAGGCACACTTCAAATAAAACATAGTATAAGTTGATCTCAATGTATTATTTAGAGTATAACCCTGTACTTCTTGTATTTAGAATTAGGTATTACGATACAACATTAATTGTTTGCAGAAATTACACATAGGTATGATACAAATATGTACGTATTGAGTTTCAGAATCATGTGGTTTAGTTAGGTAAAACTATACCTTATCACATTTCAATATTTTACACTTTACTCAAGGTACATAGAATGGCAATCTGTTATAATTACAATAACAAACACCTTCCATATTGAGATTAATTAATATTTCAATAAACATCTAATCATATGACATACAAGATTCAAGTGAAAACTTATGAATCACAACAGAAGGGCCAAACATTTCTGATAAGCAATGACTCACTTTACTATACTTGTACATCTCGCAACCTATCTTGTCATGACAAACAATTCAATGCAGGAAATGACAAATCTGTTGCGGTAAAAATAAATTACCAAATATAAATAAATGTGTGTGTAACGTTAAACTAACAAATGTACAAATCTTTCTAAAACAAAAGCAACAATCAACCACTGTTCATTCCAAAACTAACATCATAGCAATTAAAATAAAAACTTAATACTATATTAACTATAAACACACATCCGAAATTCAGTCGCTTTCAAACAGACTATGATACACTGGTAAACGTAAACTTTCACCAAATTAAAGCTTTCGAGTATGAGGGAGGGATGTGGCTCAGAACTTGAGTTTAGGATTGAGTTCGTGGGCGCGGCCGCCCCAGTCCAGCCGGTAGCTGCGAGTCCGCCACGAGATCTCGGGGCTCACGAGCGCCGCGGCCAGCACGAACGGCGCGCAGCACTCGCTCCACACCCACCCGAGCAAAAACTGCACTTTCGTGAACGGCGGCGAGCCGTTCTGCACTGACCGGAGCATCAACCAGTCCGAGAGGAACCACACTAACACATGCACCAGGAAGAATGGAAGCGGCTCCGCGCCGAACAACTGTCCCGCGGCCCACGCGGCGCCGGCGCCCAGGGGAATGCACTCGCTGAGTGGCTCCAGCATAGCCGTCGTGGGGATCATTGCGATGCGGAGCCGCGCCCAGCGCCGCAGCCGCGCCTGCATCGCGCCCACCGAGCGCGTGCCCGAGTTCTGCAGCGCGGGCAGCGAGCTCACACGCATCTTCCAGCCGCGCGACGTGATGTCCTTCGCTATGAAGTAGTCTTCCGCGAGGTAGTCGGCGAAAGCGCGCAGGCCGCCCGCCTCCTCGAGCGCGCACCGCCGCACCAGCGAGGACATGCCCACATGACAGTTGATGCCCATGAAGTCTGCACTCAGGTACATGCGCGCCTGCGCTGTTCCAAAGAACACCTTCTCGTAGACGGCGGCGAAGCCCTCCGCGTCGCACACGAAGGGCATCTGATGCACGATGGCGACTTCGTCCCTCATGTGCTGCACCATGTCCAGGAGGGAGTCGTCGCGCATCCGGATACCCGCGTCGCTGATCAGCACCAGCGGGTACTTTGCCGCCAAGTAGGCCGGCTGCATGTTGTTGATCTTCGGGTTGACGCCGACTCGCAGACCACCCGTAAACAAACGAGCGTCTATGTGTGGATGCTTGTGAATTAGACTGTTCACTAACATCACTGCAGGGTCGTTTTCGTTCTCTACACAAAATAATAACTCATACAAAGGATAGTCCAGTGTGAAGAACGTTTCCAGGTTGGAGAACAGGTTGGGGTCCACCCCAGTGAGCGGTTTCATGATTGACACACCGGGGTACGGCTGTTCGGGCGGCGACCGGTCCACTGTCCGATGGAGCTTCCACTTTGAGTAAGAGTAAGCCATTATGTGAATTATCAACAGACACACCCACGCGATAATGAAAAATATGGCAAAACCATACACCGTATACACCATAGGCATCATAATTGTATCCTTAAGTAGTTGTCGCGTTCGGGCCGCATAATATCGACTGGTTTCTTGTTGCGAGACGTGCGCTATGACGCGATCATAACACTGAACTGAAGCTGAACGTGCGATAAAAAAAGTTTTAACGTGAAGAATGAACGCTCCGTAAAATGATTCAACATTTTATATTATCACGTTATCTCTACGGTTTTATCATTTCGAACAGGTTCCAGCAATCAATTCCTTTATCAAACGGCTGAACCCCGCAAAGACAAATCGAAAATCCTTCACACGACAAACTTCAAGCGTCACTGCTGCCAACATACTGGCGGAATAATATTAGCGTTTAATTTTACCTCGAGAGCTAGATCACAACTGAAACGTCCCAAGAACATTAATATATTTTATTGTGTACTTCGGCCTCATTCGGGGTCATATAAACATTATTTGAGTCCAGCATCTTCCGTTTCCGTGTCACATCTGTGTAGGTATATGCAACTATCTCCTTCTTGACAAGACAACACTATGATGACGTATTTCCGCCCGCGTTCACCAGGTGGCTGCAGCGCGCTAAGTCGGACATGGCGCGTTGCAGCCACCTGGTGAACGCGTATTACTGATTCTACCTTGGAGCATCCACCTTAACCAAATGCGATAGCCAAGTCACGTATAGGTATACCTAATAGATGTGACACGGAAACGGAAAATGCTAGACTCAAATAATGTTTAAATGACCCCGAATGAGTCTCCGGACACAACAAGCGTATTGTTTGAAGGTAAGGTTTTGATAAAAATCAATTTCGCTGTAATTGTTGTAATAATAATAAATTATTATGTCCTTGAAAGGTAAAACAAATGAAACTAATGAGAGTTTTTTTTTTAAACTGACAGAAACTAAACGTAATCTAGTATCGATCTCCTTTGTTGTAGGTGCGTTCTCTATATAGAATGAAAGTTGTATACATTGATCACGATTGGAAACAATGAAAAGAAAAAATGCAAAACAAATATTGCTTTCCGTACGGAGCGGCCATGAATGGCTAACGGTGGGCTAGCATTTGGTTTTCTTTTCCTACCAAGCTATAAGGAATACCTATTTAAAAAGTAACAAAAATGAGAATGTTTGTAATTATTTGGCACTTGGAATAAACAGTCCCAGAAAACAGGAAATACCAACTTACAAATGAAAGCCGTCAAATAAGAAAAAATAGCGTCTTTTCAAATTGTTTCGCGGCAATTTGCTATATTTTATTTTTGTTTGGGATGGAATAACTATTTCTTCGTTATGGATGTTGGAAAACTATTGAAAAACGTTCATAACTTGAACGAATACATATCAACTACTCATGATGCTTCTGAAAAATGTAAATCCTCAAGAATTCAATTGAATATGTCTACTGTTCTTGCACTCAAAAAAATACGCTCTCTTGAAATCGAGGTTTGTTCACATATGATTTACCATTAAAAACAATGAATTATGCTTTTCATATTAATACTTTATTAGTTATTCGCATAAAATAAGGACAACTAATGTATTATTTTAGTATTTCAATAAATGTGAGGAAAATGGGATCGCGTGCTTGATATTTGAGCGTTTGTTATGTTTACCGCCTTCCAAAACATGGGGCGTGCTAAGCAAGGAGCTGGTGAACTTGCTGCAATACTGGCTAGACGCTGTTAGGAAACATTTAGTACGGCACAACTTACAATGGTGGACTTTTTTGAAGTTGCTGCTCAGATTTGTAAAGGTAAGAATCCCGCATTACTAGGCACCATAGATATAAGAAAATTTTACATTTCTATGCTAGGCAAACAGAAAAAAAAAACGAAAAAAATATTCATCATAAATAAGAAAATAATTCTTCATGTAAGTAGGTCATCATCATCTACTACATCAGGTACTAATTATTAATAAAAACATATAGCATAATTTTTCAATGGATATAAAATGTCTGCATCAATTTTAGCAATTATTGTTATTATTTAATTCTCAAAATTATTTACAACAAAACTATCCCTAATTTATCTTTTACTAACTCTTTTAAATCTTTACAGGAGATCCGTCTGAAAGACATCTCACTCCCCAACGTTCTCGTGGAGCATACAGCTGAATGTCTCCTGGACCTGGCCACCAACAGCCGTCCAGATGCCTATCAAAGACATGAGATCCTGCACTGCTTCAACATGTATTGCTCTGAATCCAGCCGGGAGATCAGATTTGCTTTGCGGAATAAGTTTGGGCAGTATTTGTAAGTGGAAGCATTTTATTTTGATCTTACAGAAGCAAAGTATTACTATTGAATAGGTTGCCCCGGGTATAATGAGGCCTGACCACATTTCTGCATTTTCAGTCCTCTTGTAGAATTTTATTGTCAGCTATGTTGATACCCGATCATAATATGCAGTCATGTAAGTGATTTAAGTTAGAATTAACACAGTTGTTGTCAATTCTAACATTGCAGGAATAAAAATGTAAACAATATTTGAAAATGTATTATTTGAACCTTTTTTCAATATCAAGTTAAATGTGGGATATTGGATATTAGCCAATACTTCAGTATCTTTCTAAATTACTTTATACAAAATCTTTGCCACATATCATAGGACTGACACTTCAGCTAGGCATGTCATGTCATAAAAAATAATATAAATACTTCTTATTCCAACAGAAGAAAAAGCCTGTCGACCCTATTCCTTAAAAACCCCTTCCTTCCCAGCATCAAACTCTCCACCTACATGGCTTCCTGTGGACACCTTCCTACCCAGTACAGCATCATGGAGACTTTACTCCGCTGGCTACTGCCCCGTCAGGACCGGACCCTCAGGATCACTTCAGCTGCCAAGTGGTTCCCTACAGCAAAGTATGCCAAGAAAGATGTGGATATCTTCTTGGAAAGACCTTGGATTAATTTCTTTCAGGTTGGTATTATTTTTTAAAATTGAGGGTTGTTTTTTCAATAGATAATAAATGCTCAGATAATAAATTAATAATAAATAGAAACATTTTCCATACAAAAGCTGTCAAACCGCCATTTTGACTTAGACGAAAATTGTTTCTGACGATTGAAAAATTGACCCTAAGAAAGCATAGGTAGGCAAACTTGTGGTTGTAGTGCAAAATGAACTAAGTGCTATCTGCATTTAGTTCATTTTACACCACACTGCAACTGGGAATAAGTCAATTGCAAGCAGATATATGTATAGCATTGGAGTCAGATAGGCTGAGTTCAATCCAGACGGCACGGTTGGCGCAGTGGTTAAGCGATTGACTGCTGCGCTGCGTGTCGCGGGTCCGATTCCCACACGGAACAAATACTTGTATGGCCTATAAGTAGTTGTTCCGGGTCTGGCTGTTTGTGTATGTGAGTTTAAATGTTTGTAAACGCACCCACGATACAGGAGAAATTCCTAGAGTGGGGCAGTGTTTATAAAAAAAAAAATCACTCAACTCAGCCTATTGCAGTCCACCGCAGTCATAGGCCTCTCCCATGCTGCGCCACAACACCCTCCTCCGCATTCCATATCCCAGCCACCTTCTCAAGGTCGGTCCATCTAGCTGTGTTGCGTCCCACACTACCGATTAGTGATATGCGGTCCCCACATTCCACTCCGGGACTTGTCCGCTTCGGCGGCCACCAGCCCTACGACAAACATGGCCAGCCCACTGGCACTTCAGCTTGCTTACTCTATAAGCTTGACATACGACTTAGTTGATTGGTGTAAAGTGAAGGAGGTTTATTTGTTATATTCATCAGTGATCAACGATTAAGGGCTGATTTTTCTATTCGAGGAACTAAATTGACGTTTGACAGTTTCCGTATGAAATAACTGTCAAAATTTCAAAATTATTCCTCGAATAAAGTTATCAGATGACTGAAAAATCAGCTCTTAGTCGCCTTTCGCGAAATTTTGGAGAAATAAGTAGTATGTAGGCTCGCCCCAATTATTTGATAGAGGTGTGCCCTACAACTCTACCTAGCCCTTCGCAGGACGGCGTAATGTTATGATGAATTAGAACTTTTCTATTTTGTTCTAGGACGCAAGAGACTTCTTGAACGCGCACAATCAAAGGCATGATTTTATAACTTCAGTTGCGTGCAGAAAACTCACTGTTGGCAAAGTTGTTATTATTTCGGTAAGTTAATAAATTGGGCTGATTTCTCAATCGACCGACAATTTTTATTCATGGTATAAAATTGACGTTTGACAGATTTTGTATGGAAGAAATGTCAAAAATTCAAAATTATTCCTCGGATAAAATTATCTGGCGTTGGAAAAATCAGCCCTTAGGTACATTAGTAGCTGATATTAGGAGCAGTGGTCTAAAAATCTGCTGTTTCACAAAGAAGTGCACCTACGCGGTCAAAATGGAACATCAAAATATATGGATCAGACTCATGTACTGAATCCATGGTAACAGGTTGTCGATGACCCTGCCGCGTTTTTCCATTCTATACAAGGCCAGGGTGTGAAACTAATCGCGTATGGATTGGAAATCACTTTTGTACTAAGGTCTTTTTACGACGTATACACAAATACTTGCGTATACGTCGTAGTGACCTAACTAACTACCTTATTCCATAATATACGGTGCCATTACGCTAATGTTCGTAATAATTTACAGGCAAGAGTACTGAAGTTCTTTAAACCTACTAAAGTACCTAATTTTTTTTAAATATAATTAGTCGCTTCTGGCACTCGCTGGTCGCTGCCGCGGCACCTCTCCCTTCACTCGCTCGGCTCGTGCGTAGAGGGTCACAGTTTTAACCTAACCTGACCATTTTGTTTTTATCAGGCGTAAGTAGGGCTGCCATCCCATCCAGGAGTCCCCGGATTTATCCTAGTTTGACGGGCGTCGGGGGCCGTCCGGCAGGGGTTTTTAAAAAGTGTCCGGGTGAAACCCGGACACTTGTTGTCAGGGGAAACCCAATTTTTTTAAAGATAAGCGATAAATTGAAATAAATCTTAGTTAAAAATTAATTCATAATAACCCGCATTCAAGAAGGCACGGCAAAATACTCGATGATCGTACGCCCCTGTGCCCCCGCGCCGCGTGAGTGTTTTCGCTAGTCACGCAGCAATGGACGAAAGAAAGAAACTCGCTAAACATACACACGGTTTCTTCTCTGATCAAAATCAAGTATAATTTCAAGGACCAGCAGTGCGATTCTGTAACCATTTCACCGTGAAAACTTAGGTGAAGTGAGCGTGGAGTGAGCTGTCATTCCAATTAATGTTAGGGATTGACACTATTGACAGCTCACTCTAAGCTCACTTCACCTAACTTTTCACGGTGAGATTTTTACAGAATCGATCGGCTGAGTTGTTCCGACTTTTACAAATTCTTGATGGAAAAGAAAGATATTTTAGCGAAAATTAGGAAGACTGAAAAATACCAAAATAAGTTAAAAACAAATTGATCTCGTTAAAATTAAAAGTTTTAGCATTTAATTTAGGTACAATCAACAAATAGTTTAGGGATTTGGCTACCTAACCTAGATGACTGAAAATATCATTGGTGTAGTTTATTCTAAAATTATAAAGTATTATAGTTCATTAGTTATTAGTAGGGTACCTATTATATAATAATTTTATTGATGCCAAAAAGAAGAGTGTTTCTAATATATTTTTTTTTTAATTTTTTTTTTTTTGTCCGGGGAAATAATCATATTTCGCCCAAATGTCCGGGATTTTTGCCGTGTTTATCCGGCCGGCGTCGGCAATTTAGGTGATGGCAGCCCTAGGCGTAAGTGATATAGTATAAGTTTGGAACCAGGACGTGCCAGGACGCGCGCGTACACCTTAAAAACTATACAAGAGCAGTACGCAAAATTCGTGTATACATTGTAATCGCAGATTTTAAAAATAGTAATACAAAGTACCTATACGCGAGCAGTTTCCTATGGCTGCGCTCTGGGGCTGCAGTCTCGACATTCATAGTGATCGCTTTACGACCGAATCGGTCGCAAAGTCCTGTCACTCCATACATTACACCTGTCAATCCGGGACTTTGCGACCGAATTCGGTCGTAAAGCGTTCGCTATGAATGTCGAGACTGCAGCCCCAGGCCTTGTATAGAATGGAAAGACGCGACCCTGCCACCCTTATATGTAATGATATCGATTAGTATGGATGTAAGTTTGCTAAGTAAGGCGTCTAATTGAGTGCTATTGACTTATTCATTTTCATTTATTAGATTGAAATATTTATTAGGTATAAAAGTTGGTATGGGAAACTTCACCTAAGGGCTGACGACGCCTACTGGCGGCACGGAACGGTAAGGGATATTTATGCGACGAATAGAAAATATAACTTAAAAGTACGACAATAAAATTGAAATTTCATCGGCAATGATGCCGCGGTATCCTTAGGCATGCCGCGACGTCCTTTGGCATTATTTATTTATTTCTTTGGGAAAACAAACAATTACCTACACAAAGTTTCTTAATTAATAAAACCTTAGTATCTAATGTTAGTAGTTTATGTGTAACTCACAACGTTATCCACATGTTACTTATTGAATATTTTTTATAAGAACTAAGTAGGCATGCGAGTGAATTTACATAACCTTATATACCTAATTTATTAACAATACAGTTAATAAATAAATTTAATTTGTTAATTTTTTGATTACATTGTTTCGAAAGTTAGGTGTTAATGTAAATCGGTCTATGTCCGAAAAAATTGCGTTATAATTATTTGCCATGTGACGTAGAGGTGCGCGAACTCCAGCATTGGTGCGGCAAGATGGAATGGCAAATAGAGGGCGTGCGCGCACCTCGCGTCTTACAACAGTTCTAGGTACAGACGCCAGCAAGTCAAGCTATCCGAAACTGTCAAATTTTCCCAATCAACCTTGAACCTAAATGCATCATCGATAAAGTTGAAAATCTATTAAAGAAATTTGACAGATTGTAGTAGCTTGATGTGCTGGCGTCTGTACAACATAACTTAAATTATTTACCAAATCTGAACAGTCATATCTGCTGCTACATATGTCATATAGAAACATCATCTCTAAGAGAAGGCGTCTAGACTTCAAGTCCATCAACTTAAAATCCCTACAGGGGCCATTAGAACTCAAACTATGGCGGCATCGGTAACGTACAACTTTGAGAAATTTGCGCTGTACATTTTCTAAGCTTTCTACGTATTTTTTGTATAAAGGACTCCATATTGATACAGCGCATTCAAGTTGTGATCGAATGAGTGACTTATAAAGGTGAGTGTAGGTATCAGGACGCTTAAAGTCCAAGTGGTCCTCATCACAAAACCATACATGCGGTATGAGTTGTTAGTAATTTTATGAATATGTTGATCAAGAAGAAGCTTACTATCCAATAATACCCCCAGATCCTTCACCGACGTAACCTCGCTCAGAGGAGCATTACCGAGAATATACGCACGTTTTATAATATTTTTGTTTTTTGTGAATGTGATAGATACACATTTAGAAGTACTTAATTGAATTTTGTTCTTAATACAGGACGCATAAAATCTATTCAAGTCGTCTTGAAGTAATTCATATAATAATCATCATAGAAGTTTCAATTTTATTGTCATACTTATAAGTCATATTTTTATTCGTCGCACAAAAATCCCTTGCGTGCCGTGCCGCCAATGGGCGCCGGCCTTAATAGGTACTTTCCGCGGTAAATAGCCATCTAATTTGGGGTCATCGACTACATCTACCAACTATGTTTTGAAACTGTATTTCGTGTTCAAATTCAAGGTCAAAGTTCAGGGGTTAGCAACATTTTTGGCGCCCGGCCATAGGTCTACTTTTTACTACTTTTTCTCTGTATGTCGAGGCGATGAACTCGTAAGTTGTAGAATATCGACCCTGAAGGTAATGGCCTCTGAGATACCGACTTTTTTAAGGGTTTATTTTACTGAGAAACCATAGCACAGCCCAGGGCTAGACAATTGACTATCGGTTTCAAAACGTTTCGTTCTGTAGCACTTTCGTACGGGATTGCAAGCTTTTCGGTAGCTTATGTCGGCCCCATACATTTTTTAATTTTCCTTCATCGTTATCGCTGATAGAACGTCACTTTGTCTAGAACCTGTTGTCACGTGGTCATCATGTATAGGACAGCTCATACATATAGCCTACAGCCGTCATAGCGGCCGTATGACGGCATCGGCACCGCTGTCTTACAAATTCCAAGAATTGAGCTTCGAATTCGAGCGACAACGTCAATTAATTCTCCACACAATAGTTTATGTTGGCTGGTGTGTACCTAGTCACTTGCTATCGTTTAAGGAGGTGATTTTACGTAGGTCCCCGCACTTTCAATTTTTTTCCACGAACCACCGACTTCGGAGAAAGTGGTTCAAGTATGACGAGTGTAAAAAAATCACCCCCTATACAATTGCAGGTGACTAAATCACCAGTCTTTATAAACCCACTCATAACTATATAGGCAAATATCTAGCTGTAAAAACTTTTTTGTAAAAAAAGTTTAACTTTCACTCACTTTGTAGTGTCGTTTTTGGAAGTCGGTTGTTTTTTTTGTAAAAAAGTTTTTATTTTTCACTTTTAAGTTGTAATTTTTACCAGTAATTTTGGTTTAAAAACCAAACTACTCAACCGTTTTTGATGAAATTTCTATGGGACCATTTGGGAAGTATACCCTTTCCAACAAAAAAAGAATTTTTCAAATCGGTTGGCAAGCGACGGAGTTATGCGCGAACAAACATAAAAAATAGAAACATCCGAATTGAGAACCTCCTCCTTTTTGAGAAGTCGGTTAAAAACCCCCTTCTTCTATCTAGTGGTCTACGCTTCTGCTGAGGTCGGGCAAAGTGTTATTGGGTTTTTCCATCAGGAATTTCTCAGTCCGGAGTCTCGATTAGTGCCCGGTTGGTGGCAATACGCTCGCCCCCGATTACATGGGACTTAAACATAACTGTCGAAATGCGAGTGTAGGTACAGACGCCAGCACATCAAGCTACTACAATCTGTCAAATTTCTTTAATAGATTTTCAACTTTATCCCTAAAGTATTAAGGTTCAAGGTTGATTGGGAAAATTTGACAGTTTCGGGTAGCTTGACCTGCTGGCGTTTGTACTATAGGCCTAGCCTTTCGGGGATTACGGGCGTGATTTTATGCTATGATCTAAAAACGAATGTGCTTACTTTGCTCTCCTTAGGGCGCAGAACGGCAAGAATCCTGGCTGGACATAAATCTGGTCAGTGGCTGTGTGTCGGTGTTGTTAGACCCGCGGGTTCTGGAGAGCTTCGGCTCCAACAACCACAAGTCCTTCGAGACGCTGGTCGTGACGCAGCAGAACACGCACAGCGCTAAGTTGCACAGGTACGTAATATGTTAGTACCTACTAGCTTAACTTGTATGCCTCGGAAAGCACATTAAGCCGTTGGTCCCGGCCGTCCCGGATTTGTAGTTCTTTGGCAGTCGTTACGGGTAGTTAGAAGACTAAAAATCTGACAACAAGCCCTACCAAGGGGTGTCGTGACATCCAGTAACTCGCTTGAGGACAGGTAGGCAGAACATACTAGTATTTAGCTGCATCCAGTTAGACTGGAAGTCGACCCCAACATACATAGTTGCGAAAAGGCGAGGCACTTAGGCAGGCATGTAGGCACACGTATAGCATGATCATCATCAGCCTATAGCAGTCCACTGCTGGCCATAAGCTTCTGCAATAGATCGAGTTGAACTCGATCTTCGGCTACTCTCTTGCAGCTACTACCAGCTACCTTGTGAAGATCCTCGAAGTTTCACATGTTAATTTATCTATTATTTTAAAATTACTATAATAGTTGGGACGAGTGTTTACTACAATAAACGAAATTCGATCGAGAGTTGCACACTTGCTCAGTTGGGTTTCGGGGAGACCCCTTTACAGTCTCCCCAGAGACGTGCCTTGACAGGCGTTGCACAGAGGGGCTTCGGATCGGATTTTGGAGAGGTAACGGCAGATGGTGACCACCGGGGTGGTTTTAGTGAGGTAAAATCACACCCCCTGGTTTTATCCCCAAAGACCGCGCCATTTGAAGGTTCATACCGAAACAAAAAAAAAAAATCTGCTCGGTAATTTCAACATGGAACTCGAACAAAGAAATAACCAAAAAGCTCGTGATTTTTAAATTACTTATAAGAAAACAAAATATAGGTAGGTACGCTTGCGTTTATTGGGAGTCCCCAATGCGGATTATGCGGTTATGCGTAAAATCTGCGCAGTTATAAATTCTTCCTTACTTTGACGTAAAGGAGTTACCTAACTACCTACCTACCTAGGTTACTAGGTAGGTATATCAGGAATTTCTCAGTAGCAGTCCGTTAATGGCCATAGGCAGGCCCCGAACTAATCATATGTCCGTAAGTGATACGGAGTAGGAAATGTCCGAACTTTGGTTGAAACTACGGTTACGGTTTGGTTGTGTACGTTTTTTATTTATTATTATTATTATTTTATTCATAATCAAGTAACAAAAGACTCATACTAATTATTAGGCATACAATTTCAATAACAATACAAACATAAAATAAATTAAACTTATTCAATACATTATTGGTCACAATATTATTCAATACATTATAATTCAATAATTTTAATAGTTTTTTTTATCATTGTTCGGCTCAACCAAAGCACCTGCCAGTCTAATCTCTTCACCACCCTTGGTTGACGGGTAGAGAATGCCTAACAGCCTAAGGCATTAAGTCCGCCTTTCTACCTTTTTGTGCGCGAAAAGATTAAATAAATAAACTACGGATTTCTTGCGTAGGGAGTAGAGTAGAACTCCTGAAAGTTATTAAGGCTTTTATTGATTACTAATAAACATTTTATCAAATGGACGGCCTCATCGGTGTAATGATTGCAAATGCCACTGCTGAGCCATGAGGTCCAGGGTTCGATTCCCGGGTCGGGCAGTGTTATCACATTACTGGCAAATGTGGCTGTACTATTATAGGTACTCGTCTGCCTAACCCTTCAGGGATTAAAGGCGTGTATTAGGTACCCATGCTGATTCTTGAAAGAGAAATTTCATAGCCTTTGTCTGTTGTTGTTAATATTCACTGCATTCCAGGTTTCCGCCTATTGATAAAATAATGATTCATCGAGTAGGTACTCATTTTTCCAATAACCTCTTATCTATCACTTCAGAATTATCATTGTGATCGTTTTATATCTAAAATGTCGATATAAAAATTTGCCGTAGCTATCAGTACTTTGTTTGAATTGGATCTGCAGAGCTATTCACAACCACTCGATACGCTTCCCTACGGTATCGAACATCAATCAATGTTATCGCAGGAGTCCTCTAAACGCTGTTCACTAGTCCAAAACCCGTTTTTTTTTCAGTTTTAGGGAACGCCAGATTACGTTTATTACGAATAAAATTGACGTTTGACAGTTATTGTATGAAGTAACTGTCAAAATTTCAAAATTATTCCACGAATCAAAATTATCTGTCGATTGAAAAATCAAATAGACAACCGCTATTCTTCCGACAGCTGTCTGCTGTCGGGGGCAAGACAAATCAGATTATCGAAATGTGTCATTTTTGATACCATAGCCTGTCGAATGGTTGTGAATAGCTATGCAGGTGTTTTTATTTTAGGACTATCTTTGTTCGGATGACTCATTGTTATTATTTTTAAAGGAAAATGTTAGATTATATAATAATAAAGTTTAAGATAATAATGTTCCATATTTTCCGTATTGAATACACATTTAGTAGAGTAAATCCGACAGTGACAAACTGGCAGAGTGATACCTAGACTTAAATGGCAGTGGGCAGGCAAATTGCTCGCAGAACAGATGACCGATGGGGCCGATAGTTTCTGGAGTGGCGACCGCGTACCGGAAGACTCATTGTTGGAAGGCCTTCCACAAGGTGGATCGATGTCTAGTATTGTCTAGTTAAGGCCGCAGGAATCCGCAGGATGCGAGAAGCACAGAACCGGTGGTAGTGGCGATGTTTGTTGGGGGGGGGGGGTTTGGGGCTATGTCCAGCAGTGGACGTCTTTCAGCTGGACTGATGTATACAATTTTGGGGGACTGTCTTTTGTAATTTTGACGTTCAAAATTGTTGATTCTCAGCCTTATTTGAATAAATTACTTGATTTTGATAAATTATTAAGAACTTTAGTTTTTATAATCCAGGGAGTCGCTACAGTTACTCCTATCTATCCGCACGGTCACGCCACCGCAAGTGTTGCCGTCGTGTGTCAGTCTCGGCGATGACGTGGGCTGTGACGTCAGCGCGGTCGTCACCACGCGCTGTGACGTCAAACGGCTGAATGACGCGCTGAGAAAGATCTTTGAGGATAAGTATGAAGTAAGCTATTATTAACAGTAGATGTGATATTTTTTAAAAAGTAGGTACCTTCCTATACTTAGTTTGTATAAGCCTCATGAAAATTTTATCGAGCCATCTGAGAGCCTTCCGCCTAGACACGCGTGGCCGACTTGGAAATCTCTAAATAGACTTCGAACCTAAGTCGGCTGGTGCAAAGATAATCTCCACAGATGGGGTTCATGGACGGCTCCGATCTCAAGTGCGTATGCGGCACCTCCCCGCAGACAATGGCCCACCTTCCATCCTGCGCCGCATGCCCTGTCACCTGAGCACTTGATGATCTTATGACTGCGCCAGTGAGCGGAGTTCGCGCAGCTGAATTTTGGGCCAAAAATGTTTAAACTTTTTGCCATCGATACGCTAAGAAAAAGATTTCAATTTGAACCTTATGTTCAACGTCATAACAGTTTCAAAACTGGACTTCGTTAATTAGTTAAATAACAACAAGTTTGATATAGATTGATACATGTTTGTGTTGTGCTATTTCTAGATGTTACTGGATTTGGATATAGAATTGGAACAATCACCGCTTAAGAGAGCGGAAAACTCGAACCCTCATAAAGATTCGGTAAGTTGTATTACGTCACCGCAGAATTTGTTGGAAGTATAATTGTAGCTTGTTGTCACTATGGTGTTGTCAGGATTTATTCAGAAAATGTAATATAATTCCTCGCGCGACTGCTGAGCGTGAGGTCCCGGGTTCGATTTCCAGGTCGGGCAGAGTTCCCTACTAGGTTCTTCCATCAGGAATTTCTCAGTAGCAGCCCGGAGTCCAGATGTGTTCCCGGTTGATGGCAATAGGCTCGCCCCCTGTTACATGGGAGTTAAACATAACTGGCGAAATATGGCCTTTGCTATTTCTTCGGAGGAAACAGGCTATTGTGTTATGTATTATATGATAACGGCCGAATACTTACTCGAACTCCACTGAATTTCTTGGGTCTGGAAGTTTGTTTGTAGATATTTCTAAAGTCAGCTCAGCCTAAAATATTTATCAACATTTTTTCGCTAGCAAAAACAACCCTTATTTTTGTCGCTAGTACTAAATCATTATCTTTGACTTAAAGGCCATAATAGCCAGATCAATAAATTCCCAAAAAAGATATTCATTCTGATTATTATTGGAAAAATTGACAATTCATTTTGACAGCTCAAAATAAACTGTAAATTATATGACTTTGAAATGTGGGTATTTGAATAATTTAAAACAAATCTGTTTGTAGGATGATGATCCGAGGTTCTCGCATCCAGTTGAAGTGAAACGACGTAAACATTCTGGTATGTTTGTTGTTTATTAATATTATTATGTACTTTAAATGAAAATTATTTGTGAGTAATTGTGTTGAGAACTTTCTGCGTTTATCTTGGACATTACTGACATCGGGGTGCATGAAAACATCGTGAGGAAAGCTGGGGGTGCAATTTTCGTAATTTTAAGAACGTTCACAGTCTGATCTCAGTCTCAATCTGTCAAAAATACCTCTAATTTGCCTACATTTTTTACATTGATTATCGCTGAGATGAGATTGCGAACGGTTTTAATTACAGGAATTGCCCTTCTGGACTTATACCCCGGGTACCTTATAAGGGGTTTATTCATAAACGTTGCTCAAAGTTAAGTAGTGATTAGCAACTGTTTAACCATACATTTTTGCCGTTGTGAACGTCACTTAACTTTAATCATCGTTTGTAAATAAACTCCTTAGTTAATACACCTAAGTCTGAAGTCGCCAACCCGTCTTGAGCAAGCGTGGTGATCAATGCTCGTGCGTTCTTCCCGACCCCCAGATACAGGCAAATACCTAGTTTGGGGGTGACCGTCCAATCTGCACCCTAATTGCATAACACACAACGCAATGCATGTTGTTGAACTGTCAAAATGAAACCGATTCCAATTGATCGTGTGTTACGCAATTAGGGTGCTGTTCTTGAACAAATTGATTATTTTTTTATTTTTTTTGTTTATCCTATACTGTCCCACTGCTGGGCAAAGGCCTCCCCCAAGTCCATCCAGGAACTCCTTGAAGGACTTGATGATTAATAAATTAATTTGAAATTCTCTCTATGCGAAGAGGATTTTGCCCTTAGTGGGATTGGTACCTATTATAATTGTGTTGGAACTTCTCATAATCAAACCGAATTTCTGATCGACAGAGAAATTTTACACAAAATAATGGGTAATGTAGTTTATGATAGCTTACCCGCATAGTAAACAACCATCTGTCAAAATAGAGGCTTCAAAGGAAACTTTTACTGTTATTTCTACTTCTAGAAAGTAAAATATTTGTATCTACATTCATATTACAAATAGTCGCTTTTCGAGTCTGCCTGTGTGACCGCGGTGTTCTTCTAAATTTCGCAACGCATTTTGATGCTGTTGTCAATATCATTATTAGAGAATTTATTCCGGAAGATTTGTGTATAATACATCAACATTAATAAAGAAATCTCGATGGTTTTTCGAGTCGTAAAAACTCTTCGAAACAGGGGCAGCCGATCGATTCTGTAAAAATATCACCGTGAAAAGTTAGGTGAAGTGAGCTTAGAGTGAGCTGTCAATAGTGTCAATCCCTAGCATTAGTTGGAATGACAGTTCACTCCACGCTCACTTCACCTAAGTTTTCACGGTGAGATGGTTACAGAATCGCGCTGCAGGTCGCTAATAATACCAGCTCATTATTGCACTGCAGAGCAAACGCTTCTTCTCATAAAGAAAAGCGGGAGGGTCGCTAGTTGTATTACAACTCATTTAATAGTGGAACTATATAAAAACACTAGCTGAGGCCTGCGAATTCGTCCGCGTGAAATGTCTTGTTCCCCCGATCCACCCTGTCGCATCGCATCGCCTGCCGCGCCTTTCCTTCGTTTTCGCTTAACGTTCCTTCTTAATTTTTATCTTTTTGCTCGGCTCTTGAAAGTCCTAGCGTGTATGCATGTAAAAGCCTATAAGCCTTCTTCAAGAATTAGGCAATAATATTTTTTCAAATCCGACTGGTTTTTCCAGAGATTAGCACGTTCAAACAAACAAACTCTTCAGCTTAATTATTAGTATAGATTGTAACAAGTTACCGACAAGCAGTCGAGTAGGTACCGAGTTAGTTTTTTTGGTGATAAACAACTTTCTTCCTGTGCAGGATACATAGTGAAGCCACGACAACCCTTGTCGTGCATGTCCCCGTCTACGGCGTCAACGAGCTCATTGGCACAGGTCAGTTATTAATAATAAAAAAATCTAAACTTGCACATAATAATATAGCACAACAGTAATTTGTAGGCTTTTTAAAGGTGATACAACAAACGATTTCTTAGAATTAAAATTATGCCAGAAATCTTGTTGTAGGTTAGTACCTACAACAAGATTTCTGGCATAATTTTAATTATCAAGAATAGTTTCTGTACTTGTTGTTCTGAAAATTGTAGGTAGAATAGAATACTCTTTAGCTTTACCATGCACACCATAAATATTACAGACTAGCAGATCCGCAGCGGTTTCACCCGCATATGTTTCAATCCCGTGGGAATATCGGGATAAAAAATATCCTATATGTTAATACTGGTTATAAACTATCCGTGTACCAAACTTCATTCAAATCCGTTCCGAAGTTTTCGCGTGAAAGAGTAACAAACATCCATCCATCCTCGCAAACTTTCGCGTTTATATTATTAGCAGGATATAAATTTAGACATTTTACAAGGGGTGACACAATGGGCGGTCTTGTCGCTAAAAGCGATCTCTTAAAGACAACCGAAGTTCCCTTAGGTAAATGATAACGATATGATCGAAAATTGTTTTGCTACTATGTATATTATTCAATCAAATGTTTTTGAAGTGAAACTTCTTAGGTGGTGATTCGATAATTAGACGGGAATTGAGAGTGAAATTTAAAAATACAAGGACGCGTTATGTTTAGGCACATTTCGTTACATAAGAGAGATGAAAGATATTACTCTCTCTGTCTGTCACAATAAATCTCTCTTTTTCTTATTTTCATAAGAAGTTTCACTTCTAACACGTGTATGGTGCTGGGCGCACAATTCTGTTTTATTACTCCAGAATTTCGAACAATTTTTCAGCTATTCATTAGATTCTCTAACACAAAATCATAATTAGACAAAATTACCTTACAGCTCCACGACAAGCTAGCAGCATTACCTCGATACCGTTACGATAAAGAGCCAGTAAGCGTTTGCGCACTCCCCGAACTATCCATAGTTACCGAACTCAGTGAGGCAGACGACAGACAAAGCCTCAACACTACACTCAAATTAAAACCTTACGGCGTTTGTTATAAGAATCTAAATAGACTAGAAGAAGAGAGTAGGAAATCTCAAAGCGATCCGGAAACTTCTAGAAAGTCTAGGAGAGGTAGAAAGCTCTCGCCTATCGTTAATGAAGATATAACCAGCTGTTTGCTTGTTGCTACTATAGGTTCAGCTGATGATTCAGTCATAAATGATACTGTAGAACGGCTGTCTAAATCAAAAGATTATAATCCAGACAATATAGTTGATCTGTTAGTACAGGAAGCTTTACAAGCCAAAAAGGAAGATAGGGATAAATCTGACAGTGGGATTAACACGGGAGAAAAGAAATCTGAAGATCTGAACGAAATTAGTGAAACGATTGATGATACACCAGAAATTAATAAAGTAAAATTGAGTAAAGTTCCGAAAAAAACAAAAGTGGTTTCATCAACGGATGATGAGTCAAATACAGAAGCTGTTAATGAAACGCCGTCGTTTGTTAGTACGCGAAGAAGGAATAAGAAAGAAGTAAAAGATCCTGCACAAAGAGACTCCTTTGATGAACAAGTGGTTGAAGAATTCTTGAGAGAGAGAGAGAATGTCATTAGTCCAACACTAGCTAAGAAAATCAATGAAACTAGTTCGGAAGCTAGCGATCATTTTGGCGATAATTTAAATTTAAATGAGGAAGATTTGGAAGAGGATATTGTCCCTTACGATTTTAATAATATCGAGGTTTTACAATGTCTTAATAGCATGGTGGATAAAGTGTGCGATGAATTTGATAAGTGCACTAAGTATTTGAATAAAGAAGATGAGATAACCGTGGATCCTGATGAGTCTATCGAAGACAATATACCTTTGAAGGATATCATAAATACAATTCAAGATATCGAGTCTAACAAAAAAGTTACTTCAAAGAAGTCGGATGCGAAAAAGAGGATTAAATTGAAATATAAGATTAAAACTCCTAAAAAGTCTAAAGCTCGTGCAGCTAAAAGAAAGAACAAGCTTGTACTAGAGTTTACGTCAAAGATGTCGACTATAATCGAAGATAAGGGGCTAGAGAGTGCTGCTGAGAGCATTGAAAATAAAGCTCCAACGGAAACTAAGGAACCGGAAGAAAAAATAGAAGAACAGACTAGGAAAGGATCGCCTCCCATTGATGCGGGTGATTTAAAAACACCTTTAACACGTAAAAAACGTAAGCTTTACTCACCGAAAGACGAAGAAATTGCGGCAGAATCACCCCAGCCCCCGAAAGATGATACCATACTATCAGAAATAATACCAATTAAAAAAACGCCGAAATCCACGGCCACTTGCTACAAAGATATAGAAAAAGATCGCCAAAGAATCCGAATGCCACGCGCGAGGAAATCTAAGCTCGCCCCACCGCCTTCTCCTAGAACTAAGAAAATGAACGATATGTTTGATACAATTAAGAAATCGGCTAACAGCGAAAAAGTAAAAATAGCTGAAAATAATTTCGAAGCTGACGTGTATAACTTTACGAGTGACAGCGACGATGATTTCAAGGTTAAAAAGATAGAAATATCTAAAAGAAATAGTACGACTACCAATGCTAGTATTGAATCCACGGTGTCCAAGCGCGGACGAGCCCTGAAAAAAATTAATTACACTGATAACAAGTCTTCTGATGAAAACAATACGATTAAACGTAAAGTTAATAGAAAACCTAGAACTAAGAAGAAGATTAATGTCGAACAAGACGAATTAGTTGATGAACGGATGAGACAGCCAACTGATGTGTTCAATACCTCTATGGTCGTTGAAAACACTAAGAACACAGCCACTGAACCGGATTTAGTTCTTAAAACCGCTCCTGAAATGGAAATCATTGAAGAAAAGTATAATGATAAACCAGAATTGAATCAGAAAAAGAAAGCGAAGAAGATTAAAGTAGAAATATCTGAGTCTAAACGACCAAAAAGAGTGCTAAATAAGGCTGTAGTCGAAAAAGTAATCAATTTCGATGAAGATAGAACTGAAAGTCCATTACCAGGGCTTCTAGTAGAACCAGTTACGGTCAACAAAGAGGATATTAACGATATATCAGCGACTATGGTGGATAAATTCAGGAAAATCTATCAGGAAGGCCCAGATAATTATAATAACGAGTCTAATACCACGCAGAATTTACTCTCCGATCTTGAAAGAATTAATAATAGTCCTCCAAATGTTGATACTACTGAAGATTTTATACAAATTGAGGACTTACAAAGCAAAGACGAACCGAAGCCTATAAAAAAGAAAAAGTCAAATAGCATTATACTTAAAAATACTAAGAAAGATAAAATGACATCTAAAAAGAAAGATATACTTGAGATACCTGTTGTGAAATCAGATGAATCTATTGAAACGATCGGAATTACCGGTCACGGTGATTTAGAAGAAGCTCCGCCTAGTCCTAATTTAATAAATGAAAGACTTGAACCGCGGAATTTAGAAGTCGAAGATCTAAGTCATTCTTTGAAGGACTACTTCAATAAACTCACGAAAGAAATGAATGTGTCAAATAATCGGGGTTCCAGTGGTTCTAACGATGAGAATTTATGTAAAACCAGTCGTAAAACCAATAGTACTAAGTCTCATTCTCCTGTAGTGTCTGTAAAGAGGCTGTCTTTAGAAGATATCAGTCGATGGTTACCTTCAAGACGTAATTCGGATTCTGAAGGATCTTATGTTAGTGCCAATATAGCGATAAAACAGAACAGTGAAGAAATTGCTATCGATAAGGTCGAAAGTCATAAATCAGATACAAAACAAGATGATAATGACTTAGAGGTTTTTGAAATTAATGACACAATTAGAAGATCTTTGAGACTGGTATTCCAAAATTCACAACCTATTAAAATTGATAACAGTGGACAAACGAAAGATGACTCTGAGTCGGAAAGCGACAGTGATACTATAAAAGAAATGAATAAAAAAGCAAAAAGCATACCTAAGGTTGTGGAAACTAAGAAAAAAGAGCCTAAATCTAAAGAAAAAAAAGTAGAAAAGGGGGTAACAAAGCGAGCATCCGTCATTTCCCCAATAAAACTGTTTGACGACCTAATATCTAACGCTGATAAGAAATCCGAGACTTCGCTATCAGACGACGAAGAATATATGAAAGAAATAATACATACACTATCTAATAAAAAAGTTGAAAATCTCCCAATAACTAAAGTTCCTCAAGGAAACACCCGACAGAAAATAAAAGCGCAAAAAAAAGTTGCAAAATCAATCAGTTCAGCTTCGAGTCATTCTAAAATAAGTACGTCAACGAAAATAGAAGAAGATTCTAGAAGGACTTTGAAAAGGAGATTGGAGGAAGAAAGAATTGGTTGTAAGAAGAGAAAGGTGGAGGTGAACAATAATGAGGGGTTGGTCTCGAGTGGAGGGACGGTATCCAGCGTTGATGACTGGTTCAAGAGGATGGAGCCAGACAACAGCAGAAGTAAGTTTTTCATACTGATTTTTTTCTTTAATGGCTTTTTTAAACAGCTTCAAAAAAGGAGGAGGTTTTTTAATATATGATCGGGCGTAACTCCGTCATATACAGGTGAATTTTTCAAGTGGGCGTGGATGGCCAAATCCGAGACTATGAGGAATAGCGAAAAGAACTTAAAGGAGTCTCGTGCTCGATTTTGATGAAAACTAAAACTGCATCATTGTATTTTTGAAAAATCAATATTTCTAGCTAGGAATAGAACCCGTTGATTTTGATAAAAAACCACACACTATATGATTACACCATTCGATAGTGTCCCTAGAGCCTAGACACTATCGAATGGTGTAACATACACTACCTTATTACACTAATTAACTAATTATTATAATATAGTGTGTGGTTTTTTACACTGCACATGATCTTAAGTTTGCCGTATGTCATTACTTCCCAGAATTTGATCCTTATTAGGGACACGGTTTAGGTAACGCCTCGTGTAAGTGAAAACGGGCATAGCACTGATTGTATAAATCCTTTAATAATTAACGTATATTGTTTAATGTTTCAGCTGAAGAAATAAATGTGTCAACCAGACACATCATGCAAGAGGTAATGGAGAGGTTGGATACCACGCTCGTAGAAATAAACAGGAATACTAGTAAAAAGTACGTAAACAATTACATTTTTTTAGCCTACACTGTCCCACGGCTGGGCAAAGGTCTCCCCCAAATCCTTCCAGGAACTCTTTTCCCGCGTGAATGATGAAATTTACTTTTTTTTTTAAATGCCACGTTGGTCTAGAGTCGTGGGCCCGTGGCTAAATAATAACAGCCGCACAGGTCGATCGATCAGGTTAAGCTACGATTGCCGCGGTTGGTCTGTGGATGGGTGACCGTCTTTACAAACCAAGACCCCTCTGTGCCTCGGAAAGCACGTTAAGCCAATTGGTCCCGGCTGCCATTCGTGGATCTTTGACAGTCGTTACGGATAGTCAGAAGCACGAAAGTCTGACAACCAGTCTTACCAACGGGTATCGTATTACCGAGTTACTGGGTTGTGGAGGTTAGATAGGCAGTCGCTCCATGTAAAATACTAGTATTCAGCTGCATCTGGTCAGACTCAAAACCGATCCCAACATAGTTGGGAAAAGGCAGGCAGATGATGATGCCTCGTTAGTCAAGTGGTCGCAAGGTTTAGGGGCTTTGGTTCGATCCCTATTTCTGGCTTCGTAATACCGGGTAAGAATTTATTAATAGCAGCCCGCCCGGCTTAGAGTTTAGGTTTGTGCCCAGGGCCCGTATTCCCGTGATTTAAAACGTTCAAAATCTAGTCGCAGTTTCATCTCGGCGACAAACAAACGTCAAAAACTTGTCAAAATGTAGGGAAATTAAACGTATTTTTGACAGATTGAGACTGAGATCAGACTGTGAACGTTCTTAAAGTTACGAGAATTACCCAATTTTCAATTTATACCCATTCATGACAATATTGACTCGATGTCTTAAGTCCCCAGGTAATAAGCTTTTATTTTGGTTTCGCGGTGGAAATCCTCATGGACTTCCTGCGTCGTGGGGGTGACAGGGGGAACTCTTACCGGCTAAAACCACCGCGGTGTTCCGCCACTGCCTATGGCCGGGAGTGCGGGATTCGCATAAGCATTCACCGCTCCTCCGACAGGCCCCGACCCGCTGTTCTTCAGCAGGTCCCACCTCCCCGTGCGGACATAATCCACAATGGTCGCACCCACTCTCGAGTAGCGCGCGTGGAACACTGCGGCGCCAACTCGGGCCTCTCTGGTCGGACGACGGACGCCCCTAGTCCCCAGGTCCCTAGTCACCTGGGGACTTAGCATATACACAACTGGCGAAATTTAGGTGTACTCTTACACCTCGACTATTTAGAAAAAATCAGTTGATCCATAGATTTATGTTCGCATAACTCGACATAATGTATGGATTAACTGATTTTTTTTCACGATTCAGGGTTGGTCCTGTAGTAAAAGTTGTTCATAATGATGAGTACACACGGCTACACGTCAAGCTATACAAAACCAGTTTGTCTTGGCCTCACTTTGTATGATATTTTCTCACAATGATCGGTCAGCCAATACTGGTTTTGCATAGCTTGATGTGTAGCCGTGTGTACAATAACCCCTTTTAAGGATTAAAACGATCAAAATTTAACAGTGTAATATTATGTAATATTTCAGATTCGTACATCTATTCACGGATGCTCAGAAGCATTTGAGTGAGTTGAAAGAGAAACGTCACGGCATGTACAGTCAGGTGGCGTCCGACATATTGAGCGATGTAGTGAGGATCATGGACAATAAGCTTGCTGGTCTAGACAAGAGGTGAGCAAATACAGTACTGACATTTCACGAAGCGACGCGCTCGTTACTTGTGGTAACCATGAGTACAATCTAAATGGTCTTCACATGATCTGACCAAGATTATGTCTGGACTTTAAAAGAGACTGTGACCTCTGAGTATGTTTCGGCCTTTCTTCTCAGAGTAGTCAGATAGGAAACGCCGAACTCATCTAGTTTAAAAAAATATGGTTGACGTGTAAAAGATGTTTGTACAAACCTACTTATAGAAAATAAATCATTTATCACAAACAAGCAGTGTATGTGTGCGTGAAGAGGAGTAGCGTCAGCACATAACACACACACACTTCCGACTTCGCCATTGTCTCGGACGGTCGGAGCCCCTGCGCTAACACACACATTCACAGCGTGTTTGTACACTTGGTAACCACAAGTAAAGCGCATGGGGGTCATGGAAAAAAGAAATGAGTTTTATGGTAGCTAGTGCTTTGCCCGCGACTTGTGTGCAGCCTAGGAACATCATTAGAAATACGCAGTTTATATTTATTGTCGTATTGTCTTCTCAACTTGTATATATTTTACCACTGGCTACGCCCCGCGGTTTCACCCGCATTAGTTTCGATCCCGTGGGAATATCGGGATAAAAATATATATATTATATATCCTGGTTATAAACCATCTGTGTGCCAAATTTCATCCAAATCCATTCAGTAGTTTTTGCGTGAAAGAGTAACAATCTTCCATCCAACCATCCATCCGTAAAAACTTTCACGTTTGTAATATTAGTAGGATTTAACAAAGGGATAACGCAATAGCTTTCTGTATAGCTGTGGCTTAGGCTTGCCCATCTTGTTCAATTGCATGTTTCGGCGTCACATTAGTCTTCAAAACACAGTGTAGCCAGTAGCCACTCCATCCATTCACCCATTTAACTCGCCGTTTACAGCTGAATTCTTCGTAAGACAACAACACATGTTAGCATATTCATTGATGCTAACGTTTTGACAATGTTATACGGTTCACTTCATCATCGTTACAATTTATTTAGGGCCCGATCATACGTACTACCACCGCATCACAACGGCAACGACCGTGAATTGAAACTGAATCAATTTGGTTGTAAAGTTTTGAGTATTTATATGGATGCCGATCTCTTATAGTCATCCATATTAATAGTCAAAACTAGGGGAAGACCAAAGAAACGATAGATGGACTGTGTGAAAGATTATGATGGTTAGAAAGAAGTAGTGTAGTGAAGTGTATGGAAGAAGACATGATGCTTCGACTCAAAATAAATTGGTTCGGTCAGCAACAAAAGTAGGTTAACACTTCAGTTGCTTAAATCTTAATTATTGAGCAAAATATTCTTATAAAACATGTAGTAATAGAATATTTAAGAATAATTAACTCTTTCCTATTACATGAAATAGTGAAAACCAATGTATCGCATCATTTTGTATCAATTTAGATGATTTGTAAAAGTAACAGAGTTAATTGACTTTTTTTGCTGACTGTACAAGGGCAAGAGGATCATGGCGATCTAAAACTAAATGCTAATTTTCGTCTTCAGATTACAAGAATTGGACGATGACTTCATGCATCAGCTCAAGGAGCGTTCCTTAGATCTGATTAGGGAGGATTGCAAGCATACGAAAGCTATGGTGCGACTCTTAAAAGAAGATGTGCAGGCCGTACTCGACCATATGGATAGGCAGGGCACTCTGTGAGGTGTATTAGTTATTAGATAGATATGCGCGCGAGTTTAAGGTCCCGTTCACACTGCGATGACCAGTTCGACACCTTTACAATTCACGGTCTAATTAAGTTAGCTGGTGAAACTTCACAGACGCGATGGGTATCATTATCTCATCATCATACACAGCCCGACTTCACCTACTGCTGGACACAGGCCTCTCTTTTCTTGTGCCTATCCCTACGTTCCTCTGCCAGCCTCATCCAGGTTCTACACGCGATGGTAACAATGTAGTCGACCCATCTCGCCGCCAGACGACCGAAACCTCGTCTTCTAATCCTTGGACGCCACTCGGTCCCAGCTATACTCCACCCAACTCCACTTGAGTTCCATAATACGTTTTCCGATATCGAAGACCTTCGTACGACTGCGGCTTCGAATATCTTATCGATATCGTCGAGATATCGGTACCCTAGTATATCTGTGTAGTATTGCCCGCTAATTTAATTTGAACCTGTATAATTTAATTTAATTTGAACCGGAAATTACCGTACGGATTATCGCCGTGTGAACGAGGCCTATTAGTATAGTAAGGAATGCTAGATAAGTATTGGTCGTTGACTAATTAAATTAGTCATCGTAATCACAAAAATTACTCGCGCGTACAGCCCGGTCTTGTGAGAGTACCAGTGTATAAAGTCATTTTTATATCATAACTGGTACAGCCCGACTGGCCGACGCAAACTTTATGGCGGCTCGGAACATGAGGCGAGTCGCTGCGCAGTAACAAATTCACGTGTCAGCGGGGTGAGGGGGGAGGTACTGCGCAGCGTGTAGCGCACTTCGGAACGGTCATAAAGTTTGTCGCTTACTATACTGTATGTAATGTGTAAAAATGTCTAGGTATATATTTTTTTTTGTACCAATTGAATGCTCTTTATATTTTATGATCTTCGCTTATAGAATGATCCGAGTTCTACGTGGTCGGTATATACCACTGTGAAGTCTGCTTAAGTACTTAGTAAGGCACGTTCACACTGTGGCCGTTCAGAAACATGTCGTTGTAATGCTATCGTTGTCAACCAATCATTCGTTTGAGAACTAAAAATAGTGATGAGCACTGTTAGTGCTCATCACTCACGCGTCAGCGACAGTGTCGTCGGCTGCCGTAGACATCATGCCGCTCGTGTATTTGAACACCGTACTCAAATACACGAGTGGCACGTAGTCAACGGCGGGCGTCGAGTCGGCTGTTGCAGTTGCATCTGTAGCGGTATCTACAAACGCCACATGCGAACTACGCGTCATACTGACGTCACACAAAATCCTGCATCTCGCAAGCAGAGTTTACCGCGCAACTAGCATATATACAACGGCCCGACATGAATCATTGGGCAGTAGCCCACCAGACACAACACCCGTCTGGTAGGAGGATCCTCCCTTTTTTATGGGAGTGAACTTTACACCCGTTCCTCATACCTCTATACCTCCGTCGATGACGCGTGTCGATCGTGTATGCACACTTATTTCGAAGTGTCGGTTTAGTTCGTAGCAGAATTTTTATATCAGCGTCGATGCTCTCTTTCGAAAGCTCGCGGTGTGGATTTGTCTTTAAATTAAAATAATAAAGCTGTGTTGATACAGTACGCTTGCTATTTGCACTCGTCTTGAAAACATTTTTCATCGTGTAAACATAAAAATGAATCGTTTAAGAGTGTTCATTGTAAAAGTTGGCAACGTCGCAAATTACTGTCAAATATTTACCTGTTTTTATTAATATTACTGTATGGCGACATGAAATATCACTCTATAATGCACTAAAATATGAATTAATTAATTGCGGAATTAGGTGTTGTAACAGTTATAGGTATAAAAGGGCATTTGGAAAGTTTTCAAATGCTTTCTAATTAACTACTATTAATTGTTATGATAATAATTATTGCATTTTTATTGCATTTCAAATTCAATATTTAAGTGCACTATAGAGCGATATTTCATATTTACATTCAGTAATATCGAACAATTAATTAAAACGGTTAAGTTGTTGGCAGATGATTGCAACGTTAACAACTTTTAAATTGCACAGCCTCACAGCGTTTGACCACCGCCACCGTCAACGGGACATCAACGAGGAATCAGATTATACGAACCGAACGTGACGTTCCGTTGACGGCCGAGTGATGGACACGCGGCCGTCTATAGTGAATATATGTATAGTTACTTCGGCGCTGGCTGCCGCCGTCATCTCGCTGACAGGCGGTGGACAAACTCTCCCTCATGCGCTCCGCCTCCTCCTTCGCGAGCATTACTGCTTTGCAGAAGGAGGTGACGGCCTCCCATGCACTCTCGTTCCGTACCATGGCCTGGACCAGGGCCGGACGCGAGAGATCGCCGCCGCCGATCGCCGCCACGAGGACACGGCGGTGGCCCGCCCAAGCCGGGCAGACCTCCACCGCATGCTCCACCGTGTCCTCCGGGCGATCCACACAGTGGTGACATCCTGGCGTTTCCTCCCGCTTTATCCTGAACAGGAACCTCCCGAAACAACCGTGTCCGGTGAGGACCTGCGTCAAGCGGAAGGCGAGGGCGCCGTGGCGCCTCTCTAGCCACTCCTCAAAGAGGGGACTTATCGCCGCTATTGTGGCGTGCCCATGGACAAACGGCCTTAATGTCATATTTTGTTTCTGCATTTTTTTAACCAAACTTTATGGATTTGGTTGATTGAACTGTGCTATAGTAATACTATCGTACCGTGTTAACGCATCTTTATTCTTTACTAAAGTATTATTATATTACAATTTGTTGATTTTATCAAATGTTTAATTCTGTTAATGCCAAATGGTGATTGTTAATTCTTTTTTTATATATTTTTAAGCATTTCATATCAAATAAGGTATGCAGTTTTCAGTTAATGTTTTTAAAGTAAATAATAAAACTAAATATTTTAATATTACGAGTTTTATTTAGTAACTTATGTATATATATAAACACCTAAATAACAACCAACTACTTATCACCTCTTACTTTAAACATTGATGACAACTTTTTTTTTTTTTTCAATACTTATGGGAAGCAGTGATTTATTCTCGTTGCTATTGGGTTGCTGCCACTGAAAAGTCTGTCAAAATCACAGTGATCTTTAGTTACGTCACAATAAGGTTGCTGTTGGTATGCTGCTGTCACAGGTAAAGTAACTGTGAAATTGTTTACAAAAGTAACCCTACCCACACTACATTATAAATACAAAAAAGGCAAATGTGGTGTTTAAATATAATCGTTGTACAGGGCAGTGATGTCTTCTATTGCTGCTTATACTATATTAAACACAAAGCACCTTCGTGAAATACTTTGGTGTACAGACGCCAGCACATCAAGCTACCCGAAACAGTCAAGTTTTCCCAATCAACCTGAACCTAATGCTTTAGCGATAAAGTTGAAAATCTATTAAAGACGGATTGTAGACGTGCTGGTGTCTGTACAATACGTCCGCTTCGAATTTCGAGCAGAAGGCTACGCAATATCAATTTTTAGAGGAACCAAATGGTGACATGAGGCGAGTGTGAGTGAGAGAACATGCGCGGAAGTTCGGAGAGCCTGTGTTCAGACCGGACATGATGCATCGATCGTATTGTATATTCTTGTTTTCCTTGTTCGCATTAGGACAGATTCGCTTTACGGCAGATTATATTAATAAAACTTAACAAGTAACAAAAATGCTATTTATTATTTATCTTACGATACATACCTACCTACTTATCTACTATTCAGCCTGCACAAACGTTCTACACGTTCCATGATTCTCCAAAAGGTTCGGTTCGGTTCGGCATTAGGTTAGGTTAGGTTAGCACATCCTTTCGGGAATTATGCTTCGCCAAGAGGTTAGGTTCGGTTCGGCATTAGATGACGTTCGGTTTGGCATTAGGTGACGTTTGGTCTGGCATTAGGTTAGGATCGGTTCGGTTCGGCATTAGATTTGCGTTTAAAGCTCGGGTAAAACCCAACCTTTGTTCAAAGGCATACTATTCCAACAAAGACTACTTAAACGATAAGAATAGTTGGTGTAGTTTATTCATTGACTCAACACAATGTTTATGTTCTTTCTTCAGAATTAGATTACCTACTGACAGGTTATATCAGTTCATATAATTGTATACTTTATTGGACTATAAAAGTCAATTCAGTTTAATTTACTTTATTATTGACATAATCTACTCACTTCAATGTTTTATTTATGAGTTGTATTGCAATAATTGGTTAGCTAGCGACCTCGACAATTCATCATATTATTCTTGCCTGAGCAAGCGGCAGCGAGTTCGTCATGCTCCCTTAGATGTCACTGCTTGCGGTAGCGTCGGGGGTCGGGTTGGCTCCTTCCCATATGGCGAGGCGAGGGAGTTAATGGCTGATCTTTGCGTTGTGCTCGTGAACGGTTGCTGCTTGTGGTGGCTCGGTGGCTCAGTCGACTTGCTGACATTGGTTTTGTTATTAGTAATTAACTTTTTATTTATTTGACTTTGATGGTCCTAGTTTATCATTTGTGACTTCGAATGACAGCTAAGTGAACATAACCCAGCATTGAGGTAATATGTACAGACGCCAGCACACAATCTGTCAAATTTCTTTAATACATTTTCAACTTTATTGCTATAGCAATAAGGTTCATGGTTGAATGGGAAAGTTTGACAGTTTCGGGTAGCTTGACCTGCTGGCGTCTGTACTAACGTACGTAACCCAGCATTGCTTACATCATATGTAACCTGTCTCGCCCTTTATACGAGTACCTGGAGGCTTTTAAATTTTGTTTTAATGTATATTTCTAGTTTTTTTTTTTTTGTTCGAATTTAGTTACATTCTATTTATGGTATATTGGCGTGGGTGGCACTTATGGCGGGTAGCTGACTTATGGCAAATAGTTTAATTTAATGTTCTGTGTCTCGTATAAACGAGGGCGACACTGAAAGTTTTTAGAACTGGCCACTTGTAAACGATATAATAAAAAAATAAGTTCAACTTTTGAAAATGGAACTCTGCCAATATTATTGTGTACCTATGTATTTTATTCATGTCATTTGTTTACGATTTGGCGGCAAATTGAAAATTGTCTGCGTCACGTCAGCATGAATTTAAATAACGCGACAAAATTTTCGTACAATGATTTTTTATGACTTTCGATGTCATTTAAATCAACAAGAACGTTATGATAGACTTCGATTGGCCTTTCACGATGAAGCCCATCTCGTGCCACTGTTTACAACTGGTTTAAACGTGGTCTCACTAATCTCACCGATGATCTGCGTGAGGGACGGCCTTCTCCGACGACGACTGAAGATAACATCAGTGTTGTGCGGCGTATGATAGAGACTGACAAAAGAGTGACTTATCAGCAGATTCGGACAAGCTTAGGCATCGGTAGGAGTCTAGTGCACAAAATCCTCCTTGAACATTTAGCGGTCAGGAAGCTTTGTGCCCGGTGGATACCTCTTAATTTAACAGAGGGCCAAAAGCTCCGTCGTGTTGATTGGTGTCGTGAAATGGTTCAAAGATTTATCGGAGGAGGGCTCAAATGCTGTGTTCGACATACTTACGGGTGACGAAAGCTGGCTTTATTATTATGATCCTGAAACTAAGAGACAGTCTGGGTCGTCTGGGTGTTTCCTTCCGAGGAGTTGCCAACTAATGTGAAGAGAGGTCGAAGCGTGGGAAACAAGATTGTGGCGTCGTTCTTCGGAAAGACGGGTCATTACGCAACAATTGTTTTAGAGGATCGAAAAACTGTTACTGCAGAGTGGTACAGACGCCAGCACATCAAGCTACTACAATCTGTCAAAGGAGATGGCTAAATAGAAGTATGGACGACTTTTCAACAATGAATAAACATGGTACCTAGCAACATGTAATTCTGAATAGCTGGATATTAGTATTTCATATAAAAAAAATTTCAGGAACTTTTAGTATCTTTTTATTCCTGAAAATTAAATCGTGTAACTCCTACGTCAATAGGCATACAAAAACTGCAAATAAAAGATATTGCTATGAACTTTTACCTAGGCGTTTAGATGTATCTGCGATAATAATTGATAATTGTATTTTTGCCTAACGACCCACCCCGATTTCGCACGGTGGTACTTGAGTAAATATCTACAAAAGGGTAATTGCACCAAAAACCGTGATACAACGAGCATTCTACAATCCGCGTAAAAATCACTCCCCGCCCGCGTGTATTTAAGAATTAAACTCTTATAAATCCTAAACTAATTATTCAAATGAGTTGAAATAAAGACAGTTTTCACAAACAATATAAGTAGTGGTTGAAATGATGAAAGTATTTAAAAATAAGGATTAATATTAACTGAAAATAAATGGACTCGAGAGGCGGATTCTGGGCGCTGATTGGGGCAACGAGCGCAAGAATAACACTCAGGCGGCAGGATTTTTCTGACTTGAATTACATTGGTCAATACAACCTACACGAATGTATACCTAAACCTTCCGGAAGAACCAATCTACCTACTAGTGACAACCCCATTAAAATCTGTTTGTCAATACATCCGTACAGACAGACTGACTAACAAATGCACCTGGGGGACATTGTTAATTAGTATGTGGTGATTGTTAAATCCTGGGAGGACATAAAAGATATTGAAATAAAACAACAAAAATACGATTTATTTATTTATTCTGTGAATCTTATAAGAACATTATCTAAAAAAGTTAGTTTAGGTTATCTGTCCGTTTGATCAAATCATTCAGATTGGATGCTAGCCCATTAACACAACCAGAGCGTCAGGGACAGTAGTTCTGACGATTTATAGGTCGGGAAACTGAATATCTGAAAAGGAAGATGATCCATAATGCTACCGGATGGGCATGTAAATATAAAAGAACACACTGTATTTAAAAAAAAAATTATTTACTCGATGGAAAGCTGAATGTGACGTTGGTAAATTCTGTAACATTGAATCGTTTCTTTCCACTGCATTGTATACTTCTCACAGAACGGCCACAAGTTATGCGCACCATTGTATGGCCAAATAAACGTACATCACTAGTTGCTTCTGAATTCAGCAGTTCATAACAAGGATGACAAATGTTGGCATTCCTTGGAACCTACAACAAACTTAATTACCTTAGTACCCACATGAATTATTTATAATAAATAAAGCAACCAGTCTGCAAGCAACCACGTCTTAGTTTCAGAAAATAAATCGTTTTGATACCTGTTATCAAAAATCGATATAAGTATAGTTTTGATTTGACATTCTAGAAAAGCGACATGACCCGTCCCTAGTTTGTAGTACTGTATTATTATTCTCTTTGAACTTGTCATGTCAATCAAAAAAATCAACTAAGATACTTTTTTATGTCTAACAGTTCACGAAAGTTCTAGGAAATTATTAAACGCTTCATAATTCATGAACGAATATTTAAATATTACGAGTTAATGTGAGGTTACTATTCATGCTTGGGGCAGTCATTTAGCCATGTCCTTTCTATAAAAGATTTTCAACTTTATCGCTAAAGCATTAAGGTTGAAGGTTGATTGGGAAAATTTGACAGTTTCGGGTAGCTTGACCTGCTGGCGTCTGTACACTAACAATTGTTTGCCACTTGTCTTGGAAAAAGTTCGGGAGAAACGACCTCGCAGTAGGATCGTCCTTCACCACGACAACGCCTCGTCGCATAACGCCAAGCAAACAATCGACTACTTGGCGACGTCAGACGTGGAATTACTGGGTCACCCGCCCTATAGCCCCGACCTCGAACCTTGCGATTTTTATTTCCGAAAATAAAATAAAATTTTTGAGGAAACCGTTTTATGGACGCCGAGGAAGCAGTGGCTGCGTTTCAAAATGCCGTCGAAGAGACCCCTAAGGAGTGGGCAGTGCTTTTCTCAGTGGTTCCATCGCATGCAGCGATGTATTGATGTAGGTAAATGAACACTATTTTGAAAAGCTACCTATAGTAAAACTAATAACTTGCTAGTTTGTTCAGTTTTTGATTTTCTAAGATCTTTCAGTGTCACTCTCGTATTAACTATTTCGCATATCTACCTACTTGGTATTGTACACAAGCAAGTTTTTTTTTTAACTGAACAAAGGGTGGGCGTTTTGGGGGACCGTTTTATGTAATTTTGACGTTCGAAAAGTGCTGATTCTCAGCCTAATTTGAATTATTTTACGTCTATTCTCATAGAATTTGTGTTCTGTTTTTTGGTGTCTATGTTTTGTAGAACCGCACTATAGCAACTGAAAGTTTCAGTAGTTCGGTCAACCGGACTAACAACCGAACTACTGCTACTAGAGGAAAATCGGGTAGTGTAAAGCTTCGGTTTCCTACGAAAGCGGTTCCGACGGCCGTCATGAAGATCTGTCACTTTTGACATTAAGGTGTCACAAAACGCTCTGTATTTTGACATCCATCATTCTGTGACCGTTCACCGATTCCTTAGGAAAGCAAAGCCTTTAAGAACCAAAGGTTAGAAAATAAAACAAATAGAATACATTTCGTTTCAATTTATATCAGTTAAGTCACCACAAATAGTTATGACACAATATTACAGGATGGAAACCTTAGTTTACAATAAGTATATTCTAACAAATTCAGTTATGTTAATCGGAAAGCTATGTCGTATCGAAATTGGATGTAGAAGTCATCATAATTGTAAAAAAAACAGCTAAAGTACCATAGGTTAATACTCAGTCACTAGAATTAACTTAGTTTAAACTATTAAAATAAGGATTAAGTATGTTACTGAACATTTCGAGCCTAAAAAGTTGAGTCATGATCGCGGTTAGCTTCCGTATAAAAATAACGAAAATAGTCGTTGTCAATATCATTAAAAATAATCAAATCCTAATCCAATTTCGACAAATGACTAGTACAAGTTTTATACCGGATTCGATCACTCGATTTCAATTTGTAATAGGTATAAAAACTCGCACTAGTCGTTGGAGCGATCCTAAATTGTTATTGGAAAGAACAGGCAATGAGGCGTCTGTCGCGATCGAGTGTGTCCGCCTGTCACACAGTAGTAGCAACGATTACAAAGTGCGCTATTTCTGATTACCCACATCAAACTGTGCACTTAAGTAAACGTCCACAGTTCTTCAACGTACGCATCCGACGGATCGTATCAAACGCACCTATTAGTTTGTGGCAGTGGGTCCACTGTATTCGCAGCATCAGAATGCTGACGACGCTGCCAGCAATCGGATTGCTGACGTAACAGTCATTCGGCGGCGAGTGCGCAGGGTGCTTCCTTTGATCGGCAATCCATATGAAATCGCCGAGCAATGGGAGCCCTGGTAAATAATGTCCTTTCTTTTTCCAACGGCGTCGACATTACCGACGGGCCGAGCGCCGCGGCTCAGATTGCTAAAAACCGTTTGGATACGATCCGCCGCATCGTACAATACTGAGCTGTGGACGCTTACCTTATAGGTGCTCTTCCGAAAACGACCGCAAGCCGCAGAGGAAAACTGTAACCTGTCCCCGTATTTTACTGCGGGGCTAGCCATAGCCGCCATAGGCCATACGCGCAACCCGCCTGTCGCATCTCCTCACGAGGATGTAGCGACTACCCACAGACGGTCTGCCATCGCGACTGGGCGACGTTCCCGCTACGGTAGGCAGTTGCGGTCGTAAGATCACCCCACACGTCGATATGAACGTCGGCTGCCCGATCGAAGATTCCTTCAAGCTGGCAGGAATTAAAATCTTGTTCCGTTACATTAAAGCAAAAATTCGGTACTTGCGCTAAGTTACTAACCTTAAAAAATAAAAAGCATATTTTTTTATTAAAAAAATCCTTGTAAACCCACACTTATCCCCATCACAACCTCCTAATCTGATCACAGCTTTACTTACGACAATTTTACTTTACTCTAACTTAAAATTTTACCAGATATACGCAGTTTTAAGAATAAAATTGTGTATGCAAGACACATCAAAATAATTATCTAACATCGCCAACCCGTCTTGAACAAGCGTGGTGATCAATGCTCGTGTCTTCTTTGTACGAGAAGATGCTTCTGCCCTGCAGTAGGACAATATATTATGCAGGAAGCTCAAATTAGTGTTTTCTTTTTCTTTTCAAACCATTGTTTGCTACACTACAGGTCGTAGAGAAAACTGCTGAAAGGAACCATGAGCTCAATTTTAGTTTAGAATATACCCAAAGTGAGTTGAAAAAAGTCACCCTCGTACAACCAAAAGTATTGGAAGTCACTGAACGAAAATACATAGTTCTTTGAATTTAGGATACCCAAAGGCAGAAATGTATGAGTACTCGTATGTCGAAAACGCTTTCCGAAGGTTTTTTTTTTTCTTTAGCAACTGAGCCGATGTCGACTATTCTGCCAGCGTCTGTGAGGACGGCTACGCAGCAAGATAAGCCGTCGAACTTTGCTTCTTGTGTAAGTTATCTAAGGTAAAGTCTATTCCAAATGTTTCAAATTGATGTTATTTCAAGTTAAACAAATATCAACTTTATTTATACAGGATAAATTTTTATTCAGTGCGTAAATTTTCACAGGGTGTTCTACCCATGAATATGAACAACTTTCACTATGGGACCATCTCTGAAATCACAAAAAAAAAATCAGCTGTTTCTTATAAAAGTTCAATACCTACTCGGCCAAAATGTATGAATCTGCTGATTTTTTTTTCGTGATTTCAGAGATGGTCCCATAGTGAATGTTGTTCATATTCATGGGTAGAACACCCTGTAAAAATTTACGCACTGAATAAAAAATTATCCTGTATAGTGAATAAGTTGATTTTAGAGTGACTAGCACTTTTGAAAAAGTTATAAAAATGTTTGAAGTTGTAGCGTAAACTGAACTTTATTATGTAGGAGTTAAAGTTATTTTTCCTTAAACTTATATTTGTGTACATTTTTAGCGAATATGTCGCGATTGCAGATTAGTTATATGTTAGTAGATTTTTTAATTATCGGCATTTATTTTACTGTGGACAATAAAAAGATAAACTACATCAAAAGTAAGCACGTCAAAAAAACATTGCCTAAAATTTGCGCTAAATAAACTAACGTTAAGAATATTTGTTCGAAAACAATTTGTGCTATAGTAAAAACAAAACATGTATATCTGGTAAAATTCCTTACTCATTTAAACATAAATCCATTAGTTAGTACATAAGAAGTGGACACTTCGGCTGACATCTACAGAGCAAATGTTTACTTTACTCAAACTAAATTATAGTAGCGTTTCATACGAAACTGAACCTTATGCTTAAAACGTTAATGTTCATATTCGTGTGTACAGCTTGATCACAGTCGCTTACAGAAATATACACATTAACGTTCATACAAATAAGCTTCATTTAAGTATAAAACGGGTTTATACTTAGCTTGAATGAAGACAAAGTTCGCTCTATAAATCTCAGGTCAAAATCTATAAACGTTACTCGATCGACCTTTTTTTTGTCAACATGACATTAGTTAGTACAGACGCCAGCAGGTCAAGCTACCCGAAACTGTCAAATTTTCCCTATCAATCTTGAATCTTAATGCTTTAGCGATAAAGTTGAAAATCTATTAAAGAAATTTGACAGATTGTAGTAGCTTGATGTGCTGGCGTCTGTACATATTAGCTGTCATTTTAGTCTAACAAATAAAAAAAAATAATAGTTAAGCAAGTTCTTTGGCTTAGGGCAGATTTTTCCAACGCCAGATAATTTTATCCGAGGAATAAATACTTTTGAATTTTTGACAGTTCTTCCATACAAAATCTATCAGACGACAATTTTATTCTACGAATAAAAAATATATGTCGATTGAAAAATCAGCCCTTAAACAAGCCCGCGTCTCTATCTTACACTTGTAGTTTTACAGTCGTGTGAAAATGACAAGAATAAATCTTATCCAAAGTACAGACGCCAGCAGGTCAAGCTACCCGAAACTGTCAAATTTTCCGAATCAACCTTGAACCTTAATGTTTAAGCGATAAAGTAGAAAATCTATTTTAAAAAATTGACAGATTGTAGTAGCTTGATGTGCTGGCGTCTGTACAAACTAAGTAACGTTTATAGATCTTGGCCTCAGTTTGCGTGAGACTTTATACCAACTTTAATACAAATCTCACGTTTTCTCTCCCCAGATTGTTTGTGCAGTCGACCCACACAAACGAATTGCCCACTTATATTATAGATATGACAAATTAATTCCACGACTATCAAAATTGGAATGCTTGTGGATATCGCCAATCATGTGTTACTTAAACTTCGGGATTAGTACAAAAATAAAAGTGAATCGTTACGATTCGCGATTGAGTGGTAATGTCATCACAATAACACACTTTAAAATTACTTTTTGAAGTGAAACTTCTTAGGGGGTGATTCGATAATTGACAGTGAAACTTCCAAGGTCGCGTTACGTTTAGGAACATTTCGTTACATGAGAGAGAAGAAAGATATTACTCTCTGTCTCTGAACCCAAAATCTCTATGTTTAAAGAAGTTTCACTTCTATCACGTGTACGGCGCCGCATGCGCAATTTTTTGTTACTGTTTTGTTTGATATGGAATGCTTACAATTTTATTAAAAAGCTTTTATGCCTTTCAGAGCTTGGCCAAATTAGAAATGCTATATGATTTCTTCAGTGAAAGATTCAACGCAAAGATACTGGGGACAGTCAACAAAAGTTTTTGGTTTGCAGAAAAAAAATTAAAATCTGCATCAAGAACATTATTTTTCGTTGAGAAAACGTAAGACACAAACTCCTCTATTTTTTACCTAACTGCCCCACGAGAGGATTTTCTTGTAGCTATAATTAAATAAATTAAAAAAAAAAGTGAATAATTGCGCCGATTCCCTTGTTCACAAACTAAACTAAATTTAAGTTCAGTGCATCTTTTTCTTTCTATTTTAAGAAAAGGACAGAAGATAAATATTAGTTTAGTACTGTCAAATTAGTCAGCGCCTGACGTAAATTGACGTATTTTTAGTAGCCAATTTTTTAATCATGTCTAAACTGTCTATGGAGTATCTTAATTTGACAGGCCTAAACTAATATTTATCTTTGGTCCTTTACTTAATGAAATAGAAAGAAAAAGATGCACTGAACTTGAATTTAGTTTAGTTTGTGAACAAGGGAATCGGCGCCATTGTGAAGTTGATAAAGTCTGGAATCGCCAACTGGTATTGAGGAACCGTGGAGACCAATGCTCGTGCCTTCTTCCTATGACTATCGGCTGTAATAGGCTGCTATTATTATTATCACTGACGACATTATCACCCAATGTTACATCGTAACTAAAAAGCAGAAGTTCTAAGGATACGATGCGCCAGACTATACTTTAAACTGTAAAATATTTAGTTTAATTAAGTATTTATTGTATCGATGAGCAGAGAGTAACAAGAACATGGGCTGATTTTTAATCGACGGATAATTTTCATTCGTGGAATAAAATTGACTTCTGAGTTTTTGTATGGAAGAACTGTCAAAAATTCAAAATTATTCCTCCGATAAAATAATCTGACGTTGGAAACATCAGCCCTACGGGTGAATTTCACTAACCTTTCATACCCAGAATAAGTCTTATCCTGAGAATAAATTTTGAATTTTTGAGTTTTTCCCTACTAGAACTGTCAGACGTCAATTTTAATCCACGGATAAAATACATCTGACTTTGGTGAAATCAGCCCTAAGGGTGAATTTCACCAAACTTTCATACCTAGAATAAGTCTTACACAGACGTCAATTTTATTCCACAGATAATAGATATGACTTTGGTAAAATCGGCCCTTCAGGGTTTTTGTGTTGTGACGATACATCAAAATCTTCCCATACACGAACGTCTCAACATTTTCCTGTATCTTTATCTATTTCTGTCACTTATGTCCGTTTATTATTACTAAATTACCAACACCAGGCGACGCCTAAATGATTGACGATAAATAACTTTCGGCCCAAAACCGAGCGTTGAAAATCCAACAGCGACATCTAAATGTATGTCTAAATAAAAAATATTTAGACATACATTTAGATGTCGTTCGGTGTTAGTGAAAACGGTCATTAGCGGCGTTATTCCCTAGAGCAAGAAGTCCACGCGTTTACGATTGGCCTTCTCACTCTAGTATATCGCACTTCAAAGTTTCAGTAAAGGACTAATACGACAAGAATAGTTCGCAAGTGCAACAAATTGCCGATGCAAACTCACAAATATGCAAAATGGTATCCACGTAAACCTACTCAAGTTCTTAAACTATCGTGCCCATAGAACTCTGGCTATATCTTTTGTCTAACAATGTCACACATTGCGTTAACCGTAGTCTATCTTAAACATACATGATACACACTAATGTACTTATATTTTAACAGATTTCCGACCTGGTACCGTTTGGTACCGCGGTACACTAAATGCAGACAGCGATCGAAGCACAGTGAAACTAGTGTCGAATGGAGTTGTGAATAATTGATTTATTAACAAAAAAAAAAATCTTTTCTTAACACTAGCTTACTATACAATACGGTCGATGAATCATGGTCGGTCTGGGGAGTTACACGCTATGCATGAAGTTCGTAGTTCGGCCGAAGATACGGGCGTTTCCTACCCCGTATCACTTACGAAGATTATTTCGATTAAGATTATTTCGGTTTCTTAACTAAGCATGAATGATCACATAATAAGACAGTTGTCCCTTCGCCCGATATGTATTAAACCGTCCGAAAAATTAAATTTGACACTTGTTATGACGGTCCAACTACTTTCGGACGAGCCCATATCTTCGTTGATGGACTTAGAGAGTAGATCTCTTGAACACAGGCTCTCACAACGTTCGCGCAAGTTCTCTCACTCACACTCGCCTCATGTCACCATTTGGTGCCAAAAAAATGTTATTGCGCAGCCTTCTGCGCGATGTTCGGACCGGCCATGATTCATCAGCCGTACTGTATAAGCGGTTATTTTTGTCGACCATTATGATGAAAATAATCATAGGATTCATAATATTTTACAGTAATTGTAGTGTTAATTAAAAAGAAACCGTTTTGTAATTTTTTCACAACTCCCTTCTTTAGGCTAGCCAGACATCCGGAATTACGGTTTAAATTTTCGGAACTCACACAATTTCCTAAGTCCCGTAACACGGATCTTAAGATCCGTCCCGGAATTCCGGATCTCAAAAGCTAGAAACACGAAAAAACTACTAGAAATGGACACTCTCAAAGGTGAAAACCTAAACACGAACAATTATTAGATTATTACGTATAATGACTGGATTCGCCCGCGATTTTACAATTAACATTTACATACGATTTTAGTCTTTAATCTTATTACAATAAGAACCATAGTAGCTTAGTTATACGATGATACGAGACTGGAAAGTTTGATCGATTTGAATACGGGCTAGAGAATATGGTGGGTTGAAAAATTACGCTTTTTTTTTAAATAAAGTTATATTTTTTATTAAAAATATTTATAAAAAAAATCTGGAAGATTTGATTCGATGTCTCATTTAAATTACTTAACTCGTAAATCGGTTAAGACAGATTATTTTCTTGCCCTTTAAATCCGACTCGTCAATTTCAGAATTTAAAAATCAAAATCAAAATGTACAATATGAAAAATTGGGAAGAAAGAATGAAAGACGGCTCACAATCCGACTTTCTTTTAAAATAGCACAACCTAATCTTTCTTTCACAGGGTTTCCACCCAAGAAAAGAAATATTAAAAAAATCACAAAAGATTATGTACAAATTAATATGCCCAAAGGTGGACAACTTAGCAGTCATAAGAATGTACCCTAGAAAAGTATGGGACAAACTAAAAATATTGTAAAGCACTCGCTTTTATTATTCATAGACACAGCTGTTTTTATGTTTGTTCATACTCATAGTGCTAACATGCTCTAAAGCTCCCTACATTTACATAGGCCCTTTTTCACAAGCGAATTTACGCCGTATTACCAACACATTAAAGATCAAAATGGGAGGACGTAGGTCTCAAATCCGCTGACGCCCATTCGATTTTGATCGTCATTCGGTTAGCAATACTGTGTAAATTCCCTTGTAAACTCATCTGTAAATTCGTGCACCATGGCGCCACGAAACTACAGTATCCATCTGTAAATATGGCACATCAAGTGTTAGCAAGTTTAGCTTTTCAGAGCGCCCTCTGTTACTCATACTGCCCGAATCAAACTTAAGAAACGCAACGTAACGGAGTATTGTAACCACACTCTATAAGCCGACCGCTAACTGAGACGTTGCCCGAGGTAGCTGCGCGGTGCGGGAGGGGTGACAGTTGTCACAAGTTGACGAATCAATGAGCTCTCGCATCAGTCACCACACCTCTCCCGCACCGCGCTGCTACATCAGGCAACGTCTCAGTTACGCGGTTGGCCTATAATAGCGTATAGAAATTGATGACATTGAAGGCGCTCCGTGACAGGAGTACTGAGCTCAACGCACTTTCTGTGCCACGAATTTTATTAGTAGTTACTGCCGTCTCTAAGACGCGGCCGTCGCGGCGGTTCCGTGTCCATCCTACGAGTGTTTCTAAAACTCGATGTATCATGCTTACTTCCGGGTTCCGTACGTAATTCATCAACCCTGCCTGAGTGTAAGAAGGTAAATAAATTAAAAATACTAAAGCAAGCACCGGTAGAGGTAGAAAGAGCGCTAATGCAGTGACTCAAGATACGATACGATACGATGAAGAGTTGTCGCGGGAAACGACGGCGCAAGAGTGTAAATAAAATTATCATTACAAAATAAAATCTCTAGGCAAAATATAGGTAAGTAAATAAGTAATTTGCGCGATAATACTTGATGGGACATCGTGCATTATAAATATTTAAATCGTTCCTGTTTACTTACTAGTAAAAAAATATTTAATAATCTTCATTATCGAGCCCCAAATGTTGAGTGTAAAGGCTGACAACATTATTAAAAAAAATAAAGAAATCTACATTAGGCCTTCATACAATTAAAAATAATATTGTACTCGCTCACACATAAATATTCCTCATGATAAAAAAATACTCCACAAAAAAATAAAAACATTGGTCACACCGCCGTCTCCCGCGCAGAATCTCACTAAACTATGGCAACACTGTTTACAGTCCCACTAACTTACAGCAACACTATCTGATCACGTGCTTGTACCCTATAACCTGACTGCCGCTATAATTCGTTATCTCGTCTACCTAGCTATCTTCTCTCACGGCCTTTCTCTCTTGCAATCTGGGAAAAAAGAAAAAAAAAATAGATTAGAGAGAGAAAATATGGTTTTACTAGCAGCGCCTCGCGGTTTCACCCGCAAAGTTTCAATCCCGTGGGAATATCGGGATAAAAAGTATCCTATATGTTAATCCTGGTTATAAACCATCTGTGTGCCAAATTTCATCCAAATCCGTTCAGTAGTTTTTGCGTGAAACAGTAACAAACATCCATTTTGTTGAAACTCAGATGGTGTCTTCTCGACATCCGGGTGTCACTAACGGGATGCAGCAGAATACCAGCGTCAGGTATTGTACCTGGCACATGCTGAGCTGGACTCCCATTTGGTGCAACCATGAGACACACACCGCCCAGAGTGATCGACCGTTATAGATATACTTGTACGAGGTGTCTATGGGTCAATTTAGCTTTTTAATCTTGGTTTTTTTTTTATGTTTCACCTTTTTTTGATGTTTTTTTCTTTTTTATTACTTGTATCGTGTCTTTTGTTGCACTGAATAAACGTATTATCTATCTATCATCCATACAAACTTTCACGGTGATAATATTAGTTGGATAAACGAATAGAGCAGTGGGGGCCTAGTGGTGACAGCCCCGACTTACGAGTACGTCGCGGTTTGAACTCAGACAAGCGCTTTACTTTGTTTAAATTATTTCATCAGCACTGCTCTCAAAAACGGTGAAGGAAAACATAGTGAGGAAACCGGCATGTCCTAGAACCAAACATTCGCAGACATGTGACATCTACCAACCCGCACTGGGCCCGGGTTGTGGATTACGGTCCATTCTCTCTCACAGAGAGGCCTGTGTCCAAGCAGTGGGAACGTTTTAGGCTAATTATGTATAGACGAAAAACTGGGCGTATCATACGCCCCGACATACTTACCTTCTGTACGTATTTTCTGTTCTCTGTCTCTGTATACAGGGTGGCAGGGACACGCACAACCTGTTACCATGTATTTAGCACATGATTTTAAACACCCTCAGGTCGATAGATTTCATCGGTAAAAAAAAAGTTAGCTGTTCTTTACATTTTGACCGCGTAGGTATTGCATTTTCCTATGAAACAGCAGATTTTTTTTTGGATAACCGACAGAACATTTCTACACTAGGTGGTCTAAAATTATGTGCTTAATTCATGGTTACAGGTTGCTCGTCGATGTCCCTGCCACCCTGTATAAGGTGTAACAGAATAAACGTAGTCTGTTCATAATAGACTACTGAATTGACTTCAGTAACTTTTAATACAGGTAGTTTTTCTTTTTTAAATATATTTTTTACTATACTGATCGCCGAATTGAGCCAAAGAAAATTAAATATTATTTCAAGGCAATAAGACTCAATTTTAAACACAAAGTAATGCTAGGGTCAACATGATTTTCTTAATAACAATAGTTATTTTTTTTTTAGCTTTAAAAAAATAGGTTTAGTCATTTTATTATGCTTTTAACACAATACTCTACTTCGGGCGTATGAGGTCTTAAGATACCTCAGCTCACTTGGTGTGGAACTCTTTGATGCAGAGCGCGCACGACCAGGAGCCCTCGGGCGGCGTGTCGAGCGGCGGCGCCAGGCAGTACATGTGGTAGCCGCGGTCGCAGTCGTCGCAGAACAACAGCTGGTCCTGTAAATAACAAAGGAAAAACATTTAGTTCAATCAGGTTAAGCTACACTTGCCGTGGTCGGTCCGTGGATGGGTGATCATTTTTACATACCGAGACCCCCTCCGTGCCTCGGAAAGCACGTTAAGCCGTAGGTCCCGGCTGTCATTCGTGGATCTTTTACAGTCGTTACGGGTCGTCAGAAGCCTGAAAGTCTGACAACCAGTCTTACCAAGGGGTATCGTATTACCCTGTAACTGGGTTGTGGAGGTCAGATAGGCAGTCGCTCCATGTAAAATACTAGTATCCTGCTGTATCCGATTAAATTGGAAGTTAGCTTCCAGTCTAACCGGCCCCAACATATTTGGAAAAAAAGCTAGGCAGATGAAACTAAAAGGCACACAACATATTCTCAAAAAAAAAGGGAAAAGAGCGTAGCGTAAGTTGCATGTAGTAAGACTGGAAGATGACCTTAATATAGAGGAGAAAAGGCTAGGTGAATTATGATTAACGGGGATGTGTGGAAAGTAATTTCATCCTACGCGGGTTTGCCCGCCTGCGTGCGTCGCCCGCATGCGAGAGATACGCCCGCGTGCGTGCGTCGCCCGCATGCGAGAGATACGCCCGCGTGCGTGTGGCATACATGACGGGAAAAGAATGCACGAAGCGATTTTAGAGATAGATGATAGGCCAGCTACTTTTTCATCTCGTGGGGGTTCCTCTGGGGTCGAGCACGAGAGCGAAGCCGCGGGTAAAGGCTAGTAATATAAAGGTACTTACATCATTATCACTGGTGCCACAAAAGGAGCAGCACTTACACTCGATGCATTGCCAGCGGTACTTGCGCACTGACACGATCATGTTCACCGTGAACTGCAGACATGTCGGGTGACCTGCGCATAGATAGAGCTATGTCATACGTATAACATGGAGTTTGATATAATAATGTTATACAAAATATTGCTATAATGTTTTTGGAACTCTTCAATTACTTTTTAGGGTTCCGTACCTCAAGAAGAAAAACGGAACCAGTATAAGGTCACTTCGTTTTCCGTCTGTTAAGACCCTTTTTTTCAGGAACGCGTGGAGTTATAAGTGGAATTTTAAGGAAACAATCAGAAAACCGTAAATTTGTAGTTACATACCTACAAACTTGTACGGAACTCTAGGTGCGCAAGTCCGACTCGCACATGACCGGTTTTTTTTTTATAAAGTACTTAACTAAAACCTTGTAGAATGATTGAAGGGTCATTAGGAAATACACTGTCGACAAGAAAAAAAAATCCGCCAGCTAAATAATGAAAACAACCATTTGGCATTAAAAAACAACTTTTCTTTTTAATGCAATGTGACCTGAGACATTCAGCAATAGGTAGAAGATGGTTCCTAATCTTGCACGGTATGAAGCCTCTGCTCCATCCGATCGATACTACAACTCATTCATGCTGGTTGCAAGTAGGCCTTGGGGTGCCCTTTTCAGTCTTGTGAAGGTAACTGGGTTTGTCATAAATTTCCTTGCCAATTTTTGGTTTGGATGAACCAAAACCAAACACGTTGACTGCCAGATAACAGACACAATAGAAAATCTATTTTTGGCAGACACCAGTGACAGCCAGACTTAATTACGAAAATATCATGTCTTTTAGATTAACAGGACGTGTTAATTTTTAGCAGGATTTTTAGAGTAACAATACATGGTAACGTTTTTTTTTTCAAACAACAGATTAGTACATTTTGAAAATGAAGAGCTCCAAAAACAATGATAAAAATGAAACAAATTCACATATTGTAAGGCACATAGTATTTTCTTACCTTATCAAATCTTCAATCGCCTTCGCAATTTTATATAATTTTCTATTGATTGCAAATAATTATAGAATAGGGGAAAACAATGTGCCGAACAATAGTGAAAAATAAAAAGTAAATAAACAACACTTAGAACAATTAATGACTTACAATTTAATTAGAACAGAAAAGTAAAATGTCGAAAGGGAAGTGCACATTCACTATTCTTCAGCACAGCTAGACTAAATAAAAATGGTCTAAGAATCGAGTTCATACAATTTAATTCTGATAAAGTAGCAATTTGTTACAAAAAAATAAAATAATAAAAAAAACATGATCAATTTTAAATTTTTTATATATTCTCGGTCTTACACTAAAATAAAGGCAATATGGAACAACAAACGGAAACATTTGATTTTTTTATTTTAATCTTTGGGTATCCGCATTTATGCACTTCCCTGCAGGCATTAAACTTCAAATAAAATATATAGACGTTGCCGAGATAGATAAAATATGAGAAATTAACATTTGGTACCGTCAATAAACATTTATATTACAAACAGTGATAAACTGGCACTTTAAAGTACCACATAACACAACAACTCTTGAAAAAAATGGAGATATTTAAAGACACTCCAGGCATTTTGCATTTAAAATCCCACATAGAATTGACAATAATAAATAATATAATTTTCTTTAAGGATTATAATATTATTATTCAATATTTTAGTAAAATTACTAAACACGTAATTCATCTATAGTGATTATTTATTGTATATGTTAATACACTCCCGGACTCCTTAATAAAGCCACCGTTCAATTTCAAAGAGGTCTAAAGGTCTAAAACATCAAAATAATGATTAGATAAAAAGTTTTTATGCAGTTTTGATGCCGACGTACTTACTGGCCATCATTTTGGTGTCGTCATTTTTCCGAATTGGAATTCAAGACCATTTAAATAATTTAACTTGCACCTAAGGGCCGGTTGTTTCAATCGGTTGGTTAACGTAATATACATACGTCAAATAATAACGAGTACGTAATCGAAATTTGCTGACGTAAGTCAAGCCATAGTTTTGTAATTGTAATTTTAAACAACGCTTTTTGGTTTGACGATAGTTAGCGCCATTTTTTATGTATACGCGTGCGTCAAATGGACGTGAAACAACCCGCCCAATTACTTCAATACAAAAGTGCACGATGGCTCGATTCAGGAGTCCGGAGTGTATTTTATATAAATATCGCCGACATAGTTAACCACAGCATTTTTACCATTATACAGGATGGTGATTTAAAATTAAGCCAACTTTGAACTAGATTATTTGTTTAAAGAAATAAACTTCGTAGATTTTACCCTGTTACCTTGTATGTCGGGATTAGCCAATGTAAACCATTTTCAGTTCAGAAACTGTTGCACGAACTATTTAAAACCTTCATCTCAGTGAAGTCTTTGAAGAATATACGCCCTCTTATTAACAAGAGAAATACAATCACCGAGCAAATTCCCTCTTTGACAGTTCTTTCAAACAACCACCCCGTATAACCAATTACATACACAGCGTGTATCAGAAAGATGTAGTCATATTTAAGGGTGTGGTACAGACCACCAAACTGAACAACCTTCTCCATGGGACCAACATCGTATTCAGGAAAAATAATCAACTGTACCATACAAAACTTCAATACCTACACGACCCAACTAATTTGGACGGCTGATAATTTTTTCGAGTTCACAATGTTGGTCCCATGAAGAAAGTGCTTGAAGAAACAGCCGCACGGGTCGATCGATCAGATTAAGCAACGCTGGCTGCGGTTGATCCGTGGGTGGGTGACCATTTTCACATGCCAAGACCCGTCCGTGCTTCGGAAAGAACGTTAAACCGTTTGTCCCGGTTGTCAATCGTGGATCTTTGACAGCCGTTACGGGTCGTCAGAAGCCCGAAAGTGTGACAACCGTTCTTACCTAGGAGCTGGGTTGTGGTCACATGGGCAGTCGCTCCTTGTAAAATACTGGTATTCAGCTGCATACGGTTAGACTGGAAGCCCATCCCAACATGTTGGGAAAGACTAGACAAATGATGCAGATGGTCTGTACCACATTAAATACGCCCAATTTTTTCTGATACACGTTGTACAGATACAATACATAGTAAATACGAACTCTATCGAAGGTTACAATTGCACATACTAAGGCACCTAAGAGACGAGACACAATATTAATATAATATTTTATTTATAAAACGGTAACTTATACTACTTTTCCGCTTCCCTGAAGGGTTTTATACGCGGCACCAGGGTTAAGTACATAGGTACCATTGTCAAGCCACGGTCTGTACACAATGGGTTACTATCGGCCACGCTTCAATTTTTGTTACTATTCCTCAAACATGGAAAATAGGACATGAAACTGATGTCATTCTTAGATATTTGACAGTCGTTACGGTTAGTCTGAAGCCCAAAAGTATGACAACCAGTCTTAGCAAAGGGTATAGTGTTACCCAGTAACTGGGTTGTGGAGGTCAGATAAGAAGTTGCTCTATGTTAAAAACTGGTATTAAGCTGCACTAGGTAGATTGATTGATTGGAAAATATCACAAAAGCCAATGATAATAATAAATATTTTCACAGAACAGGGAAACGCCTCGACGGCGGATTGGGGTCGGCGGCGCGGCTATTGTTTTTTTTAATATTTTGTAGTAAAGAAGCGCAAGGTATGATAGCAAAAAATAAAGTATATGAATCTATTCACAATTTCACACAAGTAGTTATTTTGTTTGATATATCATAACTACGTTCACGTAATACTGGTAGTCAGCTGTATACGGTAAGACCGGAAGACGACCCCGTAGCTGGGAAAAGATTAAGCAGATGATGATGTCATAACTACGTTTAAGTAGATAAGAATCTAAGGGAAATTTAAAAAGTTGCTAAGATACTATTAGTGATGACAAATAATCAAAACTACAATTAATTATAGGTATTTCTTAGCTATCTATCCCGTATGTTGCACCTGCCATGTTTTGTCGAAAATCCCTCGGGCATTAATAATTGTGCCTTTGTACAGTTTTTTTTTAAATCCTACTAATATTATAAACAAAGATCGTCAATCACTGGACTCCTGAAGGACATCGCCGTCGAGGTAGACCACGGCGAAGGTGGTGTGAGGATCTAGCGAGGTTTGCAGAGCCAACATGGACAGAGATCGCTCAAGACAGGGAGGTTTGGAAGGAAAAGGGCCTTTCCCCAGCAATAGGACACAATATAGGATAACGAAAAAAAAAAAAAAAAAATTATACACGCGAAAGTTTGTGAGGATGGATGGATGTTTGTTACTCTTTCACGCAAAAACTACTAAACGGATTTAGATGAAATTTGGCATACAAATAGTTTTATAACATAGATTAACACAGGATACTTTTTATCCCGGCAGTACGTTCCCGTGGGATAATTTCCGACCTCCAAGCGGGCGAAGCCGCTGGCAAATGCTAGTTGTGCATAAAGTTTTAATAAATAAATAACTATGAAGAAGAATGGGAATGAGTCACAGATATGAAAATGTGGTCAATGTATACGCCACTGTGCACAGAACCATAAGATTTTCAGTTACAAGATCTAACAAGTGTACAATGTCAGATTCTATCGCCACAACAATTAACTCAACTATAAAGTATATATATTCCATAACTAATATATAAATATACTATCAAGAAAATAAATTGTCAATATATCGTAATATAAAATATTATATCTAAAAATTAAAAACCTAATTTCGATTAAAATTTTCTTAAAAATTAAAACAAAAACATTCTATAAACTATAGGAATGATATTTTATGATCAATGCGCATGATACATAATGTACCAAAAATAAATAAAAGCAGATACTTTAAAAAAAATAAAAAACTATGGTCATGAGAAAATATAATTGTAACGATTATAATATGGGGGGCCTGTTTAAACTGGCCTTTTTCAATATTTAGAAATATGTACAAAGGTTGTAACAGTACAATAAAAAAACGGCGCATCGAAAAATAACATGAAATTAATATTTTTAAAACCTAAGTTTTTTTTCTCTCAAATCTTTGGGTTACTATACAAAAAATGGTGATAAAAAAGGCACGTAAAAGCTCCTATCTATATGTAATGTTATAAAATTTATGTAATAAGCTACTATTATTGACCCGCCTATGCTTAGGATGTATTATTCTTTAACACTATTATACCCAGACTAAATAGTTCTTGAACACAAGAATTAGTAAAAAAGTGTGTACAGGACTTTTATTGCAAACCTCACTCCAGTGTTTAAAAAACTAGTGACGATTCAATGTAAAATTCAGTATCTTAGACCCGAGAAAACGCAAGGAACCTATGGTAGTTACATAACCATTAAGGGGTGCTACCACTTGTTCGATTCGGCAGTATTTGTCAAACAACACCGGCCGGCCCGAACTAATTCGGCTCATGCCGATCGTCAAACTTTATTCGGCATCTACCCTCGCTGGATCATGTTCTCGGCTCGGCAAAATTGTAGCTAAGCTAAAGTGCTTACATCTACATATGTATATTTGATGTTGCCGCCCGGCTGTGCCGAACACGTGTGTAGCACTCTTAAGAAATGGTCAATTGAAGTACCCGAGCGTAAATATGCCACATCGCGCTTTGGAAAGTCTGTCACAAAGGTAATGGGCACGTGTCCCACCACCGACGAGCAACTAGCTCAACGATAATCTCTCTCAAAAACTTACAAAAGATTGTAGGTCCGTGTAAATAAAAGAGATACATATATTAACAGTTGATCGCTGACTGTTTACATCGCCGTCGAGAACTCGTTTGTCGCAGCGACAAGAGCTCAAAGAGAATATTCGCGTTGCGGGCAGGACACTCTCTGAGAGACTCACGTTAGATACAGACGCTAGCACATCAAGCTACTACAATCTGTCAAATTTTGTTAATAAATTTTCAACTTTATCGCGAAAGCTTTAAGGTTCAAGGTTGATTGGAAAAATTTGACAGTTTCGGGTAGCTTGATGTGCTGGCGTCATCGCGCACTCGCTACTAATTGCTCACCAACTCGTTTCTAGCTCTACTAGCCTCTCGTTAATCGCTGGCGGTGGTACAGGTGCCGTGCCTATAGCTAGTTTTCGTCATATTTGTAACGGGCGTCAAGAAAATCTGTCATTTTCACCAGTATTTAACATTAACGTGTCAAAAACGCCCTGTATTTGGATATCACGGCCGCTTGTGGCGGACACCGCTCTTCTATGAAACCGTTGCTTAAGGGACAGAGACGATGCTCTACTGAGCCCAAACTGTTTCCGAAACTCGATGTGTCATATTTTCGGCCAGTTACTATGATTTTTATAACAGCATCAGAGGCGAAAAGGCACTCAAGTCTTCTTTTACCCCTAGCGCGAGCATCAAACACTTTCTCACCCAAATATGATAAGAAACATTGAAAATATTGTATTGCTAAAAAACGTATAAAATCCATCATTATTGCTATCTATACTTGCGTAGTCGGGTAACTGTGTTTCTATGCCCAATTTATCTTGAATTTAAATGAACTTTTTCTTTTATAAAACCCGTGTACAAGAACAGTCAACAGCAAAAAAAAAAAGTAGATGATCAAAATCAGAAATTCAATACTAATGAACGGAGTTCGCGTCAGAACTGTGTGGCGTCGAAGTGATTCAAAAGTATGTGATTGTAAATTATACCAAACATTTACTACTAGTACAGCTGCCATATAGCTGCGAACTCCGTTCATTAGTATTGACTTTCTGATTTTGATCATCTACTTTTGCTGTGACTGTACAAACCTCACAGACTCGGATACACTCAGTGTGCATACACAAAAGCGACACTTGTCAATGCCAGAGACAACTACAGCCGTCGACAACGTGCCGCTCGTGTATTTGAGTACGGTGCTCGATGTCGACGGTAACGAATACGCGTTGACGGCAGCCGTAGACACTCGTCGACGGCTGCAGTCGCCTCTGCCGTTAACGCGTGTCGCTCGTGTGCATGAGCACTGAACTCTAAGCCCGCGACTAGTAGCACAGGAGCTAGTCGCTTAGCCACTGCGCAAACCGTGCCGTTCAAATAGCAGTTTCATTTGTCAAATCGAGATAATGATGCATCAAGTTCTTAAGTTTAGCTACACGATTACTGACAAAAGCCTGCACTGACTGACTACACTACACTGACACACACTGACTACACTGACAAGTACACTCAAATCTGTCTGATTCTTACCTAAAAAGACCACCTCAGACAGTAATCTGCTAGGCCTCATATGGCTGGCCAAACCCGAACTATAAAAGAGACTGACCTCTGAGTTTGCTTCGGTCTTTCTTCTCAGAGTAGTCGGAAGGAAACACCGAACTCGTCTAATTTTAAAACATTTTTTGACGTATTTTAGAACAAATTAATCATTTATCTTATGTCAATTTAACGTTTGCTTTCTCGGGCTCTGTCGCCATCTTTTTTCAAGATACATTGGGCACAGCGTAACGCGTGCAGTGACTGTTGCAGCGTGACTAGAAAGCTAGGGACATCTGAACGATTGGCGCCATTGAAGAACTTTAGTTCAAGCGGCGCCATTTTTTGGCATCAAGCGAAGCTATGACTAAATTAAATTGTCTGTAGTGTTGCCAGATTACGACTGCTAAATATTATTGCTTTTAAAAATGTATATTCATATTATATAATAATATTCATATTGTATAAGTTGTCAAATATATAAGAAAATACGTTCTAATTTCATAAAATTTGCAATATAATAATAAATTCAATATTTATTTGATAAGTAGCGCGAGTTTAATCGTAAAATAAGGTATATATAGTTTTTTTTAAATCTAAACAATAATATAGATATAAGAATTTCAAATAATCCTAGAAAATATCTCGCTCTTTTAACAAGGCTACTGGCAACACTACGATCTAGTGTTTCTCACACGAAATCATGTAATTTTGATAAGGCACTTGTACTCACTAAAAATAATATAAAACATTAAGGTATAAACATTACAACAGACAACAATTTAAAATATCTCATCATTTGGCATCCATCGTCACAAGTGTTGTTTTTCACATGGCAACACCAAGAACACATAGTGCAACATTGACACACAGATTAAAAAATCACAATGATATGTGATATAGAATTATTATAGGGATATATTTAAACTTTTATGTTCGGATATGACGTAGTATACTTTAGACAAAGATTTTGACATGTTTATTGTGATGCCACTATTCTACTAATATGATTACAACATTACAACTACTAAATATGCATCAAAGGTCTTTTCATTCGAAAATTAGAGTATGAAACCTGGAATGTAACATTTAAAACTAGCCATCAAACATTCTCTTTGGTAGGACCGACAAAAAAAATTCCCAGAACTTTTTTGTGACAGACAAACACACAAATAATACTCAGAAACTCAGAATTTAGACGTTATTGGAGCGGGTGACGTAGACTTCACTGTCGTAGGTAGGGCTTTGACGGGAGGGTGGGGAGACGGGGTACTGTCCGTACTCGTCATTAAGGAGTTTCGTTTGGGAGGCGAAGTTATCGAAGTCATCAGCTGAGTAGGTCATAGAGCTGAGTATCTCTACGACTCCGTTGAGTTTAATGCTGTCTCTGAGATGTCTATGGCGTTCGCAGACGCGGTTCTCGAGGTGGTAGCACGTGGGCTTGGGGAGGCCGTTGCGTGGAGGCCGGCCGCGCCTCTTACCTGATCTGCCGCAGTCGGAGCAGCTTACTAACTCTTCGGGTGTTCCCGTCTTCTTGTTTTCGCGGTCGTCGCCGAGACAGAAGTCGCAGTAGGGTGATGGTGACGCCTGGAAAAGAAATGAGCATAAGTTAGGATTAAAATCTACGCCGAAAGAGCACTGTCTTGGTAACAATACTACTTATATTCGATTAAAGTCAAAACGATTTTCCCTGCTCAAAGCATTTATTACAGAAAACCGGCCAACTGCGAGTCGGAGTCGCACACGAAGGTTTCTATACCACAAAGATAACACGCCGAAAAAAAACACGTCTCTTGTATACCACTTTAACTTTTATTAACTTTACTTTCATTAAACAGCGGAGGTTTAGTAATAGGGTTCTGTTGGCACCCTTTGGGTAGGGAACACTAAAAATGTACAATCTACGGGCACTAATAATATATGGACATAGTTTAGCAGAAAGGACTCGACCCACAAAAAGTAATTTTTCAGTTATCGAAGTTTTAAGTTTAGGTGTGTATTGCTGCAATGATATGGGATATTTTGAAATATTGTCACTTATAGGCAAATATACCAATATTTTTATGAGTCATGTTGTATTACATAGAATAACACAATTTTGAGTTATTGGGAAGAATGTGGGTCGAGTCCTTTCTGCTTAACTACGACTAAATTATAACCAATCCCAAATCCCAATCCCAAAAAAGTCTAACCCAGACGTCCGTTCCAAAGATAGATTCCTAAGGGGAAGAACGGACGACCAACTAGATATTTATTCTTGTAAAACTAATTTTTCTGGATAGGTTCCGTCAAAACTGGCAGGAGGACGCGCGGGCTCGCGAAAGATGGAAGGAATGGAGATAGGCCTTTGCCCAGGAGAGGGACAGCGTTGGCTAGTAAAAAAAAAAAAAACTAATTTTTAATGGTTTTGCTAACGTCAGACTGCTAAAATATTTTTGATTACGTTAGAACACGTCACAATCAAACGCTAGAACGAAAATAAATGACTTAGGGACTAACCACACTTACGTACGCATCCGTAAAGCTGAACGGATGCGTACGCATTCCATACAAAAAACGTTGTTTTCTATGGAAAAAAGCTGAACAGAGCTGAATAAGTGTGGTTAGTCCGTCATAAAACAGATTCCTCTGCCTCCTCAAGCTCTACTAACCTCCTTAGACTTAATGGCATCGCCAGGCTCTTTAACCTCAGGTGTAGCCGAAGCCGAGGGTACGGGCGCAGAGACTGCGGCCGCGTGCACAGCCGCTGACAGCGGCACATGCGCTGAATCTGAGCTCGATGTATCCGCTGAAGCGGGCCGCGGCGGTGGCGTCGCTCGACGTACTGGCGGGGTTGGTAGACCGGCTAGAGGGAGAAAAGACATGAGATAGATGCTTGTGTGAAGAGTGGTTGGACTACAAGCTGTACCATTGGTCTTCAATATCATTCTAATCTTTTCGCAAGTGTAGGAAACAAAGTGGAGCGTTGGCAACAGTGTTACAAAAGCAATATATCGGCATACCATTCCACCAAGACATCTCGTGTGAAGACATGTCTAGTTTTAGGGAGCCCACGAGCAACATGTCTCCGTAACTAATTTGTCTCTCACGTCAAGTATACAGGTTTATATGAAAGTGTGCGCATATAGCGACGCGACAGCTGGGAGACATTTTTGTCCGCGAGTTTGGACTCCAATGTCGCCCGTCTATTGGTTGCAATACAAGAGCGGGCACGGCGACAAAAAAGTTGCCGGCTGCCAGTTGCCGCACAACCGAAAGTTTAACAAAAAAGTAGCGTTGCTGTTGCTCCCGTGTGCGCATCGTCTAAATCTCGGCGTGGAGACAGCTACAGAGACAAAAAAGTTACTGGACAACTAAGTTGCTCGTGGGTGTCCTCTCTTATTGGTGGGGTAGGCCCTCATTCGCTATGATACTTTGAAATTAACAATTTTATGTTAGCGTCTTATGAAACCATAGTTTTACTTGAATTCAGGATTTTTGAAATTACACGATTTTAGTTGCACAATCGATGTCGATACAGTTATGCCATAGCGAATAGAGCCGTGAGCGTTGAAAGACTATAAAATAAAATGTCAAAAGATCTATAATAAGCCCACATAGCACGGACGTAAGAATATCGCAGCGGGATTTTATCGCGCTTTGAATTTTGGACTCTCGGTGTTAAGCCGAGCATTGAGAACCCAACAGAGCGCATCCCAGCGCGTCAATGAACAGTTGGATTTTCAACTCTCGTCGGTAAGCATAGCGTTGAAAATCCAATGCGCGAAAAAAATCGCCGCGATAAAAACGCGTCTGTGCGAACCTGGGGTAAGTGCCAATGCTAAGTAAGCTGTAGCGGTAACTTGTGAATAGACTAAAACGAAAATGAAGGAACAAATGTGTATCTAACCCTCGGGAGGCGGCGTGGCGCGCCGAGCTGGCGTATCCTGGAGGCCGGCTGGTAAACAGAATGAGGGTTATAGCATGGCGAAAATATCTGTGGGCCTAGTCGACCACCAACCATCGAATAAGGGTAGCAAAATAAACGTGGGAACATATTTGAAGACTGCTGATGTGGCTGCTGAATTGAGTTACGCTATTTAGAAAGGACTCCACAGATATTAGCGCTGAGTTAAGATGCGTATACGTTAGAGCATAGGATCTCAACGTGAGCGATGACGCCCTCTTGTGGGCGTTTGAGAGATTCACAGGGGAGGGGGGGGGGGGGGCAGTAGAAGGCCCAGAGAAAATTATATGTCCTATCTTACGACTATATAATATAGCTGCATCAGTTTCACAACAGATGGCAAGTAAAAAAAATTGGGGGGCTCTAGAAAAAAATATATTCTCAAAATGGGTGGTGGGCAAAATAAGGTTGAGAGCCTATGCGTTAGCCAAATTACTATAATAATTTGGCCAAGTAGTTGAAGATAAATTGTAAGCACACTAGCATTTTTGCTATTTAGTGTGCATATGAAAAAACGTAAATGCACACGGTTGAATTGAATTTGGCTAAGTGTGCATGTGACGATACGTACATGCACATCATAGCGTTGAATTTTGCTAAATGTGCATGTGCGCAAGCGCCCATTTAAAATGTTAAGTCTGTTAGACAAAAATATCTATTATAAATACTGTTCTCTACTCCGAGAAACAATGTAACGACATAAATTACAAAAAATAATATTCGTTTGATTTTTTTTTTTAATTCCGTTACTTCTAAATAATTCCCCTCTCCAAACAAATACAAAACTAAAGTAGAAATAGTAGTCAAATAATGATGTATGAACACCACTTACGCTGCCCTCAGGACACTTGTGTTGCATGAAATTATAAACATTTGTAAACTCACACGAATACTAGTTGTAATGTGCATGCATCACTCATTGCTACGAGTATTATAGACTTTAGTCATAAAAAAATTACGTAATTAGTTCTCGAATAATCATCATCATGATCAGCCTATAATGTCCCCACTGCTGGGACGCAGGCCTCCGCTCAGTGAGAGGGAGCGGGCCATAATCCACCACGCGGGCCCAGTGCAGGTTGGTGGTCTTCGATTTTTTGGTTCTAAGACATGTTCAAGTTCTCACGATGTTCCCGAGAAAATAATATCTTGCGAAATCATTGGATGTTAGTGCCTTATTGGCTGGTTCGGCGTATGCGCAATAGCAATTTCTTTATATTGCGCTTAGAAAAAGTCAAATAATTTATTCCAAATAGGCACATAAAGGCATATCTGAACGCCAAAATTTACAAAAAAATTAAATTGATTCTAGGCGCCCCTTCCAAAAGGTAGTTTCGTATGGTGAAGAATGGGCAAGAAACTACATCGTTACTCTACGACAAAATGATGAAAATATCCGAGAACCATCGAATGTAGTTGATCTGCAGTAAAATCACTGCGAACAACCCCATACACATAATCAGCCTATAATGTTCCCTTTGCTGGGACACAGGCTTCCTCTCTGTGAGAGGGAGCGGGCTGTAATCTACCACGCAGGCCCAGTGCGGCTTGGTAGATGTCACATGTCTTTGACTTTATGGCTCTCGGACATGCCGGTTTCTCACGATGTTTTCCTTAACAGTTTTGAGAGCAGTGGTGACGAAATTATTTACATAAAGTAAAACGCCTGCCTGGGTTCGGCATCTTTACGGATAACATATCTCATTCCTTCTGGTGGTGAATGGCCACTAAGGTCTTATCAGAGGTTTACATAATAAAGATGCTGTAACTCACCAGCCCCAACAGCAGGATTATTGAGGAACGTAACGTAACTGTCTTGGTATTCCGTGGCGGGCTGCGCGGGTGGCGGCTGGAGCGCGGGGGGCGTGTGCGCGCCGGGTCGCGAATCTCGCGAGTCGCCGTCACTCGCGCCCGCGCCGCCCGAGCCGCCCGATGCCTCCTTGTGTGTGTGCGTGAAGTGGTACGTGAGCCCCGGACGTGTTTTGTACTTGGCGCCACAGACTGGGGGAAGGGGGGGACGTTTAAGTTAGAGGCACGGCGGGGGGCAGTCGGTTGAATTTTGTGTAGACTCGATGTGACTTTACTGTGACTGTGATTTTATTTATAGTAAAGACAAAATTTAGAGCCAAGGTTTCATAAACATTGTTTTTTTTTTCGTTATCGAGGCTAATTTTTTTAATTCACAAAGCCACGCGTGATTCCCGGGATTCACGTATCAATAAGTAATACATTGTGTCTCATGAACCAACTCTTAACAGGTTAAACATATAACCCAAAAAAAATTAAATATTTCTAAAATCTCATACACGATAAATTTCACAAAAAAATCCCACCAAAAAATACACAAAATTAAATCCAGCCATACAACGACAACGTACAGATGCCAGCACATCAAGCTACTACAATGTGTAAAATTTCTTTAATATATTTTCAACTTTATCGCTAATGCATTAAGGTTCAAGGTTGATTGGGAAAATTTGACAGTTTCGGGTAGCTTGACGTCCTGGCGTCTGTACAAAAAAAAAAAAAACATACAAAATAAAGATTAAACCAATACTTACCGCCGTGATGCCTCCGTCTGCTTAACACACTATACCGCGATAAAATTAAGGTACCGACAGAACAACAGGTCATAGCGTCATCAGAACAGAGCATAGAGGAGGCAACACGACGGCATCGGCGTTACAGTGTGAACGAAGCCTTATTTATAGTTATCCGTCATCAATCAATACATAGGTTAGCCGTAGTTTGTATGAGAACATTTTTTGTTAGATTTTTTAATGTGAAATGGAAGAAGGAAGATTAAAATGAAATTAAACTCCTTAGAGAAAGTTGAGAGTTAGATTAAAAAACAAAAAAAGAACGTCCGACTAAAATTTAACCCGCGTAAGCCCGAATTAAATTATAAAAATATCTAACGCAAAAATGGCGAAAAGAGAATGCAAACCCCAATAAAAAACCACAAATTCTTCCGCAAACTAAGATACGACATTACACTACCGCCCAAAAAAAAACAGTACAATGTTTTTTACCCCAAGAAAAATTTCTACGTATTTTTTTCTAAAAATGTTCTCATACAATATACGTGGTGGAAAGCCGGCCCGTCGTGATTATCGTTCTATGTTCAGTTCTAGAGGACGCACGCTTAAGGGCTGTTTGATTGATGACTTCAAATCTATGGATCCGCCCAGCGATAGCACTGTTATTTTACTAGTCCGACCAAGATCACTTGACAGCTGTCAGTTGTGACGTCAAATAGTTGTGTGTCAAAGCTCTTGGTCGGGTAGTAAGTGATGTTGCTGTTGATTCTGCTCTGAAATAAAGGCCTCGGTAAACAGAAATATATTACGTTGAAGTACCGATAGATGTTTTCGAATGGAATTTAATTTGATAAGTGAACTGTTTGTTTTCTATTAATTAAATTAAATTTTATTTGAAAATATCCATCGGTTTCTTACAAAACTTCAACTATATCCGACGACCCTGGTTTCTTATCTCCTTTGGTGACCGTACAGTTTTGAAGGATAATACCATTTTAATGAATATTTGTCAGTTACATTTGAAAATTCGGACTTAAACCCAAGTTCGCATGTGGCGATGTTTTATGGCTCAATGAATTTTCAACGCTCGGTATTGAGCCGAGCATTAAAAATCCAACAGAGCAAATCCCAGAGCGTCAAAAATACACTGTTGGATTTTGAACTCTCGGCGCTAACCGGGGTGTTGAAAATGCAGTGCGCGAAAAAACATCAAACGTCGGTACAAGGGCTATAGGTATCATTCGTTAAATTGGCTTATCCGAGTCAAAATGTATGTAAGCAATTTTCTTTGTAATTCATCCTATCATATATTTCTACTGGCGCACACAATTTCTTCTTACTGCTTCAAAACACAACCGAAAAAGAAAAACACTGTTTTAAATCCGTAGAAATGAAAATAAGAGCAAAATAAACAGCACATCGCCAGATCCAAACTTGTAGTCAATCAAATCTTAACTTTTAACACAAGAATAAAAAGTAATACATTGGATAATTTTATTTGTTATTCAACATAAATATTTCTTGTATAAATTCATAACAATCTTTGGGTGATAATAGTACACTGGCGTGCAGGAAAATGACCTACGTATTCAACTTGCCTAAATTAGCAACGAAAATGCATAAAGATTTGGTACAATTTTCTGCACGGCAGTGTAGTTTGGATCTAAGAATAACATCAATCGCTTAATACTTCACTGAGTCCACACATACAAGAAATAATAGAAATATGAACAATATTACCGGCAAAGTTCTTATAATTCTGTACATCAGCCGGGCAATACCAACATTCTGAACATAAAGAGTAACTTAAAACTTAACCTATAACGTTCACATTGCCCGGGTGATGTGTATAATTTTATTTCGAGTTTTTATAGTCTGTAAAACAACGTCTGAAATCCTGTTATAAAATATCATTTCATTTATTTTCACTGTAAAAATTTGTATAATAAAAATTCATAGTAAAAACATTTTGTAACATCAAATTCTAGTTTTTTTTTTTTTACTGTAGATAATTTATGTCATATTCCCTCACATTAAATAATTAAAATGTATAAATGTTAACCAAACGCAATTTACAATGACTAAAATTTTACTATAATACTGAAATTTTGATATATTTCATGTTTGATAAATAATATCATGACAAGTATTGCTAACACCTGTTTGTTACCTATTCAAAAAGCTTACATCTGAAATATATATTTTTAATTTTTATTTTCCTCTTACAGTTCATATTGTCAGATCTCGTTTTTTTTAAAAAACCTCTAAACCGCTTTTGCAACAAAAAAAAATGGCATGTTGTAAGAGTGTAAAACCGCTTTCGTCAATAATGTAGGGCAAGATTTTGCACAGGCCATAAAACTTTAGTCATTGTGGAAGAGAAAAACAGACAATTTCCTAAGATCTATTATTACAAGAGCATTGAAAAAATAAATAAACTATCACAGACACATGCGTCGTTCACGCTCAACCAATCAGTGCATCAAATTCAAAACATTGTGATTATTAAAATTGTGATTGTTTCATAAGATCAGGGTTTAGATAGGACTTATGAAGCTATGACTGACGCGGTCAACATTTCGACACGACAGTGTAATACGCGGTTAAATTGGCATCAAATGTTGCTTGCCCCTCACTTATGACGTAACTGGCGAAATATGGGTTTACAACAATGTCAAATTAAATTAGTTTGGCTAAACTATGCAGACGTGGTCGGCGATATCTAAAATTCATATTAAAAAAAGATTTGGTGTACTTTTTTCGGGTCAGCGATCCCTGGTAGTGTAGTTACTTGAAGTATGTAAGTATATAAATTGAGAAAATCAGTTTATTTTTGTTTTATCGTGTTTAGACATCGACACCCATAACATCTGTGAAGATTACATACAAAAAAAAAAAACTAATATTTCAAGCAACAACATTACCTACATTCAAAGTCAAATTTTTATTTTTTTATTTTAAGATATCGATACCCATAATTTCTGCGGAGTTTCGCTAACTAATTTAATTCAACCCTGTATACACCTCTGTTAACCGTTTCTGGAAAAACAGGCGTGATGTTAGGGTATGGTGCTTTTCTGAGCAAAATTTTAAATAGGAACATTCTCTTTCAGAGTCCTTTGAAAATACGAGTATTTGAGTGTAAGTTTTTCATGAATAGTATTGTGTGGTTTTACCCAAATAGGCACCTAAAAGCTCCCTAAATATACTTGAACACATACATTTAGTAATTAAGGCACAATACCGCCTTTAAAAAGTTAAATCGTTGCGATCACTCACTATCAATCATAGCTTCATATTAGAAGAAAACCTTTAACATCGATTCTCTCTACAAACCGATTCGATTTTAAGATGTCATTTCAACCTAAACTTACATTTCTAAGCGTTACACCCGGTTTCTGAGGCTTGTCAATACAAAAACATGCTGTCAAATCCCATATAAACCATTTGAATCCAGAATTTTAGATTCAATGTCACATGTAACAAAGTTCAAATTCAATTGCAAACAAAATTTATTTAGGACCTTTTCATTACAAAAGGTCACTCACTACTGATTGGCAATGAAATGTAAATGAACTAATATTCTGAATTCAAGTGTATGATTGGTTGATCGAAATAACAACATCCAATCAAATCAATGGGGCTGGTCGGCCAAAGCTAATTGTAGATGGCGTGACCGTAGCTCGGTTCCTACGGTCAACAATAGACAGTTTTGAAGATCAATGGCATACCTACTGTGGTGTACGGTCACCAAAAAAGATAAGTAACCAAGGTCGTCGGATATAGTTGAAGTTTTGTAAGTTATCAAATTAAATTTCATTGGAAAATATCCATCGGTTTCTTACTAAACTTCAACTATATCCAACGACCCTGGTTACTTATCTCCTTTGATGACGGTACGTTCGAAGTTGATCACGTGACTCAATCATCAACTTTGAACGTTAATATTTCGGAAACGTGACAGCTTACGGAGTTTGTTCTTATTATGTTTTCTGTTTACATTGATGTCAGTTATCGATTTATACAGGAATATTTTTTAAGCAATGCGCAAAAAATTTTTGGTGGTTCAGTATCAGTAATAGAACACATTTCCATTATTTGTTCAAAACTTTTTTATATTTTTTTATCCGACTTTAAATCAGCAAAATATGGACACTATCTATTCGTAATAATATCAATGAACGCGGGCGCCGTGCGGCTTACGAGTGATGTTGCAGAGGGGGTGAAACCCCCTTCCGGGCGGCAGGGTGGCGCCAGGCGGCGGCGGCCGGCCGGGCGCTCGACAGTCTGCGCTTGCGTTGTCGTTACGTCGCGTCTAGTCGCTTCCCGCGTACTCGTGTGTCGTACTTACGATGTCGGATTTTAGTAACCGCGGGTTCTAATGTGATGGTGCGGGTCTATTTATTATGTGGTGAAAGCCTACGAGCAGCTCGCAGAATGTATGCTAGGGGGTAAGGGGTAAGGACCCCACGGTCCCTAATGAAAGGACCATTTTAGCAGCCACTCAGAGGCTGCTTGATCACGGTCAGTTCATGACCCCAAATCACGCACTAGGGTCTGGCAGACCTCGACTGGCGGTAAATGTAACTATTAAGTTTTTAAAAGTGCCTTAATTTAATTGATTATAATGCGTTATTTTCTGCATTTTGATGGTCCTAAGCCCATGAAAGTATGAAGGAAAAATTGGAATTACTCTTCAAATAACTTCAGATCACGGCCTAATCTTAAAAAAGTCTAATTCGAACCTGATAAAATCAGCGATCAGTACATTGTATGTAACCCACGTAAATATTTATCTACCCACGCCTATGCACGAAAAACGACCGAGCGCTGCCGCGCCGGGCGGCGCGTAGTGGCCAGAAAATCAATTTCAAAATAGACATCTTTCGTTAGCGATAACATTATTTTTTTGTACTAAGACTTATCAAAATAAAAAATAGGTGTTTAATAAAACTCATTTAAGTTTAATTTGTCAAAGTTTGCGCACTGAATAAAAATTATTCCTGTATAGGTCTCATGCGTGGCCACAATTTTTAAAATGGCGCGACAATGAGTATGCCAGGCTCTATATCAAAATTTGACACTTCGTTCATTCATGAATCTGGTTTTATTAAAATATTTCAATGATTTCGGTGATTTCAAAATTTATTCGACATGGATTAAAAACCTTAAATACTGCTTATTCCCTCGTAATAACTTTCTTTCAAATGTTACCGACATAACCTCGAACTCTGTTTAATTTATAAACATCTCTTGTTGCTTTAAGCAACAATCTAATTTTTGGGATGTTTAGCAAAATGAAAGACTCAAATTTCCGAGTATTTAGGGACACAACAACGAGTCATTTTCGCAAAAATAAATAAAGACTGCCTTGTATTATTATTGGCTTGTTTTGGGAACCAGCTATGACGCCGCCATTTTGAGTTGCCTTCCCCATTGAGATGATATGTGACCACAGGGTTGTGTAGAGCTGTCAGAATCCAGGAGTGAGTAAAGAGAATCGCATTTCAAACAATTATGTAAAATATAATAGTTACTAGTCTAGCCTACATTATAAATAACACAACTACGCTACAATATTCCGATTCAATAATAAGGATAATTACGTGGCAGTGTTATTAACATTTTAATTCATTTCATTGGTGTTTTCAGTTAATTTTTTGAACTTTCAGCATGTAATTGACTGTATCTAGTGGATTGTTTCTTATAGTTCTTATTTGGTAAACAAACATGGTATGAAAAAAAATTTTGAAGCAATATAAAGTTTGACAACTATTTTTTAAGATCCAAAAATAGGCGAATTTCACAAATGAAACGGAACGCGATCAGCACATTTTAACTGCGTTCAAGAGCTGTCATTGTCAATATTCCACTATAACATAGGTTCTCACCGTGGGCGAAAACGCCCCTCGTGGGCGTTTGAGACTTTCAGGGGGGCAGTAGAAGTCCCAGAGTAAATTATATATCCTATCTTACGACTATATAACATTACACGTTTAAATATAATCGTGACAATAGCTGTTTCAGATTCGAGACAGATGGTACGTTAAAAAATTGGTTTTCTAGAAAAAAAATCTCATAAGTGGGCGGTGGGCAAAATAAAGTTGAGAATCTATGGTCTAGCGTATGTGAGCCAAATTGAGTCAGTAATTTGACAAAGTAGTTAAAGATTTATCTGTAAACACACTTTAGCATATTTGCTAAATATGTATGTGCTATAAGTAATCGCACACAGTTGAATTTAATTTGATCAAGTGCGCATGTGACTATACGTACATGCACGCAATTGAATTTAATTTGGCCAAGTGTGCATGTGACACTACGTAAATGCACACAGTTGAATTGAATTTGACCAAGTGTGCATGTGACTATACGTACATGCACACAGTTGAATTGAATTTGGGCAAAATAAAGTTGAGAACCTATACACTACAATGATGACACTGACGCTCTTGAACGCGGTTTAGATTTGTTGATAGTTTATTTGGTGAAATTTGCCTAATTTTGGATCAACTTAAAAAAAAACCAAGATATTCAATGAAAAACTGCTTCTAATTATGTATTTAGCCACATTAATTTTACCAAATTCTAAATCGCAGTACACTTTGTTTGTATACCAAATAAAACGATTACAGAAAAACACACTTTTAAGCTTACGCGCACACTTCAACAATCGATACAAGATACAAGTGATCGCAAATTAAACATAAGAACAATGTTTAAACTTTACTTCACTTTTATATTGGTTACTTTTAAGTGTGCGCACACATAAAATTCTTCGTTCGTCCTATGTTTTGCTGTCAACATTATAGACATGGCGCACACTACATACATGCGACTGCAACATCTCGACGACACGACACTGACCTGTCGCATGCGACTGTGACCGTGCGTCTAGACGCTGCGACAAGCAAGAGCGTGCAACTCCCTTAGGCTGTCGTTGCGACTCTGCAACTCGACGCCAAGTGCAAGCTTTGAACAAAATATATGAAAATTGTCGACCGCAACCTGTCGTTGCATATAGTCGCCTAGCTCTCACAGTCTCATGTCGCATAGTGTGCATCATGTCTTATGCTTATCACTGGCACTCATAAATATATTGTTTTGATACAGTTGAAAAACGTATATGCCATTGATATAACCGAGCACGTAAAATAACTTTATAATAACATTCAATTACTTGCAATAATTATTTCTACCTACTAGCATCCGTTTAATAAAATCGTAAGAGTGCACATTACTATTCAAGAAGTAATGTTGGTAGCAAAACTCAGACCGACAACCTAACAAAACAAATGAGTAACAGAAGACTGTAGGAAGTTCACGGTTACTGCGAACCTAAGGGAGTTAGATTTAAGGCAAACTTATGCCGAAAAGGTCTTATAAACCACGTGTAAATTGTGGATTAGCATAGTTAACAAAATATACAGTAAAAGTTAAAAGTCAATGGTTCTCATACACTCTTCTCTCACTGAGTAGCTATGGTCATCGATTAGAAATAAATTAAAGAGCTTACTGAAGATAGATTCTAACGAAAGAGATATGTACTTTTGATGAAAGAAAACATTACCGCGGTCCCAGAGATGCAAAGGCTTTTAATTTCGTCGTCATCGTCGTAATGAGGGATATCGCGCTTGCATTCGCTAGAGGCGCTAGTGTAGAGTAAGGTCCTCTATAAATGTCAATATCACTGAAAATTCACCGTTTGCTTTACTACTTATTCATATTTGTTGTAAAGATAATTTGTAATAAAGATTTTTGATAAAGATTTAAGAGAAGATAAGTTGTATTACTAATGGCTTTAATGATTGACTATGGCTGAAGATTTTAAGTAGTACATAACTTAGAATCTAATTTGGTAGAACTTGGAGGAAGGATACTATCTGTCTGCTTCATGCTTGCCAATATTAGGAACATTATAATGTAAATATTACATTGAAGTTTTAAAATGTAATAAATTAAACATTATATGAAGTTATAGGCACTTAAACGTATCCAAAGTATATCAAATAAAAGTACTGATACACCTTACTCGCCAGTGGCGCCAACTGGTGAGCACAACAACGGTAGCCCTGATTGAACGACATGGCAGTATTGACCAGATTAATAAAAAATTGGAACACAAATTATTATGGAATATCCGACAGAACTAAACCGTTTCCGTTTCCTATGAAAGCCGTGAACGGTCACAGTGCGGGTGTCCAAATACAGATCGTTTGTTGACACCTTACTGTCAAATTCTGTTGAAAATGTCAAATTTTCATGACAACCGTTATAATATGACAGAACCGCTTTCCTAGGAAACCAAACACCAAGAACTCATCCTGGGATGTTGCAACAGGCAGGTTTTATTTTTTGGGTGGGAAAATCATCAAATAACTTCTCCCGCTCTGGGCGGACCGGGATGTCAGACATGTCAGACTTTTACTGACTAAAACCCACCCGTGTTCCTTCAGTTGCCTGTGCCAAGGGCCACGGTAACTCTTTCGAACAACCCGCGACCCTGGCAGGAAACAGGAGAATAAACAGGCCTGGGCCCTAATTCATTATGACCACTTAACGATTCCTTACTTCGAAACCACGTCAATTCCATAGCTAATCACGACATCTGCTACTAACGTATTCTCTATGACACAATGGCGTGGTTTGAACTGTCAAAATGGATGTTATCCGTACGGTTGACATTTCGATTCCTTGCTGTTAACAAGACACGATATGGACATGGTTTGAGCGTGGTAAGATTTAGCGGGGATAAATACAGAATTGGGGCCCTATTCGCAAAGTTTTTAAAATATTATCATTCTGCAGTCTGGGACCATCATGAAAAACTACGAACGAAAGGGAACCGATTACTTTATTTCTCGCGATTTTAACCCAGCACATTTTTTACTATAAGGCCTCAAGCATACCGACGCGTCTCTAATAGAGTAAAGAGATAGAATAATTTCAAAGGAAACAATAAAATGGCATTTAATTGAAGCAGCGACCAAGGGCGTAGCTAGAAAATTATTTCCACGAGATGTAGATATTAATACAGTATGTATCAGAAAGCATGTATAGAATCAAGTATTTTTTTCTAACTGAACAGACAGCTGTGGTGATGGGGAGTTCGTTGCGCCACTTCTTCCCAGCGAAAGCACTAGGGAGCGGTGAAGGGCGGGCGTTTTGGGGACTGTCTTATGTAATTTTGACGTTCAAAAATTACTGATTCTCAGCCTATTTTGAATATCTGACTGTTGATTTTACTTTAGAAAAGGTACATTGCCTTCATTTGGGTCGAGGAGGTATTGAAGTTGTTGCTGTCAATGATGGTGCTCTCGAGGTTGTTCGAGAATACGTTTACTTCGAGCAAACTCTGCAGTTTGGTAAGAACCACTTTGAGAAGGAGGCTAACAGAAGAATTCGGCTGGGCTGGGCATCGTTTGAGAAGCTTCTTCGACTCTTCGCGTCGCGAATTCCGCAGAGCCTAAAGACTAAGGTCTCATAAGGTCAATCTGAGCGTCCTGCCTGCTATGACTTACGGAGCCGAAAGGTGGACACTCACGGTACGACTGGTCTATAAATTCAAGGTCACTTAGCTGTGGTACAAGCTATTCTTGGAGTCTTTCTGAGGGATAAAATCCGGAATGAGGTGATCCGGCAGAGAACCAAAATTGTCGACATAGCTCACAGAATAAGCAAGTTGAAGTGGCAATGAGCCGGCCACCTAGAACCGATAACCGTTGGGGTATGTCCAGCAATCCAATCGGAGAGTCCAATAGGAGAGGCCTATGTCCAGCAGTGGACTGCTGTAGGCTGATGATGAGGTTTTTGAAGTTTCGTATGGGACAGTAGTAAATAGTACGGTAGGTCGTCCGTTTTCTCTCAGTGGGGAAAATGAACTCCAGCTACACCCATGGAAGCCTTAAATTCCTTTGCAACCTCTAAGCTTCTCAGTGAGATACTCCAAAAATTTTGGCTTAACAATAACTCAATCTAAATGCATTATATTTTCGTAATTATATAATATAAATAGTTAAATAAAATGACCACTAATAACCTTCCAATTCCTAACAGTTTGCAGTGTTTTGTAGAAACGAAACGAGACAACTTATTTTAATTTAAACCTACCAATTATACTAGTATTGCCAGAAAAAAAATGAACACCAAATAGTAGTTTAAAACAGTTTTTACATATATATTCATATTATTCTAAGGGCTGATTTTTCCAACGCCAGATAATTTTATCCGAGGAATAATTTTGAATTTTTGACAGTTCTTTCATACAAAATCTATCAGACGTCAATTTTATTGCACGAGTAAAAATTATCTGTCGATTGAGTAATCAGCCCTAAATCAGGACTTCCTCTAACTAGCAAAGTACCTACCTACTGTAGTCGTTTATCGAATCAAAAACAACGAATTGGACGAGAGGCATGATGAAAACCAGGTTCGCAAAACTTTTGTCACAGATTTTGTCGTAAGTATGTGAGAAACACATTATTCGAGATTGAACAAATTCGTGACACAGTTGGATTCCTTACAAAACCAAAATCAGATCAATTCCACTGTACAGTCAGCGTCAAAAATATCGGGACGAACAGACTGTTCAAAATGATCTCAACAACAAAGAAAATTAAACTTTGTCTCAATTGGACAAAGTTCTTGCCAGAATGACAGTTGTCGTGTACTGTCTTCATTCTGAAACATTCCTTGTGTCATTGAGTTAATATTTCATAATTTTCATATTCATAGTTGCTTAAATCATTTTGAACAGTCTGTTCGTCCCGATATTATTGACGCTGACTGTACAGTCACTAGGATTAATACCTTACATTTACGCAAGATTCTATTTTATTTCTAGCAATACCTACTTATAGTGGTAGAAATTGTATGCTCTTGCGAACATAGTATTTTGGAAACCATACCATATTAAAATAGGTTTTTTTCTCAAAGTTAAAATCGTTATTTTACGAGAAAATCGCTTTTGAATTCCGCGTAAATGTAAGGTATTTATACTAGTGATTGTACAGTCACCCCCGAAATCTCAAACGCCACTTAACTTTAAGACGGTTTCAAATGTTTCTGTCTCCTACATCTAAAAGTGACACGACAGCATCATACTTATCAACTTCACATTGAGATAACGCACGGGTGATTTTTCATGGCTCATTGGATTTTCAACTTTCGATATTCAGCCTAGCGTTGAGAATCCAACAGAGCGCGTCAAAAAAACACTGCTGGATTTTCAACTCTCGGCGCTCAGCAGTACGCTCAAAATCAAGTGCGCGGCAAAAATCACCGATGTTAACTGTTACTGTCTCAACAATACACTTAAATGTGACAGAGACAACGTCATCCTAACTTAAAATTGAGTAGCGTCAGGTCCCGGCCGCCTCAAAAAGTTCCTTCTACAAAACACTGGACAAACGCATCACCTACTTATATTTATTATCTAAAATTTAGCAATTTCATTAATTCCGATAGTGTTTAGAGATTCTTACACTAACTAGTATTCACATCATACGTACACAACAATGAAAAGGCATGTTTGCGGTCCGCTGCAAGGACTTAAGGCTTATTATTGTGTGGCTTTTGGTTGAAATGGAAGAACTGTGTTTATTTGTGCCAAAATAAACGTCTATTTATACGGTGGAGATCACCATACGAATATAAATATTAGAAATTAAAGTCGATTTTCGTGTCTGTGTGACGGCGTTGTTCTCTTTAACTACGCAACGAATTCTGAAGTTTTCATCACCCGGAAGGTTTATATGTAAAATAATAAAGTCACATTATAGTATAAAATCTCAATGTTCTGTCAAGTCGTTAAAACCGTGCGAAGCAGGGGCGGGTCAATAGTATGACAATAAATTAAACTATGTAAGTACATCTATCTAATGAAGTTTCTAATCTGTATACAAAAAAATCATTCAAATATAGTAGTAGTAGTAGTAGTTTAGTCACTGTAGCTAACGTTCAAAATCTAGACGCAGTCTCATCTCGGCGACAAATGTCAAAAACTTGTCAAAAATGTAGGGAAATTTGAGGTATTTTTGACAGATTGAGACTGAGATCAGACAGTGAACGTTCTTAAAATTACGAGAATTGTCCGTCTGATCGCAAAACCTAAGGCCCAACACCAACATTTAGTTTGTTCGAAAAAACACCTTTTTTCCATAAAATGTTAGGATTCATAGAATACTGGCAATACTAATTGCATAGGAGTACATTTGTATTGCCAGTGCTTTTATTTATTGTCGTATTGTGGTCTCCACATTGTACATTTATTTTGGCAGGGGTTGCGAAAAAGCTTTTTAATATTGGAAGACTGTTCTCTTGTTTTTTACGTGCACACTGTCTTTGGAAGTCAAACTGATTTATTTATTTTTAGGACCACTTAAAATATTATAAAACCAAAATTTCTCTTAATAAATTAGCTGCCATCATTTTTTCCTCTCAGGATTCTGTAACGGAATATTTCGGTAAATGTCAACAAAATTACCGGTGATATCAAAAATGAAAAAGCCTGTTTTTTTTTTGCTTTGCGTTCTTTCTGAACAGTGAACAAAACTGATCCATCACGGTCGGGTCGGTGACACTGAATCCGGTATACCTACCTACCTACCTGGCGCTGAATCGCGTATAATCGGCTTAAGTCGTAAGTTTTCACTATCGCGTGGTCATACATCGAATTTATTCGTATTTTTTTAAAATAAATATTACTATAGTATTTACTAAGAAAATACATACAATAATAAGCCTCCCCGTACATAGTTGCTTGCTGCGGACCCGCCTAGTAACTATCACGCTAAATATTACAGTACTCATTGGCCCTGTACCATTAAACTATGCAATGCTTACTTCAATGATATCCTGTTTACAAATCTATATACGGCTTGGGAAAGTGGTCAATGTAAACATACAGTAGCGAATAAAAATGTAATACAATCCGTGACGGCTGTGAAGCACGCTACACGCTGCGCAGTATCTCCCCCCTCACCCCCGCTGACACGTGAATTTGTTACTGCGCAACGACTCGCCTAATGTTCCGAGCCGTCACAAAGTTTGAATCGAGCTGCGACCGTGGCGAATGTACGTACTATCCAAGAACTTGATACTTTACTAGATATAATATAATAATTAGATTTAAATATATTTATTTATAATTTTATTGCCAATAATAATAAATTATTACTAATTTAATAATTAATATATGCATACTAATATAATAATTTAAATAATTTGTTAATAATTTTAACACTATCAGTATCCAACAAATGATGATAGACGCGCTCAGGTACATATTTTCAAAAACTGTAGTTTGCCATTATTTTTGAAGCAAAACTCTTTTACCATATATTTTATCAAGACAAAAAACTATGTATGGTTTTGAAAAACCTACATGGTAATATTATGATTGGTTGATATTTTTCTGCCAAACCAATCACAACACTTAACATGAGGTTTACTAACGCTACGGTTTCCTCGAAGAGCGGTGGACGCCACATAACGGCCGCATTGACGGTCGTCATGAAAATGACGGCAGTGGCAAAGATTTAGTTCGCCCTACCGGGTCAAAATATTCGCATTTCTGCTTTTTGCACCTCTGACATACAATAATGCAGTGACTCGACTTAATTGTCATGGAAACGTTATTTAATATTGTGCGAATTCCCTCTTCTCAGTACGGACACTTTCGAGGGACTTAGCGGCCGTCTCCAAGAGCGAGAGAATCGCGGCGATATTATCATCGTTTCACGTATTTCTATACACTCTCTTAGAACGTGTCTACACACGGCGATATAATCGCGGCGAGAATTTATTAGCACGGTGAGACTATCGCCGCGATTCCCTCGCCTGTGGAGATGGCACCTAAGTACGGTGAGAGCAAATCTAGATTTAAATCTTTGAGCAGTGGGGTTGACTTTACGGTGTCAAAAACGCTCTCCAAGAAAACACAAATTTACTTTCATAAATAACGTTTTAGTGACGTCATTCGATGGTGCATTGCGGACGCTATTTAGAGGCCACCGCAGTGTTAAGAAACCCTAGCTTAACAAGACTTAATAGGCCCTTCAAAAAGCGAGGTCTTTCAAAATAACGTTATGCAGTAGCTTTAAAAAAGCCTTTAAATGTTTAAACATAATAATTATACTAAGATGTCTACATTGACCACAGACCACAATATGTGTTTATCATTGAATAGTTCTACAAACGCTCAGGTCCTATACCATAGCTGTTGAGCAAAAATTCACTTTGTTTTTAGTATTTTATGGGTTTTAATGGTACGGTAGACAGATCCAAGCAGTAACTAAAGATTAGTTGAGTTGATAAATTAATTAATGTACTACATATTTCAAACACAATGCGAATTGTGTTTGAAATAAGTAAATAATAAAATAGATATAGAAATCCACATCAATTTAAGGAACACTATTTGGGATTGCAAACTAATGGGATTTAAAATATGATAACGTGCACGTATTTCCATACATTGTATGTGCGTGGATAAGGTAAGTAAGGCCTATGGCCTATGCTAAGTACGCTGGACTTCATACTATCGATGTCAAAACGAAGACATTTGATTTTCGCCATTTTGGCGCTGTTAACAACGTGAGCGTCCATGGAACTAATATCTTTGATGGCGAATTTTACAAAATACGCATACTATCATAAATACACAGTCTTATTCCTCGATTTAGACCCACATTATCAGAGACGTACCAAAACAACACGACGGCCATTCGCAACGATGTGTCAATTTTAGATCCTGAGACGCTCGAGCAGGGCGCTTTGAATCGGCAAATCGGCACAAAAACAACTGTCATTTCGTAAGTATAGCATATTTATTCCAGCGTACATGTTTAATAAAGGTCAGTGACGTGGACATACACCATAATATCGTCGCGGTAGGAATTAAAAAGTGCATATTAGACTTCAAATATGCTCTCTATTAAGGCCTATTATGCTATGAACCCTGAACTCAAAACGTATGTTTCAATAGAGTATTCGTTCAGTCACATTATTTCCTTGAGAGTTGAATTTACTGCTTGGCCATCTACCGCATAGTATTGCACTCGCGGGAATGTCTAGCTGTATTCACTATTGTAGTTCTCGATGCGGGTACACAATCTACTCTAAATGTATTTCTATAAAACTATTCCTTATTTAGTGGTATAATCTTGATTGGTGTTGCTGTAAATTGTTCAATTTCTGTTGAAAATGTTGGCTGTGGGGAATGGAAGTTTGGGTATAGTTTACAGTTTAAAAAAAGCTGTAAAAATTCTTCTTTATATTCAAAATTAATCTGTACTGAATATCAAATGGATTCATGCAATCTACAGCTGCAAATAGTATTAAGTATACAGGGTGGACAACGACGAGCAAACTGTAACCAAGAAGTCAGCACATGATTCTATACCCCCTAGCGCAGACATTTTTAGTTGGTTAGCAGCAAGGGGTTCAGAGTCATGTACTGAATCAATGGTAACAGGTTGTGCATTGATATTCCTGCCACTCTGTATAGTATCAAGCATAACAAGTTCTTCATAAAAAAAATACACTAAAAAGTTTAAGAACTCAATATTTTCTTATTTAAAACTTGCATAATCACAAACCGCCTATTTGTAATTAAAACAATAATAATTAAAAACTCTTTTACATAACTTTATGCCTCCATTCCCTACGTCAACACCTCAACTACAAACATGATATGTCTTCAGAACTGTCAGGAGATTATATAGCCAGCGTTAAGGTACTTGACAGTAAGGAGCTTGTGTTGCCAGCTTTAAGGACCTGAGTAAAGGCGGGATGACACTAGTGCCTCCTCCGAGAAGACTTACGTTCACAGCCGAAGGGTTTCTCATTGTCGCCTGGGACTTCGTAGGGTAGAGTGCCTTGCGCGCGTTTGCCTCGACCTCGCCCCTGGAATGACGGAGGAGTGTGTTGAAGACATTACAATCTTTTAATCAATAATAATGTAGATTAGTCCTGGAGTGGAGACCGCGTATCGGCAAGCGTACGGGACGCCCTCCAGCTAGATGAACGGTCGAACTAAAGAACGTGGCTGGGACAGACTGGATGCAGAAGGCGTAGGACAGGGTCTTGTAGCGCAGCCTGGGAGAAACCTATGTCCAGCAGTGGACTGCAATAGGATGAGTTGATTGATTGAATCAATACTGGTTAAAAGTCTCTCCTAAGTTGTGTCAAAACTTCTGGTTCTCCGCCTTCCGCATCCAGTCTAACCCAGCCACCTTTTGAAGGATTTCGTTCAACGACATCAAAGTGCATAAATCAACACGGTAATAGTATGTTTAGCATTTCCTTTAAGACTCTAAAATTATTCGTTTTTACTGAACACATAATCAGCCTGTAAGTGCATACACAGGACCAACACGCGTCGACGACAGAGGCATCTGCAGCTGTCGACGCGTGTCTACGCACTAAGGTTTCAAAAAAATCGTAATGTTCGAACATACAAGTCCCAGAACAGATATCATACTCACAGATCTCCCTCTCTTAGCGGGCGTGTCGTCCGGCTGCGACTTCCTAGTCCGGCCGCCGCGGGAGCCCGGCCCGGATGGCGTCGACCCTCCCCGACGCTTACGTCGATTCGCGTACGTATCGTCGAAATAGTCCTCGTCCGACTCCGGGTCCGGTTCCTCGCCGGTTTCCATCTCCTCCATCGCTAGTTCGTCGTAGAACCATTCCTGTGGAAGCTGAGAGTGTAAGTTTTATTTATTTCCTGCACGCGTAGCGTAGCATGAATACTATATCTCTATTCTACGGCCGCGTTCTAACCAAAAGCGATACTCGCGCGAGTTCGCGATCGTCCCATTTTCGCGTTTTTATATGAATATGACACAGTCGCGTATCAATCTGGCTAGCCTTTTCCCAACTATGTTAGGGTCGGCTTCCAGTCTTAAGCTGAATACCAGTATTTGAAATCGAGCGGCTGCCTATCTGCCCTGCACAATCCAGTTACTGGGTAACACGATACCCCTCGTTAAGATGGTTGTCAGACTTTTGGGCGACTGTTAAAGATCTACGAATGACAGCTGGGACCAAAGGCTAAGTAAAGGATGGTCACCCATCCCCGAACCGACCGCGGCAAGAGTAGCTTAACCTTCGATCGACCCGTGCGGCCGTTCAATCAGTCAGTATCGGTATCAATGAAGTCATTATCGCGTAGTCGCGTATTCGCGCGATTGTCGTTTTGGTTAGGACGCAGGGTACGAAGAATATACCCAGTCCAGTAGGATAACCGTTTTTTGACAGCTGCCATAAAACGTAACTATTCCAGATTACGTAAAAGTTAACTTTAAAATGCGTAATAAAATAAATATATACTGCCTTATCTTATTGAATTATTTTGACAAAAACATATAGTTGTTATGCATATTCCATCTGTCAAAAAATTACCTAATGCCCACAGACAGGGTAGACAGGGCAGACAGGGTACAGACGTATTTCGTTCTATTCAAAGTGACATTTAATTTTTTCTTAAATTTTTACTTCGCGTCAGTCGTCAGTGCTATAAACCTGTCATTCTGTCTTCTGTTTCTATGGTGGTTATGCTACGCGTGCTGGTGTAGGTATAAGACACGAAGATGGGATTACGATAATTAATCTATGTATCAAGAATCTCTTCTGACCTAGCATTTTTTTTGGGGTAGTTAAACGGGCACATATGTACATTTGCAATCAGATGTATCATAGATGTTGTGATGCCTGATGTCCTTTTGTGTTGTTCGTTATTGGAGTTTTTGATACAGAAAACTACTTAGTATTTGAAAAATAGACTTTCAATGCTTGCTGGATTTTTTTTTGCAATTCTCTGGCCCTAAGAAATTGCAAAGAAATCCAGCAACAATTTGAACGAAAATTAACGCAAAAGGGGAGTGAAGATTTTTATATGGAGCCTACCTACTGTCGCGACATTTTGTTTTTTTTTTTCAAAATGGCGCGGCCACGCATGTAACCTATATAAATCGATAACTGATAATAATGTAGGTTGGAATGCCACAGACCTTCAAAGCCCTTAATGAGACAAATTGTTAACTGCTCGTAAACTGCTGCGATTGGCTGTAGATACATAATTTGAGTGCTTGACAATATTGTCACATAAATTTTCGAGAAACTGGCCGTTTGTCTGTTCGAATATCTTAGCCATCTTACCTTAGGATCATCCTTAGCGGCAGTCTGTGATCCGTCTCTGCTGTCGTCCCCAGCTAACGCGTCTCCCGGTACTCCGGAACTGTTCTCTCCCTCACCGGTGTTGTCTAAATTGTCCGATGCTCCTGTCCAGCCCCACCGTGTTGATGACATTGTTAAGTACTGGCGGCGGGCTTTGCGCCATCTGGATGGAAATGTAATTCTTTATTTATAATGTAATCATCGCCATCATTTCAGCCGAAAGTCGTCCACTGCTGGACATAGGCCTCCCCCAAGCATTGCCAATGGGTATATTATATTAAATGAAATTATGAATGGGTTACTGTTAGCCTGCATCACCCCACTGTTGGGCAAAGGCCTCTCCCCATGACTTCCAGCTCTTTCGATCTCTCATAATCATAATCAGCCTATAATGTTCCCACTGCTGGGACACAGGCCTCCTCTCTTCGAGAGCGAGTGGGCTATATACCACGCGGGCCCAGTGCGGATTGGTAGATGTCACGTCTTCGAATTTTTGGTTCTAAGATATGCTGGTTTCCTCACGGTGTTTTCCTTCACCGTTTTGGGAGCAGTGGTGATGAAATAATTTACACAAAGTATAATGCCTGTCTGGGTCGGTGGGTCCAAACATATGACCTACTTTCGATATAGGGCTAAAGTGAATGGCTTGTGTAGATCTTTTAAGACACTTTTACACATATCAATATTTTAAAACTAGATGGTGACGGTATTTCCTAGCTGACCAATCCCCGAGAAGAAATGCCAAAACAAACTCAGCGGAAAGTGATATCTTTTCAAGTTCAAAATATCATAGGTAATATTACAGGTAAATAGTTATTAGTTTCCCTAGTTGCCTCAGGGACTACAAAATCAAAAGTCATTTATTCAAATTAGGCGAGTATCAGCACTTTTCGAACGTCAAAATTACAAAAGACAGTCCCCCAAAAACGCCCGCCCTTCACCACTTCCTAGTGCTATCGCTGGGAAGAAGTGGCGCAACAAACTCCCCAGCAGCACAGCTGTCTGTTCAGTTAGAAAATACTTGATACTTGATTGTATACAATACTAGGTGTTAAGTAATTAACGTTACAAGGCACAGAACATAAAACTAAATTACTTGCCATATGTCAGCTAGCCACGCCAATATACCAACAAATAACACAGAAACAATAACACAACAACAATACAGTCTCTAATAGAAATGAAGGCTAAGTAGTGTTATCCATACTTAACTAAGAAAGTTATATGACAACATGAAAACAAAACAAGTGATTTATCAGGATCTCTTCATGTCTACCTTTGCATAATTAATATTGCATGTTCCCACTGCTGGGGCACAGGCCTGCTCTCTGTGAGGGATGTAATTCAGATGTATGAAATGTAAACTAGGTAAAAGAAGTATGTAAGGATTGTGGCAGGTGGCGTTCTGTGTGGTCTGATGGTCTGTGGATGGGTGACCATCTTTACATACCGAGACCTCTCCGTGCCTCGGAAAGCACGTTAAGCCGTTGGTTGGCTGTCATTCGTGGATCTTTGACAGTTGTTACGGGTAGTCTGAAGCCCGAAAGTCTGACAACCTGTCTCACCAAGGGGTATCGTATTACCCAGTAACTGGGTTGTGGAGGTCAGATAGGCAGTCGCTCCATGTAAAATACTGGTATTCAGCTGCATCCGGTTAGACTGGAAGCCGACCCCAACATAGTTGGGAAAAGGCTAAGCAGATGATGTGGCAGGTGGCGTTCTGTGGTTTCCGCCTAACCCTAGGAAGGTGTGAGTTTATGTAATAAGGTTCCTATAGTAGTTATGCTTACCTCTGTGCAGGGTATGTGTACACTTGACCTTCTTTTTGGCCGGGCATGCGTTGTCTCCTTGTCATAAATAAATTGCAGTGGCTCTGTGCGACACCTATAAGAACAAAAAGTAAAACTGAAATATCATTTAAGGTGAGGGATAAAATCACCAGTGTCAGTCTCATCATTACATAAGAAAGAGTTTATTTAAATAAGAAAAACCGCCCCTAGTGACAGTACTCAAAGCGTAACTTATCCACGAACTGTCTGAATTGACTGGCCTGAATGCATATATGCATCAAGACATTGCTTTAATGAGGAACGCTAAAGCAGTACCTACTAGATATATTCAGCAGCAGTGGCGTAACTAGTAGGGTTCAATGTGGTATGGTCAGTTTGTACTGGGGCACAGAAGTCTGCTATGCCAACAATGCACCGGCCTAGAGTCGGCGAAAGGATTTCAGAATAGCATATAATGCTAAAAAGATAGCATGGTCTATGGAGCCCCCATGCGTCCAAAGTATTTATACAGCTTTCCTGGAGTCAGGAAAAAAAACTAGCTAATGGTCAAAAGAAAAACTAACTAAACTAAAGCTAGTTACGCTAGCTCTCTTGCAATCCAGGTTCCCTAAAAACATTATTGTGCAATGCTAGTTGTAAGGGAGACACTTCTTGATTTCCATAATATTTTAGTCTGCATTTACTTTCAATAGAAATTAATTAAATTTGATAGAAAAGTACTCCTTATGTACTTAACATGCTTATGGAGTATGTACACCATTCATTTACAATAGCCTAGTACTCAAGATATTGAGATCTACAACAAAGATAGCATTTGATTGATTTTTAGAGAGGGATAGTCAGATGTGTGAGACGTGGGAAAAGGACAGAAGGCTTTTGAAGTTTTGTTATCACTCAAAAACATTATCGAAAGCACTTTATCAATGGTAAATATTGCGTGACTATCTACGAAATAGGCCGGCAATACATTAACAATGACATAGGTGCCCGTTGTTTGCATAAAAAGGCAATGTTTTTAAAGTATTGGTGGTAATGGGCGTAGACGCGATGTGTGTTTGGTCACGAGTGACCAAAAAAATCGATTCCTTACCGGTCTGTGTGTCGATGAACGGCATACGCATCCTCCTTTCCGCACATAGTCGCGAATTGAAGGTCGAAGAGTTCTCAATAATTTCTTTGTAACTCGGATCATTGAGAAAACTGAAACATTCAATCAAAAACAAATATTAGAATCGTACACTTCTACAGTTTACACACACACACTGTCTGTACACAGGTAATTTATACTAACACACCGGGTCACCTAACTTTTAAGATTATATTATGCATATAACTGAAAATTATACACTTGTGACCGAATAAACACGATTTACCTTTCAATTTTCGTTAAATTAGAAGGATTCACTATCTGAATCTCCGCCGCCGCCATTTTCTTAGCAGACGCTACTTTGGTGACGTCAACTGACGTTTATTTGTTTCCGGCTGTGTTGCCAAACAATTTTATAAAAACTTACCATTTACCATCTACAAGTTGCTCACAGTTTCCATTCTAAGGGTTCCGTAGAAAACAAGGAACCCTTATAGTTTCATATCCCTTATAGTCTGGTTATCCGCGGTTTAACGAGACTCTTGGTACTAAAAAGCTGATATTTAGCATGTTCATACATATTAATCACCCCGTTTTTTATTTATTTATTTATTTTTAATTACCTTTACAACTATCATAACAAGATTAACCTAATGCGATGGTGTGATATTTATATACTTACAATATTAAATTAACCTAATAAGGAACTTCTATAATATACTACCTATCCTAAATTATATAAATCTCATACATAACAATAACACAGAACAACTGTTATATAACTTAGTAACATTTAATACATAGTACTACACATTTATTTAGAATACAAAAACATGTTTTGCCTATCACAACTTATGTGTAGCATAATATAAATAATAGTACCCTTGCGAGTTCACTCCTAGTCCATTAATTGTATGTGAATTTTATTGATAGTGTGTATTGCTCGGGTTAAAGGTGTTTTCGCCAGTAAGTTGGTCCTCGCTGGTGGTACCAGCAACAGTGGTGGACGCCGCCGCCTCCACACGTAGCGGTCTGGTACACAAATACGAAACCGCTGTAGTACTCCCGGATTATTTTGTATTCCGCGGAGTAGTTTAATTAGGTACTCAACAAGAGCGAACTTCCACCGTACATTTTTAGGTACAGACGCCAGCAGGTCAACCTACCCGAAACTGTCACATTTTCCCAATCAACCTTGAACCTTAATGTTTTAGCGATAAAGTTGAAAATCTATTAAAGAAATTTGACAGATTGTAGTAGCTTGATGTGCTGGCGTCTGTACCTCTTCTACACGTAAATCGGGGACGATTTTTTTATTCATCTGTTTCAATAAATGGAAAGCGTTGGATTGGTCTTTTAAAAACATAGGGGGAAATGATCTACATTTTTTCAATTCAGGGTTCCGTTTGCAAAATATTAAGCTTTAAATTGTTCATTTTCGTTGAGAGAAACTCGAGTCCTCAGTCTTACAATGATAAGACTTGAGTTCTCTTTGAAGACTCAGTTGTTTTTGAAAATTCGAGTCTGTTAAAAGTATTCAAGCACTTTTGAATTTTAAGTCTTTCATAGGAAAAATTGAGTCTTGCCAATATAAAAGAAAACAACTCTAACTCGGGTAAAGTCACCCGAGTCCTTATCTGGTAGGTAAATAAATTTGTTTTTTTTTTTTTAATGACAGAAGTAAGTTTATATTTGTGATTATTATTTATTTACTTACGTACTTTGAGCTGATTTTATATTTTTATTCCTTAAATATTTCAGCTCAAAGAACTCATAGAACTCAAAGGACTCAGAAGACTCACAAAGACTCAAACAACTTGTGACTCATGAGACTATTTGTGAAAATCAACTTACGGTCTTTTACAACAGAGCTCACAATATTAATAAATACATATAAAGAAATTAAAAGGAAATCTATCCCGAGTAAACTCTACAAGATAAAGAGTACTAGTCGACTAACTAATAAAATGGACTTGGATAAGTAAAAAAATCAATAAAAAATGACTTAGCTGGCGTAGACATAATAACTTTGTAATGTTTGTTTAAAAATTATACATGTGAGAACGATGCAGAACGTTAAAAGCGTCCGTAATGAAAAGATAAAAAAAAAACAATTCAAATATTAAATTAAATCAAAATAAGCCATGGCAGCAGAGCTGACCAGTCCCTACTTACATGATGTTTTCATAAATATATTGACAAGGTACCGTCATGATAATTATTAATATCTTTATACAGTTCCCTTAGAGAATCGCGCCCAAAGAGTATAATAATAATACGGGAGATCGCGCCTGTGGAGGCCATATATTGCTCTGATGGCTCTTTTCTGCAGAATAAAAATAGACTCGATATCTGCAGCCCGTCCCCATAGTAAAATACCGTAAGAAATTATACTATGAAAGTAACTGAAATAGACTAGCCTCGCGGTATCTACATTATTAAATTGGCGGATTGTTCTTACAGCATATGCTGCTGAACTTAACCGTCCTGCAAGAGATGTTTTATGAGGACCCCATTGCAGCCTTGAGTCGAGCGTTATCCCCAGGAAAACCGTTTTATCGACAAATTCTAGTGTCAAGGGGCATATAAGCTTATGGGGTATTGTCGGATCCCATCATTAAAAAGATCATGATATTTTGAAGTGACTTTGCTATTACGGTCAACAGTTTTTGATATATTCATCGTTATAACATGTATATTTTTAGAACAAGAGGTGGGATGGTAGATTTTATACTTCAGCAAAGTATGGTAACACAAACGAAACGTCAAGCTTGTGACTGGTCATCGGTGGACGAATCGTGTGTCGGGCGCATTTTCAGTAATTGTTGATTGGAGATCTCCAAATATTACACTGATTATTGGTTACTGTGTTTTTATTATCTTTGGAAGCGGTTAATAATTTTCTAATCGCGATTTTCCAATAATTTATTTCGTTGAAAAGACTTTGTAATTTGTGAAAAAGTCGAGGTCGGCGTGTCGTTGTTTGTGAGACAAGATGTCCGTGTGTTTCTTTGTGCCTGCGTAAGTTCCTCTTTCGATAATAAATATTGCAGTGTTTATAATAGTTAATAATAAATCGTCGGCATCTTTCCTGCTATTAATTATTTTTGTGAATTGTTTGTAATATTTAATTACAAAAAATGTCATGCAAAACTTAATTTTAGTGATATAAGTTTGCTCGCCAGGTTTGCTTGCTGTTTTTTTTTTATATTTTGTTCTTATCAGATTATTATATGTTTAAATAATAAATGCGTCGCAATAATATAAGTAATTATTATCAACGTTATCGAATATCAGCCCCAATACTAGCCTTGTTTTAAGATGGGATATGTAAAACTGTATTAATTTGTATTTAATTTCCCAGAAAAGCCCAAAAACAACACCTACAGTGGCTGGGAAGTGAACCCGGTACTTCCCGCGTAACACACTAACAGCCGATCGATTCTGTAAAAATCTCACCGTGAAAAGTTAGGTGAAGTGAGCTTATAGTGAGCTGCCAATAATGTCAATCCCTAGCATTTAGTTTGGAATGACAGCTCACCCCACGCTCACTTCACCTAAGGTTTCACGGTGAGATGGTTACAGAATCGCACTGCTGTAGTTAATGTCTTTCATTTTGACAGTTCAATAACATTCATTGCGTTATTTACGTTGCTGAACAGACACATTTTTCCAATATATGAAGCAATGGATTAGCAATATCCTTCAAAATAATTCAGATTGTGTTTGATTTACCTACGCAATTAGGGTGCCGGTCGGCATTTGTAACCACAAAACCATAATCGTAAGTGGAATATAAACAGTTGATCAATCGCTATGTCCGTCTTCCCTTGATTTCTTCCTTATTTGACCTATTGGCATAGTAGTAGGGTTACATTTACTTTCAAATCTTTGGGTCACGGGTTCATATCTTGCGCGGAATGCTTCGTTATGGCAATGTGAAAAGTTCTACACGTCTGTGTTCGGAAAGTTAATTTTTTGACGATCGAGACGAAATAGGGAAATTCTCGTAATTTTAGGAACGTTCGCAGTCTGGTCTTAGTCTCAATCTGTCAAAAATACCTCTAATTTCGCTACATTTTGACAAGTTTTTGACATTGATTGTAGCTGAGATGAGATTGTGACTAGATATTGAACGTTTTTAATTACGGGAATTTGGTCTTCTGTGATTTCGTAGATAGCAATTACCCCGCCGCGGGGTAATTTCGTAACACACTAACAGTAGCAATGGGTTTAATTTTGACAGTTCAACAACTTTCATTGCGTTATTTACGTTGTTGAGCAGACACATTTTTCGAACATATGAAGCAATGGATTAGCAATATCTTGCAAAATGATTCAGATTGAGATTGATAGTGTGATACGCAATTAGGTGCTGATTTTTTATAAACATCGTCGATGGGAAATGTATGTTTTACTAAATCGGAATTTATACATAATTATTATATATACTAATAGTATTATATGTAGGGTATGATCTCTGGAACTGCCAGTCGAATTTGAAAAAGTATTTTAGCGTTTGATAGCCCAATTCTTGAGGAAGGCTATAGGCTATTATTATCACCCTACGACGCTCAGGAGCCGAGCAAAAAGAAAATAAGTCAAAGAACGCTAAGCCAAAACGAAGTACTAGAGAGGGCAGGCTATTGGCAGGCAGGTTGGAATAACCACCGACGGCCACCATGGCTCACGCACAATGGTCCACCTGAAGGACTAAGTGCGGAAACCAAACCCATAACATAGAACATAGAGGGCAGGCTATGCGATGCGACGGGGTGGGTCGGGGCTGATAAAGACGCCAGCACATCAAGCTACTACATTCTGTCAAATTTCTTTAATTGATTTTCAACTTTACCGCTACAGCTTTAAGATTTCAAGGTTGATTGGGAAAATTTTACAGTTTCGGGTAGCTTGACCTGCTGGCGTCTGTACAACAAACTTTACGCAAACGAAATTACGGGGACAAGTCAGTTACTAAAGACGCATTTCATGTCTGCTGTGTGATCGCGTTGTTTTTCTAAACTATGCCAAGGATTTTGATGCGGTGTTCACCATAATTTAGAGAAATAAAGAGAAAAGCAGCGCCCCGCGGTTTCACCCGCATAATTTACTATCCCGTGGGAATATCGAGATAAAAATTATCCTGGGTGTTATTCCACAGAACAGATAAAAGAGGTACACAGAACAGATAAATGCGATCTAAGCTAAGTGCTTGTGGTTTATTTGTGTGCGTAATGCGCGTACGTATTGATCTCTTGCTTGTAGTGGAGAGACAGAGTGGGAGACATGCGGCGACACGCGTTCTGATACAAATCAGGAACTATTTCCTTTCTAACCTCTTTTATCTGTTCTGTGTTATTCTAATGTATAAACTATATTACTGTAAAGTTTAATCAAAATCCGTTCAGTAGTTTTGGCGTGAAAGAGTAACAAACATCCATCTACCCATCCATCCTCACAAACTTTCGCATTATAATAATAATAGGATTATTATTAAACTATAGAATAAAATTTATTCTATAGAAATCTCGATGGTTTTTCAAGTCGTAATAAGCGGGCGAAGCAGGGGCGGGTTGCTAGTAATTTATAAAATGCGTCAAATAAAGTTGTGCGTATTTGAATGTCAAGGAAAATTTTGATAGTTATAAACGTAAATACTATAAAATACCTACGTCGTGATAAGCCAATCACTGCCCTTGAACGATTTAACTATCCAAGTTACTCGCATTCAAATACATATATACATAAACTCACGACTGCTTCCCATGGGCAGGCAGGCAGGTAGGCAGAAACTACAGAACGACACCTGCTAGTGCCTGCTACGATCCTTACATACCCCTTTTGCTTTGTTTACGTGCATATAAACACACTACCTGTTAGCAATGGGTTTCATTTTGACAGTCCAACAACATTCATTGCGTTATTTATGTCGTTGAGCAGACAACATTTTCGAAGATATGAAGCAATAGTAGTCAAAATGATTCAGATTGGTATAGTTTGTTACGCAATTAGGGTGCAGGTCATACACGTAGCTATGCCACATTCTAATTATTTTCTGTAATATTAGCTGCGAGGGCCGCAGCTTCATTCGACTCATCACCTGCGTAAAAGTCATCGGAAAGGGCGGCTAGAGGTGCAGTCAATGCCAAACATGTAAACAAATATGAGTTTTTGGAAGAATAACTTTAATTCCTACACAATAAAATTCAGTTTACACTATAACTTCAAACATTTTTATAATTTTATTAACAGTGCTAGTCACTCTAAAAATCAACTTAATTACTACCTACTAGAATAGAGTTGATATTTGTTTAACTTGAAATAGCATCAATTGGAAACATTCACCCTGCGTCGGTTATGCTAAGTCCCGTACTCTCATGTAATGTTTGCGTACATCATGGCGGCTCTGAGGTGCGCTACTTGCTGCGCAGTTCCTCACCCCCCACCCCCGCTGACCCGTGAATTTGTTACTGCGCAGCGACTCGCCTCGTGTTCCGAGCCGCCATAAAGTTTGATCCGGGCTGTAATAGGTGCGAGCCGATTGTCATGTTCGTAGCATCCAGATTACAAGGTGCTACTGAAAATACGTAATGCTAATGTCATCATCTGCCTAGCCTTTTCCCAACTATGTTAGGGTCGTCTTCCAGTCTACCTGGATTAAGGTCTGGTCTATCTGACCTCCACAACCCAGTTACTGGGTAATACGATTCCCCTTGGCAAGACTGGTTGTCAGGCTTTCGCTCTTCTGACGACCCCGACTGACAAAGATCCACGAATGACAGCCGGGACAAACGGCTTAACGTGTTTTCCGAGGCACGGAGGGGCCTTGATATGTAAAGATGGTCACCCATCCACGAACAGCGGCAAGCGTAGCTTAAACTGATCGATCGACCCGTACGGGTACTATAGGAGCAGCTCAGCCTGTCAGTCGTGGTGCTAAGTTATCAACTAACAGTCCGAAGTTCATTTTATCATCTAGACGAAATAAAAAGGCCCACTCCCTATTCAATGTGGTACCGTATTATTGATCATCACCATCCGAAGTAGATCACTTATGCCTACCGATTCTAGGAATTCAGGCGTTCCACGTGAACTATAGTTTGACCAAAACCGCCGTACCGCGCCTTCGGTATGTGCGCGGCGAAACGGGGAGGCAGTGTAGGCCGCTCATTCGTCATCGCTCACGGCGTCGCGCCCCCCGCCTCGCCGCGCATTCCTAAGGCGCGGTACAGCAGTTTCGGTCAAACTATAAGACTAACGTCACACGCTATCGACAGCATACGGTGACGTCACGACGGATGACCGACACGCCGCGCAGTTTGGTAAAATGCTCGTTGTCGTCGTCGCATCTGGCGGTCGCGGGCGGCGTGCAAGCGAGACCGCACCTGTGTATTTACGAACAGTACATATAAAAATGTACTCTGTGGAACAGTACGAACACTGCATTCGACCGTCGTCGGTGACGGACGGCTACACGTAGCCGCCCGGTCGCGGTGAGCGTCGAGCAGTTACTATATAGTCTCTACTCTACGTAGTACTCTCGGATAGGTTCGATTTTGTTTTGATAATTCCAAAAGGAGTAGCAATTACTTGCTTTGTCAACTTATGAAGAAAAGCCCAAGAATCAACAGAATGTGAGCGAGCGAAGCGAGTGTGAAAATTTTTACACCCCTCCTTGAAATAGGTTTGGTTTTCTTTTGACCATCATACAGAAAGAGAACTTACTTTATCGAATTATGACGAAAAGCTTAAACTCGTTTTACAGCAGTTTAGGTTTTGGAACCTAGGCCTTTCGAACGTCACCTACGAGTGGAATGTCCAATTGCTTCGCTTGCTCTTGCATCCTAGATTCTATATGTTATAACAGGCTTATTAAAGTAAAAACTTTTTTAGGCGCGTAAAAAAACCCACTGTTTATTTTGGGGGGGTCATGACCCCCACGATCCCCCCACTCGGACCGTGCCTGCATGCATGCATCAGTCATCGTGTATGACTTGAAGACGTTATAGCTACCTAACTAAAACTGCAATGATACAACATATGGCTTTGTTACACAGGGACCAGGCGGGGTCCTCTAACGTCTCCGAAGAAGTGGATGGCGACATCATCGAAGAGAACGCCTCAGCGGAGTCACCACAGCAGAGTCTACAGCAGTTCTGGTGCAAAGTTACCGATGATATCAAGAAGGTCAATTCGGTAAGTGCCTCCTGTTAAAATTCCTGTAGCCGGTATTTGAGGTGTCAGCAAGGTTGTAGGTCTTGAGACGTCTAACACGATATTGCAGGGATCACAGCAGTATAATACATTATGGATACGTGGATCTGGTCTTTTATACTTCTGATAAAATCTCGCTAGACAAAAATCGTCATTATCATCCACAGTCCGACTTCACCCACTGCCTGGACCTCTCTTTTCCAGTGCCATTTCCCGCGCCCCTGTGCCAGCCTCATCCAGGTTCGAGTTCTACCCGCGATGGTAACATTGTCGTCTGCCCATTTCGCCGCCAGACGACCGACATTTCGTCTTCCTGGAAAAAATAATATCGGAAGTCAAAATGTCTTTGACTTACTAAAGTTGCTATGGCTGGGAACAGTGACTAGTATGCAGGCTTGTACCAAAAAGAAAGCTAATCAAACGGTAGAACTTTTCTCTCAATTTAAACGTAATCACGTTGACAACGACCAGCGGGGTAGTTGCGTAACACACTATCCAATAGCAATGGCTTTCATTTTTACAGTTCAGTAACATTCATTGCGTTATTTACGTAGTTGAGCAGACAAATCTTTCGAACATTTGAAGCAATGGATTAACAATAGCCTTCAAAATGATTCAGATTGAGGTACATAGTGTGTTACGCAATTGGGGTGCTGAGTTCTTTTGCACATGGGCATGAATATCAGGGGTATCGTGTTGCCCAGTAACGGGTTGTGGAGGTTGGATAGGCAGCCGCTCGACGTAAAATACTGGTATTCAGGTGCATCCGGAGAGACTGGAAGCCGACCCCAACAAAGTTGGGAAAAGGCTAGCCAGATGATAAAAGACTTAAGCAATACTTATGCTCTGCCCACAATGAAAGTCTTCGTTCCACCAACAACCGTCTTCTATTATGTCGTTCTTACCGCTTTGGTTTTATTCACTCTTCTTTCTTTGTCCAGGCGGTATTTCTTTGGAATGCGCTACCTCTGAACATCAGGATGGCAACCAGTCGGTTATCTTTCAAAGTGTAAGCACGTGAACGTATCCGTAAGAAGTTCGTAGAATCATCTCAGCGCTGATTGGCTGGATTCGTTTTTTCCTCTACCTATCGTTATTTCTCCTGACAAAGTTTATTCTTTTTATATGTATGTATTTATTCTTTTTGGAGTTATTTATCCCTTATATTGCACTTACCATGTTGTCTCTGCATCACCCTAAGATCGACTGGTAGATAATGCCTCAGGCATGAAGTCCGCCTTGGTACAGTATTTTTTTTTACTTGTGCATAAAGTTGTGCGAACGGTGTGAACGGTGGGCAGTTAACGATAAGCCTTACCTCCCCTTTCAGGACGATTTCAAATCCCAAGCGCTTCCTCTAGCCCGCATCAAGAAGATAATGAAACTAGATGAGGAAGTGAAGATGATATCGGCCGAAGCCCCGGTGTTGTTCGCGAAGGCAGCAGAGATCTTTATACACGAGCTTACACTTAGGGCCTGGGCGCATACTGAGGATAATAAAAGGAGGACCTTGCAGGTATGACGCACTTGCTACTGATTTCTAGATGTTTACCTAACTTGTTAGTTCCAGGATTGATATTTAAATGAACAAATTACTAATCTTGGCTGTCGCCTGCCTGCAGCTCACACTGTTACATCCTCTTTTCAGGCAGAGAAGGAACAAGTGACCATTGGCATGTTTTTTGTTGCGCTTACTCGCCTAGTGTTGATACATTAAAATCTGCCTGCTTAGGTATCAAACTCAACCAATTACAGGCACTTTTGAATTGTGAAGGGGTCAGTCAGTCAGAAAGATGAAGCTAGTTGCCCATTCCAAAGCGTATTAGGTACCTATGGAGAAGAACGGGCAAGAAACTCCACGGACACTCTTTTAAATCATAAAATTGTTACAAAATATTATTTGTTACATCATTGAAGTTATTATTTTTTATATCTATTATATTATTATTTTGATCTATTATTATATGAAATCTATTATTTAATTTGTATAATATCATACAAAGAGTATTCTTACAATATTCTAGCCAACACCGTCAAGGTATTCACGAACATCAAACTAGTCCCGCGACACATTATGTACCTCTCCCAAACAACCTCAAACTCAACTTAACACCTTACTCGTATCGTTACAGCGCAACGACATAGCAATGGCGATATCCAAATGCGATCAATTCGACTTCCTGATCGACATAGTGCCGCGCCATGAGGTGAAGCCCAACAAGCCGCGGTACGACCACGCGCCCAGGAGCAACCATGCTGATCAGGTATAACCTTATTGGTACAAAAACTAGGTGATCTCATAAAGTATTGTAACGTTTTAGCATGACACTAGCGGTCACCACCCACTTACATTTAAAAGACCATCAGAGTCTTTCATCCGGGCAGACCTTATTTCAGTTTTTAACCGACTTCGACTAAAAAAGGAGGTTTTTTTTTTGTGTGTTTGTTACGCGATTTCTCCGCAAATTGTGGACCGATTTTCAAAATTCTTTTTTTGTTCGAAAGGAGATACTTCTGAAGTGGTCCCATAGAAATTTCATCAAAAACGGTTCAGTAGTTTGGTTTTTAAACCTAAATTACTGGTAAAAATTACAACTTAAAAGTGAAAAATAAAAACCTTTTTTGCAAAAAAAAACAACCGACTTCCAAAAACGACACTACAAAGTGAAAAATAACTTTAATTTCGGAAGTCGGTGGCAAACAACGAAAATGCGAACCCGACGACACCGACTTCCGAAATTAAAGTTATTTTTCACTTTGTAGTGTCGTTTTTGGAAGTCGGTTGTTTTTTTTTTGCAAAAAAGTTTTTTAAATTATTTTCTTAGCGGGTCGGTGGCAAAAATAGCACGAAAAAATAAAAACTTTTTTGCAAAAAAAAAACAACCGACTTCCAAAAACGACACTACAAAGTGAAAAATAACTTTAATTTCGGAAGTCGGTGTCGTCGGGTTCGCATTTTCGTTGTTTGCCACCGACTTCCGAAATTAAAGTTATTTTTCACTTTGTAGTGTCGTTTTTGGAAGTCGGTTGTTTTTTTTTTGCAAAAAAGTTTTTATTTTTCACTTTTAAGTTGTAATTTTTACCAGTAATTTAGGTTTAAAAACCAAACTACTGAACCGTTTTTGATGAAATTTCTATGGGACCACTTCAGAAGTATCTCCTTTCGAACAAAAAAAGAATTTTGAAAATCGATCCACAATTGGCGGAGAAATCGCGTAACAAACACATAAAAAAAAAAAAAAACATACCGTCGAATTGAGAACCTCCTCCTTTTTTAGAAGTCGGTTAAATATAAATATCGTTTTTTAAATTTATTTTGGCCAAAATTCAGCAACGCGGATAGCATTCGCTGACGCAGCCACTAGGTCTTGACGTGTGCAAGTGCCAGGGCATGCGATTCGAGATGGGAGGCGAGTCATTTTCTGTGGAGACACCGATTAATACTGACGACTTCAAAGGCTTCTTTTCGGATTTTCAGTTATTTCAATTACATCTTTTAAAGTGATAAATAACTGATAAGTATTTATTTCTATCATAAATCTGTCTTTAGGTGGCACATCACCAAGCCGCGATGCAGAACGCCACACAGACGACGTCGCAGCCGCAGATCGTGATACAGCCGTGCGCGCAGGTGGTACAGGTTATACATCATTTTGAAAGAAAGAAAGAAAGAAAGAAAGAAAGAAAAATGCATTTATTGGCATTACACAAAATGACACCTTAAAATTACAAAAACATAAACAAAGATTATAATGCCAAAAGGGCCTCAGCTCAGCATAATGTCAGATGACAACACAAGTGTACCACCTGACGCTGATTTTCAGCTGCAACCCACGAGTGCCATACGCTGGAATACCAAACACAGGGAAGTGTGTGTTCGTAATAAAAAATTAAGAGAATTCATATAAATGCTAAAAATTATAGAAAAGCTCATGCAAAATCAAATAAAATATCGTGACATACATGTATGTGTGTGTGTGTTGTATTGTAATGAATGAAAAACTAAAATAAATAAATACCCAACATGTTCATACTACCTACACAAAAAAGAAAAAAAAAAAAAAAAAAAATTAAATAAATAAATCTAGAAACAGAAAGTACCCACCCACCTATAAGACAAAATCGTGTGACTGCATTGTTCTTCTTAACTACGATTTTACGGAATTTACGGATGAACGGAGGAACGAACTTACAGATTTTCATGCGATTTTCGTTCTCAATTAGAGTAAGGACAATTATAAATGACTAGTAAAAATTAAAACTGATTGAAATTAAAATTGAAATAAATAATAATTATAAAATCGATAAAATTGGTAAAATTGTTTTTTTTTTTTTTTTTTTAAATTGATAAAATTGATGAAATACATTATTTTATATGGCAGATACATCTGCTCGGACATTTTCAAAATCTTTTTGATGGCTTAAAAGAAATTCTTTTAATTTCGATTTGAAAGTCGAGCAACTTTTACTATACTTTATGGGAGGAGGGATATTGTTCCAGCATTTACTAGCTGCGTAGCGAAAACTGCCTCTAAAAGCCGCCGACTTGTGCTGTGGGATGGAAAGCTGTTGAGAACATTTTCTTCCTTCACCAATTCTGTGTCTACTTGTCCACGATAGTTTGTCATACAAGTAAGAAGGGGAATGAGACTTAATAACACCAAATAGTAAGCTCGCCAGGTGGAGTTTACGTCTAGCTTTCATTTTTAAAATGTTGCGCTCATTGAGGAAAGGCGTGATATGTCCCCTAAAGGGAACTTTAAAACAGAAGCGTGCACATGCGTTTTGAAGTCTTTGGATCATTCTTTCAGTTTTTGACAGTAGTCGTTGGCCATAGACCGTGTCCGCATAATTTAACTTAGATAAAACCAAAGACTCCACAAGCAAGACTCGCAATTCTTCGCTAAGATAGGGACGGGCCTTGTATAATATCTTAAGTCTATAAAAGCAATTACGGATTGACTCAGACACGTGTTTGTGGAAACGAAGTTCCGTGTCCATGATAACACCTAGATTACGTGCTTCGTAGACTCGTTCGATAGGCTCTCCCATAACGGTCACACAGCTGGCACAGGGTTTAATTTTACCTAACTGGTTTTCGGTTCCAAAAAGCATATACTTGGTTTTTGTAGGGTTCAGGGCAAGCGTGTTGGCATTGGACCATTGCACTATGTTTTCAAGATCTGTATTAAGATCATTTAATGCTTGTTCATAGTCTTCCGGTTTAAATGAAATATATACTTGTGTATCATCGGCATAAATATGGTAGTTGCATTTATTTATAGTTTTAATTATATCGGCACAGTACAGAATAAACAATACTGGCCCAAGTATCGAGCCCTGTGGAACCCCCCTTCCTACTGACCGATGTCCAGAGACAGCTGTTGAGCCGTCCGCCCGATGTATTTCAACGTATTGCCTACGATCACCAAGATAGCTATCAAACCATTTGATAGCGTCTTCGTCAAATCCATAAAAAGCCATCTTTGACAATAATAGAGGAACGTTAATACAGTCAAACGCGCGTGAAAAATCAAGTAGCACCAAAAAAGTGCACAACCCTTTATCTTGAGCCGACAAGATATTGTCTGTCACATCCAACAAAGCCGTGGCTGTACTGCGGCCCTTCCTAAAACCCGATTGAACATCTGGGAGGATTTTATTGGTCTCTAAAAATTCAACCAATTGCGCACAAACTACTTTTTCTAAGACTTTAGAAAGTACTGGCAGTATACTAATGGGTCTAAGATCCTTTATATCCAACGCATTAAGAGTCTTCGGCAATGGGTGCACTTTGGCAATTTTCCATAACTCAGGGAAAGATGAGGATGTAACAGATGTATTTACTAAAGCAGTCACGGCGTCCAAAGTCACAGGCAGTGTCAGTAATATCATATTTATTGTAAGGCCATCGTAACCCTCAGCATTCGATTTAATACTATTTAGTATGTTCGCGATTTTCTCGCGTGTTGTAGGGCTCAAACTAAACGTGGAACTACTATTTCGCGCGGATTCAAAATATGCAAGTAATGAATTACTGACCGTATCCGCACCAGGCACATTTAGGAAATGGTCACAAATTTTGTCGGGATCGTTAAAATGCAGAGGCAATTCCTTATGTTTAGTAGGGAGTAGGGTAGACTTCAGGTTTTTCCATAGCGCTCTAGAGTCATTTATTTGACTGTTGATTTTATGTTTATAGTACGCTGACTTTTCGTAAAATAGAGACCTAGAAACAAGCGATTTCAATTCTTTATAATATAATTTTTTTGAATCCGATTTTTTATTTTTTAAAAGCTCTGCATGTGCCTTATTCCTCAAATGCATCATGAATTTAACATTGCCAGTAATCCAAGGGTAACAAAACTCCTTCACAACACTAGTTTTTTGAGGTGCATGGGTATCGAACAGCGCAAGTAAGTTCGAGTTAAATTCATTTACCATAGTATTAACATCTTGCAGCTCGGTTAACGCTTTCCAGTTAAGTAACTCGAGATCCTGATCAAAACAATCCCTAATAATGTCCTTTAGTGGTCGATAAGTTATGGTACGTGACGGAATTTTCAGGCGTTTAAAACTAAATTCGCCGGAAATCAACGCGTGCGCACCTAGTTCCGGTATTAAATCAACTGATAAAGAGCGTAGCTTGACATTTGTACAGATGATGTCTATCAGAGAGTTACCATGCACAGTAAAGTGCGTGGGTGACTGCACCAGTTGTTTCAGACCTAGGCAGTTCAAAAATGAGACCAACTTATCCGTTTTTGAGTCCGTGCTGCTAAGCATGTTTATGTTAAAATCACCCATTAGTATCGTGTACTCACATTGCGTTAGGGAGTTTAAAGAACCAGATACAGCGTCTAGGAAAAGATCAACATCTTGCCAGGGCGGCCGGTAGGCGGTACCTATTGCTAGCTTAACTCCGCGAACACTAATTGTTACCCACATCTGCTCGACCGTGGTGTGCGATGGACTAGCAGAATACGAGTGGCTTCGAACATTAATACCGTGCTTGATATAAAAACCAACACCGCCACCACGTCCTCTCTTAACAGACAATGGGCGCGGTATATGCCGTAGTCTGTATCCAGGTACAGAGGGTGCGCGTCCTTCTTCGCCCGTTCGCAGCCACGTCTCATTAATGGCCATAATATCGACATCCAAACCCAGTAATGCTGTTATAAACTCGTCATGTTTCGTGCCCAAAGAACCCGCGTTCCAAAAACCAACCTTAAGGTAAGCAGTAGACATCATTGGATAGATATTTTACTAACTATAAATAAAAATATCAGAGAATATACTAAATAAAAGAACTCACAGATTGATAAAAGATGCATGTAAACAAGATTTTCATGGTAAATAAATGAAGTGTAGTGTAAGGGAATTTGTACAAGCGGAACTGAAAAAATATATAAATATGGTCTGGCACCGTAGGCAGCGTAGATTAAAGGTAAAACATGGCAACTTAAATAGTTAAAAATGCTAACAGCATGACAGTGACGGGTATATGCATAATTTATTGTACAATTTATCTCAAATATAACGGAAAACAAACAGCATGTATCCATGGACATGGAACAATGAAACAAAAATAAGCTAGATAGTAAACAAAACAATGGACTAATCTGAATATTCTCACGTGGCACCGTGCAATGCGACCCTAAAACATAAAAAACGTTGACAGCAATTGCTACTTTATACAAGAACAAACCTACTGAGTGATGAAAAACCGTGTGATGTCCTTTTCCGTTCGGATGTGCACAACCGACTTTCCCTCCTCTTTACGCGCAAGTATGCGGCCGTCTTTAGTCCAGGCGTACTTCCATTCCAAGCGACTAGCAGCTTGGCGAGTCTGGTAGAATAATTGCCTATTAGTTTTAGTCAGGCGCTCGTTGAGGTAGATGCGGTGTGGCGCACCCGGCACTTCGATGTCAGCAGTAGTGAGGTTGCGGCGGACGCGTGCGGCACTAAGCAAATTTTCACGCGTCGCGTGTCTTGCTAGTCGGACAATAACGATTCGAGGGCGGGGCGCTTCACCTTCGGTGTGGTCACGCCGAATATTCCCAACACGTTTAGCAAAAATGATGTCCTGTTCTTCGAGCTTAATCGCCAGTTTGAGTGCAAGGGTGTTAATCAACTGTGTCGGGTTTTCCCCACTAAACTCCGTAACGCCAGAGAGTTGAACATCGTTTAACAGTGACTCTTGTTCACGCTCATTCAGCTGCTGCTGGAGTTCCTCAATTGTTTCCTCCAGTTGAATTAAACGTGGGGAATTCGTTGGCTCGGTATTCTCTTCGAGTACTTTAACACGACATTCCAGGGTGTCCATGCGATTATAGCACTTATTCACCTTATCATCAAGACCTGAGAACTCATCTCGAAACTGACGTATTTCATCTCGCAAGGCGTTAACTTCACTACGGAGACCACGGATTTCCATCGCCAGACTGATCTCTTGAGTATCCGGAGTGTTATTTTTTATTAATTCTGTGATGATTTCAGCTTTATCAGGGGGGCTAACCGGTGCCAGATTGGTGGATAAGCCTGACTCCTCTGTTCCTTTCACAGGGGTTTGGGAGTTGTCTACCCGAGGCACCTTTGCCCTACATTCAGGGCACATCCAGTCTGCTGAGAATGTTGCCGTGGGAGCAAGGTTGACGCAGACTCGATGATAAAATCCCGGACATTTCGAGCATTTTGTGCCGTCATTCACTGCCAAAAATCTTCCGCAAGCTCCGCACTTTGGCATATTCGATTTTTTTTATCAAAAACCGTATCTAACAAAATGTAAGGATTACAAAAAGAGTACGATATTTAGCGCGGATTTGAACCCACACTCTATGAACTGCAGAGGTTTGACCTTAACTGCTCTCGCTGTGTGGACACTGAATACGGATGCCAAATTATTTGACCCTATATCAGACGGATGGCAATTCCAAAATTAGTGAGGGTGTGATAATATTGTTTTTAGTTTAAATACACAATCACCTGCACTGAACTGACACTTTTAGTGATTATGATCATTTGTTTTTATAACGATTTGATGATCTACAATGTTTGTTTTCGTAGTATTATTTAAAACAATTAAAGTTATAGTCACAATCACCGCATATATGAGTTTCTAAAGTCCAAACTTCACTAATAACTACTACAAAATAATTTTTATTACGGAGCAAAAAGAAATACGTATTCTCAGATTCGAGCGATTTGTGATGTTTCATTTATCCCTATAATGGCTGACTAACGGCCGAAGCCTGTCTATCACCGGTTTTGCCATACTGGAGGTAGAAAAACCTATCTATCTCTTTTTTTAACGTCCCGATAATGTATAAGAGATTAAGGAATCTTACAGGCCCGGATTTATCGATGGGATCCTCGTTTGCGTGTGCATCTCACACTTGTGCACTATAATTTCAAAGTCAGACTCAAAGCATTTATTTCAAATAAACTAATTATAGGCACTTTTGAATTGTCCAGGGGTCGGTCAGTCAGAAAGATGAAGCTAGTTGCCCATTCCAAAGCGTAGTAGGTACCTATGGAGAAGAACGGGCATGAAACTCCACGGACACTCATAATATTGATTACATCATTGATGTTAAAATTATCTATGTACAGTATCTTCTGCATACCTGGCTAATCTCCGTTGAGATTGCCACCATGACCGAAATCGGTCCGGAGGATATTATTAATAGTAAATTGAATCGATGTTAATGTTTTAAACTCGGGCATTATAGCAAGCGGCAGCAGCATCAACATCGACGTCGTCCAACAACGTGGTGTCCCAGCAGCCCGTCACGCTGATGCAGCAAGTGGTCACGCCGTCCGGAGAGCTACAGCAACTACCGGTCGGTTTCATGAATATTTACTTTAATTTTTAATCGACAAAAAACAAACGGAAACAATTTTGATCTTTGTTTATTGATTGTTTGGCGCCGACTCAAAATTACTTAGGTATACTTACATTAGTTTAAGAACTTAGTTATTAAGGTTAAATAAAAAAGCTTTTTTATTTTTTGCTTTTCAGTTTTTTTGGCGGTTTTATTTTTTAATTTTGTTAATTTTTTTTTTTGTGATTATGGATGTCACGTGATCGACTTTGAGCGTTAATATCTTGGAAACTAACTCTTCGGGGTTTGGTCCAATTATATTTTCCGTTTGCATTGATGTCAGCTATTGGTTTATGTAGGTATCACGGCCGCCATTTTGAAAAAAAAAAAAAAACAAAATGGCGCGACAGTAGTATGCCATGCTCCATATAAAAATCTTCAATCTCCTTTTTTCACATATGCGTTTTTTATTGATTTCAGATCCAGCTAACCCAAGCGCAACTGAACATGATCCGGCTGCAAGTGCAGAACAACCCGAATCAGCCGATCATAATACAGGCGCAGTCGCAGCAGTCACCGCAGATCATACAGGTAACTATTGTTCTCAAATACAGTAAGTATTTGGTATTATAGAGGTATGAGGAGGGTGTAAAGTTCACTCATCCTCCATAGAAAAGGTAGGATCCTCCGACCAGACGGGTGTTGTGTCTCGACGATTGATGTCGGGAAGTTGTATTTATGCCAGTTGCGCGGTAAACTTTGCTTGCGAGATGCAGGATTTGCGTGACGTCAGTATGACGCGTTGTTCGCATGTGGCGTTGTAGATACCGCTACAGTTTGATCCTAGTTCCTTGTGACCATTATGAATCAGCATAGTTTAAAGCGGCGCATGCAGTCAGACCCCTTTTTCTTAGCGTGTCAATGGCAAAAATAACAAAAAAATGTTTGTTTAGCCCAAAACTCAGCAACGCGAATACAGTTCGCTGACGCAGCCATTAGGTCCTCATGTGTGCAGGTGACAGGGCATGCGGTGCAAAATGGGAGGTGAGATATTTTCTATGGAGAGACACCGCATACACACCGGAGATCTGGGGGCCTAAAAAGGCCACTTTGGTAGAATCATAATAGGATAACAATATGAATCATATTAAAAATCGTAAATTGGCCACAAACTGACAATCCATAATATGATCTGTGTGCAATTCATACATGTCTACTACATTTAAACTGTAGAAATAAAAAATCAATTTGATTAATAAAAACTGTAATGAAAAATTTACCGATAAAATAACGGTTTTAATTTTTTTCAGTAATGAATGACATTCCTACTGTTAGTGTTACACGATTACTCTACTTCAACACTGTTGAAGTGTTGACGATCGGGAACAAAAAGTTTCACTCGTTCACAGTGTGGACGAACGGGACTTTTGTTTTGCTTTTTTTTTTCAAATTTTTTTATATAAATTATCTCTTATTCCCCAGGTCCAATCGCAAGCACAGCATCAACCACAGCAGCAGGTCTTCCTGGCACAAGTAGCGACGTCTCAGGAAGACTCCTAGTACCAAGACACCGGCACTCAGTGCTCAGTGCTCAGCGACTCCGACTCTGACTGTGGATCATAGACATCTCTCCGCAATGGATAGTGAAGTGATATAGTTCAGTGTTAAAGTGCAGACTAGATATTTATAGTCTTATTACAAAGCAAGGTTGGTCTAAAAAATCCAGCACCCTAATTGCACAACAAACTATTAATCTGAATAATTTTGAAGGATATTGCTAATCCATTGCTTCATATGTTCGAAAAATGTGTCTGTTCAACAACGTAAATAACGCAATGAATGTTGTTGAACTGTCAAAATGAAAGCCATTGCTACTGATAGTGTGTTACGCAATTACCCCGCAGGTTTATGCCATCGAGCGTTTGTGATTACGAACTTTATTCCGATAACGTTATAAAATCTTCTGTACGGGGTCAAATTAAATTAGCTAGCGAAACTCCGCTATTCGTTGTTAAGGTCATCACTTGAGAACGACTGAATTGATTTGGTCAATTTTTTTTTTCAAATGTTCGTTATAGTCCAAATAAGGTTTTTGGGAAAGAAAAATGAAAAATGGCAAAAGTTGTCCTGAAAATTGGAAAGTTCGGATGTAACTGAGAATTGTGTTTTCTATGGGGTTTTTATAATGAATTATTTAAATTTAGACAGTCTGTCGGGTCAGCTAATTCTAAATACAAAATTAAACTGATTTTAAACCATGTCCATTAGCTTAACCGTTTTTTGACAGCTGTCTTAGAACGTACATATTCCAGATTACGTAAAAGTTAACTTAAAAATGCGTAATAATATAATTATATAAACTGCCTAACCTTATTGAATTATCTTATTTATGGCTTCTTACGGACATTATAATACCGTACGTGTATCAATCAATGTATTGTGTGTTGCTGCAATCACTAGTTCCATCTGTAAAAAAACGGTTTACCTAATGGACAAGATAGATAAGTTGTCTATCTTGTATTAAGAACTTATAACTGGTACGAAATACAAAAACGGGCCGATTTTTTTCAAATAAACTTAAATATCCAGTCTGTGGTTATAGTGCGGTAGTGCGGTAGTGTGGTTAATGTTGATGACATACAATACCATAATGTTTCAATATAAGCAGTAGTTTATAATTGTTTACAGTTTACTCCACAGTCGACTATCGAATGTTATCTATGGGACGTGACAAATAAGCCCAGGTACGCACGGGCGCGGCGCACTGGACTTTCAATGTACTGCTTACCGCCGAGAGTTGATAAATCCAATAGTGTGTTTATTTGACGCGCTAAGATGCGCTCTGTTGGATTCCCAATGCTCGGCTCAACACCGAAAGTTGAAAATTCAGAGCGCGATATTCGTCGATGTCGACTAAGGGCTTCGTTCGAGTCTGAAAGAAATCGGGATGCCTCTAAAGAAGTATGGCAGTGAAACTACAAACAAGAATATACAGGATAAATTTTTATTCAGTGCGTAAATTTTCACAGGGTGTTCTACCCATGAATATGAACAACTTTCACTATGGGACCATCTCTGAAATCACAAAAAAAAAATCAGCTGTTTCTTATAAAAGCTACTATACCTACTCGACCAAAATGTATGAATCTGCTGATTTTTTTTTCGTGATTTCAGAGATGGTCCCATAGTGAATGTTGTTCATATTCATGGGTAGAACACCCTGTAAAAATTTACGCACTGAATAAAAAAATATCCTGTATAATACGGTCGATGACGCCTGTCTGAACGAGGCTCTCTGAACCATAGAGGCACAGGAACAGGGTGTAGAGTTCAGTCATCCTTCATAGAAAAGGGAGGATCTTCCAACCAGACGGGAGTCGTGTCTGGTGGCCAACTGCCCAATCATTCATGTCGGGCTGTTGTATATATGCTAGTCGCACGGTAAACTCTGCTTGCGCAATGCAGGATTTTGCGTGACGTCAGCACGATGCGTAGTTCGCATGTGACGGTGTAGATGCCGCAACAGAACTGCCGCGCATGTTCTCTCACTCGCCTCATGTCACCATTTGGTTCCTGAAAAATGTTATTGCGCAGCCTTCTGCGCTAAGTTCGGACCGGACGTATTGTATACCAAAGTATTTCGCGAAGTTTCTTAGTGTTTAATATAGTTTAAGCAGCAATAGAAGACATCACTGCCCTGTACAACGATTATATTTAAACACCACATTTGCCTTTTTTGTATTTATAATGTAGTGTGGGTAGGGTTACTTTTGTAAACAATTTCACAGTCTACAGTCCTTTCACAGTTACTTTACCTCTGACAGCAGCATACCAACATCAACCTTATTGTAACGATAATAAAGATCATTGTGATATTGACAGACTTGTCAGTGGGAGCGACCCAACATCAACCTTATTGTAATGTGAATAAATATCATTGTGATTTTGACAGACTTGTCAGTGGGAGCAACCCAACAGCAACCTTATTGTAACGAGCATAAAGATCATTGCGATTTTGACAATAATGCAAAATCAGAGAAGAAAGGACTGTGGCCCAACTTTGCAACCAGTGACCGCATCTGGTTGGCACAAACGAAATTGTTCATTCATGTCATAGTATACAGACATACTCAATTTCACGTCGATGGTAACAACTTGATATTGATAACGCCTCTATTCCGTAGTAGTAAGGATGATTTTCGTAGTACAAGTTAGTTACTGACGTGGACTTGACTCTGCGATGTTGCACACTTGTAAATAGTAATAGCGCATACTATGCGACTGCGAGAGCTCGGCGACAAGCTGCGGCCGACAATTGCCTTATATTTTGTTCAAAGCCCAGTACACTTGGAATCGAATTGCAGAGTCGCAACGACCGGCTAGGGGAGTCGTCCGCTCTCGCTACTTGTCGCAGCGTCTAGGCGCACGGTGGACGCGCACACTCGATTACAGTCGCATGCGACAGGCCAGCGTCTTGTCGTCGAGCTGTTGCAGTCGCTTGACGCATAGTGTGCGAGGTGATTTATAGTCGCGAGCCTTTTAATTTATAAGTGAAGAGATCTTATGTCCGCGACTGAGCTAATCTAATGGTCAATTTTGCGATAGTATAGGTAAATGTACAAATACCATACACATTACAAAATACGCCGAATACAATAAATACACCAGCTTAATACTAGTTTCTGATATTTAAAATAATAAAAAAATAGATAGCATTAATGTATCAAATGTAAATATTTCCCTAGCATAACAATTTTGTACTAATGAATATCTAATCAGAAATGAAGAGATTCGCAGGAGAGCCAAGGAAACCGACATAGCCCGAAGAATTGCCAAACTTAAGTGGCAGTGGGCAGGGCACATTGCTCGCAGAACAGATGGCCGATGGGGCTGAAAGGTTCTGGAGTGGCGACTGCATACCGGAAGACGTAGCGTTGGAAGGCCTCCCACAAGGTGGACCGACGACCTTGTCAAACCCGCAGGAACGCGTTGGATGCGAGAAGCACGGAACCGGTCGAAGTGGAGGTGCTTGTGGGATGCCTATGTCCAGTAGTGGACGTGTTTCGGCTGAAATGATGATGAATATCTAATAATGTCTAAAAAGGTGTAAGAATGCGTGACTTGGGGCACTGGGCCACAATCCGCCCATTTATATAATTCGATTGGTTAGCTAGTTACTATCTACAATAATGAAATCACTGCCTCCCAAAAATATTGGAAAAATAATTGAATAATGCAAAAAGTTGTCATCAATGTTTAAATTAATAAGTGATAAGAAGTTGGTTGTTATTTAGGTGTATAAATATATACATAAGTTATTAAATAAAACTCGTAAAATATTAATATTTAGTTTTATTATTTACTTTAAAAACATTAACTGGAAAACTGCATGCCTTATTTGATATGAATTGCTTAAAAATAAACAAAAAAGAATTCAACAGTCACCACTGCATTAACAGAATTAAACATTTGATAAAATCAAAAAAATTGAATTATAATAAAAGAAGTAAAGAGAGAGAGTGTGTATTTTTGTGGTGTACAATAAAGTATATATAAATAAATAAATAATAAATAAAGAATAAAGATATGCGTTGACAGTCATCCATCTAGCTTTTTCCCAACTATGTTAGGGTTGGCTTCCAGTCTAACCGGATACAGCTGAATACCTGTATTTTACATGGAGCGACTGCCTATCTGACCTCCACAAACAAGTTACTGGGCAATACTATACCCCTTGGTAAGACTGGTTGTCAGACTTTCGGGCTTCCGACGACCCGTAACGACTGCCAAATATCTACAAATGACAACCGGGATCAACGGCTTAACGCATTAACTGCTGAATTATTAGCGAACTTTTGTGTGCGGTTGGCCGCATTAGTTGACGCTTCTGTGCGTTTGAAAATTTTCGAGTTTGCACAATGGACGCACCCGTGCGTCCATTGTGCATTGCGCCGCACTCGAAGAAAGTTAAGTAAATTGTATGGACGCGCATGCGCGCCGCTAGCACATGGTCAAAGCTTGAAAAACGCGCAGGCGCGTTGGCCGCAATTAACGTGCGGGTCTTGGTATGATGATGAGATGGTCACCCATCCACGGACAAACCGCGGCGAGCGTAGCTTAGCCTGATCGATTGAAAGATATGCGTTGACACTGTACAGTAATGGTACTATTCAATTACACGTTCAATCAACCAAATTCATCACATTTAGTTGAAAAATGCAGAAATAAAATCGCCACCTTCGCAGAATAAACGCATAAATGCTATTGCGGCGGTTTTAATGTTCACCCATATTCGTAATGTATAGGTGAAAATACATCACATCATTTTTTTCCAGATTTTTAAATCAAGTATTTACGAAGTTACGAAATCTTATTGCTTTATTCTCTATTTTAAACCAAATAACAAAAATCTGGAAAAAAATTGTGTAAAGTATATTACCGTACCTACTTATCAGGTGCAACTGACACCTCACTTTAACGGCGTTGTCCATTGCGCGTTTGTTCTGGTCCAGATTTTAAAACTATAATTCCACAACGTGTAATCGCAGAAAACTTCAAGAACTTAATAGTACGATAAAATATACCGTCAATCAATCAGTCAACTCAGCCTATCGCAGTCCACTGTTGGACATAGGCTTCTCCCAGCCTGCGCCACATCACCCTGTTCTCCGCCCTCCGCATCCAGTCTGTCGCAGCCACCTTCTTTAGGTCGTCCGTCCATTTAGCTGTCCCACATTACGCTTGCCGATACGACTTACGCGGTCTCCAACGCAGGACTTGCCTGTTCCACCGGCCATCGGTCCTTCGACAAACATGGCCAGCCCACTGCCACTTCAGTTTGCTTACTCTGCAAGCTATGTTGGTAACTCCGGTTCCTTTCCGGATAATTTCATTCCTGATTTTATCCTCCAAAGAAATTCCGAGCATAGCTCGCTCCATAGCGCGCTGAGTGACCTTGAATTTGTGGACAGTGTCCATGTTTCGGTGCCATATATTATGACGGGAAGGACGCACTGGTTGAAGAACTTACGTCTTGAAACACTACGGGATAGGCGACGAAAAGACGACGGAGTTTTTAAAATGCTGCCAAACCCAACTGAATCCTTCTGTCGGCTTCTTTCTCAAAGTTAAGTACCGAGCTGGATTATTTGCCCTAGGTAGACATAATCCTTCACAATTTCGAGAAGCGACCCTTCGATGTGGATTGGACTCGGCAAGACGTGCGAATTGTGCATGACTTTTGTCATTGATACCCTGTCCAGTCCAGTCCAGCGTCTTGAAGACGTCCTCCAAGTCATTTGTAAACAATTTAGGGGATATTATATCCCCCTGTCTCACCCGCCTGAGCAGTTGGATGGGGCTGGCTTCGTTGCAGAGAGGCCAGAACTGCCCATGTTTCGATGGAGTCAAAGCCTTTCTCGTAGTCCACAAATGCCATACACAGCGGCTGATTGTACTCCTCGGTCTTCTGTACAATTTGCCTAACAGTATGGATGTGGTCTATGGTGCTGAAGCCTTTTGCGAAAACCGGCTTGTTCTGGCGGCTGGAACTCGTCAAGTCTCCTGGCGAGACAGTTCGTGACGACTCTCGAGATCAGCTTGTATACGTAGCTCTGAAGTGAGATGGGTCTACAGTTCTTCAGCAAAGATTTGTCACCTTTTTTGAAGAACAGAACCACCGCACCTCCGCCCCACACATCGGGCGTTGTACCCTCTTGGATGACGGAGTTAAAGAGACTCGCTAGCTCTCGCAAGACAGGTGCCCCACCCGCTTTAAGGAGCTCTGTCGTTATTCCGTCATCCCTTGTTGTTCTTTAGCTGCTCTAGGGCCGCCCTAATCTTGCACTGGTCGATAACCGGGATGTCCTCCGTGTAGCGGCGAGTTAATTCGGCTCGATGGTCATCTGCACTATGTCACCGCTGGTTTCACCGCCCGCGTTGAATATAGGTGCCCGTAAAAATCCTCGACTTCCTCGAATATCTCGGATTTCGAAGTCACGATTCTGCCATCCGCAGTTCTTAGTTTCGTCATATGGGACTTCCCTAATTGCTGGGCAAATACTTTCGCAACCTTAATATCGCGGGTGTTGAAACACCGAAGGTCGCGTCGCGTCAGCTTCCTAATTTTTAATTTAAGGCCTTCTTATTTGAGCCTTCACGGCTGCATAGATACTCGCGTCTCCGAGGAAAGTTTGGACACCTTACTTTTTTGCTGCGACGGGAAAACAGTACCTACATATGTCGAAGTAGGCGCATACACCTGTATCATTTTCAGGTAGTACCCGTCGGTAAGTTTCAGTACAAGGTACGCTATCCGTGTCGACACACTACTGATTTCCACAACGCTGCTAGTGAGTTCCTTGTTGACTAAAAAACGGACACCGCCTTTTGGAGAGGTAAGTAGAATAGGTGGCCTGACTCCAGGGTCATCGTGTCCTCCCCCTGTCTTCGGACCTCAGATAACCCCAGTATATGCCAGTTAATGTGATGGTCCAGCCTCATCGAACGTCCATTGTATTGTATAGTCGTCGTTAGTAGCCTGCCATAACCCGGGAGTTCTTCGCACCGTCCACTCCCACCCTTACCGTGACCGCTACCTTGACCAGGAATAGCGGGACCACCGGGAACTGGGGGCCGTTATTTTAGTATTTTGGTCATGTGGGAGGTTTAATGCCCATAGTCAACACACTGGGCATGCGGGTTGGTGACCGCAGAGCCAATCCTTTCGCAACGATGACGCTGCTGCCCGTCATTTTTCTGGAGAATTTAGGTTGGCTTGTGGGATGGTTATGCCGCCATCGGTCGGTCGCCAGCACCTCGTCACCGCGTGCAGGTGAGGATGACGTTTGGGGAAACTGGTTGTTCTGTGCTCCCCCTTACACCCCGTATACCGTAACATAATTTTATAATTCCGACCTTAATGATATATTTTCCAGAACAAAAACTTAATGTCCTATTACATTATCAAAAACTTTTGGACTGCACCAGAATAAATGCGTAATCGCCCATTAACGGTATCACTTTACTGCGAAAAACGCAAAGAAAATTCAAGTTATATTACAATGCAAAACAAAAAAAAAAACAGTAGTCGACAAGAAAAAAAACTCAAAGTAACATTAACGATAAAAAGAATTAAAATATTTCTGTAAAATGTTTTTTATCAGTAACTCAAAAACGGTAAGTACCTGTTTAACACTTAATATTAATTAGACTATCTTTAAAAAAAATATCTTTTAAACGACATAAAAAACAAACTTCTATTCGGTGTAGTCATAAAGTTGGATGGATCAATTTGGGTTTTTTATTTTTCCTGTAAAATTGACTTTTTACACTTGCGCGTTTATTCTGCGGGGACGGCGAAATGTACCTTCATGCAAGGGCGGATTCAGGATTTATTTCTGAAAGGGGCACAGGGGCCACTGAGTTAAGAAGTGTCTCCCACATCTAGTATTACACTATGCTGTTTTTGGGATTCATTAATTTTCAATGACAATTAAGAATAACTACAAAAAATAAACGCGTGCGGTTGGGGGACCCGCCAGGGACGAAGTTCCTTACGCGGTATTCGCATATAAAATCGCACATTCGTATATAATAGAGACACAGAAATAGAGAGTGAAAGTGTGAATTTAATACTTATGTGTTTTTAATACAATGGCGCCGATTCCCTTGTTCACAAACTGAAAAATATTTACCAACAAAATATTGACGTGTAAAAGTGTCTTAAAAGATCTACTTACAGAAATAAACATTTCATTTCAATTAAGAAATCTCGATGTTTTGTCAAGACGTAAAAACCGTGCGAAGATGGGGTGGACTCTAGTTATTAACAAAATAAAAGAACACATGATAATTTGTCTATATTTATTTATATATCGGAACAATTCACTACTTTGTATGATATGAAACCAAACAGTTATTTTGGCATTAAATATCGAAAAAATGTCTATTTACTAAAATTGCACATCTAATAATGACTACTACTAAATGTAATGCTACTAACTACTATTATTTAATAACTATTAATAACAGACCTATAAAGAACAATGTAGAAGGTAACAATTTATATCAAGATCACTCGAAAAAGAATATCACTGGGTTACCGGAGATAAAAATTATAAATATGAAGTATAAAAGTAACAAAATAAATGATAATATCTATTAGGTACTATTAATATTATATCGTGTTTAGATTTTAAATAATTTATTAAGACATTATGAAAGCCGTGTACCCAACACACGGCGCTACATCAAGCTATTCATCTCCAGTTTTAGCTGACCTCGCATTGTATAGGTTTTTCGTACATTCAGTAGTCAGCTAATACTAGTTATGTATTGCTTGATGTGTAGCCGTGCGTACATATATATTTTGTCTATTATTTCAAAATATTTTTTAAATTTTTTGTGTACTATCACGGCAGGCCAAGACGAAGATGGCGGGACGAGCTTGACTCCTATCCTACCGTAAGAACTGCAATGGGGCTGCAGTCTCGACATTCAAAGCGATCGCTTTACGACCGAATTCGGTCGCAAAGTCCTGTCACTCCATACAATTCGGTCGTAATTCGATCGCTATGAATGTCGAGACTGCAGCTCCTGGCTAAAAGTCGCAAAAGACAGACTTGTGTGGAAAAGGGAGAAGAAGCACTGGGACAGTACGGGCTAGTTAGGTTACATATTATTTGGTATACCTTCTGTGTTTCTCTTACAGAGTCCAATTAAATTAGCTAGCGAAACTTAACAGAGATGATGGGTATCAATATTTAAATTAATATATCGATACCAATCAATTCTGTGAAGCCAAAAACTGTGAATTCGCCATCTATTTAATTCAAAGTATTGTAATATTCTTCTTTTTTTTGTTAGCCTACGTTGTGTCCCACGGCTGGGCAAAGTCCTCCCCTTTTTCCTTCCAAATCTCCCTGTCTTGTGCGATCTCTGACCCTTCGTACTTCGTCGTCTTGTTGGCCCTTCGTACGTTAGCAGATCGTCACACCACCGTATAATATGTTGTTGAATGTGGAAATTTAAATATACAACATCGATTTTCATAACATTTTATAATATTTATTTTTATATATGTAGGTGTATAAAACAATAAGTACCTATATTCGTTGTTATAGTAAACTAAAAATAAAAAGTTAATTGACTGTAGACAATATAGGTAGATAAAATATAAAACTACAGAGCTCCTGTATTCGTATTATTCGGCAAGAATACTATGTTGTACTAAGGAGTGGCTTAAGCTGCGGTTTCCTAGAAGAGCGGTGGCCGTCATATTGCATCGGCCATCATGAAAATCTGTCATTTTCACCAGTATTTGACATTAAGATGTCAAAGCCTGGGTAAATAAACTTATTTTCTTTCTTGCTTTTCTAAAAAACGCTCTGTAATTGGACAGCCGTTATTATGTGACCGTTTACCGCTTTTATGAAACCAAAGCTTAAGGGCTTATTCATGTTCCTAATGACTACAAAAAAGTATGCGAAAAAGAAGTTTTGTGTAGGTACTAATACACTTAGGTAGTTCTATTATAATGTTGCCTTTTTATTGTTTGGCATAACAAAAGAAAAGGTATACTAATGATTTATTTATTTTTATTTTAACAATCGTGTGTTGATTGTCTATACAAGGTGAAATAAAAAATAACTGACGAAACTTCATAGGCGTGATGGGTATCACAAGACTTAGTTATCATCTGCCTAGCGCTTTCCGAAATATGTTGGGGTTGGTTTACAATCTGACTGGATGCAGCTGAATACTAGTATTTTACATTAGGAGACTGTTTATCTGACCTCCACAACCCATTTACTGGGTATCACGATATCCATGGTAAGACTGGTTTAATTTCGTCAGTTATTTTGATTTAATCTTGTATATTCTAGAAAAATAAATATATGTATTGTCACATTTAAAAACTTAGGAGCGCTTGTACTTTCATACAAAAAGGTAGGGAGAAATTTTAATTACTTTTAAATTTTATTTAACAATATTATGTATATATTATTATAAATTGTGGTGTCATGGACATGATCTAACACTTAGACTAATGGAGATTGTGTTAAAATATCTAATAATACAGGTGTTTGGACGAAATATACAATCCGTTATAACAATCTTTAATATACCTAAAAATAATATATTAATATTTCCGATTTTATCTTTTAGATAAAAAATTACTATACCTATATATTTTTCTGAATACAAAAATGAAAATTTTGACTCAAAACACTTTGAAATATATTTTTATAACAATGTATAAAGTCTAACAACACCTGTATTTTATAAAACACTAGTAATATTTTTTATATTAAATCTATCAACAAACTATACATGTAATATTTTGTAACATACATAATATTTAACTTAATATATTATTCTCTATAACTTATCACAATATTTTGTGACCAACTTAAATAAATATTTTACAGTTTGGAAGACATTATGATTTTGTTGTTTTATTTCGTACGCTACACGTAGGTGCGATAATTTATTATCTAAAATGTATTATGCCGATAATATATTAACTTAATATAATTATAATAACTTATATTTTATGAATGATCGATAAGAAATCATATTTACAACTTGGATTTGGATTAGATTTAAAAATTAACTGGTAGGGACTCGTTTTATATTTTAAGATTATGCAAAATATTTTTTTTTTTATTTTATAAAAGAGTAATATTATATTGTTGGTTGGTTGATTCTAATTGAAATATAATTTCTTAAAGCTCAATCTTCTCATAACCTAATTTCAGTAACAACAAAGTCAATAAAATATAAAATGTATGCGGCTTCTAAACAATTTAGTAATTATTTAATCATAATTTTTGACATCGTATACTCTACTTTATGAGTTTTTATTTTCATTTATAGTTTCATTTGCAGTTTGGTGTTTTTTCACTATTCCTTATAAAAAAAAAAAAATCAACATCCATAAAATCGTTTTAGAGAAAATTCTGAAAATTATGTATGACGGGATTACCCGTCGTTGCCCTTAAAAATATTACTCTCGTTGCTTTAAGCTACTTTTAATTCATCATCTGCCTAGCCTTTTCCCAACTATGTTGGGGTCGGCTTCCAGCTACATACTTTTAATTATTTATCTAAATTAGCTACATCAAGAACTTCCAGACCATTAAACTCAAACATAAGTTCAACATCTCAGCAACAAAGAGCATTCACTTAAAAATTGAGCAGTTCTAAAAATCGAGACATAGTTTTTAGGGTTCCCTACCTCGAAAGGAAAAAACGGAACCCTTATAGGATCACTTTGTTGTCCGTCCGTCAGTCTGTCTGTTAAGAGCCTTTTTCTCAGGAACGCGTGGAGGTATCAAGCTGGAATTTATATCAAATACTCCGGTCTACTGACCCTTAGAGCTGTGAAAAAATCAAACTTCTAAGCCAACGCAATCAAAAGATACAGCCGTTTATGCCACAAATTTCCGAAAATTTTCGACACTCGCAAGGGAATCAAAACCTACAGGGTACTTCCTGTAAAAACAGAATTTTGAAATTTGGTACGAAGCAACGTCTTATAGCACAGATAAAGGAAAAATTGCGAAAACCTTTTAGTTACATACCTACAAATTTGTACGGAACCCTCGGTGCGCGAGTCCGACTCGCACTTGACCGGTTTTTTTTTTCACAAGTGATTCCGTCAAGTCGAATTTAAAAATAAAATTCTACTGGCCTTTAACATTCACACGTTAAAATATTATATTAGTAACTAAATAATGTTAGTGTAAAACAAAGCTTTTAGAATGCTAAGTCAAATTTGGCTTGACTCATGTTTAAATTAGTGATCACTCTGACATAAAACAATACATATACCTATCTATGTGAATGAGCAATGAATTGCACAAATGAGCAGCTCAGTTTAAGCGATACTTATTTATATAACTTCGAGACAGTAAGTCATTTATAATAACTTTAAGTTATTAAAATTTGCCATCACAGCTAAACATTAATTTTAAAAATAAGAGCTGCTCACAAGGCTGTAGAAATAAGGGTTATTCTTAAAAATTATGGCATATTTCTGGTTTCGAATAACTACTATAATTACTACTACTAATTGAGCGTCGACTTAATCTAAGTTAACATAAACTCAATAACATATATTTGGTTTAATTTCTACAAACATAACGTAACAGCACCTTTATATCACTGTGGTACATGCATTCGTTGTCGAGGTCGACACAGTAGGCAGATACAAGCAGAACAAAAGAAAAAAAGCAAGGCAATTTGTCTAAAAAAATATAAATACTCATTTTTAATGATGCAATATTTCGTTAAAATATAACTTTTCTATAAAAAAAGCACTGTATTATAATAATTTTAAAATTCAAAATTACTTATATGTGAACCACATTACTTACATCTTAGATACATTACAAATTCTTTTGTCGAGGTTTTTTAAGCACCAGAGTAGGCAGTAATTAGGTATCCTACCCTCCTTATATGTGAACCACATTACATCGAGATACGAGTGCATTTTCGAGACATTAATACTTCTTTTGTCGAGGTTTTTTAAGCACCAGAGAAGGCAGTAATTAGGTATCCTAACCTCATTTTTCTTTTGAATGGAAAATGTTTTCTGCTTATATTTGTCTTCCGTGTTTATGAGATAAAAAAATAAATATCAGATAGAACTTGTAGCTATGAGGAGGAACTTTCCTAGTGTGATTTTGGCCTTTTATAGTGTTTTTTTTACGAATGCCATCAAGTAAAGCATTGTTTTTTTTTCATATATTATAACATAACTTACTTAATCTTATATCTTTTACTAATTATAAGTACTAAAAACATAAAAATATAATTCAATATATCTTTTTCTAAATTATTTAAGATTCGCTAAAATATCTGAAAGATCAACAAATAAAGTAGATCATTAACATAATTGCAACAAATTTTATATTATGTGTGCATGCGTAAATATAAGTCTAAATAAATATATATATAAATTATTTTAGAAATATCACTCTAGATACATTTTGAGCCATTTCATGTGTTTTTGACAAGTGATGTTAGGAATTTCAAAAGTAATAATATGTATTCGAAATAATTGTATAGACAATATGGTATGAAAGAGTTTCTCTCAATTGTTATAATTTGATGTAAAGGCACCTTTATAAAAAAGCTTTTTTTATATAAAACGTGTAGATAAAATAAGTACCAAAAGCAGAGAGCAAGATGAGAAAAAAATTACACATTAAAGTTTTTATAAAATGTTTTTCTTTCTCATAGATTCAGAAATCAATCGAGCACTGAAATGAATATCTAAAAGGCAAGCGCTATACAATAGAAACTCATTCATATAATTAAAATAGACACTAATTTTCGAATACTTTTTTCTCTAATTTTATAGAATATATTAATAATAAATATAAAATTAATATATTAACTTTTATATTTGCCGTTTGAGCAGCGTTCTTCGTTGTGTATGGTGTAGGTGCGTGCGTGTTAGTTGACCATGAATATGGGCCATTCGGGGCACGCGGCTGGAGGCGGGATGGGAATCGGTGACCCTCCCCCCACTGACACCACCTCAGGTATCTGAAATTATTACGGGCCAAGATAAAATAAAGACCAAAACTAACTGTAAACAGATAATTGGTTTAATTTTTGTCTTTTTTGTTTTTACAGATTATTGTGTTGGTACCTACATATAAAATAACAAGCGTTTCCTCTGTGTTTTGGGGGGGAGGCGCAATTCCAGCTAACTTTATTTCCGAAGCCTATTCCTTGTGTCAGTTATTATGGCCCCCATTTCCTGCATCGGTCCTCGGTTTACGTTGAAACTCACCATAGTCTGGGGGTGATGCGGGGGGTGGTAGTAATGCGCTGGGGACACAGGTGGCGTGGGGTAGCCCCAGTAGACCAGCGGCGGGGGTGGTAGCGTCGGGCCCATTGCGGGATAGTAGTACGTCAGGGGACCTGTCATACATATAAAGATGGTGTTAGGGACGTGTGGGTGACGTGTGGAAGGTTCAGTGTCGGATATTGGGGCATGAGCGGCTTTTATGTATTTCTGGAACAAATAGGTTTAAAATACACTACAGTCAGGAACAACCGACGATTAATACTGTAACTTTTACATAATCATCTAAATTGTTGCAGAATGATTCGATACATTGCTTTTCTTCATTTCACGTAACAGCTAAGATTTTATACTCTTAAAATTTTATATCAGTAGGCACGGATTTTTTATGAATATTTTGCACAATACCTAATTTAAGATTTAAAAAGCTGAAGTGTTAATCGACTTTTGTTGCTAGTCGTACCTAGTAAGCCAAAGTTTTTAATTTAAAAAATATTTTTAAGAGTTGAGACGTAAAAAGTGGAGCCATCTGTAATTGTTTACAAAATACTTAAGCCACACATGTCCCGACAGTTACTTTTTAATTATATGTATTACCTATGCTGTTTGCACACTGCTATCTACACAACAACTCATATTGAATGACAACATTCTACTTTGTAAATAAAAATAATAAGTCTAAATTAGGTCAATGTTGTCGTAGCAATCCAGTGGACAAAAGCTTAGAAACATGACGTAATAATCAACACTCTACCAGCCATCTGTGAATGATATCAAATACATCACATTCATCTACAAATTGCGAAGATTCTCGTTTAAAACAAGACGGTAGAATAAATTAGAAATATTTTTGTCGCTTGTTCATAAATAAGTCATGCATTTGTTAGTCACACTGTATGATATAAGTATGCCTACTTCTTGGTACTTGAATGATGTACAAGGTTTAGGTATTTTCAATTCATTGTGCAGTATACTGACGACGTGCAGAAAGTAAATATAACTTTTAATGTTACGTGTAGTGAAACATATAAGAATTATTTCTTCACGTCGCATAAATATATACGTACCAATATTATATTTTATCCCATTAAATTTTACCCACTTATACTCCTAATATGAAAGTCCCATACATGTATATTATTGTGATACTAAGTTAATACTAAAATGCTTAGCGATTATAGAACGAATTATAAATTCGGAAGGTAAAGCTAAGCATTTTGTGCCTTGTGACGTCATACGATACGGATAGGGACGTACACAGTTTATGTATGTTAGATTTGCTGTGGATATTTGGCGAAAAATATGAAAAAATAGTGAATATATAATATATTTTTAAACAAATAGATAGTCTTTGTCTTTACACAATCAACCACTAACCCAAACCATTCGAGGACCAAAAGCCGAATATTCGGCTAACCGAGGCCGAATATCCGTAACTTTCGCCGAATACCCACAGCAGTCTTAAGTATGTAATTATTAAGAACAAGATGAACAACTCACCGGATCTCTGAACGCATTAACATTTCACCAAAGCAGTGCGCACTTACACCAATACTCTGTAATGTTACACACGTCGTTGATGCCGCCAACCACCAAGCCAGTCTGCGGACTTTACCAAACTTATGCACGCCTAGTAACCCTAGTACTTTTAGCACCACTAGTTTGCGACCTCAATTGGAAAAGGGATTTCTAAAAATTTATAGTTTTATGTTTTAAAAATATTATATTTTAGAAATATTGTAATTTTGTTTTAAAATTTTTTCTTTGTCTTTTTGTATTTTGTATCGTCATAGATTTATATTATTATACTTAGGTGTATATTTAATGAAAACGTCTTATTTAAAAAGTTTTTTCAACACGGGAAATATACCTAAATTTTCCTTAATGTTAATTTTGTTAAAAAAACAAAGGATTTCAGGAAATATTGCACAATTGAGGTCACAATATAAATGCGATAAATCAAGAGTAAGATAGAGCTTATTTCATGTGATTCCCACAACAAATGATAGATAGATACTTACGCCGCTTCATGTTAAACACACTGCCAAATCTGTGTGCCCACTATTCGACCCAGCCTCTAGTGGTACACCTTACACCCATGGACCTACCTCTAGTCAAGCACAAAACATTTTTTCTACAACACACTAAGCTTTCAAGTCCCTTGGACATTTAAATTTTTAATTCTGTCACCGGTCCATGCATTTTTAAAGCGAAACAATGTAGAATAATGTTGTTTTATACTTTGGGGCATAGCGGCTAAATATTGGATTTTTAGAAAAGGTAATTTGTCTAAAATGTATATTTTAATTGAAAAACTATTAGCTTATCTAGCTCTGTAAATATATACTATCTACAGAGCTAGATAAGCTAATAGTCTGTAAGCATTCTATGTATAGTCGAGAAAAGGAGTTTTGAAGCTGTTCTAAAATATCTACATTTGACTCAGTATTACCACAAAAGCGAAAGGTAAAATGTTATAATATAATTTGGTTAAAAATGAATGTTTCTAGAAAAAAAAAAAATCACTTTGTAATACGAAATAAAAGTATAGTTTAGTATTTGAAAAAAAATTAAATTCTATATTTTTAGTTCTTAAACCACATTTTGAAATTTTGAACCATTTTTTTAACCCGACTATGCCCCAATAATTAATATCATGAAGCCTGTGCTCACTGTGTCCGTTATTACGACCTCATTTGTGTCCCATGGGTTTTTACAGTGTCCATTTCACGTACTAGACATAAAGGAACGTTAGAAGCATTAGGAGGGGCATGATTGTGCTATGTATCTGTTATCTTGTGAAGGAAAAGTTATACTAAAGGAAATAGGAATGTGCGTATCGACGCACGTGATTATAAAGAGTGTTTTAAAACATTTAAATTAAGTTGTGCAGCCTGTTCATATTTTTGATAGTTGAATATACATCTAAACGAACCCATGTTCCTTTTTTAATTTTGATTGTCATAATTTTGACAGATAGCGTGTGCGTTGTCACTTTGAATTGAAACTAAAATGTGTGTAACGTTTCTTTGTTTTTTTTTTTTGTATAATATATAAATAATACTTACCTAATTCTTTTGCCCACTCACCCGGAAGTATGTTAGTAAAACATAAAAGGACGATACTTTACTGTAGCGGAGACAGATCAAGCGGTCGAGTGTTAGTGTAACCCTTCCTTCACGAGTACCTCTTGCTATCTACGCGACGAAGCCTTGGATAGACTTGGACTGTGAAACTGATTTTCCATTTTTATCTCATAAAAATATAAGTTTGAAAATTGTTATTTATAAGAAAGTTTTATTCTGGGTTACTCAGTGCCTAAAATGTAGACATAATAAAATAAATTAGTTAATACTTCATACCCAGATTAAAACTTGTGAAATCAAAGTAAATTGATCAAATTAATAGAAAAATCAGATCCATTCCATACCCGACCTTAGAAATAGTACATATAAGAGACAATAGCACAACCACAAACCAGAGAAACTCGCAATTATCATCTAACATGTAAATTAACCTTTTATTTCTAATCGCAATACACTATATTTATCCATATAATTATAATTAAAAAAAACCATCATGATGCTAACAAGATGAGACAAAAAACTCTGTAAAACGGAAAAAAACTTAGTTCTATTCAATAAAACTACATTTTGATTTGAATTTCCGGCTTCATAGTGAAAATTTCGTGTAAGCGCATCGAAAAAGTTTGTTTGTTTGCAAAATAATAATTATATCAACTGTAATCGAAACGCTTTGGCAGTTTAAGTTGTGACCCGTGACGTATGTCTATATTTATAACGAACAGAAAGTATCCGATATCCTCACACCACGTCCCCCAGTCACTACACAAAATATTTTAATAAAATTTAGTGCAAAATAATGTAAACATTAAATAATTTTGTTTGTTTTAAATATCGCAATTTTTTTCTCATAACTGGTAAATAAATCACGTATTTTTTATAAATATATAGTTGGACACGCCAATACTTTATGATAAAACAGGTAGATCATTCTATAAAATATGAAAATGCACTAAAAATCATCAAAATAATAAAAAAAAACGAATTTAATTTTAACTCCGTGACGAGATAAAAATAAAGCGTAGAATCTTTAAAATAGCAAGAGAAGAGGAAGCTGTGATTAAAGAGTAGCGTGTTAATGACTGGAGGAGACAGGACCCTTACCAAGACTGAATATATGAACTTTTTCTCATGATACTATGTAGAATTCATTTAAAGTTACACTACAAGTTATGGAAGCACAATGCATAAACGTAGCTTAAGAAAAATATCGTATCGTCACTTAGCGCCATATTAGTAACTTGATACAAATGCATTTAATGCTAATATATTTCAAGTGACCCATTTCAAATCATAGTACCAAGATAAAGTTACAACCGTGTACATAATTTCATGAAACAGTAACATAAAGTTTCGTAAACGAAACTTATTTGTATCCGGCAGCGATGTGCTTTGGAAAACTACGGAAGCTCATATATCGGATTATATTTTGTCAACCCGAGCCATGCAACCCTTTTCCTTAAAAATAAGCGGTTCATGCTACACCCTTTAATTTTAATTTGAAAAACGACATATATATGTTTTGGTTTTTAATACAAAAATACGTGTGCAACACTTACCGTTTGACTGATGGGTTTCATGCACATTTTCCATAACACAACCCGACGGATACACCATAATACAACAGTTTTGTATATAACCATTAATAAACACAGTATTGCATTGTAAAATAGACTAAATTGTTACTTTGGCAACATGATTTTATACCGGACAAGTCCACTAGATTTATTTCAATGCAAATATTCCAGTTCCAAAAATTATGACAACTTATTCACGTTGCCAAAATTACAAGTAAATAAATTTAGAAATGACAGAACAAAGATTAGCCATTACACCGTGTACTTGTGACTAAAGCCCCATACCTATATTTGTGATTATTGAGACAATGGCGACACCATATAAAATGACGTTAACTTTAATTATAAATTGTTCCATATACAAGTCACCCGATTTGGTTTATACTACCGAATTTAACTCAATACTGGGTCATGCCACACTGACGCGCATAATTTTTGACATTTCGTTTTTTTTATAAGGAATGATGACAATGGCTTTTTCAGCCAACTTGATGTTATAATTTGGACATTAAGTTAAAATTCGAGAATATAAACCAAAGATAATAGTAATAAATTATAATTTTAATGTAGACTATACTATGTGGTGTGAGGTACAGACGATGGGGTTAAGCTAGGTGGTATAACCATGGGTTATTATTAGGTGATATAATATTGAATAATAGTTTTGGAATGTTCATAGGAAAGGATAGGGATTTCAAGGGATTTGCGGCCGTCCTATTATTTTTTAAAAACGTAGCCTACATTAAGTTAGAATTTTAAACCGTTTTGAAAAATGTTTTTTAAAAAGTTTAAAAATAATCTGATGTAATAATCTTATTAATGATTACGTCTAATGGAAGATTTTTTATTATTTAACGAGAAATATTTCGACTGAAATTATTGATTGACGATTACGAAAATAAAACCTTGAAAGTCAAAACCTAATTCAATAATATTTTTGATGAAGATATAATTGATTTAAAAACAAGCCTAAATGATAAAAAATATATAAAGCCGAAAAAACTCATGGAAAAATCAATTCATTTTGCATATAGAGCGATCCAGCCGATCGATTCTGTAAAAACCTCACTGTGAAAAGTTAGGTGAAGTGAGCTTAGGGTGAGCTGCCATTAGCTTCCATCCCTAGCAACAATGGAAAAATGGTGGAATGATGTCTCACTCCGCGCTCACTTTACCTAAGTTTTCACAGTGAGATAATTACACAATAGATCGGCAGTATATAGGATAACGCAAAAAAACACTAAATAATAAAAAATGTAAACTAAGCACAAAGTGTACAAACATATTGTACTCAAACAAAAAAAAAAACAAAATTTTAAGTATCTTACATTTTATAGAACCTACAAATAAATGTCGTGAAGCGAATGTACTGCATGAGCGGAGCATGACATTTTGGAAATGTTATGATTTTGGAATGTATATAGAACACAGTATACCTAATCTAGGATTGCTAGCATTATTCATAGTCCTGGGATTGCCTGGACACAGCGAGGGAAAGTTCTTCAAACTGAACAGACAGCTGTGCTGCTGGGGAGTTGGTTTCGCCACTTCTTTCTTCCCAGCTAAAGCACTAGGAAGTGGTGAAAAAAGTGCTGATTCTCAGCCTAGTTTGAATAAATGACTTTTGAAACAGTCATAATTTGAGTATGCAAGTATTTCTTTCTACATATTGATAATTTAATCATGAAAATATATATGTTTAATGCAATACACAAGCTTCATACGACAATAAGTACCTAACACTTTCTCAGACTTAAGATCAGCCTTCAAGAAATTGGCAAAACATGTGTCTTTTCATAATGGAATGTTTAATATTTAAAAATCACAACGACATCTAATCACACAGTTGGGGTTGCCATATGGAAGGTAATTTCTAAAAGGCTCTTTATGTCTCTTGTTAGAGAAAAAAGCCCTTGTAATTCTAAAAAGAAATCGTCAAAATTGTTTAAAATATGATTTCATTGTTTCTCATAAACGGTTTTTGATAAGATTCCTGACAAAAAAGTAGGATAATACAACTAAGTACAGACGCCAGCACAACAAGTGACTACAATCTGTTATATTTCTTTAATAGATTTCCAACTTTATCGTTAAAGCATTAAGGTTCAAGGTTGATTGAGAAAATTTGACAGTTTCGGGTGTGTTGACCTGCTAGCGTACTTTTAAATTTATGGCAACACCCATCTTAAAACGTAAAATAAATCATACAACTACTTGTCATTGATTAACAACCTCTGGTTCACTTAATGATAATTAAAAATATGAAAATGAGAGTTCAACAATATTTAAAGTCAAGTAATAAATTCAACAAGTATTTTAAGTAAGTACTTAACCTATCAATATCGAGCTGCTAAATAACTGCCTTTATAGGTTTTACACTTATTTTTGTAGTAAATTCATGTTTATTAACTAAAATATCGTAAAAATAGCGAAGGCACTTCACACTTGAGCTACCGTCAAAATGTCATTTTGTCTACCCTGTTTCTTGCCGAGTTAACGCCAAATCTAATACGGCCTTAACTTTTGCCCAATATTTGACCAAACGTCAGCAAAAAATATATCCAACAAATCCATAACAGTAGTAAATAATGCAGCTTCGGACGTTTTTCAGCGTTGGCCAACCAAGCTAACATTTTACTATGTAACAGACAGACCGTTGCCTAATACCCGACTTTAACAAACGTCAAATTAAATTTTTCGTTAGCGTCGCATCGGGAAACCCAACTTTTCTTTTCTTTCTTTCATTTTCCTTGACATTTGTGACATGGTCTAGCCACCATAACGCACACATTCACGCGGTTTATCACGCAAAGCAAAGAAAAAAACAAACGCAAAACTGCTTAAGTGACATAAGCTGCTCTTTTCGGGCGAATTTCACCAATGAAACTGAACGCGATCAACACATCTAAACCGTGTTTAAGAGCTGTCAGTGGCAATCATCCACAACAACGATGACACTCACAGCATTTGAACACAGTTTAGATGTGCTGGTGAGAATGACCCTTAGTTACAGTAAAAGTATTTCTTATTTTAACCGTTAACCCCTCAGGTACTGTTGTTTTAGCAAGTTAGTATTCTTGTACTCAGTTAACGTAATGAGTTTGGTGTTAATTATTAGTTTATCGCTTTAAATCTACTTTATTGATTTGCAAACTTATTTATTAACGGAAGTATCAAGCCCTTGTAAAACACTGATGTGTTGTATTAGCGGGTATTTTTACCGTTACGTTTGAAAAAGAATTGTTTATTTCATTATTTTTAATTGCGTTGCAGATGTTTTGTTATATTTCGAAATATTAAAGTCTCACTACAGTCTGACTTTTAATTAGCTGCAGTAAAATGACACTTCTCTTCTTACTGTCATTTCGTTAAGTTATCTAGTACCTAGTGATGTGATAGGAACGCAATTGACCAATTTTGATTTAACCGTAAACAATCAAGTACTTATTCTTTGTATTGATCGGATAAAAATATACATTGTAGTTTCATTCATATATAGGATAGTATTAATAGTACAAGTTCGCATCAAAATTGTGCTCGAATAGTGACTGCACAGAAATCGTTCAAACTATACAATCTCAATAAAGTAGGCTATATAGCCGTAAGTTATTAGTTTTTTTAGTACATCCAGGTACCCTAAATTAAGACCTAGACCTGGATCTAACATTCAGATAACTAGTCTTTGAGAAAAGCCTATTTAATTGAGTTTATATGTTGTAATACTCATAGTTTGTTAACTTTGTAAATATGGTTTTACCAACCTGCTTTCAGAGGCTCGTCACGCCCTGAAAGACATAAGCTACTGACCTGACCTAAAATATACTATCCTCTTTTATAAAATCAATTCAACATTGATCGATTTTGAATTGAATGTTAATTGAATGAATCGATTCTTTTATCACATCACTACTTAAATTTCGTTAAAAAGCGGTAACACATAAGCTGTCATTTTACTACAGCTAATTAAGTCCTAGTATAGGTATTTTTATTTAAACCCACAACTGCAAAATCTAAAAAACAACACCTCTAATCTCCTTTCTTTAACAAAACTGCGTTAAACGCAGACTCATTTATTTTAAAGGCACGTCTATCTACTTCTTTCTCAGTTTAACTTTTTTAATTAAACGCCTGGGTAATACGGGTAGGTAGGGAACATAGACAGCGTAGGGAACGGTGACGTCATGGACCCTGGCATGGCCGCAGACAGAGCTGACCCGTACCCAGCCGGCAAGGCCGTCGGCAACGCAGTCGGCAACGTATTATATGTCGACAGCATAGGACTTGTATTCGCGTAAGAGAAAATAGGAGCTGAAGCGCCATATGAGAAGACTGGTAAGGATAACGCGGGCTGCATTTGCTGAGGCAAATACGGCCTTTTTGCTGGCGTCGCCTCAGTCTGCTGAAACGCGCGTTCATAAGACCGTTTGGTTGGCAGCATCGACTGCTGTTGCAACATCTGAGACATTTGCGTCATCTGGGAGATTTGAGACATCTGAGACATCTGGGACATTTGCGGCAGTTGGTAGGCCTGCGCCGTCGGCTGTTGGGATCGGACGGCCGCGTAGGTCGGTAGCATGGGGAGCAGAGGGGGGCGGAGGGAGGCCAGCAGCAGGTTCTCGTGCTGGCGCGCGAGGAGGCTCTGCTGCGCGATGTGGTGCGCGAGCAGGCGCGGCGCGGGCGCGGGCGGGGGGGACACCAACGTACCGGGGGAGAGCACCTTGGGCGACGTGGCGGGCGTCACGCCGCCGGTCAGCACCAGGTTCATGTCGTCGCCGGAGCACTGGAACACCTGGATTGAGCAGCGTGATTAACTTACAAAAACTTACAGTGGTACAAGGATCTCTTGGCGTGTAGTTAAAATCGGAACTAACGCCGCCATCTTGGCTATTCAATACAATTTCTGTCAAAAATGTTTTTACCAACCGATGTACGTACGCATTGTATAGGTTTTTTGGTAATCAGAAGTCAGCTTATACTGGTTATGCGTGCGTACCTCCCAACCTTCCCAATCTTTAATTTCCTAAGTAATTGCACTTTAAATTAAAATACCGATATCTGTGGATAATTAAAGTAAGAACCGGTTATGCAATTATATAATTGTTAAAACTCATTTAAACGAACATAATGTAGGTATGTCTGTTTGAAATATCTTTTGAAGAAAAGCGATTAAGGGACTAGTTACTGTCGCGGGTTCGATTCCCGCACGGAACAAATATTTGTATGACCTACATGTATTTGTTCCGAGTCTGGGTGTTTTTCTATCTATAATATGTATGTATTTACAAAAAAAAATGTATATAAGTAGTTTATCAGCCATCTTGTTACCATAACACAAGCATTAGGTTGCTTAGCTTGGGACTAGATGGCGCTGTGTGAAATGTCCAGGGATATTATTATTATTACTTATGTTAATGTTACCTCATTTGAGAGCAGTAAAAGCGGACTCATGTCTGTTCCAAAAATATCAGATGAAAGTGTAAATAAACCCTGCTCACGTTTAATTCTTACACAATCACTCACTAAAGGGAATCCTAACTAATATTATAAATGCGAAAGTAAGTTTGTTTGTTTGTTACGCTGTCACGCTAAAACGGCCAAACGGATTTGGATGAACTTTGGCACATTGGTAGACCATGACCTGGAGAACATAGGCTACTTTTCTTCCTGGATCGCAGACGAAGTCGCGGGCAACAGCAAGTTATTTATAAATCACTAAAGGAAATTGTATCATCGAAAAATTATTAAATAATATTGTCAAATTAAGGGTGCTTTAAAATCAGAATTTAGGGTTTTATTACCTACTTATTTTAATAATCAAATCAAAACAATTAATTTGTAAGTGACACTACACATTGACATGCGTTTTCTAATCCATTTGTTTACATTTTCATCAGATATTTTTGGAACAAACTATACATGCGGACATCAGGACCACACTGAAACCACTTTGGTCCTAATGTTCTCATACAATGTGGTAAAGTCACAGTTATTATAGTTAGTAATATATGATAAAGTTTTACCTCAATATACCGCTGCTTCTTGCCGAAGGTCATGTAGCGATGGTGCTTCTGCTGAGCGGCGAGGAAAGCGCTCGCTTCGCTATCCATCTGGATGAAGGCTTCGCCGCTGGGGTGACCCTGGGGTAAAATGTACGTAGACAAATGTTAATGGAAATATTTTCCACTCAAAGACATACAGTCTTATTACAACACAAAATTTATCTTCAGACCCAGGTTTAAACAACGAAGCTATTTTTTAAATTTTGATCTTTATTTCTACTAAGGTATAGTTTTGAATGCAAAACTGACGATGTCTTGGTCGCGTTCAGTTTCAATGGTGAAATTCGCCCTTAGTTGTCAGCACTAGGAATAAAGATCAAAATTGAAGAATCTGGTTCAGGCTGACCATGATTTATCGACCTTATTGTACCAACATCAGAAAAAACACTAACCTGGGCGTTGTATACCATGTGGACTCCTTGCACCACTATGTTTTTGGCGAATTCGTCTAAGAATGTCAGTATGTGCTCCACCTGCAAATAAATCAATTACAAAATGAGATTCTTGAGTTACTCACTCTTCAGGTAAAAGCGCCAGGGTAGACCGCGAAATCAATTTTTTTATCAATAAATGGTCTTCCAAAATACTGAAGACCATTTTAGCTGCAATCTCTTCTGATACACCTCTATGTTAATCTATGAAGACTATGATACTAATTCTATTAAAATATTTACAGTACCTACCTACCCAGTAACCTGTAATTTCCCGTCCAAAAATAAAGTCCTCCAGACCAAATTTCGGCCATGGCGACCAATCTCAGCGGAGACCAGCCTTCGGCGCGGGAGATATTATATACACACGTGTGTAAGCAGACACAGGTGTAATCTCTATTCCCTCACTCTCATTGTCCAATGGGAGGGCAATCCGACACGACCGGAGAGAGATCAGGATCAGGCACATTTGGGTTCCAGTTATCACTGTCAACTTCCAAACTCCGGGCAGTTACTAAAAACCCAATAACACTACCCACTAACACCACGAGACCAAAGGGGCAGTCAGAAAAGAAGCAGGGATCCAACAAGAACAAAACGGTTCTTGCTAGTTATGACCAAAGTTCACTTACTTGCGCCTCGTAGGGCAAGCCCCTTAGCCGGACGCAGTCCTTGGCAGTTCCGGAGGTGATGACATGCTGCGGCACGAGGGCCACGGGCAGTAAACCCTCGGCAGGAGCTGGCGCTGTTGATGGCGTGCTCGACTGGCTTGTGCGCGTCTCCAAGGACCGATTTAGGACCTGGCGGAGAAAAAGATCGGTTAGTCGAGGGGTAATAAATGGCGATGTTGATAGGGATTGTAGAATTATTATAGTTTAAATATTGAGTTAAGATAGGGCCATCTTTGTAGGCTTCCGTACCCAAAGGGTGCCAACGGGACCCTATTACAAAGCCTCCGCTATCCGTACGTCCATCCGTGCGTCCGTCTGTCTGTCAGCGGGCTGTATCTCATGAACCGTAATAGGTAGACGTTGAATAAAATCAAGTAGAACATTAAAGGGGTTTTCCATACAAGAAAGCGTTTTTTACCTTGTAGTGCACTTCGTGTGCGAGTCGGACTCGCAAATGGGCGGTTTTTTTAGATATCTACAGTTTTTTAATGTTTTAAAGTTAAGAGATTCTAAATTGAGAATCTGTTTTGACTAAACTTTTCGTTTATTTCTTGAAAAGTCCAGCGGGGTAATTGCGTAACACACTATCAGTAGCAACGGCTTTAATTTTGACAGTTCAACAACATTCATTGCGTTATTTACGTTGTTGAGCAGGGAACTTTTTCGAACATATGAAGCAATGGACTAGTAATATCCTACAAAATGATTCTAATTATGATTGAAAGTGTGTTACGCAATTAGGGTGCAGAATCCACTGCTCTCGATGGATACTGTATTATGTTCAACGGTTAACGATATCAGCAGTTCTATTCTGTAACCATCTCACCGTGAAAACTTAGGTGAAGTGAGCGTGGAGTGAGCTGTCATTCCAACTAATGCTAGGGATTGACACTATTGACAGCTCACTCTAAGCTCACTTCACCTAACTTTTCACGGCGAGATTTTTACAGAATCGATCGGCCGGTACCAAAACTTAATTAAACCTACAAAGTGAAACTTGAATGAGGGTAAATCAATATTTTTTGGTTTTAAAAAATGACGTATCTAACATGACGTCACAGTTTGCTTAAAACGTGTATACGTTTATTATATTCATTTTATTACTTACATCGCCTACGGACAACAACATTTATTTATGAAAAATAAAACGTTGCATGTTTTTTTTTATTAATAGCTAGGTAATTAAAAACTATTTTTCGCAGAATCAAAATTAAAACTACTGATAGGGCATTTACGAGGAAAATAATATCATATATCGACTATTATGGTCTAAGTATTGCAGAAATACTTGTTTGTGATGACTTAGCAAAAGATCAGTTTTATTTTTACGACGAAGAATAATATTATAATATCAAACGATATAAATGTCGTTTGACGATAATAAAGAGGCTTGGCATTAAAAAAATTACCTACTTTAGATACCTAGGTACTTATAATTAATTATTAGGTAATAGCTTCAACAACAAACTTAATATCTTTAATCACATAGTTCAAATTCCAATGCAACCAAAATTTATTTACGACCTTCTTACTACAAATAGCCCAAAGAAAATCTGATTAGACTACAGAACGCTAAATTATAAGTAACTTAGGGCTGATTTTTCCAGGGTAGCGGGATCGTCCGAAAGGGTTACCGCTGCCCTGGAACATAAAGGGCTAAGGAAGGAACACGGGTGGGTTTTAGTCAGTAAGAGTCTGACACTCCCTTCTGCTCCACCCAGAGCGGGAGGGGTCATTTGATGATATCCCATCCTCAAAAAAAAAAAAAATGGCTGATTTTTCCAACGCCAGCCCCAGCAGTCTCGACATTCATAGCGATCGCTTTACGACCGAATTCGGTCACAAAGTCCTGTCACTCCATACATTACACCTGTCAATCCGGGACTTTGCGACCGAATTCGGTCGTAAAGCGATCGCTATGAATGTCGAGACTGTAGCCCCTGATAATTTAATACGAGGAATAAATTTGAATTTTTGATAGTTCTTTGATACAAAATCTGTCAGACGTCAATTTTATTTCACGAATAAAAAATCTGTCGATTGAAAAATCAGCCTTTAATCGAGTAAGTGGCAATGTGCGCTTTTATAATTTCTAACGTGACGATATAATAATAATTTATCTTTATTTCAGACATACGTCCATACATTTTTACAAAGAAAGCTGTAGTAGGGTTGTTAATAGTAAATACTTTTGGAACAATAAACAATTTATTTATTATTATTATTAAATACACAAAAATATATATATATATATATATATATACAATCGACGTCCACATCCACGTGGCGGCATCACGATAACACAGGGAAGTAAAATATATGGAAATATATGACGACGTTTTTAAATTTCAGTCCATGATAAAGTTATAATTTCCATACATTTATGGACATGCGGGGTAATTGCGTAATACACTATCAGTAGCCATGAGGTTTTATTTTGACAGTTCAACAATATTCATTGCGTTATTTACGTGGTTGAGCAGGGAACTTTTTCGAACATATGAAGCAATGGACTAGCAATATCCTACAAAATGATTCTAATTATGAAAGTGTGTTACGTAATTAGGGTGTTGGACGTGGACGATCATGACAATAATTATCGTCACGATAGAAATTATAAAAGCGCACAATGGAAGTAAATTATCTGAGATTCTGAATACATACTTATAAAAATACTTATCATCATCATCTGCCTAGCCTTTTCCCAACTATGTTGGGGTCGACTTCCAGTCTAACCGGATGCAGCTGAATATCAGTATTTTACATGGAGCGACTGCCTATCTGACCTCCACAACCCAGTTACTGGGTAATACGATACCCCTTGGTAAGACTGGTTGTCAGACTTTCGGGCTTCTGACTACCCGTAACGACTGTCAAAGATCCACGAATGACAGCCGGGACCAACGGCTTAACGTATTTTCCGAGGCACGGAGGGGTCTCGGTATGTAAAGATGGTCACCCATCCACAGACCAACCGCGGCAAACGTAGCTTATCCTGACCGATCGACCTGTGCGGCTGTTATTATTTAGCCACGGGCCCCTCACTTATAAAAATACTTATATAGAGGAATAAAAAGCGCTGTAAAAGTGAAAAAATATCCACGTGTATTATGTAAGGCATTGTGTGTTGCGTATCAAATCCTTGCATGTGCATCTAACGACTGACGGCCACTTACACTTAGGTACTTACCAGCAACCTCAAGGGCAGGCTACAGACAGAAATATTTATCAAAACAACGTCTTAGAATTCTCTTTAAAACATTTGAAAAAAGTCTTCGCAATGAAGGTGCTCATAAAAGACACAAAGTCACTTAGGTAGGTAGATACTATCGTCAAAACCTATATCTGATCATTTTGAAAACGAAATCCCGTGCACATGATGACCACAGCTGCATCCCTATGTAAAACAAAAGAGGATCCTTTTTAGGTCGACTAATAATATGCGCTGCAAGCAGGAATAGTCCTTACGGTGGTCAGATATAGATTTTGGCGATTTTGGCCTACATGAGAACAATGTTTCTAAGCTGAATTATACATTTATGAAGTTCGTCCCAATCGTCACTGCATCAGATGATATACTTACCCAGTCACCCATCAAATGCATTTAGTTTTTAGGAAGGGTGTTATTTGTGATTACTATAATACCTATTCTGCTAATCGAGTCTTGGATGCAATGAATGAGTGTATTTTTTTATTTATTTATTTATCCTCACACTGGAACGCCATACGGCAATTACACCAATGGAGCAAAAAATCACTTCAAGTGCTGGTTTCAATCCATCCATCTTTATACATGAGGGAGGGTATATTTTGTTGCATAATTGTGCTCCTTCAAAAGTTAACGTTAAGTGACTTAGGTTTATTTACCTACGCATGTTTTTTTAGACAGGTAGGTGCTAAACATGAACTCCAGGCTGTTACTGAGAAATTCCTAATTAAACACCCAAAAACACTTTGCCCGACCTAGGAATAGAACCCTGGACCCCGCGCTCAACAGTCGCGACTGCGACCATAAGACCAGCAATCAGTTAAATGCCTAGGTATATACTCGTAATTATCTCGTTCCTAACCTCCGGTTTCTGAATTAAAACTTCAACTGAATCAAATTCCCAACACGTTTCTGAATTTAAACTTACAAAATCGAATGCTTAGTGATTTGATTGACTGCTGGCTATTTCGTTCAACTTCGACCAACCTTCCAGAAACCAGGCTTCAGGTCAAACACCAATTTCGCTGTCACCACAACCTTGCCAAGATATTAAGGTCGTCAAAGAAGGCAAGGTCTTCTTCGGAAGCCTGCAGTAAACAGCGAAAAAACCTTGGCTCCATCATGAGTAATGTTTCAAATCGTCGCGTTTAACATAAAACCACAATTTACGTACAATTGTTTGTGGCTACGACTGTTCTCAGCGATTATATAATTATATTTGTAGATAAAATACCAGATCGGTCGGACTTGTCGACAATATTTTTGTAGTGAGCACGTAGTGTAGTTTCTAGATAGATGTAGGTAGGAGCTTGTTTTGAATTATGAATACTAAATCATGGTTCCGTTAGGCCTTGAACCTGTACAAAATAAATCTTTGAGGATATTATGTGTTCAATGTATTTCCATGACAGTAATTTCACATTTAGACTAGCGGAACAATACAGGGTGACAAGGAAATCGACGCGCAAACTGTAACCATGGATTCAGCACATGAGTTTAGACCCCATAGCGTCGCACATTATCGACGGTTATCAAAAAAAAATCTTCTGTTTCATAGAAAAGTGCAATACCTATGCGGTCAAAATGTATGGAACAGCCATATTTTTTTTAATGACCGATGAAAAGTTTCGACGCTGTGGGGTCTAAACTCATGTGCTGAATCTATGGTTAAAGTTTGCGCGTCGATGTCCCTGTCCCTGTCACCCTGTATAGATTTATTTAAAAAAGGTATTTTGGTAAGGGGATTTGAAGTAGGTGGTCCAGTAATAACATCCCCGACTTACGAGTTGTAGCCAGGCGTTTTCATTTGTGTAATTCATATCATCACCACTGCTCTCAAAACGGTGAAGGAAAACATCACGAGGAAACTGGCATGTCCAGAGCCAAAAAATTAAAGACATGTGACCTCTGCCAATCCGCACTAGGCCCGCGTGGTAGATCACAGCCCACTCCCTCTCAAAGAGAGAAGGTCTGTTTCCCAGCAGTGGGAATGTTATATGCCGATTAGGCTATTTTCGGAAAGGATTATGGTGATATTTTCCGGACCTAGGTACTCTTTAACAATCTACTACAAAATGAATCGTAAAATAAAAATCTCAAGCTGCATTGTTACGCAGTCGGTGCGTTATGGCGTCTGATTGTGCCTACCTAGGCTACAATCGCACAATGTGGCACAGAGCGGCTCCTAATAAATACCAACATGGCTAAATTCTTGATAACATTATATTTACGCTCAATGCAAGTGAACAAAGCAAATGTTTGGCTGAATAATTTATTTTCTTCACTAAAAGTGACCAATGTGACTGTAAACTTGAAATTTTCATCTCAAAGAAGCTGTGTGCCACAGAACGAACGCAACATTACATTAAATTCGTGTAGGTATATGTATAGGTAGGTGTATAGAGTAGTAGTGTGTATACAGGGTGGCTGGGACATCGATGCTAAACCTGTCACCATGGATTAAGTACACGATTCTAAACACCTGCATTGACAATTTTCGTCGGTTATCAAAAAATAAATTAGCTGTTCCATACATTTTGAGCGCGTAGGTAACTATTGCACTTTTGTAGGAAACAGCAAACTTCGACACAATTTGGAGCTTAGGAACAAATTTTTTTATGAAATTGTTTTTGTGAAATCTTATGGCTAATATACTTATAATAAAGCTGAAGACTTTGATTGTTTTTTGTTTGTTTAAACGCGCTAATATCTGGAACTACCAGTCGGACTTTAAAAACACATTTTGCATTTTATAGCTCAATTCTTGAGGAAGTCTATTTAACATCACGCTAATACCCTTAAACCCGAGCAGAAAGAACGCTACGCGAAAACGAAGTAACAGCGCGGGCAGGCGTTGTGATTCGACAGGGGCCGGGTCGGGGGTACATGAAATTTCACGCGAACGAAGTCGCAGACAGAAGGCTAGTGGACCAATATATTTGCTTCATACATACATAACTATGATGGAAAGTTCTATTACTCTTTGTGCTTCAACGTATTAGCGTCAGAGGTTATCAGCGTTATGTATAGATAGGCAACGATTTGAAGGAGCTTCCTAGCTTGTTTGTGCCCTTTCTCATTATCAAACGATGCTTCTAATATGGGAGATGAATGTGGTTATGTTTGTCATGATGTATTTGCAATCCAGAAACCAGTCAATAAGTTTAAATTATCTATATCAACTACCTCTGCTCGCGACTTCGTCCGCGTAAAATATCTTGTTCCAATATAAAATACATAATTATAGCCTATGATACTCGGTAATACTGTAGCTTAGTGAAAGAATATTTGGAAATCAGATCTGTAGTTCCGAAGATTACCTCCTACATTCAAATTAACACATTTTCTTCTTTATAACATTAGTATACTCGTAGAAGATTCAAGCAAAGAATAAGAGATTAAGTGTGAGAGATAGAGAGAGTTATATCTTTCTTCTCTCTCATGTAACGAAATGTGCCTAAACGTGACGCGTCCTTGAAATTTCACTCTCAATTCTCGCCCAATTATCGAATCGCCGCCTAAGAAATTTCACTTAAAAAAATCTAAATTCTAATTACCTGTTGCACTTCAGCAGTGGTAGATCTGAACAGCTCAATATATCTGGCACCAATGGACTTGCGGTGTCGAGATAACGCTTTAGGCGCATCATCTTCTTTGGCAAAGAGAACGAATGCGTCCCCAGTGGCTCTGCCGTCGGCTCTTCTGACGAATAGCACGCCTTCTGCCCCATCCAGAACTAGGACTGGGTTGTCGCCCGTTGAAAAGAAGTCCAGCTGGAAATTAAGATTGTTTTTAGTACATGTGAGACAGAATTCTTAAGGTTGGCAAAACGGGCCCTCGGGTTTTTAAGAAAATATTGAGAGACCTTTTTACTCGATTAGTTCTTAAGGAGGGTATTGTTTTTTTATATAATAAATAGAATAGCATTCTGACTCAAAAGTTTAAGCTGTCATTGTGATCTTACTAATTGCAGAAGAAACTGGGTGGTGTTATTTTTCGTGATTATTAGACCGAATTATCTTTTTGTATGCACGAGTTTCTGTGACAAATGAATCTATTTTTCTTTCTTTCAAACACGGTATAGTCGTAGAAGACACCAATTATGTTAGCGAAAGAAGTATCCATTTCGCCACTGCAATTGTTGTGGTGTAAATTTACTTACAAGAGCCTATTACCATCAACCAGTCAAGAATTTTGACTTCGGGCTGCAACACAGTTTGTACAGTATTTTTTTTACTTGTGCATAAAGTTTTAATTAATAATAAATAAAGAGCTAGCTTTTATAAGACATTTACGATAGAAAATCTATAAAATACTGACGCATAATATGTCATTACATCTAGTTCAAGTTTATTAATAATATGATTACAGTAAAGGTTAGATAAGTTGCTGTATTCTAATCTCAGCCACTAACCCGGAGGTTATGGCGTATCGTTGAAGTTGACAACATAATTATTATCAATCTGACGCTTTCTGATTGGCTGGCAGTAGTAGGTATTGTGAAGTTAGGTCGTAATGTGTTAGAAGATTGCGATTTAGAAATGTAGTATTTGTTCAGCTTGTGAATCAAACAGATTAAAAAAAAACTGAATTTATAATATAGGTGTGTTCGTTTTTAGGGACTTCGGTTCGGTCTCAGTTTCGGTTTCGGTCAAAAAAACAGGTTTCGGCAAAAAAGTAGCCGAATCTTGTAAGTTTTTCTTAACTACTTACATAAGTTTCGGTTTCGGCCAAAACTAGAATAGGAGCCGAAGGTTTGGTTACGGTTTCGGCTGAAAAGCGTGTTTCAGACGGACACTACTTAGTACCCTTGCTATGCCTACAATAGTTTTCTAGCATGGGTTCTTTTCCATCAGATTAGCCAGCAGGTTTTATCTCTAAACACCAGAATATGAGCAATTTGGATTTCGTTTATAAGGAAAAAGATCAATTGGTCCTTCCATCCGGATAGACCAGTATATTATAAGTACTTACAACTTGTTGTGGCGTCGCATCGTAAGGTAATCCTCTCATACGCACGATGACTTGCGCCCCACGTGAGAGGAACGCGGCCGCCTCGCAAGTGGCGCCCCCTGCTACTGACAGGAAGTCTTCGCCGCTTGCACGGTACACCTGGATAAGAGACAAAGGAATTTGTTAGAGATTCAAAGTTTTTGAAAGGGCTAGACCAGCACCCTAATTGCGTAACACATCATCTGTCATCAATCTGAATCATTTTGAAGGATATTGCTAATCCATTACCTCATCTGTTCGAAAAATGTGTCTGCTAAACAGCGTAAACAAAGCAATGAATGTTGTTGAACTGTCAAATTGTTAACGTTTAACCTAACGTGTAGGACGTTAGGTTAAACATTCATAATAGGTATTTGTATTATAGTATGCTCACCTCAATGTACCGCGATCCGATGTGGTGCTTGTGCCGTTTGAGCGCCATGTCTCTGTGCTCCTGTGACACAAACCGCACCAGCGCCTCGCCGTTACGTCTACCTTGAGGCGACAGGCACAGGGCTACGCCACCCCTGTAGGACACAACATTAGGTTAGGATAATGTTCTTTTAACATTTAGGCCCTTTCGCACCACAAATCATTAATAGTAAATGCATGTAGCGCTAACCGAATTTAAAACATCGTGCTGTATCTGTCAATCGTTTGAAGATGAGGGAGATAGAATGATGTTTTAAATAAGATTACCGTTAAATGGACTTAGCAATTTTTAGTGCAAGTATACCCCAGGGAGGTTAAGTTATATGTATTTGTCTAGACGATTCCTGCATTTTTAGATTAGTTTTGATGAGAATTTGGCTCCGTTAACAACTTTATCGAAGGCCTTGTGCAAATCTTTTAAAATTCAGGGTAATTACTCTAGTAAAAGAGCAGAAACTGATTATAGGGAAGAATTGCTTACAGTGTAAATGACAGTAAAAGAATAGGGCAAAACAAATTGTGTGGGCTAGTAGATGCGGTATTCAGAGTACCGGCCGGAGAAGAGTTGGGGTGCAACTTGGGAGAGGACGAAGTCCAGCAGTTTTTGAGAGATTGGATTTATTCAGGGTAAAATAAGTTTCCGTTTATATTTTTGAAATCCTTAAGTATCATACTAATACTGTTTTCATTACTCACTTGGCAACATTGAGTCCTCGGAAGAATTTGGCGATATCCTGATCTGATGACTGCCACGGTAGTCCCCGCGCGCGTACTATGCAGTTGCCGTCTATTTCATCGTCCTTTGAGCTGTAACAATGCAAAATAATACGTTAGTCATTTGTCTAAATACCTTATTGAAAGAATGGATTTGCCATGGGTTAATTTGTTTTATTTGTAACTAGCTGACCCGGCAAACGTTGTTTTGTCATATAAATTATTTCTAGCTGCACGGCGCTACTTCGTTCGCGTGGTGTGCTATCCCCTACCCTACCTCTAATCTACTCCTACACTACTCCTACCCTACTCCTACACTACTTCTACCCTACTCCTACTCTACTCCTACCCTACTTCTACCCTACTCCTAACCTACTAATCCTAAATAATCCGAGTAATGTGGATATATGTATGTTGTCGATTCAAAACCCTTAATTTAATACGTGCTTCAATTTGAATGGACCCGAGTCTACCGTACCGAAGGGATGAACGTCAAATGTTTGACAGGAAAGTAGGTAGGACAGTTTATATGGGAAAATGAAATTGTTATTTTTACTATCTTTCTCGCAATTTTTCCATATTTTCTCACCGTTAAAACCTTCCCTGGGCTACGACAAACATATCAAAACCAAAATCAGCTAAATTGGCCCAGCCGTTCTCGAGTTTTAGCGAGACAAACGAACAGTAATTGATTTTTATAATAGATTGGAATAATACTCCATGTTTTGACACCCTTAAGCTAAGTGCACATGGGATAGAGCCACAATGGGCCACAAACCCTCCTGTCGTGTGCAATGGTTTATAGAGGTATGAGGTGCAGGGTGCAGGGTCAATGTTGTGTCTAGTTTGCATGTAGCGATGTAGGTACCGCCACAGGTTCATACAAAACTGATATAGGACAGTTTTTGTGTTGTGGTACGGCCGCCCAAATGTGCGTCAGCCTTCACTGTGGTTTGCGCATACCATTGCCAATTATGTGAAAATTTTGTACATAAAATAGTGTGTGAAAAAATCTGCACTGTTCAAGACAAATCTCGGACAATTAATTTGACAAGAACGTGAGAAATAATCGCCTTATTTTGGCATTTTAAATTATGGTTTCGATTTCGACCATGTTTCATGTTGGTATGATTCTTTGCAACCTGCGCATTAAGTTTAAAGAAATGATGAAAATTTCTATTTAAATAATTATACATGCAAATCATTAATTATTTATTCAGTTAAAATAGGTAAGCCAACAGTAAGTATTATGTTTACATTTTATATGAATTAATAAAGGTCAGGTGTGTAGTACTGGAACCGGCGTGTGTGTATAACTCTGATGTAGGTACTTATATGAAACGTAAACGAGGCAAAAGGAGTAGGTAAAGATCGTAGCAGGTGGCATTCCCTCGTTTCTGCCTACCCCCATGGGAAAAAGGCGTGAATTTATGTATGTATGTATTGATTAATACAACACGTAACATAATATTACGCCTAGATTCTCCGAAGTGTTAGTCAGAGGTATATAGTACATTCGGCATTTTTAATTAATAAAAGTTATTGTAGGTAAGTTTATGTTTTATAAAACATTATAAAAGTATTTATTGACTATGATAACTAAGATTACCAGTACGTTATCTGCCTCATTAATGGACACACCATAGAAATAACGGAAAATTTGTTAAAACAAAATTAAACAATGACATTTTGCTATCAAAATTACACACTGATTATATTTCATTGTTTTTCCAAAGGAATGTTAGACTTTAATGAAAAGTTTATGTAATGTTGTTCTGATAATAATAATTGTTGTGATTCTACAAAACGTACTAATTAATGGTCCTAAGGCACCTAGCGATTTTCGTACAAATCGAAGCTGTGTGCGTATATTACACAAGCGATAAGCGTACAGCGGCAGAGGCAACTGCATCCGTCGACCCTCGTCGACGGATGCAGTTGCCTCCGCCGCACTGTTGGCCGTGGGCCACTGTCGAGCGGTGCCTTAAAGCCTTTTATAGGTGGTCTCTCCATGGTGTCATGTCGCGGTCATTCCATAGCAAGACGCTTTTTAGTATTTAGCCTACATAGAATTCACAGAATCTCGAATGTTCGTAAAACAAGAAGTTTGCCTATTGTATATCCCTAAATTCTACTCCTCCGTACGTAGCAACTATATTTTAATAAAATAGTAACGAAACAATGGTTTCCAGAAGCTATAATTCTGCGCCAGTTCGCATGACGTGCGCAACTCAGAACGCATCGTAAAATTTACTGTTTAGGTCATCATTATTATTTTATGATTTTATTCTTGTTATTGATGTTATTATTTTTGTTGGGTGAGCTAAATTGTGGTATTCGTGTTCAATTACGAGTAGATCAACTCATTGCTGGTAATTATTTTGGTTAAATACATCTTGAAGCTATTTTTCTGGTTAATAGAGGATTTTTTACTAAGAAACGATGAGATGTTTGTGTGATAGATGATATGGTTGGAAAAGGATGAATAGCTGATAGAGATTTTATAATGATGAAAGAGATCATGACGCTGATCCCGAATATAATAATAGGATAAAGTCAGGAGGATGATCAGAGGAGAGATGGCTTTTAGTATAACTATTGTAATTTGTTTTTAACTGTAGATATGTCGACATCTATCATGGAACATGAAACGCAAGAGCGTTAAACGCGCCAACGTGTCAGACAGTGCACATTCGTAGATCTTTGACAGGTAGTCAGCCCAAAAATCTGCTATCCAGTCTTACCAAGAGGTATCGTGTAACTGGGTTGTGGAGGTCAGTCGCTCCATATAAAATACTGATATTCAGCTGCATCTGGTTAGACTGGAAGCCGATGTCAACGTAGTGGGGAAAAGGCTAGGTAGATTGAAGGAGTGCCTACGTGACATTGGTGTAAATATAGAGGCTCGTCCATACACAGCACACAAATCAAGAGAAGTTAAGCAGTTATCAGTCCCCAGGGCAGCTGCCATATGACCTACACAGCGTAGTGGAAGATGCCTAAGGTTATCTAATAAAACCTAAGCTAAAATTACAACTACTTATATCAATTCTCCCTTTTCTAAAGAGATCGGAATATTTATACTATCAATGAACGATAGTGATGCACTTGACCCTAAAGACTATCATTATATCACAAATACATATGTTTGTCTAGTTTAACAACGTGAGTTTATTTCCCTATCTAGTCTATCAATCTGCTAAGCTTTTTCCCAACTATGTTGTCTTACTGGAGCTGAATATCAGGATGTTACATGAGGCGACTGCCTATCTGAAGACTAATTCCCTTAATTAAAAACGTTTAAAATCTGGTCGCAATCTCATCTCAGCGACAATAAATGTCAAATACTATTAAAAAATGTAGAGAAATTAGTGGTATTTTTGACAGATTGAGACTGAGATCAGGCTGTGAACGTTCTTAAAATTACGAGAATTGGCCCTAACAGATCTCCACAACCCAATTACTAGGTAACAAGAAATCCCTTCGTAAGACTGGTTGTGAGGTGGCTTTTGACTACTCTTAACGACTGTCAAAGATCTACGAATGTCAGCCGGGACCAACGGCTTAACGTGCTTTCCGAGGCACGTAGGGGTTTTGATATGTAATGGATGGTCACCCATCTGCGAAACCGACCGCTGCAAGCATAACATAACCTTCGATCAACCCGTGCGGCTGTTAATATTTAGCCACGAGTCCCTCTATTTCCTTATCTAGTATTGATTAGAAAAACCACAGGAAAATCAACGGAGGCAATTTGAAATGATAATAGCTTCTTGATTGGAATCAAGATTGTCATAATATGTTGGTTTAATAGCCATTCTGATGATACTTTTGCGTAGTTTTATTTACAGTGTCTAGTTTATGTTGGTTGGTTGTGGGATATGCATTTTGAAATGTATGATATTTGACATGATTGCTTAATTTTTTTCGACTAACTGTTTATAATCGTGTACCTACGTTTATATAGGGTGACTGGTAATTAGTGACCATCGGTCACTTAAACACATGATTGTACTTTCCCAAAGAAGCTATTTTTTAATAAACCAGGTACATAACCCCTATCACCCCAATAGAACCGCGCGCGCAGTCCATACGGTTGTTAAGTGAATGAAAAAGAATAATGCATGATAAAAGTGGAAAAGTTTTGTATATAAAAAGGGATTAATAACTAAATTAAATAACAGCTATTGGTGTATTATTCTTGTTAGGTACGGAATATTCTATTGGGCGTAACGGAGGCAGGGGCTAATGGAAGAGGAAGACGTGTTGCGCCGACCTCAAGTAACATGCGACAAGGGCGGGAAGATGATGAATATTATAGCCTTCTTGATATATATATCGAATAATCTTGAATATTCCAATATATAACAAACAACACTATCTATACAAAGTTTCTATTATTTTATCTGAGTGACTTGTAAATAATATATCGATAGAGTAACACAGTATCCATGTGCTGATATAACATATAATTACATTTATTATAATTATTTATGTCGTTCGTTTTATCTATAGTTTTACAAATCCTTGGACCCAAATGTGATAGCGGAACATATCATGATATTTATAATAATAAATTATGAAATATTCCATTTCATATTGGAGTGAGAAATTACAATCTGTTGATGATTTTGCGAATCGATAATATAATTGAAAAAGAACGCCCTAGAAGGACATAATTGTGACCTTATTGAAAGAAAAAAAGAAAGAAAAATCTCTCTAAATCTCTCTCTAATCTTTTTATTTGTAATGTTCTTCGGAAAGGTTAGGTGCGTAGTACTCGCAATCGGCGTTTTCGTGGGGAAGGCTATTTATCATCACACTACGGCCCTTAGGAGTCAAGCAAAAATAAAAAAAAATCAGAAAGAACGCTAAGCGAAAAAAAAGTAATAGCACGAGCAGGCGATGCGATGCGACGGGATGGGTCGGGGGAAACAAGAAATTTCATGATACTTTGCAGTTAATTATGGATTGCCTGTCCAATTCTATTCTTGGCAAAGTAGATAAAAAGTACAAACCCAAAATTCAATAATAGTCTTAAAAATGTAAAAAACAGTATATAATCTATGGTTACAACAGTAGCAGAAAATACTAATACAGAAACATTGAAAGACTCCCGGGAGAAAACTGTCCTCACCACATAAGTCAAACATACAATCGTAAAAGTAAAGTCATATATTATAATAATATATGTAATACCTACGTGTGACGGTCCCATACGGACAATGTCCATTATGGACGGGCTGAGGACTGAATCAAAACATCTTGAACAATGATGTTACGACACCGACATGACATTTGATTTGACCATTGCATAAAGGAGTATTGAGGATGTCGACGTTTTTTTTTTTTTGTATTTTGCTGCTTAATTCCTTAGAGTAGATATTGAAAAGACTTCAGGACTTTGTGTGGTCTGTACCAAAAGTATCTAATGAAAATGTAAACTAATGGCTCAGAAAACGCTCCTGTAGATGTTAATTTGTGGTGCCACATACAAATTGAGTACTCCCGAAATTCTAATTTTAAATTCCTAAATATGTTTTTGCATTTCACAATTGATGTTGATTTTATTGATTTTTTAATTAAAAGATAACCAACAATTTTTGGAAAAATTGGTGAGATATAAAGTTGAAAACGGTGAAGGAAAACATCGTGAGGAAACCCGCATGTTCGAGAACCAAAAATTCGAAGACATGTGACATCTACCAACCCGCACTGGGCCCGCGTAGTGGATTACAGCCCGCTCCCTGTCGAAGACAGGAGGCCTGTGTCCCAGCAATGGGAACATTATAGGCTGATTATGTGCATAAAGTTGAGACCTTCTAAATACACATGAATGTGTTAATAATTCTGTTTAGTAAGTGATGGCGTAAAAAATATCTGAAAAGGGTTTGTTTACACTTTTATCCGTCTTTCCTATATCTATGCTTTTATCAGATCCTTTAGGATCAGACTATAGATGTGAAGAGCCAGAGAAATAATCCTAGGAAGAAATTGCCTCGTACTATATAGATTACTCATCTTGTTTATGTATAAGACCTTTGTAAAGACTTCAACTTTCAGTCGTTAGTATATTGAAAAGACTATATATAGAAGAGAAATGTAGATGGCACGAGGGTCCTGAGAAGAATGTGCTAAGCTATTATCCATTATTTAATTGAATGGATCCTTTGTGAAGGTCACATTATCTTTCCACATTGGCGACTCCTTTTTATTGTTCAAACACTGTGTCAAAAGTGACAAAGGTCCAATAACGTGTCATTGTGACGTCGTCATCACGGGAAGCGTTGACTAATTTAGATATTATTAGCAACCCGACCCTGCTTCGCACTGTTTTTACGGCTTGTCAAACATCGCGATTTCTTTATCATACAAGGTGGCAGGGACATCCACGTGCAACCTGTTACCATGGATTCAGTACATAATTCTAAAACCCCTGCGCCTGAAATTTCTCGTAGGTTATAAAAAAAAAAAAAAATTGCTTGTGTCATGCATTTTAACCGCGTTGGTATTGCACTTTTGTAGGAAACAGCTGTTTTTAAAAAAATAACTGACAATAAATTTCAACGCAGGGTGGTCCAGAATCATGTATTGAAGCCATGGAAGCAGATTGTGCGTTGATAGAACTATGTCACCCTGTATATCAATTTAAATGGCTTCGAAACATAAATCTTCCGGAATGAATTCTCTAAATAATGGTGAAAACCGCCAACATCCGTTGCTAGGTTAGAACAACGTGGTCACACAGACACCAAAAGAGACATTATGTATAGAATATAGATATAGAAACACTATGACTAAAGTCCCATAAGATGACGCGTTACTGTGACATCGTCACTACGGGACGTGTTGACTAATTTAGATATTATTTTGACGTATGAAACTATGTCGTCATTGTGGAGATGTTGACAATCACGTTGAGGACGCAAATGGAATGAAAACGTCAATATTTTGTCAGTTTTTGCGATTCGACTGTTTTACGAAGTTAGACTGCTTATCTTAACTTTGTTTAGTAGATATTAAACAAGATTCGTCTGATAAAATTTAATTAGTCTGATTAATTAAAATTAAGTAGGTGTATCAATGAATAATTATCGGTTAGAAATGTTTTCACGCTCATTACACGTTTTAAATTCTGTCTTCCGTGTTATAAATAAGGAAATCAATGTTCAAGATTTAAGTAATGCTCGCCATCAACTAATTTGTGATCGTAGATGAGAAGAATCATTTCAGGAAAAACGAACAAACGAAAGGGAAACAATTCTTGTGATTACGCTTAGCGATTCCAACAATTCCATTCCATTCTACATATCGGTATTCACATTACCTGCAACAACAACAACACTGCATATACTGGTTCTAAACAAGGCACTTGCTTAAATCTAAGTCTTTAAACCAAATTAAACGGATCTCGTAACATTATTATCATTTTCCTGCTCTTATCCCTATTTATCTGAGGCTGGCGTAACATGTCTTTCCTTATACTTCTCTATTAGTCGTCATCTCGATAGTCACCGCCTTTCTAACCATATCATTTTTCACACAGTCAGCCAGTCAGTTTCAGTTTCATCGTTTCTTTTGGTCTTCCCCTACTCTTATAGCCATCCATATTCATACTCAATACTAAGCGGATCTTGTAATATAGTGTGAATTTTGTCGTTTGTTTATAGCTTATAGCTTCTAAAGACTTCAAATCATTTCCTTTTTGCAATACCTGTATGTTTGGCTGAAGCGATGAGTCACTACGTTCGCAGAAAGATAAGGAGCTAACACACTACTAGTTTTAATTTCAAATACAAATCGGCGTGGAACGGCTTGCTGTTTCTACTTGTAACGCGCTGGTTGCAATATTATTGATCCGAAACGAGCAGGTTTTAGATACGCGGGGAGAAATTCACTTTTGAACACATCATGTGAAGTCAGGTGTATAGCAGTGATACAGCTGTCTACTGACCCCTTCAGGAAATGGTATGACGGTTATTTCTAAGTACAGACGCCAGCACATCAAGTTACTACAATCTGTCAAATTTCTAACTTTATCGCTAAAGCATTAAGGTTCAAGGTTGATTGGGAAAATTTGACAGTTTCGGGTAGCTTGACCTGCTGGCGTCTGTACAACAATGAAAGATAATATGAAATTGATCACCATTGTCGGTGATAGCATTTACTATAATGACTTAAATATTCTAAGCGAACTGTTATTTAGAAAGTTCTTATGAGAAATAAAGTTCTTTAAACCTAATATTCAAGCGGTAAAAAGCGTTTGAGATACTTAGACATATTACCGACCCCTGAAGTAAGTTTAACTAAAAAATAAAATAGTAATTAAATAGTGGAATCGTAATTAGACAGAACACGAAATAGAATCACATTGAATTCATAGCAATATTACTTTAGTGTGGATTTATATCTATTGTAATTCCCCAAGGGAACATATTGTGCCCTGAACTATACTTGTGAAACATAGGCGATAGGTTTATTACTAAGAAGACATTTCATACGTAACACCACTGATCTTAATAATGCTCCGGCAATATTGCTCTCTCTATAATATAACATTACGTCTATTCTCCGAAAAGATAGGCAGATGCCAATACAGCTAAATATAGCAAGCTTTTTGATTACACCCAGTAATAGGTGACGAATAAACCTATTGCCAATAATTGCCATCTAACGGGCACAAATCAAGATTGAGAACCGTCTCCTTATGATAAAACCAAACATAATTTTGCTTGACCAGGGGTTTGCACAAAAAAAACCATGCTCAACAGTCGCGCTGCCTAAGTTGCGCGCGACGAGGCAGTTGTCTATGTTACTTAAGCATAATAATAACAGTTATTCATTATAATGGTGTCACTATCTAAAACAATACTTTAGTCTGCAATTACGGCGAATTCAGCAAAGTAAACTGCATGTGTGTTAGGTCATGCGAATCAAATGTGCTTATTTAGCCATTTAGTCCTAACTGTTGTTGCTGACTTTTCAAAGCATTTGTTGACAATTTCCAATCCGCACCATGTTTGTTTGGCGTTGCGAAACTTGCGAGTAAAGTACGGCGCACATTTTAGACTTTATCCAGGACGTAAAATTGCTAGAATGGATATTTTGAGTCAGCAATATTTTGAATTATCAATCATGGTATGATGATATATATAGATATTCATATGATGCGGAGGATTATGGAAAATGTTGTGATGAAATAATATTGTACACTGTATGTTACATCACAGTGCTACTATTATAATAACTATAAGATCTTTTTTCTACATCTACATGTAGATAACAAACAATAAACGTATTTGAATTTGAAAGTTTTGAGTATGAATGTGGATGGCTATAAGAGTACGTGAAGACCAAAGAAACGATGGATGGACTGTGTGAAAGAAGATATGGCTAGAAAAGGGGTAACTGACTACTAAGCTGAGAGAGAAAAAAAAAGGGAAAAAAAAGAGAGTACTATGGAAGAAAAATAACATACTGCGCCGACCCCAAATAAATTCGGATAAGGGCTAGAGAATGATGAAACAATGAATCAGACAGAAGGAATTTACGCTGTCTTGTAACATCAATACATAATGGAGGATGGACCTTTTTAACATACGATTTGCTATCTGCGATTTAGAAAAATATCTAGTGTGTTACGAATCTCACAAATTAGATAAAATAAATCATCATAATCAACCTATATTGTTTCCACTTCTGGTACACATACCTCCTCTCTTCGAGAGGGAGTGTTCTATAATCTACCACGCGGGCCCAGTGCGGGTGGTAGATGTCACAAGTCTTCGAATTTTTGGTTCTTGCAATACTTATGATCATTAGAGTACTTAATATTGCATGCCTTACGGTAGAATGTACTGGATCCAATTGTTTTTCTTTTCTACGCCATCAAAACTATGTTTTGTTACCTACATTCTATGCAAATAAATAATTTCTAATTTCTGATTCTGATAGGACATGCCGGTTTCCTCACGATGTTTTCCTTCACAATTTTGAGAGCAGTGGATAAAATAAATACTTAATGGTTATTTATGCAGTTATTTTAATAGCATTGGTTTTAGTAATAACTACTATTAAATCGACAGCTAGTTCAAATTGGAATTCTAAATATATTAATGTTGGCTATAAATAGAAATTGTTAGCAAAATTTAGACTTTCTCTCGAAATCTACTTACAAGAAACACAATCATTTTAATTATGCTCATTTATATCTACTTTAAATTCATCCATAAACAGGGTTAATGGTTATTGCTCACGATCCCGTGAAAGGGTTGTAGGCCACGTCATGACCTCGAATCATCACCACTCTGCCCTTAAACCAATTTCTTTGGGGTCGGTGCAACATGTCTTTCACTTCCATACTTCTCTATTAGTCGTCATCTCGGTAGTCACCTCTTTTCTAACGATATCATCATTCACACACTCCATCCATCGCTTTTTTGGTCTTCCCCTACTCTTATAGCCAATATTAACGTTTTGACCTAGAATATTAATCCATAAATCAGTTACCCTGTCTGAGTTTTTCGGTTGTTCTTCTCAGAGCAGTTGGATAGGAAACACCGAACTCGACACCGACGTAATTTATTTTTAACGTGTAAAGTGTTTGTAGGAACTTACTTATAGAAATAAAATCATTCATCATCTATCTATCTTTATATATCTATAAATAATATATTTATATATCTGTAAATACAGCTGAAGAGTTTGTTTGTTTGTTCGCGCTAATCTCTGGAACTACCAGTCGGATTTGAAAAAATCTTTTTGCATTTGATATCCCAATCCTCAAGGAAGGGTATAGGTTATTTAACATCACGCTACGTCCCATAGGAGCCGAGCAAAAAGAAAAAAACAGGCGAGCGATGCGATGGTGGCGGTGGGTCGTAGGATATGTTTTATGTTAAAACAAGTAATTTCAGGCGGACGAACGCGGGCAGGAGCTAGTTTAAATATACAATTATTTCTAAAACAATCTGCGATTATACGCAAAATCGTCAGCATGCGTCCTGTGTTAGCGACCGCGGCTCACGTTTCACGTACCGGAACGCCTGCGCACTATAAATCTTACAAATGTGTTCCTTAGAGGTTGTAACTCGAGCCCTATCGAATGAGTTTTTATTTCGCCAAAAAAGTAGGGATAAAATTGTGAAGAGGTGTAAAAAATATCGCCCGTTTGTGTTTAGTTATTCGTTATTTTTTGAGAGTGTAGAATAAATATCGTTTTATACTTGGCTTAGAATAATAAAATAATACAATATTGTAACAGAAACATTATTAACACAAAAACACACACACACAGCAACATTATTTTAATTTTAATTACATTAAAATTACAAAAAAATTACTCAGCGCCTGATGTAAATTGACGTATTTTTAGTAGCCAATTTTTTACTCACGTCTAAGTTGTCTATGGAGTATCTTAATTTAACAGGACTAAACTAATATTTATTTTCTGTCCTTTTCTTAATGATATGGAAAGAAAAAGATTCACTGAACTTAAATTTAGTTTAGTTTGTGAACTAACAAACTGAACAAACAAAACATCAGTGAAACTTTGATAGTTCTTGCCCCCATGAAATCATCTTTCATCTCCCATTAAAGTTTTTAGATAGGCAGTCGCTCCAGGTAAATACGGTATGTATTCAGTTGCATCGGGTTAGACTGGAAGCCGACGTCAATATACTTAGTTGGGAAAAGGCTAGAGATATGATGGGGGGTTAAACAAATATGAAATTAGCTATTGGTAATCATGGACTATGGAAAGACCACAAGATTTTCAAGGCAAGCTCGAATTGGACGACAAATTTTTAGAATGTTATTACCCTTATTAATCCTACTAATATTATAAACGTGAAAGTTTGTATGGATGGATGGATGGATGCTTGTTACTTTTTCACGCAAAAACTACTGAACGGATATGGATGAAATTTGGCGCACAGATAGTTTATAACCAGGATTAACATAAAGGATATTTTTTATCCCGATATTCCTACGGGGTCGAAACTTATGCGGGTGAAACCGCGGGGCGCAGCTAGTTCTATGCATATATGTTGTTCTAATTATGGTCTCGTAGTTCAGATGTAAACAGCTGCTACTGCTGAGCATGAGGTCCTGGTTTCTATTCCTGGGTCGGGCAAAATGTTATTGGGTTTTTCCATCTGGAATTTCCCCGGAGTCTGGATTTATGTCCGGCTGATGACAATAGGCTCGCCTCCTATGAATACATGGGACTTAAACATAATTGGCGAAATGTGGGTGTGCTATACAACGTGTTTTTTTTTTATATCCTATATAACTCTAGGGGGTCATTGTACTCATCATTATGAACAACTTTTACTATGGGACCAAACCTGCGCGAAAAAAAATCTGCTGTTCCCTACATTTATGTTCGTTTAGCTCGTCAAAATGTAGGGAACACCAGATTTTTGCAATGGTAAAAGTTGTTCATAATGATGAGTAGAATGACCCCTAGTGTTATGGGATATCAAAAAAAAACACGTTGTATAGCTACATTTTTTTGCTATCTATCAACCTAGTTAGGTTAGGTTTTCCTTTACATAGTTACAAGTATGTATATGTAAAGGAAAACTGTACCTAGCAATTTAAGATTTATATCTTTAGCCACGGTTGCGTCGGGTCTTACCAACGGATTAAATAATGCATACATAATGGTGTAACGAATAACGATACTACCTATTATAATTATAGCAAGCTGCATTTTATTCACAGTATACCTACAATGTTTGCTATCTATCAACCTAGTTAGGTTAGGTTTTCCTTTACATAGTTACAATAAAGGAAAACTGTACCTAGCAATTCAAGATTTATATCTTTCGCCACGGTTGCGTCGGGTCTTACCAACGGATTAAATAATGCATACATAATGGTGTGACGAATAACGATACTACCTACAATGCAAGCTGCATTTTATTCACACTTATACCTATAATGTCATTAGCAGACGATAAGTAATTGGAACAACATAACATCACACCTGAATTCCGTAAGGGTAACCCCCTTACGGAATTCAGGTGTCAGAGGTGCACCTATGCGCCCACATGTCGCACGTTATGTTTAAGTATGTAACAGGGGGCGAGCCCAGCATAAACCCATACTCCGGGCTGCTACTATTCCAGATGAAAAAAATCCAATCACCCGAACCCAACACCGCATGCTCGGCATTAGCGCTTGCGACTACTAAACAGTTAAATCTAATTGACTGTTATGCGACTTAGAGACACTGTTTTCTTGTATTGTACAAACGCCAGCAGGTCAAGCTACCCGAAACTGTCAAATTTTCCCAATCAACCTTGAACCTTAATGCTTTAGCGATACAGTTGAAAATCTATTAAAGAAATTTGACAGATTGTATTTTTGTATGATGTTTTTTCGGGGGAAACCAACAAAGTAATAAACTTGAATAAGCAAGATGACTTTGGTTTGATTCCAAGGTGGGAGATACTTATTCCTACTTATATTGATAGTTATGTTTTTCAATATAATATTGAAGTGTGCATTAATATGATTCTGGACTCTGGCTACTTATTTGCATTTTTTTTAATATACATACAGTCACGAGCACTACCATGTCAACACTTGGAGACTTTCAATAGAGATTTTTGTGTGAAAACAACGATGAACTACGACACATTGCAAAAACCTATGGCTTCGAAAATACTATGTTCGTAGCAACATACAATTTCATTAAAAATAAAGGAGTAAATTACTTTTGAATAAAGCCAAGTGTATACATACTTATGCTCGTGACTGTACATACATAAACTCACACCTTCTTCCCATGGGGGTAGGCAGAATCTACATAACAACACCTTTCGAATTCCTTCTTTTGAATATATTGACAACAAACTGATCTATGACCTGTTTACAGTACTGTCAGGCTAAGTGGATGCGGTCAGCATTTCTAAACCGCCCTTCAACAGCTGTTAGTGTCAACATTCCATCACAATTTTGACACTGACAGCTCACTTTTCAACGCGGTTAAGATGGCTGAACGAGTTCTGTTTCATTGGTGAAATTAGCCTGAAGTAAATCATGGGTCTCCTAATTACCACTACAGTTGAACGTCAAAAAGATATTGCCATATGAAGACAGGAGAAGGTACACATGACAAGGATCGCATGTTGCTGTCCTTCCTCTATACTCTGTTAGAGGGTAGTTATGAACTCCTTAGGATAAGAAGACGTGGAAAAGATGGATGGGTTATGTGACGAATGATATGAATGAGAATGAAGTGAATGATAGCGTGATGGTTGACGGGGGAGAATGGAAGAAGAAAACATGTTGTGCCGACCCCAAGTTACATGAGACAAGGGCAGGAAGATGATGCTGGGATAAGAAGAGGTGTCTGTTTTATGCCAAAAGTCACAAGGAACCTCTGATCTATTAACATCTTCGTAAGTGTTTACACTGTGTTTAACCTTTTAGAGGTCAAAGGCATAAAGTTTATGTTCAATATCTTGAATAGTATCTGTTATAAGAAAGGTGTTAATGTTTCTATTATTTCCAATAAAGCCATTGTTGTTCATCATTTCTAAATACATAGAAATGTGGTTCTTTGAACACGTAAATGAGTAAAATTGTAAGAAAGCACTTAGAAACAAACCTTGAAGATACAATAACTAGAGAATTACTGGTTGTAAATAATGCTAAAGTATCTAATAAGGTATTATTTATTGACAATTAAGAAGAAATGGCTATAAACGCAACAGAAATAAGCCTAGATACGATTCTCGGTCAAGACTTCGCTAACAAATCAAACTCTCCTAGTTCAAAAAGTTTAGATATTAGACCTTAACGAAATACCAATATGAATGGGCTGCAAAGCAAACTAATTATCGTAAAGCTATCAACGCTCACCTTGTTATCTTAAGTTGCTGCCGAAGACCGATAAAAGCGTAAAAGAGTCCCGAAAGCGTACCACTTTATCATATAACAAACACTTGACAATCCTGTGCTGTTGCTTATCGCAATTTTTTATTACACTACCACGGTAAGGAGTTGACGCGTTCCAAAACATAAAATTTCAAGATAAGACGGTGTTGTTTGTTTGACGAGCGATCGAGACGTCCGCTCCGCGCGTCGGTCGGGGACGGAATGCGTTAACGTGACGCCGCCGTGCGACACTTCACATGCGCTTGAGTTGATATGCCTGTACTATGAAACTTGGGGAGTGTGTTGATCTTCTAACTTAGTTTGCTCTTGATTGAATGGTGCTAGTGCTAATTAGACTTAGACATTATGATCTCCGTTAAGTATGATTTCAGAACTAAGTAAAGAAGTTTCTATAATCCCAATCTATTTCGATTTAACGCAATCTAACAAAGATGATGAAACTAAAAAAAATAAATTAAAAATTTAAAAAACCCCCGACTACGTGAAACCCTATAAAAAGCAAAAAAATAACCTTGAAATTATGACCCTACGTAAGTACGTATGAAATTTTTTGATTAAATGTTGTCCCGTCGGAGGACCGCTGTAATTATTAGCCCAACGTTCTGTTAAAGTTTAAAATAGTAGCGGTCCCCCGACAGGACAATATTTAATCAAAAAATTTCATACGTACTTACGTAGGGTCATAATTTCAAGGTTATTTTTTTGCTTTTTATAGGGTTTCACGTAGTCGGGGGTTTTTTAAATTTTTAATTTAATTTTTTATTTCATGCTTTTTGTAGGGACTCCTTATTATTTATTTTCTTTTATTTTCTTGCGTTTTAAGATTCAGGTAATTAGGTATTTAATCAGGTTTTTTGTAATTCGCCATTTTGTGGTGGTGGCCATCTTGGATTTGAAATTTGTCATAGTGTATAAATATTCTACTAGTCAAGCCCTTTCATTTGATACCCATATTGAGGGAGTTGTGAAAAAAAAAAATGTAATTTGCCATTTTGCGGTGGCGGCCATCTTGGATTTGAAATTTATCATAGTGTATAGTATTCTACTAGTCAAGCCCTTTCATTTGATACCCATATTGAGGGAGTTGTCAAAAAATATATAATCCGCCATTTTGTAGCGGCGGCCATCTTGGACCGATTTTGATCAAACATAGCTAAGAACACTCCCGACAAATTCACCTTTCAAACAAAAAAAACAAGATTAAAATCTGTTCATCCATTCGGGAGCTACGATGCCACAGACAGACATACACACACACACACACACACACACACACACATACACACACACACACAGACACGTCAAACTTATAACACCCCGTCGTTTTTGCGTCGGGGGTTAAAAATAATTATGTATCTCCTAGCAGGGATGCAAGTTTGATAACAGAAATCGTAATAAAACTAATAAAAATAGGCCGAGACCCTGAAGTAAACAGATCTTGGCAGATTTAATGACCAAAAAATGAAAGTCAGCTCTTAGCATTTTAGCATAGTAACATCAGCAATGACAGTACGCAGAATGCAGCTTCCAATCAAACCGAATGCGCTCCATGTTAGATGCTGAATACCAGTATTTTACATGGAGCGACTGTCTATCAGGACCTCCACAACCCAGTTACTGGGTAATGAGTGGACTTACTCAAATTAAAGTCAATAGACAAGAGTAGAATCGGAACGTGCTACTGGGACAAAAATATATTATTCTTATATATAATATCAGCTGTCTCCCAGTGAAAGTCCCATCAAATTAAGACCAGCCGTTTCGGAGATTATCCGGAAGAAACAGACAGACAGAGACAAAAAATTGAAAAATAGGTTTTTTGGTTATATGTTATATATTACTTTCATATATTATGGATTTGGTAATAATGTGTTTTTGTTACATTACAAACAGACACATCAATTTTATTTATTTGTATGTATAGAAGATAGAGAGATAAAGACACTCATAGGGAAGTGCATTGAATATTTACAAGGGGTGATAAGTAGTTGATATAATCGTGTGACCTAGAGGAGGGGGGGAACATAAGGGTAAATAAAGCATTTCTCTTCACCGGTTTGAAGAAGTAAACAGAAGAGACAACATCGGTGGATAGAATGAAGATATCTGTAAAGAAGATAACATGATATATGTGATAGATGATAAAGAAAGAAAGTATTTAACACACAAAGGGCCCACAGGCCAGGATTACAGGCTAATAGTAACAAAAATGGATGAAACAGCTAGTAGCAGACAATTTCTAACTGAAGAGGAATCATTCCACACAGATTCTATATGAAATCATGGCTACTATTGGAATAGGCGTTTCATATTAGAAATGGTTCAGAAGAAAAGAAGACGGTATTCATAAGACAACCGGCAGACGTATACATTGAAGAACCAGCCAATCAATCAACAGCATCAGGAAACCGGAGTTACCGACATAGCTTGCAGAGTAAGCAAACTGAAGTGGCAGTGGGCTGGCCATGTTTGTCGAAGGACAGATGGCCGGTGGAGCAGACGAATCCTAGAGTGGAGACCGCGTGTCGGCAAGCTTAGTGTAAGGCGCCCCCCTCAGCTAGATGGATGGACGACCTAAAGAAGGTGGCTGGGATAGACTGGATGCGGAAGGCGAAGGGTGTTGTGGGGCAGACTGGGAGAGGTCTATGTTCAGCAGTGGACTGCGATAGGCTGTTGATTGATTGATCACGAAACCAACTACTGTTGCTAAACTGGAACTGTTAAGGCAGCTGGGAAGAAATCAAGCTAGTAAGAAAATAAATATTTTTAGTCAGACTCTGATACGATTTAATGAGGTCAAGTAAAGATATATTCCAAAAAAGGTCAAAAGTCGAAAGTCAAAAAGGCCAAAATTCCAAAATGACCCACATTAACTACACAACATTAACACATTAGATTGAGCCAAAATTTTACGAATGTTATTTCAATAACGAATCATAAATTAATAGATCATAGATAATGACATTGACAGAAGTGCATTCAATCGAGTACCACTTCGAGGTCTGTGAAAGTTGTTTTTGAACTTCAAAATCACGACTTATAATGACAAAGTGTGAACTACAAACAAACTGTCTTATTAACGCTGACATGAGAGTTGGTATAGTTCAGTTACTGATATTTAGAAAACTGGTTATGGATTTAAGCCCGGAAATTGATAAATGATAAACGATATTTAGATAGGGAGCAGTGGTAGCGATCGGTGGAGCGAGTTGGTCGTAGGTTCGAACCCAGACAGGCGCTTTACTTTGTGTAAATTATTACGTCACCACTATTTAATTCTCAAAACGCTGAGGGAAAACATCGTGTGGAAAACAGCATGCCCTAGAACGCGTGAGTTTATGTATGTGCATGTATGTGAGTAAGTAGGTATTGGTGGAACCCGGGAACAAAGATAGACCAACTGCAGGAATAACTAAAAGACGTGTGAGCTGGGAAGAAGAGATGGCGTAAAAACCCTAGAACGCGTGAGTTTATGTATGTGCATGTATGTGAGTAAGTAGGTATTGGTGGAACCCGGGAACAAAGATAGACCAACTGCAGGAATAACTAAAAGACGTGTGAGCTGGGAAGAAGAGATGGCGTAAAAAATAAGGCTGTAGGTTATGATGATGCAAGAAATTCACAAAAACAGTGTATTAGGGAATGATAGATATGTAGTCTTGGTGCCAAAACGCTTGAGGATTAGCAAAACATAGTTCAGAAACATTTGAATAGATCCTGCGGAATTTGTGTGATTTCTTATTAACGTGTTTAGTTTTTTCTGTACCTAATGTTTAATACATATTTCTTCCCATTAAAATACCTACGAACAAAATCTATCAATCTGCAGCCTTCTCCCATACTTCTCTTTAAAACGTCATCTCAGTAGTCACCCCCTTTCTGGCCATAACATCTTACTTCCGATGCCTACATCATCAACATCTGCCTAGCCTTTTCCAACAATGTTGGGATCGGCTTCCAGTCTAACCGGATGCAACTGAATACCAGTATTAGACATGGAGCGAACGCCCATTTGACCTCTACAACCCAGTTACTGGGTAACACGATACCCCTTGGTAAGACTGGTTGTCAGACATTTGGGGTTCTGAGTACCCATATTGACTGTGAAAGTTCTATGAATGACATCGATCTACGAACGACTAAAGTGTAGAGGGTGGTCACCCATCCACGACTAGACTGACTGCAGCAAGAGTATAGCTTGACCTTCGATCGACCTGAGTGGCTGTTATCATTTAGCCACAAGCCCCGGAAATTGTACCGTGAAAGGTACCTAAGAACGTAGAAGATTAATAACAATTTCTTGCTAATAGCATTTCTTAGTGTTAAAAGCCTATGTATCGCGAAGCCAATATAACTGTCATATAAAATGAAGAAAAAAGAATACTAAGTGCTACAGGGCAGCAGGTGCACCATAAATACTAAATTGACAACGACACTAGAATGGCAGGAGTAATGAAAGCATTATTAATGAAACAAGACAGTTTTTTTTTTGTTATTTCTCTATAAGGAAAAACAGGTGGGAGTGTCTATATAATTGTTAGTTGGAGGTTGATAAGAGTACGCTTATAAATTGAAGTAAACGTTTCTGTAGTGACATTTGGCAGGGTGATAGTGAATCTATGGCTTTAAATACTACTATTATTGAACATACGGGTGTAATCAGCCAGTATAGAATGAGAAAACGCTAAAGAAATTAATAAAAAATCAAACTTCAACGGAATTGCAAAGTTAAACAGTTAGTAACGGAATGCCTAAAGTAAAATTAAAAAAAGAAAAGCGTATCGTTATGTGCCAGGAGTAGATATTACTTGTCAGGAAAAGACTTATGAGACTTTACCAATAATGAAGCAAAAACCTTATGAGGTTTTTGCTTCATTGGGAGGGTCTACTTACTATGCAAAGCTATGGCTTTGCATAGTAAGTAGACCCTCCCATATGGAAGTAGCTATCACAGATAAAATAAGCTTACAAATATATTTATATGCCCAGTTTGGCAATAATAAAATGCTACCAGTGGTAACCAGAAAGATTCGTTTTTGTTAATAGAAACCGAGCACTAAAGTAATGATAGAATTGGAGCCACAACCAAAATTATCAAAAAAACAACCAATCATATACAAGGAATACGTCTTAGTAGTTCAAGAAAAGGTAAACCATTCGTGACAAACATTAAAGGAGTGACGATCAATGTAGGTAACCAAGAAATCAAAGAAAGAAAAAGTTAAATCAAATCGGTCGATCAAAAACGTAGCAAATACATTGGTACAGGTGTGTTTAGTTTACACAGCGCTTTCAGCCAGGACAGTGTAGTGTCGACTCGTAAGTACAGTGCAGTAATGCACGTGCACCCGATTTTGTTGATACGCTGATTTTTATGCGCTGTTGATGTTGCGCTAATTTTGAACGAAATGTATCTGTTTTTATGCACCTGGTTTGAATGAGGGTTTTTATTTATGCCTTGGTTTGTCAATTTTTGTTTATTTGTTTCCAAAAATCCTATTGACTGGCGGCATTGCCACGTTGTATGGCAATACTTATCCTCTGGCCAAAGTTAAAGCCAGTCCTTGGGTCACGGGAAGTGTCGACAACCTGTTTGGAGATTTCATTGTGATGTTGGTTTTGGTGTTCCCTTGATGTTACATATTTGTGCCGCTACATGTATTGCCTTCCACAGAAATAGATGATCATGTAAACATATTCTGTCTTCTCGAGAAAATATATTAATGACGATGAATGAAATCAGATATTATTGCCGAACTGTCTTTAGTAATATATTTATGCTCGCGACTGGACCTGGCCTAATGGAATCTTGATAATTTTGCTAAAGATGTCAGAGAGTAACAATTTACCTAAGTCTCTTAACAAAACCTATTCATGAAAGACTTTCCATCTCTTGCCGGAAACCATAATCACATCATCATTAGATATGTCATTGTTCAGGATCGTGTCTATTAACACAATGGCCTCCAGGAATCTACGAGAATAGAGTAGAATAGAATACTCTTCATTATGTACACCATGGGAATTACAGATATACATATATGTAGAAATTTTACATAGGTTGAAACAATGGCGGTCTCACCGCTGAAAGACAACCTTTGAAAATAGAGAGCAGTGGGGGCCCAGTGGTAACGGCCGCGACTTACGAGTTGTAGGTCGTAGGTTCGAACCCTGACAGGCGCTTTAGTTTGAATAAATTATATCATCACCACTGCTCTCAAAACAGTGAAGGAAAACATCGTGCGGAAACCGGCATGTCTTAGAACCAAAAATTCGAAGACATTTTTCACACAGTTTTGTAAGCATTTTTTTTTAATGATCTCTCTTTTTTCAACTTTCAGAAAAGTATCAATTAAATGTTTAAAGTGGAGTAGTTTTTTCTCATAATTAATTGTTTTTGGTAACAAGCTAACCATCCAGTTTTGACCCCTAGTTAACTGGACTAAATTTGTTGCTAATGACATCTAGTATAACGCCTTCCAAGGAATACGTCGAGTTTCCTTGTCACCCTGTATATTAATATAATAAAGCTGAAGAGTTTGTTTGTTTGTTTGAACGCACTAATCTCTGGAACTACCGTCGGATACGACTACAGTCGGATTGAAAAAATATTTTTGCATTTCTTAACCCAATTCTTGAGGAAGGTTATCTAAAGCCATTTAACATCACGTTTTGACCCTTAAGAGCCGAACAAAAAGAAAAACAGTTGGAGTCCACGTTGAAGTCGCGGGGGAAGTGCTAGAATAACAATAAATCAAGAATCAAGATCAAAACAAATACAAATAATGATGAAGGTTTTAAGGAGAGAGGAAGGGTTACCTATTTATCTTCTTATCAATAAGAAAAGCGATTAAATCTAAACACGTTATGTTATAATTACTAGTCAGATTAGCTGATAAGTGATTAGTGATAAAAGTACCTAGCTACCTACTATACTATCGCTGGTTGAGCAACAGGTGAAGAGGAAAAAGTATTATCTTGTTTCGAACTCCTTACGATTAAATACTTATGTTTTGAAAGCGTGTCGCGTGATTTATTTTTGATAAAATGTGGATATATCAACTTATGGATCACTATGGAGAACTATGGAGCTGTCGTCCGCGGCTTCGCCGACGTCGACGGAGTGGATATCAGCAAAAAGTATCCTATGTCCTAGCCGTGGTCATTGTGTGCCTGTGTGCCTAGGTAAATACTTTCACATGTTTAATAGTAGTAGGATCAAATAAACAAAAGAATAAAAACAAATGCGTGTCAGGCCACGAAGTTTTCCAAGTAAGCGCATTTTACAAGTTAGGCCTCTATAACTCCTGAACTAACAAAGTTATCTAAGCCGATTTCAGATTCAGATTTCAGATTTTTCGAGCCAGTCGATTACCTTTAAGACGGGGGGGGGGGGGGGGCTATTTAAAAAAAATGCGCTTTAAAGTTGAATATCTCGCAAACGGATACCTAAATCAAAAAATTGTCTTAGCAACCTCTCAATGTTTTTAAAATACCCATCTATTGATAAACCACACGCGGGATAGACGCGAGAAAATAAGTCATTCCCACTTTACGTGTAGGGGAGGTACCCCAAAAAAAAAAAATTTTCGTGATTTTATTTATTTATTTATTTTATGTGCATTTTGTCGATGTGGTAAATAAATACACATATCCATGCAAAATTTCATCTTTCTAGCACTAACCATTTGGAAGGTAAACCGAGGACGAACGAACGGACATGACGAAACTATAAGGGTTTCGAGACGTGAAATACGGAACCCTAAAAACGACAAGAAAGTTTTTTTTTAAAGATATCAAGAAAAAGAAGGGAAAGAATAAAGATGAAGAGGAACAAACGGTACTCATATCAATGAAATGGGATAGGTACGAATATCTAGACTATAACGAAGTGGCACCGGTAACTGAAAAGTTTTGTGGAATAGGTTGTCATGGTATGTGTTACGGAGGGATGAGGAAAATGTCGTGAGGAAAGTTTTGTGTATGAATGGCGATGGTTATAACAGTAAGGGAAGACCAAAGAACCGATGGATGGACTGTGTGAATGATGATATGGTTAGAAAGGCGGTGACTACCGAGATGACGACTAATAGAGAAGCATAGAAGAAAAAGACATGTTGCGCCGACCACAAATAAATTGGGATAACGTCAGGAGAATGGTGATGATCACCATTTCTGAAAAAGGTGGTGTTTAATGTTCACCGAAGTACTAGCACGCGGTCAGAAGCTGAAAAAGAGTAATCTGAAGTTATGGACCCCGAGAACTACAGTTTAATATAAACAAACGTGAAACGAAAGCAAACATTGAATGGACTTCAGTAAGGCAGTAAAGTGACAGACAACGATGACACGGCACGGTGTGTACTACACACTGATACTTGGACTTTGATTCACCTATTACTCATAATAATGTGATACCTAACGATAGGTGTAAGTACAGACGCCAGCACATCAAGCAACTACAATCTGTCAAATTTCTTTAATAGATTTTCGACTTTATCGCTGAAGCATTAGGTTCAAGGTTGATAGCTTGATGTGCTGGCGTCTGTACCTAGTAGTACCTCTTTCCTATGTTAGACTTACAGTGCACCCAGCTAGTAACCATTCGATACGCTTCCGTGCCGAATCGAACGTCAGTCAATGTTATCGAAGGAGTCCGAAACGTGTCTAAACGCTGTCCCAAAATCCGAATCCCGAAAATTTTGTCAGTTTAAACCAAATAGATAATATTACGAGTATGTTAACGATAGGTGTAAGTAAATAGTTCTTGTTTTGTTCGGGCGGACTTCTAGTGCACCCAGGATAGCTGTTCACAACCATTCGATACACTTTCGTGTCGAATCGAAGGTCATTCAAACGCTGCGCTGTTCACAAATCAGAAGCCCGAAAATTTTGTCAAATTAAACCAAATAAAAAAAAAAAATAGACGACAGCTATTCTTCCGACAGCTATTGGCTGTCGGGGACTAGGTGAATTAGGTAACCGAAATTGTGTCATTTTCGATTCGGAGTGAGTGCCCATGGAGTTTCTTGCCCGTTTCATTCAGCAGCAGATTAAGAATGATAAAGTAATTTCTACGTGTACCACAAATCACTAATTAATCACTAACTTGTTTAAAAAACCTTTTGTTTCTGTCAATTATTTAAAGATAAAAAGAAAAGAAAGAAAGAATAAAAAAAGAAAGAAAGAAAGAATTTAATTTAGGTACTTAAATGTGCTCTAAACGCATTAAAGTGATTTGTGGTGTAAATGGGCTTGAGTGAGGTTCAAAATGAATTTTAAAGTCATCATCTGCCTAGCCTTTTCCCAACTATGTTGGGGTCGGCTTCCAGTCTAACCGGATGCAGCTGAATACCAGTATTTTACATGGAGCGACTGCCTATCTGACCTCCACAACCCAGTTACTGGGTAATACGATACCCCTTGGTAAGACTGGTTGTCAGACTTTCGGGCTTCTGACTATCCGTAACGACTGTACAAAGATCCACGAATGACAGCCGGGACCAACGGCTTAACGTGCTCTCCGAGGCACGGAGGGGTCTCGGTATGTAAAGATGGTCACCCATCCACAGAACAACCGCGGCAAGCGTAGCTTAACCTGACCGATCGACCTGTGCGGCTGTTATTATTTAGTAATTTTAAAGTAAATATCATTTTTTGTGTATAAATAGCTAGACTCCAGATAGAAATATAATTAACCTTTCTTTTCATTATAAAACATAAAACTATTAAACTTACTTATTTATTATTTAATTAAACTTGTTGCTGTTTATCGCCGTCTCACTCAAAGGCTATGAAAATGATAAAGGCGGATAACAGAATAATACGCAAACTATTTCCTGCTATGCTATACGAAATGTTCAACAAACAGATCCAATATATCTTTAATTGATAACCTACAAGCACCTACATCTGTTATTTACTTATGGTTTAGTTTTATCTGGATTGATTTATCTATTAGTAGCTGCGCCCCGCGGTTTCACCCGCATAAGTGTTCATCCCGTGGAAATATCGGAATAATATCATTCAATGTTTTAATCCAGGTTATAAACCAACCTGTGTGCCAAATTTCATTCAAATCCGTTCAGTAGTTTTTGCGTGAAAGAGTAACAAACATCCATGCATCCATCCATCCATACATTCATACAAACTTTCACGTTTATAATATTAGTAGAACTAGTAGGGTAGAAATAGATTTCTATGTTGTTCATTCCGCCTATACGAGTATCCACGTAGGAATCAAAATTGTGCGCCGTCACTAATATGTTTGACCCGTAACGACTGTCAAAGATCCACGAATGACAGCCGGGACCAACAGATTAACGTAATGTCCGAGGCACGGAGGGGTCTCGGTATGTAAAGATGGTCACCCATCCACGGACCGACCGCGGCAAGCGTAGCTTTACCTGATCGATCGACCCGTGCGGCTGTTATTATTGCTTAGCCATGAGCCCCTATACCATACCTAACAACTCATATTCGTAAACCTGCAGCCTGTTCAGGTTTAGGACAATATTACAAATGAATCACCGAAATGGTATGTACGCGCATATTCTTCCGATCGACTGCACCAAATTGGATAATTCTTTTTTTTTTGTGTTTGTTATTGTCAGGACAAGGTTTGTATACACAATTGGACCCGGTAGGTGGCGCTGCTTTTTCGGGCAGGACGACGTCTGCCGGGTCCGCTAGTTTCCAATCAAAAGTCTTATAAATCCAGACTTCAGTACAGACACAAAACCGTCTGTCCGTCTTCTCAACCGTGCTATCATAATGCAACATAGCTTAAAGTTCATCTCTTATCAAGCGACCGTTCGTCCTCTAACAACCTTGTTGCTCGGTGGCGTCTAGGTGATACAGTTAAGGTGATAATACACGGTTCGCATACATGATCAGCCGGCCTGACTCCCAGCAGTGGAAATATTACCTTTATTAGCCAGACGGTCTATTCTGTAAAAATCCCTCCTTGAAAAATTAGGTGAAGTGAGCTGTCAATAGTGTCAATCTCTAGCATTAGGTGGACCGGCAGCTGCAGGACTTCGGCCTCCTCTCTGTGAGAGGAAGTGTGCTGTTAACTACCAAGCGGGCTCAGCGCGGATCGGTGCAGATTGGTTGGTTGAATTCATATAGTGTACTTAATAAAGAGTAGGTATTTTCTTCTATTGTATATGCTAAACTTATATAATCTTTCTTTTGTATAGTCTGTTCCATAGATATCCGATATCCGTGGTCTGTTCCCACAGACACACCGTGAAAACGGTTTTGTGAGGCATAGTTTTAAGTATAGGACTGTTGTAAACTTTTTATGGCGTGCAATAGGAGAGGCCTATGTCCAGCAGTGGACTGCTACGAGTATAAGCTGATGATGATGATGAAACATTACATGCCATTTGTCGTTTCCTCTGCGATATGCATCACTGTTTGAGAGCAGTGATAAAATAATTTGCACACAGTAAAGTGAAACATTTTGTAGGTGTAATTGTCGTGGGTTCAACACTCTGCATGGGTTTTAAGCCACGACGAGTCAGGGCCGTTATCTACAGCCAGGTTACCAGGCTACCACTTATGCCTATTAATCTCGATGTAGCAACCAAATTGGACATTAAAATCGAAGTTAATTCCAGCCGGCCATATTTTCCATTCCATCGCCTTTCAACCAAAGTGAATCAATTTGGTTGAACCGTCTATTATCGCCTTAACAATATGAAACAGCTGAACACGCCTGTAGCTTCTCTCCAGAGAGATAAGGCGGGATGGGTCGTTATCCAATGTTTAAGGTCGATTCAATCGAAGTATCGGCTTTCATGCAGTGAACACAAGTCCAATGTTGCTTAGTTTATGTTGGGTTCATGGGTCCAAGTTTCAATAGTGAATTTTATCATCTATCTAACCTTTTCCTAACTATGTTGGGGTCAGCTTCCAGTCTGAACAGGAATAAAAAACTGCGCAAACTGTAACCATGAATTCTGCACATGATTCTAGCGTAGACTTTTTTTTGTCGGTTATTACAAAAAAAAATTGTTGTTCCATACATTTAGACCGCGTAGGTATTGCACTTTTCTATGAAACAGCTGATTTTTTGTTTGATAACCGACGAAAAATTTCTACACAGAGGGGTCTAGAATTATGCTAAATTCTCGGTTATAGTATGCAAACCGGCTAAACAGTTTTCCTGTACTTATAGGATGTTTAAATTTCTTAGTAACGAAATGGTAATTACATCGTTTTTAATGTATTTAAACTAGAAAATAAAATAACGTTCTGAAAACGTCTAATCTAACGCCTGAAACTCTTATGAAGATTTTTTAAATGAGCAACACATTGCAGCGCACGTTAAAAAGGCGTTCTCAGGTGCTTACGCATCGTTGACTCGAATGATCGAGATACACACAGATACACTTATCTTCTGAACTGTATTAAATAAAGAAGACATATTTTGTAAAAATCTGACCGTGAAAATTTAGGTGAAGTGAGCTATCTACATAGTATCAATCCCTAGCATCAAGCGGAATGACAGCTCACTTGAAGCTCACTTCACCCAAGTTTTCACGGTCAGCCGATCTATTCTGTAAAAGTATCACCGTGAAAAGTTAGTTGAAGTGAGATTGAAGAGTGTTGTCAATATTGTCAATTCCTAGCATCAGTCGGAATGACAGCTCACTTCACTCTCACTTCACCTAAGTTTCAGCAGTGCGATTCTGTAATCATTTCACCGTGAAAACTTAGGTGAAGTGAGCTGTCATTCCAACTAATGCTAGGGATTGACACTATTGACAGCTCACTCTAAGCTCACTTCACCTTAACGAGATTGATACTATTGACAGCTCACTTCACCTAAGTCTTCACGGTGAGATTTTTACAGAATAGGTCGGCTGATCTTTTCACCTAAGTGAATACATCGGCAGTTCCATTTGTCGAATTGCATTGTATTGAAATTGAACATACGGATATAAGACGTTCTTTAGTCTGTTACTTAAAAGCTTACGGATGTGTATTTATAGCAAGTAAGCAAATTTTTACGAAAACCGTAGTTAAAATTATTAAAAATAAATATAATGTGACACTTACCAAATACCAGTCTCTAAAACTAAATCCACGGTCTCTGGTAATTCTAACCGGAAACCTGGAAAATAAAACGAATATAGTTACCTTTACCTAGACATTAAACAAAAGGGAAACAATAACATCGCCCTCATGGTGGTAGCGGTCGCTTACAAAAGCCTGCTGATTTATTCTGCAAAAATCTCACCGTGAAAACTTACGTGACGTGCTGCCAGTAGTGTCAATCCCTAGTATCAGATGGAATGACAGCTCATTTCACCTAAGTTTTCATGGTGAGATTTGTATAGAATAGGCCGGCTGTTTTTTTGTTATTGTCAAAAACTTGAATTTATATTACGTACCTAGTTATATTATTAGGTCGTAGTCATGAAGGATGACTGATAAAGTATCCTGCGTTTTCAAAGTGGAATTCCAAAAATGTGAACAAACAAGTATGTGTTTTTGGAAAAAAAAACTAAAGAAAAAAAGGAAAGAAAGAAAACCATTTTAACCATTATTTTTTTTTACAACTAACAAAATTACATTTACTTACGAAAAAAAAATAAACAAGAGAAAGAAAGATCTGTGCGAGGCCAAAAAGGGTCCTATCTCAGCATACAGCTGCGATATTACAAAAAAATAAACACCGCAGCGCCAGTATACTGAAATCAACTTTATTCACGTAATCATAAAGTTGATATTACTGTTAGAAGAATTAACATCAATTTGGTAACAAGGATTTGAATATAGGATAGTTAAGTTAATAATAATAATAATATAATAATATCCCTGGACATTTCACACAGCGCCATCTAGTCCCAAGCTAAGCAACCTAATGCTTGTGTTATGGTAACAACATGGCTGATAAACTACTTATATACATTTTTTTTTTTTTGTAAATACGTACATATATAGTTCGTGGGAATTCGCTGGAAGCGAGGTGCAAGATTGGTCTCTAAGAATGGTGTGACAATCTTTAAAGAGCCCTACATCCAGCAGTCGATGCCTTTTGACTGAATGACGATCATGAGGGACACCTCGTTGCTATGAGAATGAATAAACAAATAAAGGAGTTCTTACCGTCAGTGATTATCCTCTGTATGATGCTGGCCATGTCCTTCACCTCAGCTGCGTAGAAGTTATCACCGCTGTACGGACTTATTCCTAAATCTGTATACAATTTTGCTAAGGTTTTATTGTTGAAAAATATAGATTTTTCAGTTATTTTCGTTGAGAAACAGAATTGCTGCTAGAAAAGGCTTAGAATAAATGGGGCTGCCGTGGCTTGCCGCGTATCGGCAAGCGTAACGTGGGTCATAGACTAATGACCTTCAAAATTTGACTGGGTCAGATTAGATGCGGAAGGCGAAGGACAGGGTGTTGTGGCGCAGCCTAGGAGAGGCCTATGTCCAGCAGTGGACTATGATAGGCGGAGTTAATGAATCGATGAAACTACTGAGGGATGAAGGGTAAACTATTGCCAACAAGATTCTTACAGGTACAGTCCTGTGACAACCAGACATACATTGTAGGCTTTGTAATAGGATCCCGTAACCCCGTTTGCACTCTTTTGTGGCAGTGCAAGAATAGTTAAATTTTATTAGAATTTTATTTAAGTTGAAGATCTTGGCTAATACTTTTAGAGCACTTGTAAGATCTTTAGTAAGTACATCTTTGGTTTTATCGGACAATCGCAGAACCGCCGATAGTTTGACATTAACACCAAAGATAATAATTATTTAGACCTGTCAAACTTGCGTCAGCCTGTTAATGACGGGTAGTTAAACCATCAGCAAACTGCAATTTAAACAGCTCATTTCCTTGACATTAATAATAAATGAGATAAGAAGTAAACAGTGTTACGTACTCTGTAAATATTATTATACAGAGTATTTCTTCCTCAGCTTTTTTTCTAACTGTGTATTAAAACTGTCGCAATGAGCTGGTATTTATGATAATAATAGCTTTGAAAGATATGACAGCAGTTCTACTGAGGTGCTCGCCAAAGAGGTGAGTTTCTAATAGCAATATATTGACAGAGGACATATTATCTACACTAACTACTTCTACAGGCCCGTTTTCTTGTCTATATTTAAGCGACCGTCATTCGCCATCAATCAACTCAGCTTATTGCAATCCACTGCTGGACATTAGCTTATCCCAGGCTGCGTCGCAACACCCTGTCCTCCGCCTTCCGCATCCAGTCTGTCCAAGCCACCTTCTTTAGGTCGTCCGTCCATCTAGCTGGGGGCGTCCCACACTACGCTTGCCGATACGCGGTCTCCACTCCAGGACTCGTCTGCTCCAACGGCCATCGGTCCTTCGATAAACATGGCCAGCCCACTGCCGCTTCAGTATGGTTACTCTGCCAGCTATGTCGGTAAAATTCGCCAGCGATGGTCTAGAATTCATCTGCTGGACTCTGGTGGGATAATACTCCCACTGCTGGGGCTCTGGGCCAGATTCCCAGCAGTGGGAAAGTTATAAGCTGACTATAATCTACAAATCCATTAAAAAAGGATACAGTTGAGCATATCCAGCAGCGACCCAGGATGGTCTGGCGGCGGCGGCGGTGGGGGCACTGTGCGCGCACCTGCGACGGCACGCAGCGTGTACGCACGCACATACTCCTTGCGGATGTCGTGGAAGCGCGCGTAATACGTCGGTAGTGAGAGGTCCTTGCTGCAGGCTTCGGGGTGCAGGCATTGTCTGTGGAAGAAGAGAGAGTAATTACATGATGATATTTTCTTGATTAGAAGGATAGTAGGAAGGCCTTTGCCGAGACTATAATATAAATAGTGTAAGCTGAAGGCGCAGTATGAAGCAAATGTTTAGGTACAGACGCCAGCACATCAAGCTAACTACAATCTGGAAAATTTCTTTAATAGATTTTCACCTTTATCCCTAAAAGCATTAGGTCCAAGTTGATTGGGAAAATTTGACAGTTTCGGGTAGCTTGATGTGCTGGCGACTGTAAATGACAATAGCGCATCGCGGCAACAAATAAGGTCTAAAACAGCGATGCGTTTGATGTTAGTTGAATCGAATGACCACCAAATAAAAATAATTTTGCAGTTTTCATTAAATTACAATGACAATGAATTACAATGATTAAATCCCCTTTATTATCCTACTAATACTATAAACGCGAAAGTTTGTGAGGATGGATGGATGGATGAATGTTTGTTACTCTTTCATGCAAAAACTACTGAACGGATTTAGATGAAAGGCATACAGATAGTTTATAACCAGGATTAACACATACTTTTTATCCCGATATTTCCACGGGATCGAAACTTACGCGGGTGAAATCGCGGGCGCAGCTAGTCATTACATAATTAATTAATAGTTTACGCTCTTCTTTCAAATTTGAGAAATTAACGATGAAATTATTTTGTTCAGTTCTTTTTACGATTGTTATATCATGATGCTATTTTATTTTTACGAAATATTTCTGAATAAGTCTTTTCTTTGAACATTTGACAACACACTAACTTTTTTCTGGCTTGTAATAATATGTACCAATACGCCTAACTGTGTGACAGAAAACTGAGCATTTTACGGTGTCCTACTTTTGGACAGCGCCTTATAACGTTGTTTTCTCGAAATCATTGGGATGTGGATTGGTACGATATGGCAAACCTACGTCCATCTGTTTCCGTGTTGTGCCGCCAGTTAGCGCCAGAGTCAAGGGTATAATAGTTCCCTTTAACGCGATAGATGGCGTTGGGATCGAATTAAATCGCGATATGGTTACGTTCGCAAATTTACTATAAAGCTCTCGATAACGCTCACCGTATATTGCACTACACTCTTCTCTAATGAGGAATTTTTGTAAAACCCGTGAAGGGTTTAATAGTTAAGTATATAGCAGGAGTATCTTTGAACTTCCTCCTGCGTGATGAGAGTTCTACAGGATAATTTTTTATTCAGTGCGTAAATTTTCACAGGGTGTTCTACCCATGAATATGAACAACTTTCACTATGGGACCATCTCTGAAATCACAAAAAAAAAATCAGCTGTTTCTTATAAAAGTTCAATACCTACTCGACCAAAATGTATGAATCTGCTGATTTTTTTTTCGTGATTTCAGAGATGGTCCCATAGTGAATGTTGTTCATATTCATGGGTAGAACACCCTGTAAAAATTTACGCACTCAATAAAAAATTATCCTGTATATTATGTGCTGTAAAGTGTAAAGGTTGTCTGCAAAAGGCGACCTTATGCTGTGCAGACTGGCAGAAAAAATATTCCGGTTGCATTCGACCTTTCAAGCGAATTTAGAATGAGCTTCCAAATGATTTATTAGGCATATTGATGATATTGAAGTAAACACTTTTCCTTGGAATAAACGGAATAAAGATAACATTGCCTTTCTCACCTCCACAACCCAGTTACTGGGTAACACATCATAATGACAAAAGGTTGTTAAAAAATAAATACGTCACAGAACACCAAGTACAACAAAAAATTATAAAAAAATTCAAAGGCGCATTCTTTTCTCTCTAAATTATCATTTCCCATCAATACCACTTTTTACATAATATATTATGTACTGATGTTACGGATAGTAGATTATTATCATAGAATAGATTATTGCATATAATTATACTGGAGCCATCACTCCTGACCTCTGCACGATGTACGGAAACCGTATTGTTCGGTTCGGGGAAACTAAATAATGTATGAGTACTTTTGAGTGTGTACGTTGTCGTAGACGATACGTGAATGAATTAACGTCTAGTTAGTTAAAGTTACGGAAACTCTTTGTGTTGATGTTTCGAGCCCGTGTATCAAGCGAACATTGAGTTGTCTGTGTTATAATTTTTTATCTACCCACAAAATAATTATTGTACAGACGCCAGCACATCAAGCTACTACAATCTGTCAAATGTCACGTCTAATATCGTACTTATGGAAACTCTTTTAACTAACTCTCTTTTTTCTGATGACTTAATGTGGAAAATGTCTTTGTCAAACAAACTAGGACTTAAGTAACAACATAAGTCAAGCTAGAAAACCTGAACTCGTTTTCCACAGCCTTGAAAATCACGTATCGTCTTAAAATCGTGACGTATGAAAGTGTACAGTGTATTCAACAGTTCTTATTATGTTTACCGGATGTGGACAGATCGGTATCGAGTTTGGGCGCTTTCAAACAATTTTTGTCGTATCTCGTAACCCGGCCCAGATATTGTGCTGATTGTAAGTGAATTTTAATGTAGTAGACTACGAATATAAAAGTATAAACTTTACGTACCGAAGTAGTTAAAATAAAAAAAAACTTTTTTGCAAAAAAAAAAACGACACTACAAAGTGAAAAATAACTTTAATTTCAGAAGTCGGTGTCGTTGGGTTCACATTTTCGTTGTTTGCCACCGACTTCCGAAATTAAAGTTATTTTTCACTTTGTAGTGTCGTTTTTGGAAGTCGGTTGATTTTTTTTTTTGCAAAAAAGTTTTTATTTTTCACTTTTAAGTTGTAATTTTTACCAGTAAATTTGGTTTAAAAACCAAACTACTGAACCGTTTTTGATGAAATTTCTATGGGACCATTTGGGAAGTACCTATACTCTTTCCAACAAAAAATATTTTTTCAAATCGGTTGGCAAGCGACGGAGTTATGCGCGAACAAACATAAAAAAGAAAAAAAAAAATACAAACATCCGAATTGAGAACCTCCTCCTTTTTTAGAAGTCGGTTAAAAATACCTAGTGACTGTCGTTAGATAGGAATAAATATACGGAAGCTGGAATAAGGTTTGGCACATAAAGATGTATAGATCTTTATAGTACCTAATGTACCTTTGGAATGTACATTAGGTAGGGAGGGGCTTGTGGCTAAGTAACAACAGCCACACAGGTAGCTACGCTTGCCGCGGTTGGTCCGTGGATGGATGGCCATCTTTACATATCGACCCCTCCATCCTCGTCCCAGCCGTCATTGGTAGATCTTTGGCAGTTGTTACTAGTCGTCACAAGCCCGAAAGTCTGACAACCAGTCTTGGTTGTAGAGGCGGAGGAGGTGTACAGGTTGTAAAGGTCAGATAGGCAGTCGCTCCATGTAAAATACTGGTATTCAGCTGCATCCGGTTAGACTGGAAGCCGACCCCAATGTCGTTGGGAAAAGGTCGATAATGATGTACCTTTGGAACGCCTTGCACCATTGAGACAATTTTGATGTTGAATCCTTTAAGTTGATCCTTGAGGCTAGTGAAGGATCAACAAGGAAATAAAGGCACGGTCTTCTGAGATGCCTACTTATGGTACTTATTACCTGCATGATAGGTGGTAGAAATAAAGCCAACATACCTTAAAGGAGGCTGTCCATCGGTCACAAGCCTGAAGAGTGGTGAGTGAGGGTCCACTTGCAGCGATCTCACGAACTCATCAAACTGAAACGTACAGAGAATATTGTTAGTAAAATATTTAAATATAACACAGAAGAAATAGAAAATCGGTAAGGATCGTAGCAGGGAGCGGTCTTTAGTTTCTATCTGCAAACCCCCATGATAAAAGTGGCGAGCATATAGTAAAAATGTGATTTTATGTATGTGTATGTAAAAAGAAAATGAAAATTCCGTTCAGCTTCGAATGCAATATTCAACTTAACACAAAATGATACAGAAGGAAATAAAATACTTAGGGCTGATTTTTTCAACGCCAGATAATTTTATCCGAGGAATAATTTTGAATTTTTGACAGTTCTTCCATACAGAATCTGTCAAACGTCAATTTTATGCCACAAATAAAAATTATCTGTTTATTGAAAAATCAGCCCTTAATATCAGTACCTATAGTTGCTCTTGCTGGAATAACAATTTGAAAAGAAGATAATTAAAGACAGGGTCATTATGAAGTACCTATTCATTCTTTATTTTTCATTTTTAGGTGTAAAATTAATAATGTTATTAAAAAGTTTTCAATGGTAACACCTTACATAAATTCGTGATACCAACCAAACACATACATAATCTACCTAACCATGTTTCCAACTATGTCGGGGTCGGTTTCCAGTCTAACTGGATGCAGCTGAATACCAGTATTTTCCATGGAGCGACTGCCTATCTGACCTCCACAACCCAGTTACTGGGTTATACGATCCCCTTGATAATATTGGTTGTCAGACTTTCGGGCTTCTGACTACCCGTAACGACTGTCAAAGATCCACGAATCACAGCCGGGACCAACGGCTTAACGTGCTTTCCGAGGCACGGCGGAGTCTCGGTATGTACAGATGGTCACCCATCCACATACCAACCACGGCAAGCGTAGCTTAACCTGATCGATCGACCTGTGCGGCTGTTATTATTTAGCCACGGACCCCTCACCCCACAATTAAATCCTTAAAGATTATTTAAAAACAATCATTCCAATTTATTTAGCCTTTAAAAACTCCGGAACAGCCTACCAATTATCTATAGGCTCTAAAAATGTAACCTTCGCTGTGATGGCGTACATAATATCGACAGTATCGTCCGAATCAATGTTTATTCTGTCATTATAACTGAATAGATTTGTCCTAAAAAATGTTGACGGCCACACGGTGCAAGTTTTAAGGTGACTACAGAATGGATGCTGTAGAATTTGTCAAGTGTTGTTTTTGGCATGGAATGTTTGTACCTACCAGCCGGTCTGTTACTACTTCCTATCAAAAATAGAAAAACTTGAGAGGTGTCAAGGGACACCCGGATGGAACGAAGTTTTCTATAAGAGAGAGAGAGACAGACAGAGAAACACGCGCACGCCGCACGGCTTACAACTATAGCAAAAAGTGTCGTTTCAACTTTTGGTCTTAATTTTTTCCATCTAGCCCCCTTTCGCAACGGGCGTTATGGAACTTCGTTCCAAAAAAGGTGAGACATTCTCTTTGGTCGTGGTCCTTTAGTCTTTTCGACCCCTAAGTAATGAGAGCAGTCGATTTATAAAACAATTCACCGTGAAAACTTAGCTGAAGTGAACTGTCAATGGTGTCAAACCCTAGCATCAGTTAGAATTACAGCTCACTTCACCTAAGCTTTCACAGCGAGATTTTTACACAATATATCGATCGGCAGGCTGTTCTCTTTATTCAGGGATACAAAAGACTAAAGGACTACGGCCAAAGAGAATGTCTCCCTGTTTTTTTTCTATTTTTGAGTAGAAGTAATAACATGCTACTGAATGCCTGTAAAACCAGGCGATCACATGAGATCATTCTATGTACCTATGGTCCGTATTAAAAGAGAAGTGTGCACCTAACTGTAGCTAAGGATTCGGCTAATGCCACATTACAATAAAGTCATTTGGAACAGTCACAATTATGTGGAAACGTATACTTGGTCCAACATTTGAAGTGCACTACAATTGTCAATAGAAAAATCAGGATGACAATCATTTCTGCCGCCATTTCAAGCGCGGTGTGAACAAGACTTAAAGCCTATTCGTGGATGTGTTATTATCTAACTTATTTTCATCAATTATTATATTTTTTCCCGCGGACAAAGGTTTTATGTTTAATCACAGATAATGAGTTAATAACCGGCATGAGGTTTGTACAGGATTGCCTTGTTTTTGTTTAATTGATTTGTGTATGCTGTGCTATAACGATAATAGTTCAGCATTCACAACTAATTACAGTCTTCCAAGTCGAACATGAGACATTTTCGGTTACCCCGCAGGGGTAATGGCGTACACACTATCAGTACTTCAGTAGCAATGACTATCATTTTGACAGTTCAACAACATTCATTGCGTTATTTACGTTGTTGAGTAGACAAATGTTTCGACCATATGAAGCAATGGATAAGCAAAAACCTTCAAAATTATTCAGATTCAATTCTAATGAATTTAAACTTTGAACCTCCACTCCATAAATTCATCATTAATTGACCATTTGCTGACTCGAACATTTAAACCTTAAAATTGAATATTCATGATCATCGAAATGAACATTCATAGTCCTCAAGAAAGCACGTGTTTCAAGAATCAATTTACAAGGTATTAGGTTAGGTTAAACGAGAAGTATTGATATTTCATGAAATAGTCGTTCAATATAATTATATGAACTTAGTGGGTTGTATTGATGATTCTAATGATAACATTCTGTAGTCATATTTGTTACGGTCGGTACGCAAATCATATTTTAATCAACATGGGGACGGAATTTAGTTCCTATTCCTACAGGAATGGGCACTTAGTGTGTTATCATTAAGGATTTGTTAATCCATTACTTCAAATGTTCGAAAAATTTGCCTGCTCAACAACGTATAACGCAATGAATGTTGTTGAACTGTCAAAATGAAAGTCATTGCTACTGTTAGTATGTTACGCAATTACCCCGCTGAAAGGAACAACCTTTTTCCATATTAAAAGATGATAATTTTCATGAGTCCTACACACACTGTATAACTATAAAAGTAAGATGAGAAAACGCGAAATAAACCACGTGGCAGTACCTACATATAAAAAGAGAACTTCTCAATCAATTTAAAATACTTTACAAACTACTAAAATCAATATAACCTACAAAACAAACTAAAAACTACATAGCAACAACGTTTAAAAGCCAGTAGCCACTAATTGGCTTTAGTGTTTTTGGCGGTGCAGTCAGTGACAAGCATGGCCGGGCATCGAACCCAGGATAGTACTGTTAGGAACTGGTTCCCGGTACCTGTCGTGTCTGAGAAGTAAACACAGATACATTTCCGTGTGCGTTTTGTGAGTTTGGCTTCTTTTTCTGTCTTGAAGATTTTCGTTTTGGTTTTTTGAGGCTGGGATTTTAAGAATTGAAAGTAAGTTTAAAAGGTTTTGGATAAAAGAACCAAATATTGTGCTGCTCAAACGTAGGATACCGTAAAACGCTCGGTATTTTGTCGCACAGTTAGACGTATTGGGACATATTACAAGCCAGTTTTTTTTTTGTATAGTAAAATGTTCAAAGAAAAGACTTATTCAAAAATATTTCGTAAAAATAAAATAGTATCATGAGAAAACAATCGTAAAAAAGAGCTGAACAAAATATTTTTCGTCATATAATTCTCAAAATTTTGAGCGTAAACTATCGTATTTTATATAATGATGCTATTAAAGGGAATTCAATTAACTAAAGAAATACATAAAAAATATTCGAATGAGCTGTGCATTTATTTTTTAATTTAATGGAAACTGCAAAATTACTTTTACTTTGGTGGGTATTCGATTCAACTAACATCAAACGAGTTGCAGTTTTGAACCTTATTTGTTGCCGCGAAGTGCTATTATCAATTCTTACCTAAAAATTTGCTTACCGCGCCTTAAAGGTTCCTTTAACATTTAACATAAGAATGTAAAAGCAAAGACTAAAACTAAACTAGGTACTCAACAAACTAGAAACTCAAAAAAGAAAGAAACTAAACTACGACAAACACACCAAACTATAAAGGTATTATATACGACATCGATATCGATTTTTCTCGGTTTTCGTATAGCCAGTGTCACACGTCGTTACTAATGGCTGATTCCTATCATTTACGGACCGTTATTGGTTAAAATTAAGACTTGGATCTTTCCCAATAATGAAGCAAAGTCCTCATAGCTTTGCATATAGTAGACCCTCCCATAAGGAAGTAGCTATCACAGGTAAAATTAGCACACGAATCTATTTATAGGCCAAGTTTGTTAAAAAAATTGCTAAAGTAAGCAAAACGATTTGTTTTTGTTTATATGAACCGAACTTAGGTCATGCAATTAATGCATAAATACACTTCCTTTTGGTTTCGCCGTAGTCGGGCACAAATAGTTTTTGCAGCACGAACCCACATTTTTGTTTACACCGTTGACCAATTATCTTCAACTGAGATGCACACATTTCAATTTTAAAGATTTTTAATTGTATGTTTGCTGTGTTAAAGTTCAAAATCAAAAGACAATATAATAACATCTAACTTATGAATAAAGCGGCATTTCTGCTAGGTAGTCATGTCATGTTCATTATTTGTGCGGAAGCCATGACAATACTCCGAACGACAACGCCTTAAATTACGTACGAAAGCCGGATCTCTCTACTTCACTTAAATTTTCACTTTAAACACACTACGCAACTTGATAGGACTTGTGCAAATACTCGTAAATCTTTAGCTATTATCTACCTAGTTAAATATGTTTTAGGTAAGTTAACTGATTGTGACATCTGCTGACACACAAAGTGGGAGGATAGGAGTCGATATACTCGTACAATAGATATTGAACCACGGGGGCTATACGATTAGCCCGATATCCGTAGTTTCGGTCGAAGTTACGGGCGGTACCTTTACGGATTATTTATTACTAGCTGCGCCCAGGCACGGTCCGAAAAAAAATCATTCAAGCTATCAAGAGTCTGAATGATTTACTTGTCTTACTAACTTAAAACTGTATAAGTTTGACAACACTATGAAATACTATGAAATTACAGTGGGTTTTTTAACGCGCCTAAAAAAGGTTTTTACTTTAATAAGCCTGTTATAAAATACAGAATGTAGGATGCAAAAGCGAGCGAAGCAATTGGGCACTCCACTAGTACGTAAGGTTCGAAAGGCTTAGGTTAAGGCCTGATTTCAAAACCTAAACTGCTGTAAAACGAGTTTAAGTTTTTCGTCATAATTCGATAAAGTAAGTGCTCTTTCTGTATAATGGTCAAAAGAAAACCGAACCTTTTTCAAAGAGGGGTGCAAAAATTTTCAGGCTCGCTTCGCTTGCTCACATTCTGTGTTGATCAAACAAAAAAAACAAAATCAAAATCAGTCTATCCGTTCGGGAGCTACGATGCCACAGACAGACATACACACACACCCCCCCACACACACACACACACAGAGAGAGAGAGAGAGAGAGAGACACGTCAAACTTATAACACCCCGTCGTTTTTGCGTCGGGGTTTAATGAATGACGACACGATTTGACAGTTGTCCTTACTTCCGATGTGCTTTTTACCGTATGAAAATAATAATTAATTGGGAGTAGGGTTTCTACCAAAGTCTCGAACTTCTTCCGAACGGACCCGTATCTTCGTTAACGGACATGGACAGCAGGCCACGAAAACACCGCGCAGCATGGTATAAGATACACTACTAAATGGGACAGCAATATGTGTGAAAGAAAGGAAGACATTGTTTTAGTATGTGTGCCATTGAAGAGATTGTTACCTCTGAACTGATTTCAATCCAGTCATAAATGAAATGGCCGGTACAATTTATGCCAATGCAAAAATTAATGGCCGGTCTGAAGTAAGTGAAGTTATGCGTAGAAATGTAGCTATTAAGTTAAAATTCACCTTTCAAACAAGAAAAACAAAATCAAAATCGGTTCATCCGTTCGGGATGCCACAGACAGACATACACACACACACACACACACACACACACACCCTGATGCGTCAAACTTATAACACCCCGTCGTTTTTGCGTCGGGGGTTAAAAATGGGAAAAGAGGCATCACTGAATGAATCATATGGAATCCTTAGATAATAAGGGCAGATATTGGAGTACTTTGAGAAAAAGAGAGGAAACATGATTGGTTAATGAGACATTACTGCCAAGAAGAAGAAGAAGAAAGGAAAAGAGGCAATGAGTGCATAAAGAGGAAGACTAAGAAAAAGGTGGAAGGACCAATTAACAGCAACACAAATCCTCATCATCTACCGAGCCTTTTCTTCAACTATGTTTTGTTCGGCTTCCAGTCTATTCAGATGTAACTGAATACCAGTATAGTTTTGTATGGAAGAGTGCCTATCTCCCGTCCACAACCCGGTCACTGGGTAACTTTAGGTAAGACTGGGAGAAGCAAAGCGAAACAAGTATTAGGTACAAGAATTATCAGAGGTTACAGTAGGATAGACATTTCTGTACAGGCAAGTACATCCCGATTTGAACTTTATGGCGGCTCGGAACATGAGGCGAGTCGCTGCCGCGCCGTAACTAATTCACGTGTCGGCGTGAAGGGTGAGGTAAGTACTGCACAGCGAGTAGCGCACTTCACAGTCGCCTAAACGGGCTGTACAAGAATTATCATTAGATACAGTAGGATAGACATTTCTATACCATCAACCCAGCACATATTTAAGTTTTGGACTGAATATGATTATGAACAGAACCCCACAATATTACAGTCCACTTTCTAAGTCATAAAATGGCAGTCGACCACGTTATTGGAAATTAGCAATTCATACGGACAAGAATTATGTCATTCATAAGTATAAATTAGACATAAGAAGTAATGTTAAAGATTCATTGACATATTGGTTACCATGCAGAATATCATTAAAGATACAATGATCTCTTTAGGTGATGGAAAAATTTGATAGGTAGTAAGTTTTGTGAGATACTGAGAGATGAAATAGCGTAGCACTTCAAGTCCTCTTGAGCACGAGCGATACGAAAGCAGAAGACATGTGACATCTACCAGCCCGCACTGGGCCCGCGTGGTGGATTACGGGTCCACTCCCTCTCGAAAAGAGGATGCTTGTGTTCTAGCAGTGGGAACATTAAAGGCTAACAATTTAGTCTGACCCCGCTACCGAGTCTCAATATTTACTTTTCGCCGACACCATAAATAAATAAATCAAGTTTGCTGCCATATCTAGTTTCTAAGGACCGGTTATAAGCGGTTTTTACTGGTTTAGTATTAAGTCAGGTACAAGTCCAATGATTATATGAATTAGTGTCCTGGGACTCGACGTGTAAGTAAGTGCTAGTGGACATATGCTCAGTAAATAAAGATAATGAAGATAGAAGAAGAACCTGAAGATTGACTTGTATAGTGCTGCAAACGGCAGTTGTGGTATAATTACAGTAGGTACAGACACCAGCACATCAAGCTACTACAATCTGCGAAATGTCTTTAATAGATTTTCAACTTTATCGCTGAAGCATTATGTTCAAAGTTGATTGGGAAAATTTTACAGTTTCGGGTAGCTTGATGTGGTATACACGGCTACATATCAAGCTATACATTTCCAGTGCTGACCTCGCATTGTATAATTTGTTCGTACAATGAGAAATCAGCTTATATATACTGGAAATGTACAGCTTGATATACATACAATAGCCTTGTGTACAATACGAGTAATTGAAAGGCGCGAAGAACGCAAAGAATGAATTGGTCTTGTTTCTGTCACCGTCACCAAACATGATTTTGCAGGAGATAGATATAACTTTGATGAAGTATTCGAATCAACTGAGTTTTACTTAGTTTTATTACTGAGCAGTGGTGGCTCAGTGGTACTAGCCCCAACTTACAAGTTGTAGTTGAACCCAGGCAGGCGCTTTACTTTATGTAATTCATTTCATCACCACTGCTCTCAAAACGGTGAAGGAAAACATCGTGAGGAAACTTAGAACCAAAAATTCGAAGACATTTACCAACCCGCACTGGGCCCGCGTGGTAGACTACGGCCCACCCTCTTACCTTACAGAGAGAAGGCCTGTGTCCCAGCAGTGGGAACATTATAGGCTTTTATTGCTAATGCAAGTTTTATTATAAGGACAGTTATTTTATTAGTACGTTCTGTCTCACTGTTCTACGATCTTACTAAAACTCTTTGTCAGTGTGCCTCCTCTACAGGTCCAATATTGTCGACATCATTAGCAACAACTCCAAAACAAAATACCAACATAAAAAAATTCCCGTCCCACCAAAACCCTCAAAAAAAGACAACACCGAGCTGCGAATAACCTCAAAATCGACAGTTTCCGCGTTACCTTTTTTAGTACAGTTACAAAACAGGTTGTTCGAAATGAAGGGAGGGATATCCTTGAAGATGTGGATCGCCACGAATTTTTACCTCAGATAATAGAATATTACAGAAGGCGACAGCCATCATCATTCTTTTGCTATCCCAATTTATTTGAGGTCAGCTCAATATGTCTTCTTCTTGCATTCTTCTCTATTCGGTTCGCTCAGGCGCGTTTTTCTCGCGCGCTGGGTTTCCAACGCACTGCTTAGTGCCGGGAGTTGAAAATCCAACAATGTATATTTTGAAGTGCTGGGATGCGCTCTGTTGGGTTCTCATTGCTCGGCTCAACACCGAGAGTAGAAAATCCGAGTGCGCGATAAAATCCTGCCGCGATATTTTTACGTCCGTGGGCTTTGTCGTCATCTAGAAAGAAGGTGACTACTTCTTTCTAGTTATATAATTTTTCACACAGTCCATCAATTGTTTCTTTGGTGTTATCCTACAGTCTGTCCACAGTGATCTTTAGTCTCGTCACAATATGTTTCTGTTAGCTGTCAGAGGTAAAATACAGTAGACGAACTAGGGCTGTATTACGAAGTATTCCTGCCATCATGATTCCAGTGTGAAAAAGGGATGGTGCTACCGGCCACGTATAGCTCCATCTCTCTCTTACACTAGAATCATGATGGCATTAAATCGTCATAATACGGTACTTGTAATTTTATAGCCATCCACATCCATTCATCCGAGGTCTATCCTAGTACTGTCAAATTAGTCAGCGCCTGACGTAAATTGACGTGTTTTTAGTTGCCAATTTTATAATCACGTCTAAACTTGTCTACGGAGTATCTTAATTTGACAGGACTAAACTAATATTTATCTTATGTCCTTTTCTTAATGAAATAGAAAAAAAAAGATGCACTGAACTTAAATTTAGTTTAGTTTGTGAACAAGAGAATCGGCGCCATTGTGCGAATGAACCTGACCTTCTGTAGGTACTATATTCTGTGCTCTTTCGTACTTCCTCGGTTTCGGCGAAGCGAACATTTTTGATCGAATAATCAATGAAGTTTTGACATGATTGACGCTTGTTCTTGAAGATATTAAGGTCTTGTGTGAGTCTGGTTTTTGAAAGAGTTATTGCTTTTTTGAGCGCAATATTACGGTATTTATATTTGGATGGGAATTAACCTCGTTTTTTTTAAAATTGTGAATGGGACTTAATTTTTATTTTATTCATGGGAAGATGTCTGTCTGTAGTCGGAAATGTATAAAATAACATCAAGCTTAGGTATCGCTAAAGCTGCTCTAGCTATTTAGGATCGATGATGCTTGATACCTACTCAGTTCATAATAAGGGTATCATATCATCCGATCATTTGCCTAGCCTTTTCCCAACTATCTTGGGTCCGGTCCGGCTTCCAATCTAACCAAATGCAGCTGAATACCAGTATTTTACAAGGAGCGACTGCCTATCTGACCTCCACAACCTAGGTACTGGTTAACACGATAACCCTTGGTAAGGCCGGTTGTCAGACTTTCGGGCTTCTGACGGAATGGCAGCCGGGCCCAACGTCCTAACGTTTTTTTCGAGACACGGAGGGGTCTCAGTACGTAAAGATGGTCACCCACCTACGGACCGATCACGGCAAGCGCAGCTTGACCTGAAGGCTAATTCCCGTAATTAAAAACGTTCAAAATCTAGTCGCAATCTCATCTCAGCGAAAATCAATGTCAAAAACTTGTCAAAAATGAAGGGAAATTAGAGGTATTTTTGAATACATACAAAACATCAAATCTTTTCCATATTATAGTGTAGACAAAAACAACATTCAAAATGTGTTACCAAGGGCCTTGGACGGACATTATAGGAGAATGTATTATGTGTATTTTGATGAAAATACCAGTTTCTGAACACGTTTTACCAACCCGACGAACAGGTGACGAAATTAATGCAGTAGGAATACTATACCTTACGAAGCGACGCGCGCTTTACTTGTGGTTACTAAGTGTACAAACACATACATGTACCCGGCCGATAATATGACCTACCGAGCTTTAGAAAGAGACACAGGTATGAGTGACAGGGACGACACTCTATAAAACCGAACTTTTTCTAACACTCCATGTGCCCAGGACACGAAATGATACATAAATAAATGTAGGTACACACGGCGACACATCAAACTATATATTTCCAGTTTTAGCTGACCTCGCATTGTATAGGTTTTTTGTACAATCAGAAGTCAGTTTGTCCTAGTTAAGTATAGCTTGATGTGTAGCCGTGCGTACAGTATCTGGGCGATAAGCAGTGGTCGCCCAGTGGAAACGTCCCCGACTTGCGAGTTATGGGTTCGAACCCAGGCAGGCGCCTTACTTTGTGTAGATAATTTAATCACCGATGCTCTCAAAACGGTGAACGAAAACATGATGAGGAAACCGGCATGTCCTAGAACCAAAAATTCGGAGACATATGACATCCACCAACCCACATTGGGTCCGCCCTCCCTCCCTCTCGAAGAGAGAACGCCTGTGTCCCAGCAGTGGGAACATTATAGACTTATTATCCATTGGCGATTTTTTATCCGAAAATCCTAAATACAAGTTGGATTTTCGGATAAAAAATCGCGAATTCTCAATGCTCGGCTCAACACCAGACTTCACCTCAGACTTGACCAGACATGAAAAATCCGATATACGATACTGTTTATTTACGAACGAATAGAGCACGAAAAAACACTTTTTCTATAAAAACAAAAAAAACTGTATGGTTAACCGTAGTTGCCATCATCTCTATTGGTTAGTTTTAGCGTAAGGTGTAAAAAAGTTTGTTGTTTGTTGAGCAGTAGTGGCCTTGAAGTTATTTATAGTTTGAGAAATCACGTGCAGATTTTAAGGCTAGACTTTTTCAGCATCGTAAATCAATATCCTTCTCTTGTAAAGTGAAGGGGTGATTATAAGAAACGGTTTTGTCAAAATAAAATAAAAGCGTCGGGGATGTTCGCCAGTGTGCGTGTAGACTGTTTTTATGCCACTATGCGCAGGAGGGCAGCCTCGATAGCGGGCCGAGTGAGGGCCAGCGGCAACAGTCTCCTCCATATACACTTTAGTTTATGGTCTCCTCGCCGTCGCGTCGCGTCGTCGCCGACAGGTTAGACGGACCATTCATGCGGCATTGGTTGGCCCTACATGCGCCCATATTTAGGGCATGGGTGAGATAAGTCGTTTTAGGGTATTCATATTTTTGTGGATTATATTTATTTATTATTATGTTTTATGATTTTAATAAATTTTTTGATTTAAATTTATATTTATTTTAATTAATTTAAAGATGTACTAAATGATTTTAGAGATTTTAATGAATTTAAAAATGATTGCGATTTTAACTAATGAATTTATTTTACAATTTGACTTTATATATTTCAGTTATTTAATTTTAGTTATAATGGTATTATTGTGGCATGTATTTCAATCTTTGGTTACTAACATAATTTTTAAGTAAACTAATATAACTATGGATCACTGTGTTTGACTTAAATAAAAATAAATAAAATAGAAAAAGCATGCAGTGCAAAAGCAGCAAGCCATTTCTTGGTTTTCCTCACGATGTTTTCCTTCGCCGTTTTGAGAGCAGTGCTGATGAAATTATTTACACAGTAAAGCGCTTGGCTGGGTTCAAACCCATTACTTGTAATTTGTAAGTCAGGGCCATAGAACTAAAACAGTCAGGGCCGTCACCACTGGACCACCACTGACAGCTCTAAATTTTTTTTTTAACTCAATATATTTCCTAACTTCGGAAACGATTTCCTAACAGATTTAGGACAGCCGTTGTTGAATGTATGTAGTAAGCTCATCATGGGTTAGAGTATCATAGACAAAACTATGTTTTGGTAAGTAATCAACGGTCAAATACAGAAAGCCTTTCAAAGCCTTTTTTTTTTCTCTCCGTTAGTTTTGTCATGGCCGCATAAATTACTCAAACTGCCAGACAATTTAAGTAATTTATGCAGTCTACCCAAATGTCCTTTCTTTGGTATTGTTCGTCGAATCGTTGAGCTCCTCAAGTTTTGAGCTGCACGATATCTGACAAATGCGTACACTGACTGTGTGTGTGATCAATCTATGTGGTTCTTTCCTTAAAAGACCATTTCAGACATAAATCTACATGGTCTTCACATGATCTGACCAAGATTTTGTCTAAACTTTAAAAGAGACTGACCTCTGAGTTTCTTTCGGTCTTTCTTCTCAAAGTAAGTACTTAGTCAGATAGGAAACGGCGACCTCATCTAGTTTTTAAAATACGATTGACGTGTAAAAGTGTTTGTGCAAAACTACTTCAAACTAAAACTACAAGAAATAAAATCATTTATAAATCTAAGTGAAGCGAAGTAAAATCTAAGTAGCAGAAAATAAGTTATTGACGACGATGAAGACATAAAACATAAATGCAAAAAAAGCAACCAATTATAAACAGAAACACTTACAATATCATACTAAGTACTCGTAGCGCGACTTCATTCGTGAGCATGTCGGAAAACAAATTGAGTTTCATGGGTTCTAATTATTTTGTTCTAAGTTACTTCTTCTTGTACTAATTAATTCCTATCAAAATCGGTCCAGTCGTTTCGGAGATTAGTCCGATCAAACGAACAGACAGACAAACAAAAACTTTAAAATTTGTTTTTTCGTTATTATTACTGCCATATATCCTTTCATTATGCATTTTAGTAAAACGCTGTTATTTTGACATTACAAACAGACACTTCAATTTTATCTTAGTATTTGTATGTATGTATAAATAATCCCTTCTCACCTAATACTATACTCGTATGTATACAAATCAATCAAACAATAATTGCGGTTGGAGATCAAAGCTTTTAACATGAAAAAAGTCAATCAGAAATAATCTTAAGACACGTTTACTAGTGACCAATTAATACGTATTAATAAAACGCGTAGCAATTACGCGGTGTAGCTGTTAATCAATTTAATGGTACTGAGACCAAAGTACCTACGTCAGCATTATTAAACACTATCTTTTGTACGAGACTTCGCCCGCATAGAGGTCGGAAGTTATCCGGATAGAATGTATTCTATGTGTTAATCTAGGTTATAAACTATCTGTGTGCCAAATTTCATCCAAATTCGTTCAATCGCTTAGCGTGATTGAGTAACAAAGGTTTCTCAATTCGACTGCATTTTTTTATATTTGTTACCTAAGAACTCCGTTATTTATAAGCCGATTTGCAAAATTATTTTTTTATTTGTAAGGATATACTTTCAGATTGGTCCCATAGAAATTTCATCAAAAACGGTTCAGTAGTTTAGTTTATAAACCAAAATTACTGGTAAAAATTACAACTTACGAGTAAAAGTGAAAAATAAAAACTTTTCTGCAAAAAAAAAAAAAACAACCGACTTCTAAAAAATACACTACAAGTGAAAAATAACTTTAATATCGGAAGTCGGTGGCAAACAACGAAAATGCAAACCCAACGACACCGACGTCCGAAATTAAAGTTATTTTTCACTTTGTGGTACGTGTCTTTTTTGGAAGTCGGATGATTTTTTTTTTGGCAAAAAGTTTTTGTTATTTTCTCTCAGGTCCTAAGGGTCTTAGCGTGATGTTATTGCCTATAGCCTTCCTCAAGACTTAGGCTATCACAATTAAAGTTTTTTTTTTTAAATCCAGGGTAGATCCAGAGGTAAGCACGTTCAAACAAACACTTCAGCTTCATTATCAGTATTTTTATAAATAGAGATTAAGTACTAGCAGTAAATCAATTTAAGTGTACCGAGAGCAAAGTCCACACTGACATAAGTCAGGGTTAAAATCATGCTTAAGAAACTTTGTAGTGCCTATTATTTTTATTAGCAGTCTGAACGTAACATACATTCTGTTATTTTGTAACTACTTCGGTTAAAAAGTTGTTTTTAATCAAAGTCGAAGGTAACACATTACCTACTGGACATGGAGTTGACTTTCAAAATTCAATCATTTTTTACAAGCTTAATTTAAATGGTATGCATGAAACTGAATTTGCTTCAAGGGTGAGTCTTAGAAAATCTAATCACCCAGTTTGTTACAATTATCTATTATGAAGATATTTGTTATATTTGGCTGCCTCGTTGGTTTAGTGGTCGCTATCGTTATTTGCTGAACATGAGGTCGTGGATTCAATTCCCGGGTCGGGAAAAGTGTTATTGGGCTTTCTATCTGGAACTTCTCAGTAGCAGCCGGAGTTTGGATTGGTGCCCGGTTGATGAAATAAGCTCGTCTGTGACATGGGACTTATACATAACTGGCGAAATGCGGATGTACTATAGATGCAGCTCTAACTAACCTTTCGGAGAATACGCGTGATGCGCGGCGTGATGTTTATGTTGTTATATTTACAGCGGTGGACTTTTTTGATAGCCTACTGTAGATAACCGTTTTAATGAGATCGTAAAAAAATTCAATGAGGTTGGCTTATAATAGACTAGCTTCTGCCCGCGGCTTCGCCCGCGTGGATGTCGGAAATTATCCCACGGGATCGTGCTAACAGGATAACATGTATGTGCTTCCCCAGGATGCCATCTATCTCTATGCCAAATCAGAAGTTCAGTGGTTTAGGCGTGAAAATGTAACATACAGTTTCAAGTTCAAATCCTGATACGTGTTACTCTTTATTTTTGGTCTTAAGTATAAACACTGAGTTTCGAGTTAATCGGACCGCGCATTCAAATTATTTCACACAAACTTCAACACCCCTATATCCCCCTTTGAGAGGTAGTTTTGAAAAACTTATAATGATAAACATTATTACTTACTTAGGCGAGTATTCTTGAAAAGTTTAAGGTTTATTGACCTAATGAAGAAGATTTTTCATATAAACTGTATCCCCGCTTTTCACCCCCACAGGGGTGGAATTAAAAAAAGAATCGTTTGGGGTGTATTCATAACTTGACTCAAAGATTATTTATACTAATTTTCGAGTTAATGAAGCCATGCAGTAAAATCCTCCCCTGAAAAATTGACTACCCCATTTCAGCCCATCAGGGGTAGATTTTCAAAAAACCCTGATACACATTATTCTTTACTTTCAATATTAGGTATAAATACTGAGTTTCGAGTAAACCGGACTGCGCGCTAAAATTCTTCCATACAAACTTTGAAACCACCCAATCCCTTATTAGGGGGTAATTTAGAAGAAAAAAAACTGTCAATCTTCATAATTTATTTAGATAAGTATTCGTGCCAAGTTTCAAGTTTATTAACTCAAGGAATAAGATTTTTCATAGAAACGAATTCCCCCCTTTTCACCCTCTTAGGGGTGGAATTTCGAAAAATCCGTTCTTAGTGGATGCCTACTCTTCACGAAGAACACACCCTCCAAATTTCATGTCTCTAGGACCAGCGGTTTAGGCTGTGCGTTGATCTATCAGTCAGTCAGTCAGTCAGTCAGGAATTTGAATTATATATATATATATATAGATTACGTATAAATACAGAGCGGAAATTCTTCCACCTATCTGATCTATAATGGATGTTTTAAAATCTGTACAAATGTATGTCAACAGCGAATACGCTAAGTAACCCACCCTTGAAAAATTGATTGGTGTAAGGCTCAATACAGTTCCCTGTGGCATTCCTAGCCCCATTGCCAGAATTCGGCTCATAATTTTTTGTAGATTAGTATGTAGGTATTGGTGTAGAAACCAAAGAACGAAAAATAGTTGTCATCCGCGCTGATCTAATAATTTTTCCGTCCCTCACTGTTTTGCCTATATAAACTGTTCGTATCCCATTCCACAGTCCACGAAAGACACGTGTCACGCCGATTCCCTCAACCGTGACACAGCAGCTTTTTATCATAACATCTTATACACAGTCACTGCTGTTTATCTCACCCCTGCAACCTTCAGGGACAAAGTCGTAGCTACAACCTGTCATTACGTCTACGTAGGTATGTATAATTGTAACCTTTGGTCTGAGACTATTTTTGTCCTGTGAAGCTGAATGGTGCTGTATCATGCTTGGTTGGTAGGTGTTTTGTAGACTGTGAATGCTGTGCCGGAGGATTTATGTTAATATGTTTTTGACTTTGCGAATGTCACCGTGAAGTGTCACGAAGAGCCATGAAGATGATACTGTCGATGATAAAGTTACAATAATTAAATCAATATAGTTATTGTGACGGACACAAAAACCTCTAGGTGCCCTTAGTTTTCAGGGTGAAAGGGACATCGACGCACAACCATGGATTCAGCACATGATTCTGAAAAACCCGTTGAAAAGTTTCGGCGGCTATTAAAAAAATTGCTGTTCAATACATTTTGACCGCTTAGGTGTTGCACTTTTCTATGAAAAGGCAGATTTTTTTTTTTGATAACCGACGTAGAATTTCTACGCTGGGAGTCTAGAATAATTTGCTAAATTCATGGTTTGCGCGTCGATATCCCTGCCACCCTGTATTAATGGGGAGAGGCCCAGGCAAGATAATTTAGCCATTTATTGGTTAGAGAAGTCGACCCCCGGACTTCTATTAGGAATTTTCTAATAAAAAAGAGATCCATCGCCATTCCTGCTTCACCTTCTTCGCCATTTTTGAACTTCTTCAGTTCAAAAATGGCGGTCACCCAGTACCGGTGATGGAGTATTCTACGTCAAACTCTACGCAGTTTAGCAGTCTAAATTACGAATTAAATTGAACTTTTCACTTATACTTTATGTAGCACAAAGATCAGGGGATGCTAATGTACAGACGCCAGCACATCAAGCTACTACAATCTGTCAAATATCTTTAATAGATTTTCTATTTTATCGCTAAAGCATTAAGGTTCAAGGTTGATTGGGAAAATTTGACAGTTTCGAGTAGCTTGACCTGCTGGCGTCTGTACTAATTTTTAACACAAACAAATTTTTTGCATTGACAATCTCGTTGCTGTCATCATTTTTTCAGCCAGTAAGCGCTATTCATTGTGGTTGTTACAACCGCGAGACACTTTTTATGAAGAAATCTATTGACCACCCCATCAACGCACTTCGTTTAAAAACTAGTGAATCGGGTCTCACCTTTCACTTTTCAGAAGATCAAAGGCTATTATTAATAGTCATTTTAGTACACAACATAGCCCGGATGACTTGCTTCTTTGGTATGAAAAGATAAAGATCGCTTTAGCGATTGAGAAATCTGTAAGATTTTAGCAGGTCCAAAAGCATTTTAAACCTTGCAATTTGAATTCTATGGGTTGGGCTTCTTTGTGATTGAGATAAGATTGGATTAAACTAGAGGATTTGATTAGACTGCCAGAAAACCAGACTTCTGACGACTGCACGGATACCAAATAACTTCAAAAAATAGACGCTGCTGTCATTACTATGGAGAAAGAAAGAATAACGTTTATATGGACACAGTTCGTGAAACACGCGAGACGTTTGGAGACGTTTCCTTGTAAAGTGATTACTGTCCATATAATAGATTTCAAAATCGTGGTAATCTGCGAACAATTTTTGGCTCTATTCAATCTAATCCGATTATGCTAAACACAATTCACATATGGTCATAAACATTGTACGCTAATCTGTCTCACTGAGCAAGGGGATTACATTACAACACATCGTCTTCAATTGTTTGATCCAACGTCCTTCGCCGGTCAGTGGCATCAGTTTCCTTACATCACAAGTCAAGGGAAGCTGTAACATGGAAGTAATCAGCTTCTGACGTAAGTCTTTTTTCTCTCCCGACGGCGCTAAGCTCATGTAAAAACGTTTTTACATTAACGTGATTTATTATTCCATTCAGCTTGCATAATTTCCGGCATTTGTTGCTTGTCTGTCTCATGTACGTAAGATTTGATTGCGTGCGAAACTGATATTCTCGAATGGCCGAGAGATGCCTAAAATTGACGTGTATAGTTTCTGAGGTCGATCTTTAGCTTCATAATTATTATCTAGCTAGCCACTAGTGGACAAAGGCCTCTCTGATAGCATGACACTGAGCTTTATTGTCGACTACTCAATCCGTCTGTTACGAGCTAACCTGCGAAGATAGTCTTCACCTAGTCTGAGTGTTTAAAGTTCCGTAAATTTGCAGAAAATTAAGAAGCCGACAATCCGGTTTCTTCTTTATGAGATTTCTTATAATTATTTGAAACCCTTTCCCGAAATCTGGTCGCTGGTTTGAGTTGAATAAATCCTTTTTTGTTCTTCCAAATTGATACTGTATCCTGGTAAGGCCTATGACGCATGTAATGCGGTAGGCAATTATGAATGACGGACGAATTTCAAGTTTTGTATAAGATTAATATGTTTGGGTAAAAAAGGTTATAGTAATGAGTTATCCGCCTTGTTGGACCTTTGGCCTTAACCGCTCACATCCAAGATTTTTAGCAAAAGGGTAGCCACCTTTTTTGTCCGAGAACTTTTTAATTTTGGATCGAGGTTGTGACTGGTTTCATTTGTGTTAAATTCATCAACAGCCTGCCCTTTGGCCTTTGTGAAGAGTTCATCCACAATTCTACACAGATGGCTATTAAATAACCAAAGAAAGAAAGAAAAGAAAGAAAATGCAAAAAATCAATCAAAAAAAAAAGATAAAAAAAAATCAAACAACAATCGCCGCAATCATGAATCTCTGGTCCTTATCCCAATTTATTAGGGGTTGGCGCAACATGTCTTTTTATTCTCTATTAGTGGTCATCTCGGTCGTCGCCCCCTTTCTATCAGACAGTTTCACACAGACCATTCATCGTTTCTTAGGTCTACCCCCTTCTCTTATAGCCATCCACATCCATACATAAAAAAACTTATAACACCCCTCTGTTTTAGTCAAGGTTAAAAAGATTATCTTTATTCTTAGAGTCCAGGTTGCTACTGAGAAATTCCAGATGGAGAAACCCAATAACACTTTGTTCGGTCTAGGAATCGAACCCAAGAACCAATGCTTAGCAGTACCGCTTGCGACCACTAAAAGAACATTACATTAAAATCAAATTGGTTCCCAAGGAGGTGATTGTATACCTTTTTGTGAACACAAAAAAAAACAAATGAAGGAAGCTCAATTCCACAGAAAATATGAATAAATTCACACATCGTTGACCAACGACATATTTTGAACGAAGCTCGTTGAAATAAAGTAGCCATTTTTTACGGCTTATGTAAATATCATAATTTATGAAATAATAACTTTTACTAAGCTCCCGACTACCTTAATAGGTACATATTTTGTTTTGCAACTCATAAAGGACTTATTGTATGTGCAATTGTGCATTTAACATAAACTTCCGTGGTTGTTTTATTTTGCCATTTGTTTTATTACTTTTGGAAGGATAAAAGGTAGTATTTATTATTATATTGATTGCATCATTTATCCAGGCAGTAGGTAAACATGTTTGATAGGTTTTGTAATTACTGCTTCAAGAAGTTTATGCCCGTTCTTCTCCATAGGAACTTACTATGCTTGGGAATGGGCCACTAGCTTCATCTTTCTGGCTGACCAACTCCTTGACCATTCATAAGTGAAAGTGGTTTAATTGAAATAAACGCTTTGAGTTTGAGTTCATGGGGCTCTGTTTCATTACTAGGTTACAGGGATGGGGCCGATGCATGGGGAGCCGTCCTTTCTAGACTACCTAAAATTTATAGTACTCTTTTATCACTAAACGACACTTAAATTAGCATAATTTAAAACATGAATTTGGATTAGGGTAATGGATATTCTACACCCGCATTCGGGTAATAGGTAATCCATATGCCAACCCGTCCTGAGCCCGTGTAGTGGATTATGGCCCACTTTCTCCCACAGAGAGCAAGTCTGTGCAAACTTTATAGGCTGATGCATGACCTCATCATCTGCATAGCCTTTTTCAACTATGTTGAGGTCAGCTTCTAGTCCAACCGGATGCAGCTGAACATCAGTATTTTGCATGGAGCGACTGCCTATCTGACTTCCACAACCCAGTAACTGAAATGGTAAAATAATCACCTGTTGTACTATCACTTCTAAGGGTTGTCCAGTCTGTAATTCTTCTGAAGGCCTTCTCGTAGGCCTCACTGCATATTCTCTTTCTCCAATTATCTGAAACAATACCAAAAAAACAATTAATTGATATCTCAACAAAGTATGCTGGTCAATAGCTAACTGTTCGTCACAACAACGCCTCGTCATCCGTTCAACCAGTGGTTACAAACAGAAGTGTGACGTCGGAAGATAACTGTGGGCCTAGCACGAAACAATATCTATATATACAATTCCAACGACAACCCATATCTACGGTCAACCATAAACATAAATTAAGTCTAAAACTATAGTGTAAGTAAATTCCCAATTTGCTTGGTAGTAGGCAGTTAAGCAGAATTCTTCTTGTCATGCCAATTAAAGACAATCAATCAATTATCCTCTCCTTTCGTGACCATTTAGTTAGGCAATTAGAAGAGAGTAAATTGTTTAGCGATGTCACTGAAAAGTGGTCCAGAAGATTGTGGGAAAGACCGGGATGAGTCCAACACATTTTGACAGTTCAACAACATTCATTGTGTTATTAAAGTTGTTGAGCAGACAAATTTTTCGAGCATATACAGTAATGTATTAGCAATAGGTATCCTTCCTTGCCGCACTATAGTTGCCATATAATATTATAGAGGTATAAGGAACAAGGTGTAAAGTTCACTTATCCTCCATAGAAAAAAAAGATCCTCCGACCAGACGGGTCGTGTCTGGTGGGCAACGGTCCGACGATTGATGCCCGATAAATATGCTAGTTGCGCGGCAAACTCTGCTTGCGCGATGCAGGATTTTCCATGACGTCAGTATGATGCGTAGTTCGCATGTGGCGGTCTAGATGCCGCCACAATATCATCGTTAAAACGAAGGAATCTCGCAAGTGCGTCGATCATTGGCCCAGTAACTGCCCCGTTTTGCGGTGAAGCTCAAAGAGACCGCAAGCATTAAGCAGCCTATCTTTCCCAACGACCTACGATGTGTTAACCTAAGCCTCCAACAGATTGTTGTGTCCCACATTATACCGCAAACGCATCGCGTGTTTTTTTTATTCTCAAATCCGTTTAAGTTGTTAAGTCAAAAGCAACAGTCATCTTATAATTGTCCTAGCTTCAGCCACACGCGCAAGTTAAGGGTTACCAGTTTATAAAATAGAATCAAACTATCGCCATAAAAATCTTCTGTTTTATAGAAAAGTGCAATACCTGCGCGGTCAAAATGTATGGAACAGCAATATTTTTTTTTAATAATCGACGAAAAATTTCGACGCTATGGGTTCTAAACTCATGTGCTGAATCCATGGTTACAGTTTCCGCGTCGATGTCCCTGCCACCCTGTATAGAAAGTTGCCTGTCACCTGTCAATCTCAGCCTCACAAAAAAAATTACTTAGGTACTTTTAGATTACTTGGAGCGGATTTTAATAATAGGGGTTAATTATACTCGTATATGTTAACTGCTAGCAAATCTTTTTTAGCCTTTTAAGGCATCTTGTCGGGCATTCTAGTCATGTAGTAGTATTAATTTCATAGATTATTATTGAAGAATGTGTTGAAATAGATTATTTCATTACTAGAGTCGTGTTATGTTTTGTGATTGTGATTAGATAGATCTAACTAATTAAAATCAAGACTGGTATTAAATAATAGGGGTTAAAGTATGAAATTGCCGTTTTATTGTAAGAGGTACTTCGAATTGACATAGAACCTTCATGGTTTGAAATTTTTGAGTGAATCTTTTTTCACATGGTACCTATGAAGTACTTCTTTTAAAAAATGTGCAACATTCGATTATCGACTTTCAGTTGTTTTTTTTTTCAGCTTAGACAAGAAAGATGGATACTTCGAAAATTCGAGTTATTTTTGAATACGAGTTCCAACGCGGAACTGACGCGGCAGAAACAGCTCGCAATATCAATGTTGCATTTGGAGAGGGGACTGCTAATGAACGCACCGTGCGATTTTGGTTTAAACGCTTTCGTGATGGAAACTTTGATTTGAAGAACGAACCACGTGGAATACCGCCCACACAGGTGAATAACAATGAATTGAAAGAGATGGGTGAAGCCGATCCGAGCCAAACTACCCAGGAGTTAGCGGCATGGTTTAACGTTACCTTACCAACAATATTGACTCATTTGCGTCAAATAAATAAAATAAAAAAATATGAGCTAAATGGGTGCCTCATGATTTGACTGATCTGCAGAAAGAAACGCGTGTTGAAACTAGTGTTGCCTTGTTGAATCGATACAGAAATGAAGGAATATTAGATCGAATTGTGACATGTGATGAAAAGTGGATTCTTTACGGTAACCGTAAGCGAAAACTGCAATGGCTAACCCCAGGTCAAACGCCGCAACAGTGTCCTAAAGCAAAGCATACCAATAAAAAGGTAATGGTAATTGTTTGGTGGTCTCAGCATGGTGTTATTCACTATAGCTTTCTCCGATCTGGTCAAGCAATAACGGCAGATGTCTACTGTCCCGAACTCCGAACAATGATAGCAAAACTAGATCACGAGAGTTCTATCGCAAAGGCATAAAATATGACCTTCCTATTAGATGGCAGCAATGTATAGATAATAATGGTAATTATTTTGATTAAATAAATATGTTAAATAAAAAAAAAACGAGTTTCAATTTTTCAGTACAAATCGGCAATTTCATATTTTAACCCCTAATATACTTAATTTGGCAAATTGTATCGAAATCCGTTCAACCGTTAAGGCGGGAAAAGGTAAAAGACAAACAGCTATTTAATATATGGTTAGGTATACCAGAGAGCTAAATACTTGATACTCATGCCAAGATGCCATGCCTAAATTACAAAATAAAGAGTGTCAATTTATTCTTGAGGCTTTAACGATGTTATTTACACAGTCTTAGCTATGCCTATTATGTCACAGTACTACAATTATAGGTTACACGTGTTATGTGGCAAATGCAGGTAGACTATAATTAAAATATCTCCAAGAAGCAGTTGAAACACTTGAAACCTATCGCCTTCCATCAACTTATTACTATAATTAACTGTCTCTTGCGTGGAAAGAAAAGATTTTATCAATGAGATATTGTACAGACGCCAGCAGGTCAAGCTACCCGACACTGTCAAATTTTCGCAATCAACCTTGAACCTTAATGCTTTAGCAATAAAGTTGAAAATCTATTAAAGAAATTTGACAGATTGCAGTAGCTTGATGTGCTGGCGTCTGTACCTACTACAGTTTGGCCGCCGAGAGAATGCTGCTTTTGACACCTGTCAGTTTCATACAAACGAATACTTACCTGTTTTGCGAATTTGATCTTTATTAGCTACTAGAATTGTCGCACTGATAGATGTCCGGGAGACATTCTCTCGACGGCCTGACTGTACCTATATTATAATTTTTTAAAATAGTGGCTTTTTAAGAGATTGTGTAATTGAAGCAGCAATGATATATTTATATAAAATGATAAATATGTCTTTTTAAAGGTCTTTTGTTTAGTAATTTTATTCTAGGTGCATCGTCTATATACAAAATATTGTAAAACATTATAATAGAGTAGTCGGTGGAGTTTCTTGCCTATTCTTCTCCGCACGAGTCTACCTTTTGAAAGGGGCGACTAGAATCAATAGGTACTATTTTTTTGTAAATGACGTTCAAAAGCGCCTTGTATGTGCCTATTTGATACAAAACTTTGACATATCTTGTTGATTTTTAACTCAACTTCCTATTTTTTATATAACTAAACTTTACAGAAAATACAATACAATATCTACATAAAACGGGGTGAAAACTATATCTATTATTTTAAAGTACAAATCCATTTTAAAGTTTCGTCCCGATTCACCCCTGCATCCCTATTCACCCCGTTTTACTGTAACAAAAAATACAATTAACACTACAAAACATACAATGAGTGGCGTTGCCTGTTTCTGCGATCTCTTTCTTATTGCTTAAATAAGACATAATTATAATATTAACCTTGTCGATAGCTCAGATGCCTTGAGATCCCTTTTCCTAAATTCATTCAATTAATTTGATTGTGTCTCCTTGAATTTTGTCCAATAAATTACTTACGCTAAAGTTAATTAAATTAATAACTGCAGTAGGTTTTAGTAGCATCTTCCTTAACGATGCCGAGAACATCGGAGTAGGCACCTTAAATAATTGACATGTCATAAATTTTGACGTTTGGTAACCCTGTGTAGTCGGCCATGTTTTTAGTTGCGTAGCGTTGGCACGAAATTGTCCAATTTACTGTACCTAGGTACTGTCTGATGATCAGCGGTTTGGGTTTGTTATGAAAGCCCAGTCGCAGGTACTCGTAACCGGTTAGTGCACAAAAAATATGAGAACAACATCAACAAGTTATTTTAGTTTATGTATGAGGTTGGTAAGTATGTTGTGCTTTAGCTGGTGATTTACACGTCTTGATGATTGATATTTTTTTCGTCTTTTATTTATTACAGAAATAATTAAAAATTGATAAGTTACGCGCGACGACATTATCAAGCTTACATTTCCAGTATAAGCTCTGACTTTTCACTGTACAAAAAGCTTATACAAAGCGAGGTCAGCTAAAACTGGAAGTTTTATATGTCTTTGACGACACGGTTGGCGCAGTGGCTGAGCGATCGACTGCTGCGCTGCGTGTGGCGGGTTCGATTCCCGCACAGAACAAATATTTGTATTGCCTACAGGTAGTTGTTCCGGGTCCGGCTGTTTGTGTATGTGAGTTTAAATATTTGTAAACGCATCCATGATACAGGAGTAATCCCTAGTGTGGGCCAACGTTAGTATTAAAAAAAAATCGTATTTAAATAAGAGTAATTTTTTGTGATTATGTTTGAGGCGCTTACTATTTTCTCAGACTGCTCAATATTGTTCATGTTTTAGTTTTAGCTTTGCGGGACTGGGGTCTACTTGCTTGAGTCCGTCAACGAAGATACGGGCCCGTCCGAAACTATTTACCTTCAAAAGAAGTGGCAAAAATTATTTTTCGGGCGGGCAATAACACTTCGGGATTGGGGACAAGTACATTTGTCGTCAAGCCTGTTGTCATTCATTCTTAGTTCGGTCTTGAATTAGTCTTATATCCGTTAGTGATACGGAGTTGGAAGCGACAGTAGATTTGACCCAAACTAAGGAATTACGGCATAAATAGGGAGTAAACCCTGTATAAGACCTGGTACTAAGCTGCGTCCAGTTAGACTGGAAGCCGACCCCAACATAGTTGGGAAAACGCTAGGCAGGTGATCATGATGGGGAGTAGACCTATATCTCTGGAGTATACCCTCAGAAGTGAATTTTGATCTATTTTTGAGAGTTGTTGTGGACTGCCAAGACATACACATAACAGATACCATTTAAGAGACTACTAAGCTTCTCAAAGCTCTGAAAGAATGTCAAAAGTATGCCTAATTTCTAGATTACCTACTAGTACCTACGCACGTATCAGCTAAAAATACAATATTTTGTCATTATTAGTTAGTGTGGGTAAAGAAAAATACAGATAATGGTGCGACCGACCACATTGTGACAGCCTTCAATCACCTGCAATGAATTACATGCACAATTTTGGTAAATAAACCCATTCCCAAGCTTTGTAACAAGAGGATTGTTTCGCAAAAATATTATAATTTTAATCGTGTTTTAAGCAAAATATAATGTATAAATGCAGCTAGTATAAAAATGACCAGATGCCAGCAATTTGAAGTGATATTGTCTTTACATTCTGCCGAGTTAGGGACACGAAGAGTGAGTTTGTTTGTATGCTTGCATCTCTGGAATTACCAGTTGAATTTGAAAAAAATATTTTTTCATTTGATAGCTCAATTCTTGAGGAAGGTTATAGGGTATTTAACATCACGCTACACTCCTAGGAGCCGAGTAAAAAGTAAAAAAAAAAAACAGAAATAACGCAAAGCGAAAACGATGTAACAGCGCGGGCGGGCGATGCGATGCGATGCTAGCGATGATATTTTATATTATGATGCCAAAGTCGCGGACAAAATTTAGTAGTATAAGTATATAAAATAAAACTGTCAAAGAAGGTTATAAGGTTAAAAATACAATTATGGTTTCATTGTAGGTATACTTAAGTGTCGTTTACGGAATTTTATTGTTGTCTCCATTATGTATGAATGAGGCGCCAAAGGGCGGTAATAGGTATCTAACCCATCAATCTGCCTTGCCTTTTTTCCAACTATGTTGGGGTCGGCTTCCAGTCTAACCGGATGCAATACCAGTATTTTACATGGAGCGACTGCCTATTTGACCTCCACAACCCGTTACTAGGTAACACAAAATGCCTTGGTAAGACTGGTTGTCGGATTTTGGGATTCTGACTACCTACCCGTAACGACTGTCAAAGATCTACGAATGACAGCCGCCGGGACCAACGGTGGGTCTCAATATGTAATGTATGGTCACCCATCCACGAACAGACCGCGACAAGCCTAGCTTAACCTTGGATCGACCCGTTTCTTCTTTCTTATTTAGCTACGAGGCAAAGTTAATAGTATTTTTTATTTTAATAAAAATGCCACATCCAGTATTTTGTACTTCATTGTTTCAGCAACGACGCAATTCCCGCCAAATCCAACCCACCAGTTCTAATTTCAAACTACGTCGGGAAGCTCGGCCAATCAGAGCGCGATACGATTAGGCATGCATGCGATTAACCAATCAGATCTCCAGTGATTGTGAACGTTAATATGGCCATCTTGGATTTTCTACGAGGTGCTAAACACTGGATCGGTTACGTAGATACAATTTAAATCGGGAAAATGAAGATGTTTTATGCTAATTGGATTACGTATCTACTTTGTATTTATTTAAAGTAGTCTATTTTGTACATTTTTTGATAGAATGGACAACGGATCTAATGTTAGGTAGGTAAGTACCTACTGTTTTTTTTATTTCTAATTCAAAGCGAAGGTAAGGTAATATTTTCAGTTTTTGAAGTTTCCACAAAATATTAGAGGCAAGGTAGTAATTAACAAATATAACGGATATTACGTAAGAATTTACATGAAATCTACAAACAACGGTAACAAAATAAATGTTTTGTGACATTTACTTAGCTATTATTATTCTCCTTCGCTAGTTATCACAAAAATTAAGCCACTCAATGCTTCTCTTGAATTTCATTGTGTAAAAATCCTAGCTGGTATGTTAGTGAGCAATTTTTTCTACATTGTATGTAAACTTAGGTCGCGACACGTATTGCGCATGCGTGGGTCAAATGTCACAGCTACAATGGCGGGAACCTGGGTTGCCACTCGATAAAACAGTATACGAACGGATGTCTGTATGCATGCTTATTTTTGAATAGCAATTAACATAATAATAGCGTTTTGGGACAATCAGTTTGGTATTAACAGGAAGGCATTTTTTCTAAATAAAGTTTGGGTTTCTAGGGAATTTGTGAGGGGCCAATGGCTAAATAATAACAGCCGCACAAATAGATCGACCAGGTTAAGCTACGCTTGCCGCGGTTGGTCTGTGGGTGGGTCACCATCTTTACATACCGAGACCCCCCCCCCCCGTGCCTCGTAAAATATGGACCGACGACCTTGTGAAGCTTACAAACAATAGTCAGTAATGGAAACGTTTGGTTTCTATTATCTAACTAAAGTGGTGATAACTACTACTAACTATTAAAATTTTAGCATAAGCTTAATCAGCCGACAACGTTTCTACTGCTGGGACACAGGCCTCCTCTATGTGAAAGAGAGTGAGCCGGGCCCAGTGGGGGTTGGTAGATGTCTTAGGATTTTTTCGGTTCTAGGACATGACGGTTTCTCCGCGATGTTTTCGTTCACCGTGTCGATAGCAGCGGTGTTGATTAAAATTAGACTAAGTAAAGTGCCCACCTAGGTCCGAACCTGCGAATTTTAGCAACGCAAGGTTTTATTCTTAAGTTGTTGAAGTTTGTAAATACTTTATAGAATAATTATAAAGAAAAAAGTATATTTGATACAAATTTTTTGCCATTGAAGGCAGGCAAATATCTTGTACCAAAACCATTTATTTTATTTTATTTTGATCTTGACAATTCATTGTATTCATAAACAAAGCAGTTTTTGTTTTTTCTTTTAAAAATATCAAAAATAGGTCTACCTGACAACACTCCGCTAATTCGGTAACCTTGAATTCAAGCAAGATTAATAATGCAAGCAGTGTGGGATCTATTGTCAGAAATTGACAAAAAATCCTCACGAGTGTTACCAGTTCATGAGGTCTTCATTAAAAATAATTAGGCTTTGTTTTACATTTTAGAGTGAATAAATAAATTATGACATCCATCTTTCACAGATCTTTCTTTGACAGTCGTTACGGTTAGCCAGAAGCCCAAAAGTCTCACCAAGGGGTCTCGTGATTTGTGTTTCAGGTGGATGCTCTAAGATAGCCCGCGAAATTCAAATTTTCTTACGTTTTTTGCAATTTGCTGGTCAGTGCTAAGTTGCACGTTGATTAAAACATGATTCGCGGCCGTAAAAAATATGTATTTACAGAATTATAATCAATAGAATCAATAATACAACTTGTTATGTTAGCATAATCCTAAAATGTCACGATTTCATGAAATAGTCATTCAGTAGGATTACTTGATCTTAGAGAGTTGTGTTGATGACTTTAATGATTATAATTCTGTAAATACATACTTGTTACGGCCGCGAATCATATTTTAATAAACGTACAACTTAGTACTAACAAGTAAATTGCAAAAAACGTAAAAAAAATTGAATTTCGCGGGCTACCTTGGAGCATCCACCTTCACGCGCATTTTTTCTTTTGTACATGTCAAAATGCATCTATCATGCAATAATTCGCAAACAAATGTTGATCGAAGTTTTAACATAGAGGTGTCTATTTTGATGCAGTTATATCATAATATGCAAATCACTATCACATGATCTAAATGTTACACAAGCATAAAAAATGACCTAGCTAGGTGTCATTTTTTGAATTCTCAAATAAACATTATAATTGCGAGATAGGTATCTACTAATTGTAGTATTTGCTTAGCCGGTCGGTCTTTAAGCAGTCCAAAAATTTTCTTGACAGCAGCTTTCCATAATTGAACAAGAAAAACCTAGACCTATCATTGAACTAAAAAACCCTAAACGAATTTTAGATACTTTTTGTACCCCACATAGTAAAACAATATTCAATTGTAGCTAAGTAATAACAACCGCACGGGTCGATCGACCAGGTTACGCTACGCTTGGCGCGGTTGGTCCGTCAATGAGTGACCATCTTCATATTCCAAGACCCCTCCGTGTCTCGGAAAGCACGTTAAGCCGTTGGTCCCGGCTGTCATTCGTGGATCTTTGACAGTCGTTACGGGTCGTCAGAAGCCCGAAAGTCTGGCAACCAGTCTTACCAAGGGTATCGATCGTCTTATAAGGGTATAGGGTGGGTATCATATTACCCAGTAACTGGGTTGTGGAGGTCAGATAGGCAGTCGCTCCATGTAAAATACTGGTATGCAGCTGCATCCGGTGAGACTGGTAGCCGACCCCAATATAGTTGGAAAAGGCTAGACAGATGATGATAGTAAAACAATATTCAATTATCCACACTAAGAAAGATCATTACTTCTAACTCCGGTACCAGGACAGCATAGCACACTAGAATTAGATTGTATCGTTCCACTATCATTACGGAGTGTCAAGGCTCGCACCCGTCCTCTAGTCATGTCACCCTGGTACTTATAATTATACAGCATTAGTATAAGTGCGGTATTACAATGAACTGACTTCGCCCGTGACTTTGCTTGCTCTTCTGGTTATTTTAAAAGCGACTTAATTATTTCAAATTACCTTTGTTAAGAATTTCCTTTTGTTTAAGTTCCGAGATATTAATGAAGCTAAGCCCTGCTCGCCATTTAATGGACCGATTACATAATTCATTCATTCAGAATTAGCATTGCGATTCATCGAAAAAGAGCAGTAATGGCCCAGTGGTGACGGCCCCGAGTTTCGAGTTGTAGGTCGTGGGTTCGAAGCCCGACCGGCGCTTTACTTTGTGTAAATAATTTTATTACCTATCAAAAGGTGAAGGAAAACATCGTGAGGAAACCGGCATGTCTTAGAACCAAACACTCTAAAACATCTACCTGTGACATCTACCAAACCGCACTGGGCCCGCGTGGTAGATAGTGGTGGTGTAGTCCACTGATCTCGATGAGAGGAGGCCTGTGTCCCAACATTTAAAGGCTGATTATGCGTTTATTTATTATATTAAAAAATAAAACGTATTATTCCATAAAATCCATGACATTCCATTTTTTTTTTTATATTGCACCATTTTAGAATAAAAACATCTTTGACATTTTAATTTTAACTATTAGCAACCTATTCACAATACTTCTTTGAAATGCAAAACAGCATTACTTATTGAAAAAAAATATTCTTGGTATGGCACTTCGTATCTTAAATAAGATTCCAGATAGTTTTAAGGAAATGACTTATGTAAAATTTAAAAAAAAAACCTGACTAATTTAATGATAGAAAAATGTTATTATACTGTTGATGAATTTCTAAATGACTTAACAATTTGATGTGACTTTTTAAATATATTGTGTTTTTTTATGTACCCACTTGTTTTACTTTTTATGACATTTCGTATTTTTTTATAATCTTTGAAAACCTAATTTAATTTTATATTACTAATTATGTTGTAATTAAATTGAGTATGATTGTTATTTTAAACAATCGTTATGTTAAAATATTTGTATGCTGTAATGGCAAAACATGGCGACTTATATAAATATGTATTGCAAGAACCCAATGTCTATGTTTGACAAATAAAAATTCTGATTCTGTTTATGTATTCAGAAAAAAAAAAATCGCATGCTACTCTAGCACATTTGCCATCATTAATGAATGTTGCCAATTAAAATAACTTTGCATAACATTTCGCGATGGTAACACGAAATTCAAAATCAAAAGTCATATTTATTCAAATTAGGCTGAGAATCAGCACTTTTCGAACGTCAAAAGTGATACTCATACTGGAATAATTACATACCTATCTTAATAATTTCTGAATTATTTTCATTCCCATTAAGTTTATTGGGCTGTTAAATTGCTATAATACATCATATTTCAATGAAGTGTCAAAATTAAATATTTTAAATTAATGGGCGCATAATCAATTCATTTTTTATCCATAAAATTGATGTCGATATTCGTGCTGATTTTACGTAGGATTTACTTTTTATTCTACAGTAGTTTCCACCTGCGACTCTAAAAAAAAACCAACTGTAGGTACTATACCATAAAATATATCGTATGCCATTCTGCTATAGTGTAGCTTGCTAACAGTGAAATATTTTTTTTTAAATAGAATGTGGAGTTCCGAAGATTACTCCCCTACATACAAACTCTTTCATATGATTTTTTTTATTGCTGAATGGCCCGGTCTTGGCCTCGATCACGCCTGATGGAAAGCGATGGATGAGGTCTATGATGGAACGAGCGTGCCCAGGAGATTTCTGTTCATTATTAGTAGGAGCAGATGTAGCAACTGAATTCCAAAATCCATAAATTCAATAAAATTGATATACATAATAAGACTCGGAGGGTAGAGGACGTAACCCAAGGCAATTGCCAAACTAGGTGTCGGAGTACCAAGTCACGTACCGTATCAAAGAAAATTCACGATCCATAAATACAAAGGTAGAAGAGACCACGATCTCACAAAATGGAGGGCCCCATTTCGAACGGTAAATAAATTGTATTGGAATCAATACAAATCAGACAAATTTTGAACGATGTCCGACTTTCTACATAGGTCAATATCAATCAACCCAGCCTTTTTCATGTTGGGGTCGGCTTCCAGTCTAACCAGATGCAGCTGAATACCAGTATTTTACATGGAGCGACCGCCTTTAAGAACTCCACAACCCAGTTACTAGGTAACACGATACCCCTTGGTAAGACTTGTTGTGCCATCGGAAGATGTAACTCCAAGCTGGTAAAGTGCGACTACCTTGACGGAACGGCAGCAGGGTGTGAATGTGGAGCTATGTCGCAAACTATGTTCGACCTTCTATCTTGCAGTCAAAGTGACCTCTGCGCTGTCACCGACGACGCCGTGGAAGTGGCGGTATTTTGAGTCCACAAGATCAGAGAGTCGAAGGGAAACGAAGAAGAAGAGAACTTGTTGTCAGACTTTTGGGCTTCTGACTGACTACTCATAACGACTGTTAAAGATTCATGAATGTCAGAGGTGCCTATAAGTCTTGCCTACTTCCTGAAAATTGTCTCGAAACTAATCGAAAAAACCGCGATTAAATACGTAGACAGCTAATCTTTTTAGTATCTTAATCTTACAAGCTTTTTAACTGCAGGTATTTTTTGCTAATTAATCCGTCTATAGCTGTTGGTCCCGGCTGTCATTCGTGGATCTTTGACAGTCGTTACGGGTAGTCAGAAGCCCGAAAGTCTGACAACCAGTCTTACCAAGGGGTATCGTATTACCCAGTAACTGGGTTGTGGAGGTCAGATAGGCAGTCGCTCCATGTAAAATACTGGTATTCAGCTGCATCCGGTTAGACTGGAAGCCGACCCCAACATAGTTGGGAAAAAGGCTAGGCAGATGATGATGAATCCGTCTATAGAAAGGTCGATAATTTTAGCTTACATTGTTAAGGTATTTCCGAGATGATTATATTAATATTATTCTTATTTGACATTTTATATTATAGGTATATGCAACGTGTTTTTTTTTTATATCCCGTAACTCTAGGGGGTCATTGTACTCATCATTATGAACAACTTTTACTATGGGACCAAACCTAAAAGCGCGAAAAACCAATCAGCTGTTCCCTACATTTATGTTCGTATAACTCGTCAAAATGTAGGGAACACAAGATTTTTGTTTCGCGATTTCGGGTTTGGTCCCATAGTAAAAGTTGTTCATAATGATGAGTACAATGACCCCCTAGAGTTATGGGATATAAAAAAAAAACGTTGTATATACATATTATACAGGATTTTTTAACCAGTGCGCAAACTGTAACCATGAATTCAGCACATGATAGAAATTTTTCGTCGGTTGTAGGGAAAACAGCAATTAAGAATAATATTACACAAATGAATCATACCGACTATTCGACTGGACTCCTTGATCGAAAGTAGGTACTTAATGCTAATAAATAAATAATTGTCCAGTAAACCCTATTTCCTATTCAAATCAAGAACCTCATGCCCCATGATTCTTTTGCTTATTTTTTCACATGTACATATCATTATTTTAAATGTTAGGTTATATAATGTAAATATTGTCAATAATTAAATAAAAACAAGAATTTAACTTTCCATAGAACATCATTAAAAAAAAACGGAACTGCCAACATAAAAAAATATAACGGTCAAAATAAAGATGCCAACAATTCGGCCAGTTAAGTGAGCTTTACTTTCTCAAAATCGACCGATCCGCCTTGATACGGCATTTCGTCGCTTGACATATTTAAAACCACACAGTCAGGTTGAAGCTTTGGCCTTCTGCAACTGGTTATAATATCTTTGTTTTGGGGCTTCATTTGGTCACATTATAGGGCTTTTTCGAATTCTGCACACTCACAAAATGTTGCTGCACTATCATCTTGAAATAGGGATGATGATTACCTATACCATGTCCATTATGTAAACCGTTTTTTGACAGATGGAACTAGTGATTGCAGCAACACCCAAGACGTTTATCGATACACGTACGGTATTTTAATGTCTGTAAGAAGCCATAAAAAAGATAATTCAATAACATAAGGCAGTTTATATATTTATTTTATTACGCATTTTAAAGTTAACTTTTATGTAATCTGGAATAGTACGTTCTAAGACAGCTGTCAAAAAACGGATAACCTAATGGACAGGGTATATAATTATTAGAAACAAACAAATAATGGTGTTTCAAAGAAGGCATGGTAAAAATAAGATAATCTAAAAAATCAGTAGAATCGATGGTTTGGAGAAGCTACACGCTTTAAAAGTTTTTGGTGGGGAATATACTCCCGTCCTTATCGCGCGGTACGGACAATATATGGCGCTAGTATGAAGTTACATAGTTGTGACGTCACTTCTGTGATAGTGCCGTTCTTGTCTAGCAGTTATTTTAAAACGTTTATAACTTGGCAACTTTTGAAGCTTTTAGACTTTTTATAGTAGGTATTGTTTGCATTATTTCCAAACAAATATTTGCGTTTAAAAATAATAAATTGTGGTTATCCCTATTGTCTAAACCGTCAGCGACAACAGTCGATGAATACTTCTGTTTTTTTTATCTTAATTAATGAGCTAAGCCTACGGGTTAGAATCCAGGCAAGTATCAATGAGCAGTTTCTGAGTTCTATCTTGCACATAACTGACATCGGTGAAGGTTGAGTGAGGGAACCTGAGGGGTAATTGCGTAGGTAACAGACTAACAGTAGCAATGGCTTCCATTTTGACAGTTCAACAACATTCATTGCGTTATTTACTTTGTTGAGCAGGCAAATTTTTCGAACATATGAAGCAGTGAATCTTTCAAAATGATTCAGATTGAGATTGAAAGTGTGTTACGCTATCAGGATAATGACCGTGACCATACCCATCACGTCACTTCTGACCATAGTCTTCGACAAACCCAGTAATGTTTTAGTCAAATATTGGTAACGTTAAATGTACGTATGGTGTAAACTAAAGGTGATAATTATTTGATAGTACCTACGTTTTCGTTGACTTTTGGGATAACCATGGCTTAGTAATGACGTGTTTCATGATGTGCGGTGTAAGAATAGGAATAATTAAGTTATGTATGTCGTAAAGTTTATTATCATAGAAGTCAATTAATCTGCCTACCTTTTTCCCAACTATATTCCCGGACACATGGACACAGCACACACGGTACATGGAATGGAATTTCCATTATGGAATACACTTATCTCTACTACTTCTACAACTAATTTTCTGGGTTGTTACCCAAAACTTAATTGTAAGACAGGTTGTCAGACTTTTTGGCTTCTGAATAGAGCTACGAATGACAGCCGAAACCGAGGCACGGAAAGGTCTCGATATTATGTAATGGAAGGTCACCCAACCACGGATCGTCGGCAGCAAGCGTAGCTGAACTTTGTACAACCTGCGACCTTTGTGCAGCTGTTATTATTTAGCCACGAGCCAAGAATATTTTATGTAGACCCGCTTTCTGAGCAGTCTTCCTCATGTATGGAAAAGAAACGAGATCACTCTTGACTGGCATCACTAAAGTTTATTAAATAGATTGTAGGAAGTCCTTAGCTAGTGATGAAACTCGTCCGACCAGACAGGACCTGTATGTCTATCATCTTTTTTTGCCTAACCACTGAACCGATAGTTATGTTTTACAGATAGTTAACATGGGACCTGGAGAAGGGCTTAGGTAATTTTTCACCCGCATAAGTTTTGATCCCGTGGGATCAATGGTATAAAAAGTATTCTATGTGTTAATCCTAGTTATAAACCATCTGTGTGACAGATTTCATCAAACTTGGTCCAGCCGTTTGAGCGTGAAGACGTAACAAACATCCATCTATCCATCCTCACAAACTTTCGCGTTTATAATATTAGTAGCAAGTAGGACAGGATACTCGCAGACGAAGTCGCGAAAACAGCTAGGCTATAGTTTCTATGGATAGTAGTGGGAACATGAAGATGATAGATAATGTTTTGTCCTTACTCAACAGCAACACTGCTTTTGGTGATGATGACGTACCTGCGGAAAGAAAAATATGTTTTAATAAAATCTCATTCATAATAATTATCAAGGAGGTCTTGGTTGACATGAACCATGATCTTGGCTTTAAGTTTAACATCACCGTCTGCATATCTTGGGGTCGACTTCCAGTCTAACCGGATGCAGCTGAATACCAATATTTTAGATGGAGCAACTGTCTATCTGATTTCCACAACCCAGTTACCTATACGATACTGTGTTGCTGGGGAGTTTGTTGCGAAAAAAGAAAAGAAAGAAAGAAAATACATTTATTTGTGGCAAATATGACGTATAAAAAGATTACAAACGCAAAAAAATAACAAGTTGGGGGACAACATGCGCGCTACTTCTTCCCAGCTAAAGCACTAAGAAGTGGTGAAGGGCGGGCGGTCTTAAGGAAAGTCTTACGTATTTTTGACATTCGAAAAGTGCTGATTCTCAGCCTAATTTGGAAAAAGATTTTTGATTTTGATACTAAAACTGGCGAAATACTGGTGTACGAATTTACCTTCAGGTAATATAAAAGTGATGATGATAAAATTGTCACACGTAACGTACTACGCAACAAAAAGGATCTACATCGAAGGTTTTATTTAGATTCTCTTTACAGAGCTACAAAAACACATTTGCAAGCACTAGAAGTATTGATATTCCATCATCTTTGCAACCACTTGATATTGTAGGGATCCAAGTATTTGTTCAGTTGATAATGTTGTTACACACGGACTCATGGAAGTCCGTGTTGACGGTTGTCGGTAAGTGGAGGTTAGTTTGTTTATTGTGGCTGGTTATGTGTAAGGTATTCTTACGAGTGTTTTTAAGTAGATACTAGGTTATTTAAAGGAATTGATGTTGGGGGTTATGCGGAAATGAATAGGTACGTCAAATATTGACATATTAAGATAACCTGTAAAGTGCTACAAAAATCTTTTCGCGACTGAATGACATTTACAAGAGGGCGTTGCTGTAAATTATTTCATCACCACTGCTTTCAAAACTGTGAAGGAAAACATCGTGAGGAAACCGGCATGTCCTAGAACCAAAAACTCGAAGAAATGTGTCGACCCCATAGATATCCGTGGTCGGCCCACTCCCTCTTACAGATAGGAGGCCTATGTCCCAGCGTTTTTTCTGCTTACATTGATGTCAGCTATCGATATAAATAGGTTTCATGCGTGGCTGCCATTTTGAAAAAAAATCACAATGGCGGACAGGTTGCCACGGATCTTTAAAGCCCTCGGACGAAGTTGAGGCCAGAAGCTAATATCATATACCTAGGTATATTTAATACCAAGGAAAACAGAAAAGAAATTAAGTTGAAGTAATTAGAAACTTCCAATTAGCCAGCCAATTACTAAAGTTATCAAGTTACAGTGGGCTTATAATGAGACACCACTTGCAATAACAAAAGAACAACTTAATAACTTAACGATAATGGTAGACTATAAAATAAAGCCTTCATTTTCTATTTCCTATTTGATCTTTCACCCTTTACCCTTGTGGCCTGTCATTGGAATTAAACTACGTAACGTAATGACAGATAGAAAATACAAAGTTTTTTTTTTTTCTCACGCAAAGGTAATAGTTGTTATAATAATATGTACCAGTCTATTATTGTCCCACTGGCAGGGCAAAGATTTCTTACACAGAGAAAGCACGAGCATTGATCACCACGCTTGCTCAATAATAAAAAAAATTAAAAAAAAGGGAATAAAACTATGTAAGTACTTACAAAGTTTAGACAACCCTATCGATGTCAATTACTGCACTGCACTTCATTGTAGTGCCATAGTAGCATAGACAACTGTCAAAGTAGTAATAGTTCCATAATTTGCCACCCGTACAAAAGCAATGGCCACAGTTTCATTTAAAAATTGAACATCATGCGGCCAGACAGTGACGTAGGTAGAAAAGTAAACAAATTAAATCCTGTTGAGAAGTTTCTGATCAAAACATGGACTTGTTCGAATTGATTGTTCATTTATCGAAGGTAAAATGTCAAAGCACGTCAAAGAATACGCAATTGGGAGTGTTTACGCAAGAGATAGGTTGTTTTGGTCGGTTAAAAACTAGTTATTGTAGTGATTGTGAGGGAAAAACATAAAGAATGACGTCATGGAGTCGTTGACGACTTTTTGTTTCACTTTGTCTAAATGTTTATTTTATACACGGTTGGAAGCAACCAAGAAAATACATAATTAGGTATCATACTTATAATCTGCCAATCTATTCTGTAAATATCTCAGCGAGAAGTTATCTGCCATTCCACCTGATTGAAGGGAAGGGATTGACACTATTGACAACTCACTTCAAGCTAACTTACAGTGTGATTTTTACAGAATAGACCAGATAATATGAACCAACTTTCATATGAGATTATTTTTTCCTTTAAAACCGATCTGAAGATTTTGGAGATCAATTTGGAATGTTTAATTCCCTCTCGAAATACAGAACAAACCTAGACCCTTCTTGTTTGGCTAGTGTGTATGAGTGTATCCACCTTAACGTTAGTTTCCGAATTGTGGGCTTCTGACTACCCGTAGCGACTGTTAAAGATCTTCAAATGACAGCCGGGATCAACGGTTTAACGTGCTTTCCGATGCACCGAGGAGTTTCGATATGTAATGGATGGCCACTCATCCACAAACCAACCGCGGCAAGCGTAGCCTTCTATCTACTTGCAGTCCAGCTGTTATTATTTATCCTCGACCCCGTACTGTCATCTAACCATATAATATCCCAATTACTGTAAAATACTTTTGACTATTTTATATTAGTATTTTTTGCTGACCGGATATAATTAGCGTGACCCGTACGTAAACCTTGGATATTTGCTGTAATCATTTTATATGTAAATATTGCCAGGACATATAAATTAAATTATAATTTAATTGGCAAGTCTATGCACATACCACCTATTTTAATGTCTCTATTTAATGTATCCTGTGTAGAACTAGTTATTTAATTGTTTAATCAATATTACAATACATCTATACTTACTAATAATAAAGTTGAAAAGTTTATTTGTTTGAATGCGTTAATCTCTGGAACATTCTGTAAAAATCTCACCGTGAAAACTTAGGTGAAGTGAGCTGTCAATAGTGGCAATCCCTAGCTTCAGCCGATCGATTCTGTAAAAATCTCACCGTGAAAAGTTAGGTGAAGTGAGCTTAGAGTGAGCTGTCAATTGTGTCAATCCCTAACATTAGTTGGAATGACAGCTCGCTCCACGCTCACTTCACCTAAGTTTTCACGGTGAGATGGTTACAGAATTGCACTGCTGGTGGAATGACAGCTCACTTCACCTATGGTTTCACAGTGAGAATTTTACAGAATAGACCGGTTAGTAGGAACTATAAAAACAAATGCAAAGAGTGTTTCACTATTTTCGGTAAAAAAAAACCGAAAAACTTTTCTGTAGTTATAATAAATAAAGCGGTTATGTAGTTCGAAATAAAATCATATTATTATCTGCAAGTCATTCTGACATATTCATTTTCCTTAATAATAATGTTTGACATACACGGTCACTTGTCACATTAAATTGGCACACTCCACCTACTTTATGAATATTATTATTTCTATTTGATTTTGTATTTATTTATTTTATCTGCTGAACATATATTGTTCTTAGTAGTGCCCCAAGTATTACGGACCCTTAAAGGGTTGTATCTATAATACCTGTTCGTAAAAATATCACCGTGAAAACTTAGGTGAAGTAAGCTGTCAATAGTGTAAGCCCTTGGCCCATCAGCCCCTACGTTTCACGGTGAGATTTTTACAGAAGAGAACGACAGTTTGAGTTCAAAGTTTCCAATTATGTCTGCATCTAATTTCATTAAATGTCTTTGATCTAAGCGAAGACTTCCTCTATAATTGGGATTGGGAGAGTCAGCCGTGCGAATGGCGCGAAAACCGCGCGTGGGTTACGAGGCGCTGTCATGCATACCGTTTGCGTTACGTTACTTTGTCAAATCCTGTCAAAAAGCCATATTAATGATAAATCTTTATGCCAGGATTACCAGCCAGGAAAACTGATCCACGTGATAATGAAAGAAACGAAGCCCAAAGATTTTAATAGAACGCTAAGTTTGATAGACATACGCATACATACATGACATACTCCCTTACAAACTACAGACTGTTAATAATTACAACGTCACACGATGGGTTAAAGCAATCAGCCAGTATTAAGTTCATACAATGAATAATAATGATTTTGATCTTTAATCCCTTGCATGTGGCGCTTAACTTGATGATGTAGCTTGATGTGTATTAGATAGGGAGATCAATTATACAAAACAAGGCTGAAAGGCAAAAAAAGGCACCCGCTGCCAAGCCAAAATGGGATTGGGCGGTCCACGTCAGCCGTATGCACACGTGACTACTGGGCAATAGTCTTACCAGGGTGGGTGCCTGAGGATGAACGGTGCCACCAAGATCGGCCCAGGAAGAGGTGGCAGGACAACCTAGATAGTATGGCGCGCGTACCGCATGGGTTGGATCGAGGTGGCTGGAAAACGATGTCTGGAAAGATTTGGGGAAGGCCTTTGCTCAGCAGTGTAGGCTAACTAAAAAAAAATCTATGCCAGATAACTGCTGGTAGCCGACCATCTTTTAGGGTTAGGGATTGCAGAATCCTGTGCTTTTAAGGCTGATTAAAGAATTCACTGGCCTAGCCTTTCCCGCCATTCGTGGTGAGTGACAGCTGTCATTAGTGACAGCTACCTCACTACTTGTGTGTGTGCAGTCGTACCTATGCGAGATACAAACTATTAAGGTGGGTACACATATGTGAAATGTAGTATGAAATGTAACACACATTGAAGCATATTTTCTGTGTTTTTCATGTTACGTTTCACACATCTATAAGACAGTGTTTACAAATCTATTAAATAGATAACCTACGTTGCAAGTTCATTCATCCAGTCCTTTTCCCGCCTTTCCAAATTTATTTATGGTTAAAGTGCATGCGTGTTAGGTATCTGCTTTCACCGTACCTTATTTATTCAGCCGTTAGTTCAATGTTTACTTCCTTTCTGCAATATCAAATTTATTATCTTATCTTTTTTCATCTACACTAATTATATAGGTACTTAAAGGTTATCTCTTCGAATGTCAAATCCAAAAAAATAGAGACATTATAATAATTTCGTAAGATTTTTCACACAAGGAACTCTAAATCATCAAAAAGTATCACTTGCTTGCTTAAAAAATACGGAAGTCACACAGACAAATTAAGTATCAATTTTCCTTAAGCCGAAAGTAATTCCCCATCTTATGTTTAAATATTTACCTCGGCTTAACCTTAAAATGTTTGCGTCGAAAGAAACACAATAACGCAAATACAACGTGTATTTCAGTGTCAAATGTCAGCCATCTTGAATGTTGAAACTGTCAAAGGGTAAATTAAATGCATACAATCTCCTTAGAATGTGCAATCATTTTTAAATCTTGTAGAAAAAAAAAGTCTTTTGTAGGTATCTTATACCTAGTATCGACTATATAATATACCTAGTGTCAATATTCTAATGATTTCGTAGGCAAAAATAGCGTCCGAAAAACGCGTCTAGGAAGCTTATGTTCCTGGGCTCAAGAAAAGAGGAGCGGGAATTTTCCGCTTGTCTCTGACCTTCAGATTTGTGTCGGGCGGATATTTTTGTATAAATCTGCCTTATAGAGTCCGCGCAAACTAAGTCAGCGCGTTGTCAAAATCGGAAATAATCTTTTGCCGCCATCTCGACGTTTATTTCAAGTGTCAAGAGAGTGTGCTGTGTTCCGTGTTTTCCAAAGTAAATACTTAGTCAATAAGCCAAATGTGATTACAACAAGTACTGGCAGGGATATAGTCTCGAAGTTCAAACACGCGCGCAGATTTAGATTGCGCGCACTCTAGTAATACTACTATTTTCTAGAACAATTAGCTTTTTGGAAACCACAGGAGGAAAAGTCACTGTGTGGTCGATCTTTCATAAAGTGTGGCCTGCACACCACAATTAGAGCCCAACTGTCACTAATTCACCGAATTTAATAAGCTTGCCCAAGGGCCGGTTGTTTCAAACGGTTGGCTAAGGTAACATATGTATGGCAAATAATAACGATTACGTACTCGCTATTATTTGACGTACGGCAAGGTCATAATTTTGTAATAATGTAATTTAAAACAACGCTTTTTTTGGTTTGACGATAGTTAGCGCCATTTTTGACTTATAAGCGTGCGTCAAGTGGACGTGAAACAACCCGCCCTAACTGACGAGGGAATAATCAACCTTCGTCTATGGTCATGTTTCAAACTCAAACTCTATTTCAAATAAACCAATTACAAGCACTTTTGTATCGTCAAGTGGTCGGTCTGTCAGAAAGATGAAGCATTACCCATTCCAAAGCGTAGTAGCCACCTATGAAGAAGAACGGGCAAGAAACTCTACGGACACTTTTTTAAATCATAAAAACGGTTTCTCTAAGAAACTCCGCCGCCATCTTTTTTCACCCGGACCTGTCATAATGACATTTCAATTCATTACTACCAACATTACCTAACAATCGCACCATGATAATATCTTCCTAAGCAGTCGTTTTACAACTAAAACGTTTCGTAGATTATCCCATAAAAATAATGGAAATATTAACAGCTTGTCGTTGTTGTAATAATACTTTATTGACGGTAATAATGTTGGACGCTAGAATGGTTAGTTTTGTGTCATAGTCTTAATTTTAGCAAGAAATAAGCGTTGATTGGATAATTGTTTTCTGTTCTTGTAGGTATGATCACGACGGTCAGTTAAGGTTCTAATTCTCATCGTGTTAGTGGCAATAAATTATGCTAGTTAGAATGGGGACACACGTAGGTACCTACCTATTTCAATTTGAAGGCCACCCGAAAAAAATGCCAAGAAATCTAATTAGTTCGCCCGATTGTAAAGATGAAAATTTAGGTCTTTCAGAGACCAAATACCTACACTACTTCGTTATAGCAAATAGCTAATAACCATAATATTCTCAAACTTTTCACATTTAGTGCTCATATACACGAGTGACACGCGTCAACAGCAGAGGCAACTACATCCGTCAACGCGTCGGCGACAATATGCTGCTCGTGTATTTTAGCACCGTACTCAAACTCAAACATGGTTCTCTCGCTATTTAACGTGTTTTTTTCAAACAGCAATGTTGTTAACATTGAATACGTTAATTGAGATATGTGGCGATGAACCACATTAATGTAGCCACTCGTTTACCGGGCTGTTTTAACTTCATGTTTATGGCGCAGTTTAGTAATATAAAGGCAGTTAAAATAGGAGCATGCCACTCAATAAGTTGGCAAACCTTTCAAACAACAGTGTTGCCAACATAAAATTGCTGCTTGTAAAACAGAGCAACATTTCGAAGGTAACCACTATACACAGGTTATGAGCACGGCAGCCGGCTCTGTAATTAAACATCATTTGTAACTATAAGCATATTGTATTATGTAATTGTGAGACCATGGGCTTTGGAGCGTAGCGGAAACCCTTTTATCGTTAATGCCCGAGATCCACGGGGCTAGTTTTTCAAAACTAGGATAACAAGCTAGAACCTCGATTTACTATACTGGCTTACTGTCCTGGTTTGGCACATGCTAATGCTGTTTAAATGATGTCAGGTAATTTAAGCCAGTACAGTACGATTCCAGTGGTATCGGCCCCGACTTACGAGGTGTAGTTCGCGAGTTTGAACCCAGGCACTTAACTTTGTCTATCCAATTCTAGTAGTGTATCTGAGTAGTGCTGATGAAATAATTTACAAAAAGTAAAGCGCCTGTCTGGGTTCGACACTTCGAACCTACGTTCACGATTCGTAAGTCGCGGCTGTGACCACTGAGCCACCACCACTGCTCTTACTATAGCTTACTAGCCTACAAACGAAGTTGGATGATCGAAGCCAAAGTCACTAGCTTAACAGTTTACTATCCTGACTTGATAAACTAGCCTCGTGGTTGTCGGGCATTATTACTTTCAAAACAAAATACACGAAGGTGTTTTTCTAACAGAGCCGTTGAATTTTACTTTTTAATTAGGTCGGTTATCATCTTTCCTATTGATCTTTATCTTTTCTAAGCTCGAAGTTTCGTTGCAGGATAAGATCCAGAATTAAATTAACAGGAAGAGACTTCAGTTACCCACATGGGTTGCAGAGTTAGCAACCTGCACCCTAATTGCGTAACACACTATCAATCACAATCTAAATCATTTTATTGCTAATCCATTGCTTCATATGTTCGAAAAATGTGTCTGCTCAACAAAGTAAATAACGCAATGAATGTTGTTGAACTGTCAAAATGAAACCTATTGCTACTGATAGGGTGTTACGCAGGTCTTCTGTCGTAAAGAAAAATATGTCCAACTATGAACTTCCAAAATCGAAAAGGAACTGAGGCCTTTTGTACAGTCACGAGCATAAGTATGTATACACTCGACTTTATTCAAAAGCAATTTTCTCCTTTATTTTTGAATGAAATTTTATGTTGTTACGAACATAGCATTTTCGAACCCATAGGTTTATGTAATGTATCGTATTTCAACGTTGCATTCGATATTTCACGAAAACATCGCAATTTAAAGTTGCCAAGTCAGCACTTGGCAACTTTAAATTGCGGTGCCGTGTACAGTCACGAGCACTAATACGTCAACACGTATTAGTGCTCGTGACTGTACACGGCACGGTTTCTTTACGGTACAGCGCATAAACCGCGCCGTAGTAAAAACGTGTCCGTCAACAAGCTTCCATAGTGATCCATACAACACTGACGACCATACCTACACACGGCGAATAAACCGTCGTTTTTCACGGCAAGAAAGACGTGTGTGTACAAAAGGCCTTCCATCACGACCATCATTCCATCTTACATCCACGACGTGGGTTATCAAGACTAGAATCATATTATAACGTAGGTAGTAGGTAGGTACCCACATATCATCACATCTGTATTTCTCGAGGGTTCGGGCAGAGGTGAATATTAGTAGTAGTGCACATCCACATTTCGCGAACTAAGTTATATTTCAATTATGCAGGAGGAATAATTATAGTGATCTTATTGGTGATGTTCTTCAGAAAGGTCAGATGCGTAGTACTCGCAACAGACGTGCGAGTATAACCAGCTGGTCGATTCTGTAAAAATATCACCGTGAAAACTCAAGTGAAGCGAGCTTGATGTGAGTTGTCAGTAGTGTCAATCCCTAGCATTATTTGGAATGACAGCTCGCTCCACACTTACTTCACCTAAATTTTCACGGTGAGATGGATACAGAATTTCACCTTTTTTTGAGGTTTTTTATTACTTGAATTGTGTCTTTTGTTGCACCGAATAAACATTTTATCTATCTATCTATCTAAGCATAAGGCGTATGTAAGGATCGTAGAGTTGGCGTTCTTTTGTTTTTGCCTACCGTGCAGTGAGGAGGAGGCGTAAGTTTATATAATATGACTGTATATTATATTTGTATTCATATTTTAATTATCACTAATTTATAATTACTATTGTTAAAGTTTTTTTTTACAAAAATACAATAATTCCATGGTAATTAAACTAGGATATTAATGATAAAAAGACCTCATAATGACCCTATTAATTAATAAAATTTTCTACGTTAATTCTCTAGCAACAGGATAACAATAAATTGCCAGTAGAAAAAAATGATGAAATAATGATTCATCGGCTGTCAGTGTTGCAAAAGTTAATTAGATTTATTGCTCTACAATCACTATTGTTTCGTGGAAGTCATTCTAGATTTTCTTGATGATGGACAATGTTTTAATAATGTCGACAGCTAGGAAGCAGATGGTGGATTATTGAAGGATGTAGTGACGTCACCTATCCGCCATACTGTTACATATATTTTCCACAATCAAGACTTTTAAAGGGAGATTAGTCTGTGATGTATTAGATGCGTAATAATATCTTGGTATTATATCACGTGGAAGTCGTAATTATGCAGATCTCCCTGTCACATCCGCGGGAAGAACCACAATCTATCAATCAACTCAGCCTATCGAAGTACACTGCTGAACATAGGCCACGCCCATGCTGCGCCAGAACACCCTGTCCTCCACCAGTCTGTCCCAACCACCTTTCTAAGGTCGTCCGTTCATCTATCTGGGGGACCTCCCACACTACGCTTGCTGACAGCCCACACAGGGTACTACAATAAGTAATACCAGAGGTCTGGTATTACATATGGTCGTACCCTGTACCAATATTACTTTTTTAATTCATAATATGTACTTACATTACTGACATTGGTGAAGGAAAACATCGTGAGGAAACCAGGACTTAAAGTTAATTTAAGCCTGAAATCGCCAACCCGTCTTAAGCAAGCATGGGGATCAATGCTCGTGCCTTCTCTGCATGAGGAGAGGCGTTTGCCCTCCAGTGAGACTATAATTATAACTCTATTATGTTAATAAGAGTTGGCCTTTGAAGTGTATATTCAGGCTGTTCTATACAAGTGCTTGTAAATAATTAAATAGTAAACGCATTTGCTGATTGTGGGCAAAGAGCAGCAACAATGTTCATTGCCATGCACGTGCTGAAGTATCGTATTAACTGGCGCTTGTATAATAATTGCTAGTAAATTGTGTGTATTTCAGGTCATTATAGGCTATTAGGTATAATATGCATGTCTCTCTGAGGGATTGAATCCGCAACGAGATGATCCGACAGAGAACCAAAGTTCTCGACATAGCTCACAGAATAAGCAAGCTGAAGTTACAATGGGCCGGCCATATTAGCCGTAGAACCGATGAACGTTGGGGTAGCCGTGTTCTTGAGTGGAGACCGCGAATCGGTTAACGTAAGGTGGGCCGCTCTCAGGCTAAGTAGAGCGACGATCTTCGCAGGGTAGCTGGTAACAGCTAGATGAGAGTTGCCGAAAATCGAGTTGAATGGCCATAGGAGAGGCCTATGTCCAGCAGTGGACTTCTATAGCCTGGTGATGATGATGATAATATGCATATTATACGTTTATTTAAGCATTGTCTTGAAAGGCTTATGATACTCAAGGCACCAGCATGATGGTCAGACGCGATCAAGAAGGCTGTTGGTGACAACAATTACCGAATGGTCCACACAATAGAAGACCGCATAACTTGGAGACGCGTCTTAGGTGGTTGCGATCCATTTTTTTTTTTTTGATCCTCACATAACATTGAGGTCACGGCGAAAAGGAAGAAGTAGAATTACAGACAAATTGCAAAATAGTCACACAGTCACCTACTTGCCTGTCTTGGTCTGGGTACACCTTTCGATAGAGTTTAAATGATTATTCATTAAGAAGATGGCAGAAGATAAATATTAGTTTAGTCCTGTCAAATTAAGATACTCCGATAGACAGTTTAGGCGTGATTAAAAACATGGCTACTGTAAATACGTCAATTTACGTCAGGCGCTGACTAATTTGATAGGACTAAACTAATATTTATTTTCTGTCCTTTCATTAATGAAATAGAAAGAAAAAGATGCACTGAACTTAAAATTAGTTTAGTTTGTGAACAAGGGAATCGGCGGCGCTACAGTAGGTACCTACTGTAGCGCCGATTCCCTTATAAATTGACGGACGAATTGGATGACGGATTGGACGGAACCAGTGGAAGTTTCTAGCATGCTACTGGTAAACGCATTCCATTTATATCGTGTAAAACGCTACTTCCTCGAATTACTATAAAAACATCGTGTAAACGGGGTCTTAACCAGCTAGCGCAGCGGCTAAATCATGAGTCAATTCGCTAATCACTGGATCGCGTGGACAAATGGCTGTCCGGACAATTTACATACAAAACAGTTGGAGACAATCCTAGGTCTGAATCACGTAGATAATTCGCTAATCTCAAGTGGTAACGAGGACTTCCTATACTTAAGAAACGCATTGTTATTCTTACCGAAAGAATTATACATTCGAATGCTTGTACGGACGCCAGCACTTCAAGCTACGACAATCTGTCAAATTTCTGTAATAGATTTTCAACCTTATCTGTAAAGAATTAAGGTTCAAGGTTGATTGGGAAAATTTGATAGTTTCGGGTAGCTTGACCTGCTGGCGTCTGTACAAATCACTTTATTGGTACTAAAATTTATTTTTTCACTTCATTTCATTTTTTTTTTAACACAGTAAAATTATAGTAATCGTAACTCAAGAACACTTTCGCCGTCTCTAGCTGAGAATACAAGACCGCATTTTCCGCCCTTTTTCTTTAAAAGTCATCTATGGGTTGCCACAACTCAAAAGTGTAAAATGTTTATAAAAATGGCAATCTTGCAACCCAAAAATAATATTAGTTAAATAGTCGATCATTTCTATCGCGAACACGATGATGGTAATGTTCGGGAAATGATGAACTGTCAAAATCAATGTCATCTGACCCTATGTTGTCACACTACAGAGTAAAGGCCTTTCTCCTTTCCACTCCTCTCTGTCAAGAGCTAGTGTGGACCAATCCTGTCTAAAGGCGTCAAGCTTGTCCTGCATATCAATGTCATAAAGAGAGAAAATATGTTTTTACTGCAGAAGCCAGATGCAAGGCTCTAAAACCCATTGTAGGTTTGTCATAGGTTTAAAGAGATAAAACCGCGCACTGGCCATGAATTATTGAACGTATTATAGGATTTGTATAAATGTAGAATCCTGTTGATTCCGTATTTATGTTGAGTACATCACTTTACTGGCTCACTACCAAACCAAACGCCATCGTATAAAGCCTGCTTCACTTTGTCTGTTTCCCGCCATTCCTCGTGACAGACAGATGACATAAGTGACAGCATGTACCCCGCTTGTGTGAATGAGACAGTGTTTACATAAAATATCTATTTAATAGATACACTACAGGATTAATTTCGGTTTTTACCAATAGGTAGGTGTTTTTACAAGGTAATTTAAACTTGGAATCCATATTGCAATTAATAATAGAACAATAAACACATTACCACTCCTTTGCGTCGCGCAGTCGGGTAAAAAGAATTTACACACCTTGCAATTTCAAGCAACGCTACAAGGAAAAGCGAAACTACAAATTGTAGTAACACATTTCTATGACACGTAATATCTAAGTGTCATTGTAACTCAGAGTCTTCACATAATTCTAGTGCGTAACACGGTAAATCATCAGATCACGTCTAGCGAGTAAGCAGATGCGAAGGGGCGTTTTCTGGCATCCATCTTGGAGTGTCACTTCCTATGGCCGCCATCTTGAGACCTAGCTCTGTTGTTTTTGATTTATAGACTGCCTGTCATTTGTTGTTAGAATTATAGACAAGTAAGTATTCAATAATGTACATACCTTTTAATAGATTATCGATGAAGTAATAATAGTAAAAGATTAAGTATTACTTCTTTTATGATTTTTCTTTAAACAATGGACATGGAAGGATAGGAACTAAGTATAATAATAATTGCAGAACAATTTAAAATGTCGTTCTAACGAAATAGCGTGTTGCTAACTGGTTTGACGTTTTTATTGGCAAGTGCAAGGTACCTGTCTTTATTGATTATAGACTTATTGACTAGACTGGAGTTAGATCTTATTTTATGCTTAATTGTTACATCTAGTCAGAAACTGGTTAATTTAGTCTTATGATGATGTGGTTTACTGCGCAGTGAGCCGCCCACTGCCATTGCGTAAGTAACTTGCACTTGCATGTCAATTATTATTACAGTCTTTATTTAGAGTACCTACTAGCTTCTGCCTGCGACTTCGTCCGCATGAAGTTTCTTGTTCCCCTGACCAGACCCGTCATGACCATATAAAGCAATGGATTAGCAATACCCTTTTCTTTTTTTTTTTTGGGTGGGAAATCATCAAATGACCTCTCCCTGGGCTGAGCGGAAGGGCGTGTCAGACTTTTACTGACTAAAACCCACCCGTGTTCCTACAGTTGCCTATGCCAGGGGCCACGGTATCTCTTTCGAAAAACCCGCGGCCCTGGCGGCATCGGCCCTAGCGGACCCCGTCAGTTCGTGCTGACCTCTCTTTGAGGCGCGCGTGGAACACAACGCGCCGTCGACCCGGGCCTGGACCTTACCGGGCGGCGAGCTGCCCATTGCTCGCCGCCCGCAAGCCCGCGCCTACGGTGGCCGGGAGTCGGCTGTTGACTCCCGTCCAGGAAGCAATACCCTTCAAAATGATTCAGATTGAGATTGATAGTGTTACGCAATTATGGAAAAGGTTCTCACGGGCGATTTTTTATTGCGCACTTGATTTTCAGCTCTCAGTAAATTGAGAATACAACAGACACTTTGATTTTCAACTCTCGGCGCTAAGCAGTGTCTTGAAAATCAAGTGCGCGATGAAAAAGCGCCCGAGGGCTGAACACAGATATAAGATTGTTTTTTATACCTATTTCTATGATGCTGAATATTACATATGTCATTTGTAGAACTTGTATTCAGGTAATCTTCGCGATTCAGTTTCCAAACATGTAAACAAATACCTATAAGTTAAGTATTGGAAAAATAACTTTAAAACCTACACAATAAAGTTTAATTTACGCTACAACTTCAAACATTTTTATAGATTTTTCAGTAGTAAGTACATACTAGTCACTCTGCAATCAACTTAATCCTCACTAAAATAAAGTTGATATTTGTTTAACTTGAAATAAAATCAATTGGAAACAAGAATTTGAATAAAGCTTAGGTACATACATTGGAATATTATAAACGTTTCCTTGTGAAAAATGTAGGTACCTGTAGCCATTTATTACATCTTCTAATTAAAATTATCTTCACGTGCTGCAGTGGGTGACAAGTCGCTGATTGATAGTCTGTAATATGAAGATCTTATGGAAGACGGTGTTGTATCAGTGCATATTTAATGATAATGCAACTATGAAATTAATGGGCAGGATTATAACAAAACTTCGCGACTTCGTTCGACTGTATGTCGGAAGACAAATTGGATTTCTAAGTTTTTTTTTTTTTTGCTCGGAACCATTATTCTAAGGTAAGTTACTCCTTATAACGGCTGTCATTCGTGGATCTTTGACAATCGTAATACGAGTCATCAGAAGCCAAAAAGTCTGACATCCAGTCTTACCACGGATATCTTGTTACCCAGTAACTAAGTTGTGGGGTCAAATAGGCAGTTGCTCTATGTAAAATACTGGTATTCAGCTCCATCCGTTAAGACTGGAAGTCGACCCCAACATAGGGAACAGGCTGGGCAGAGGCATAGGCCACCTAAGCTACGTATGGAAAATACGGATTGTAATAACGAAAAATATAGCAACCGTCAGTTTAAAAAAATAAGTACCTACGAAGTAACGAAGTGAAGTCTAGAAAACATTTATTGGGAAACACTATTGACATTTATTTTTGAGCCCAAGCGCAAGATGCGTTTGGGCCACAGACTTATATTGGCTAGACGACGCAAGTGTATGTACTTCGCGTGTAAAAAGGGAGTAAAATTTACTTCCTTCAGCATCATTTCTAATCAGTCCGCGCTCGAACGTTCTTGATGCCAGACGTCAAACAAAAACTAAAAAATGCCAAATTGTGCGGTATTGAGCTGTAAAAACTACACAAAAAAAGTGGGACGAGACAGTGGAAACGTTTCCTTTCAGCGGTAAGTCATTTTGTTATTAAATTATGTGTTTTTTATTGCAAATTCAATTATTTTGTGTTCATCGTGGTCGTACAATGAACATTATGCAACTGAGTGTGTATCGAATAATTCATGATACATTGCCGTTTTTAGTTACAAGGTAGTATATAGGACTTGTCTGTTAAAACACGCAATGAAAATCAAAATGATCGATATTTTCACTTATCACTCAGCTTCGTGGTACAGTAGCTATTCTCATTTTTCTGTCAAATAAAGCAAATAGTGTTGTACACACAGTTTGTTCTCGATTCTAATCGATTTTGGAAACAGAGGAATGATAATGTTTGCGTTGGGTATTTTGTGACATGTAATTTTTTTTTACTGCAATGTTTCAATTTAGTGATTTTGTTTAGAATATTATTAATTATATTTACAGATTTCCAAGTGATCCCAAAGTTAAATTATCACTGTTATCTTGCAAAAATCGATTAGTAGGTACTCGTTTCATTCTAAATGTAACGGGTCGGAAAATGTGGACGACTTGACGCTGATATTAGGATTATTTAATAGTTAATTTCGTGTTACAGGACATTCACCAGCCGTCTACGTCAAATGAGGATACATCGTGTAACTTGAAGAGCGGCGAACTTAAACAATAACATGCAAGCGGAGGGGTGCGCGCACGCGACCTCTCGATCCAAATAGTACTGGCGGACGAGCGAGGCGAAAAGCGGATCGTTTTGAATCGTTTACTCGCGGACAGGGAGTTCCCATCACTAAATCGCTCATGTGACGTCACAGTAGGAAAAAAATAATGGCACGCTTGGTTTCTATACAGACGATGAGACTTGCGTTATCTAGTCAATATAAGTCTGTGGTTTGGGCTCAAAAATAAATGTTGATCCATTTCCAAGAACAACATCACCAAAAAATTCAAAATTAAAAACTGAAACTACAATACACAATAAATAGGGCAGTAACTAGTACATAATGATGTGTTCGTGTGTGTTCGGATCGCGTGCCGAGTACTGCCGAGCCGTGGAATCTAAGCTATGCATTATACTTGAACTAAGACGGCTATTATGAGTCCAGCGAAATTGAAGACGGGCAGAAGTTCCATTTCCTTCAGAAATTATAAATACACGCACATTATCATCTGCCTAGCCTTTTCCCTACTAAATTATGTTGTGGTCAGCTTCCAGTCTAACCGAATGCAGCTGAAGATCGCTCTTAGCGATAAGACCGTTGTGTCACCCTTTGTAAAATTTCTACAATTATATCTGTAATTTATATGGCATATTAAAGAGTATTTTATCTTTTATCTGAATAGCAATATTTTACATGGATCGACTGCCTATCTGACCTCCACAACCCAGTTACTGTGTAGCACGATACGTTAGGGACACGCACGTGATATAAAAAAAATGCTGAACCAAAATGGCAGCTTGGGGAGCGCATTGCACGCAGAACTGATGGCCTATGGAGCTGTAAGGTCTGGAGTAGACCGCGAACTCAATTGTTCAGTGTGTGTATAGGTGGGCCCCCAACAAGGTAGACTGTTGAAGAATACGGAAATCCTCTAAATAGGGCAGCGCAGGACCGCGACGTAGTGACACTTAAATTGGGGGAAGCCTACCAGCCTATGTCCAACAGTGGGACGTCTATCGATTGAAACGATGATGAATGAGACCGCTCTTGTCCTTAATCTCGCCTCATGAAAAGTAACGGAGTTGGAAATTGACTAGCTACCCAACTGCACGTGACATCAGAAAAACAAAACAAGTAGGTGGTGAACCTGATGGTAAGTGATCAACGCCACCCTAAAGAGACATCACAGTCTCCGTTGGCATCCCAGAGATAATGCTCAAATAGCTGATTGTACCTGTAAAGTACTCCATACATTGTTGAACCTTTTGCAACCTCTATTGGCCATGTAAAAACTTAGAATCATAGACAAGCAAGCGCAACGAAACCAACCTGCTTTACGAAAACAACTAGAATTGCTAACTCATTTAAAAGTATGATGTTTCCTGAAGTTGTAATAGATATTGTAATTACTTTAACGCCACATAGTTGCCTAATCATTGCATTGGTGATTATAAGAAAAGGTCTGATAGATAGTGCCGATATATTTTACTTTACTCTATGGTGTAGTGTGTCTATTTAATTGATAAGTAAATACTGTCTCATTCACTCAAGTAGTGAGATAGCTGCTGTCATTAAGGTGGATGCTCCAAGGTAGCCCGCGAAATTAAAATTTTCTTACGTTTTTTGTAATTTGCTGGTCAGTACTAAGTTGTACCTACGTTGATTAAAATATGATTCGCGGCCGTAAAAAATATGTATTTACAGAATTATAATCATTAAAGTCATCAACACAACTCTCTAAGATCAAGTAATCCTATTGAATTGAATGACTATTTGGTGAAATCTTGACATTTTAGGATTATGCTAACTTAACAAGTTGTATTACTGATTCTGATTATGTTAATGAAACTTGTATAATAATTGTGTATTGCAATTTTTAATTCTCCGTAAGGGTACTTACCCTTTAAGTACTTACTTATGCTTTTGATCGTATTGAGCAAGTATTAGAATAAGAATAAAAAGTCCATAAAACTCCAAGGTATAATGATGACACTAATTAAAAAACATCTGACTGACAATTATTAATAACAAAACAGCTGTTACAACTCCGCCATTTTGCATACAATTGTCAAAACAGTGTCATACATTTTTTGACACAATTTTTGTAAGGTCCATTTATTTTAAATTCCTCCCCACATACTCCAATTGAATGAAACGAAATTTAAATTTTGTATTAAACGCACACTATGTAGCCAAGCATATTATAAGTTAGGGGATTACATCGCTGACAAAAATGCTTGGCTCAATGCTGGTCCTGCTCCACAGAGGCGCATGAACTAATTATCATTCGGAAACATTGTTGGAGCTGCTGAACATTGGAAAAAATATATCTTTGCATTGTATAAATTCAATTGCTTAGAATTGTATAATTGCATAGCACACGTGTGAGCACTATGTACTTTCTATAAAGCTACCATTTACTGGGTACGTCTTTCATTGACTTGAATGTGCCCTGGCGGCTGTGGGTATGTCATGCTCACTTTAATGTCTCGCTGGTGGTGGCGTGTGTGTTGGATCATTAAGTTCCCTCCAAAATGGTTGAGCTGAATGGTGCTGATCTATACGTCATGTTCGTGAACGGGCGCCGTCAGTAGGGACCGGTCATCTCTTAGCTGCCACAACTTATTTTAATTTTTAATTTCTGAATTGTTTTTATGTTTTCTAGAACGGACGCTTTTAACGTGCACGTATTTCTACATCGTTCTCACATGGTTAATTTCAACACGAATGATGTAATCAAATATTTTGTAACAATTTTATTATTTAACTAGCTTCTGCCCGCGGCTTCGCCCGCGTGGATGTCGGAAATTATCCCACGGGAACGTGCTAACAGGATAAAATGTATGTGTTTCCCCAGAATGCCATCTATCTCGCGGGGCCTTTGTGGCTAATTACAATAGAAAACCAATTGTGTCTCATTAGTGGTGATTAAGAGGGTACCTATATGATATCTTTACCTAAGTACCTCATCATCTCATCTGCCTAGCCTTTTCCCAACTATGTTGGGGTCGGCTTCCAGTCTAACCGGATGCAGCTGAATACCAGTATTTTACATGGAGCGACTGCCTATCTGACCTCCACAACCCAGTTACTGGGTAATACGATACCCCTTGGTAAGACTGGTTGTCAGACTTTCGGGCTTCTGACTACCCGTAACGACTGTCAAAGATCCACGAATGACAGCCGGGACCAACGGCTTAACGTGCTTTCCGACACACGAAGGGGTCTCGGTATGTAAAGATGGCCACCCATCCACAGACCAACCGCGGCAAGCGTAGCTTAACCTGACCGATCGACCTGTGCGGCTGATAATATTTAGCCACGGGCCCCTCACTAATCCTACCTAACAGTATTATAAAATAACCTACGGTCACTACGTACACTATCAAATATACTACCTATACTTTAAAATTAAAATCTATACCTACAACTTATATAAAAATAAACCTAAATAACTCTAAAAACTAAAAGGAATAAAAATGAACTCCATTGCGGGTGACTTAACCTACGACAAACTTATTATTTGCGGTTGGTGCAGTAATCGGGTCTAGGGATCGAACCGCAAAATTAAGTTTGTTTTTTATTGTATATACTTTTCCGGGATAAAAAGTACCCAGTGTGGTGCCCAGGATATTAAAGAATAATTATACCAAGTTTCAACGTAATCGAACCGGTAGTTTTTGCGTGATGCCTGAACAAACAGACAGACAGACAGACAGACAGACAGACAGACAAAAATTTTTTTAATCACATTTTTGGGTTCGGTGTCGGTCTAGTAACACCCCCTGCCATTTATTTTTTTGATATTTTCAATGTACAGAATTTTCACTTCTACAGATTTATTATAAGTATAGATAGAGTGTCCATGGAGTTTCTTGCCCGTTCTTCTCCATAGGTACCAACGCTTTGGAATGGGCAACTAGCTTCATCTTTCTGACTGACCGACCCTTTGACTATTCAAAAGTGCCTGTAATTGGTTTAGTTGAATTAAATGATTTGAGTTTGAGTTTTGAGTTTTACGAAGGAGAACGAGGTTTTAAGTTATTCGAGTCATTTTCACGCTAGGACCCGTAAGGAGCAGAGCAAAAAGAAAAAAAGTCAGAAAAAACGCTAAGCGTAAAATAAATAATAGCGCGAGCAGGTGATCATTTTTGGAAATACTGATCCGATTCCGAAAATTCTTTCACCAATGGAAAGTATCGCCGAGCGTCCAATTTTTTATTTTTTGTTAAAACACGAAATTTCACCCTGTCGTAGTCGCGGGCAGAAGTTAATTGTATAATATATGTATAACGTTGAATTTGATTTATATTGATTTTATTTAATTTTAATTTCATTTAATTTTATGTGAGTTTATATGTATACTGTGAATGGGTGTTATTTACCTGCAATAAAATTATTATTATTATAACTTGCTAGCTGTCACAGGCATCATCATACAGTCCCGCTGGTATGGCCCTCTCCTCACCAGTCCGTCTCAACGGAGACACAGCCCAACCATACCACAGTACACATTAGTTGAGGTACTGTATCATATTTTATATACTGTGACCATCGCAGAACAGAGGGGCAATTCTCGTAATTTTAGGAACATTCACAGTCTGATCTCAGTCTCAATCTGTCAAAAAATACTTCTACTTTCCCTACATTTTGACAAGTTTTTGACATTTGTTTGTCACCGAGATGAGACTGTGACTAGATTTTGAACGTTTTAAATTACGAGAATTGGCTTTCAGATAAAAGAGGTCTTCATATTCCACTCCACTACTACTAAGATGAATCTAAATAACTGCTAAGGGCCGGCGTTCACTGGCGGCACCGCACGGCAAGGGATTTTTATGCGACGAATAGAAATATAAATTAAACGTACTTATGACAATAAAATTGAAATTTGATGATGATGCCAAACGACGTCGCGGCATGCCTAAGGATACCGCGGCCGCCGCTGCCGATGAAATTTCAATTTTATTGTCATAATTTTAAGTTATATTTTCTATTAGTCGCATAAAAATCCCTTGCCTTATCTACCGTGGTGCCAGTGGGCACCCTAACAGTAGGAATGGCTTTCATTTTGACAGTTCAACAACATTCATTGCGTTATTGAGCACACTGCACATTTTTCGAACATACGAAGCAATGGATTAGCAATATCCGTCAAAATGATTAAGATTGATACTGTGTTACGCAATAATGGTGCAGATGACGTAATATGGTGTTTAATTGTTAATTAGTAGGCTCCCACAGAGTAAATAAAAAAATAATAACGTATACGAGTACCTAATACTTAGTTATCCAAACAGACAAGTTACACTTGTTTACAAACATTCCAAATGTGTTTTTTAATCTATGACGTAAGGTAAAGGCTATTGAAACAATCTTCGTGCTGGTTATAAATGAATGTGGAAATATTTGTTTACATTAAGTGACAATTTAATTAACCAATTATGGCTTTAATATGTAGTATGATTAGGGTTGCCAACCCTACTATACTATAATAATAGTATCCTAAATACATATTTAAAAATATATAGTATATATATGTAGTAGGCGAACTTAATGCTTACCAGACTTACCAAGGGGTATCGTACTACCCAGTAACTGGGATGTGGAGATCAGATAGGCAGTCGCTCCATGTTAAATACTCGTATTCAGCTGCATCCGGTTAGACTGAACGGATTTTGATGAAACTTTACAGTAATATAGCTTATACATCAGAATAACACATAGGATACTTTTTATCCCGATATTCCATCCGGATCGAAACTTACGCGAGTGAAACCGCCGGGCGCAGCTAGTAATTTTATAAACACGAAAGTTTATGAGGATGGATGGATGTTTGTTACTCTTTCACGCAAAAACTACATAACGGATTTTGATGAAACTTTACAGTAATATAGCCTATACATCGGAATAACACATAGGATACTTTTTATCCCGATATTCCCACGGGATCGACACTTATGCGGGTGAAACCGAGGAGCTCTCTAGTTTGATACAAAAAAGTTGGCAACCCTAAGTATGATTGACGTATCAATTACATCTGTTGTGTTAAGTAAGGGTCTATCAAATCAAACAGAGCCTGTCAAGTGATGATATAATAGGTACGCACAGCCAGAGGAATGAATCGTTAAGCAAATTCACACTATGTTAAGTCAATTTACCGTGATATAGCCGTTTCACAGTACTGTCAAAGAATGACAGTTGTGATTTGAATATACGGACGGACCCGTACTAACCCGACAAGGTCTACATTATATCGATTAATCGAAGAATTTTATTTTAATAATTAATAAGTTTTTTATTGTCCCAAAAACAGTGTTACAGATTATTTTTCCACCATTAAGCAAAAACTTTGCGAAACAATAAAGTACGTACTTAACAGTAGAGGAAAAGATCAGCTGTATCCTGTACTAGTTAAAAAGAAACTAGAAACTTCTTTGCCCATCCTATAAAAATCGATAGTATTGAAGAATGACTTACTGGTTGCCGTACATTTTGACCAAGATGAAAGGTTTGTAGAGTTATATTTTAGAAAGAACATTTCTGTCATTAGTAGTTTTTTTTTATCTTTCACGCTTGCTTTGCCAATTTACTTTTGACGCTGACAGAATGGTCAACATCGGCTTTATTTGCCGTTAAAAAAAATAGATTTTAGTTAGGACGTCAAGTTAAAGGGAAATTACCTACTTAATTGTTAAGTAAATTTCCTTATTTGCTTAACAATTTATCGTCCGATAATTATTGTCCTCGCGTACTCTTGGTTACTTTAGCAGTCAAACATTGAAATAAGGAATAGGGGCGGTTATGTAACGTAAGGTGTATGAAAAAAACAATGACATGATGGTTTTGTTTTTTACTTGTCTATGGTTTTAATGAACGTTACAACCAAATTCTCTTCGATTGAAAGGTCCAGGACCACTGACCTATAATAAACAAGTACGCTGAACTTCATACTATCGATGACAAAATGAAGACATTGGATTTTCGCCATTTTGACGCTGACAGCAACGTGAGCGTCTGTGGAACTAATGTTTTTGACAGCAAGCTTCACAAGATGCGCATACTCTCATGATGAAACTGTTCGAAATATCTGGTATTAATCACAAAATACACAAAAAGTCTTATTCCACGATTTAGACCTAAATCATCAGAAACGTACCAAAACAAAACGATGGAGGGCCATTTGCGGCAATGTATAAATTTTAGTTTCTGAGACGCTCGAGCGAGGCGCTTCGAATCGGCACAAAAAACAACTGTGATTTCATATAGTGTATTAAATTAGTCCAGCGTTCTTGTATAACATAAGTCATCGTCCAGGATAACGAAATATGACAGCTGAAAAGTTTGATCGTTGGTCTAGTCATTGTAAGCACTACCCTTGAGCTCATGCACTGGGTTGGTAAAAGTATTAAATATTAAGTTTTTCCATCTGGAATATCTCAGTAGAGCATTCCCGAGAGAGATTTGTGCCCGGTTGATGGCAATATGCTCGCTCCCTGTTATATTTATGGGACTTAAACATAACTGGTGAAATACGGGTGTACAGACGCCAGCACATCAAGCTACTACAATCTGTCAAATTTCTTTAATAGATTTTCAACTTTATCGCTAAAGCATTAAGGTTCAAGGTTGATTGGGAAAATTTGACAGTTTTAGGTAGGTTGACCTGCTGGCGTCTGTACTATAGTAAGGTGCAACTCTGCCTAGCAATTCGAGCAATGAGGCGTGCTGTTATAATGTTTTATGTTAATTTCGAAATCCCTGCTCATTCTTACGACAAAAACTAATCATCAAAAATCTATTTCTAATTTGATTATAATAAAGGAAATCACTAAGACCTAAATTGCATCTACTTAAATCTAGCGACAGCTAAAACAATAGGTATCACAACTGTGTTTTCTCATAATTATGATTATTTTAGAAGTGGCAACACTAGTCATGTCGATTGTGCTTACATTGTGCCACTTTCTCTCTTAGTGCTATTTTGTAAATTATTTATTTTAGGATGCCGTAACCTAACTCATCATCTGCCTAGCATTTTCCCACTATGTTAGGGTTGCTTCCAGTCTAACCGGATGCAGCTGAATACTAGTATTTTACATGGAGCGACTGCCTATCTGACCTGAGACTGGAAAGTGACCCCAAATATAGCTGGGAAAAGGCTAGGCAGATAATAATCAAAGGCATCGGGGTCAACAATGAAAGGCGTATTTTATATTAATTTCGTAATTATTCCTATCAAACAATGTTCATGACTTCAAGCTGATCCTCAATTATTTTTTCTATCCTTCTAAACTCAAACTCAAATAATTTATTTCAATTAAACCATTTACAGGCACTTTTGAATTATCAAGGAGTCGGCCAGTCACAAATATGATACTAGTTGTCCCAATCGGCGGGGTAATAGGCTATTTTCCTAAAAACATCTAATTAGTCCGTCAAAAAATATTGAACCTGTATTTTTTCTTTTGTCAATTATATAAAAAATGAAGGTATCGCCCGTTAAAGTTCCGCGTGACGTCACTTGCTTGCGACACTTTTGCAAGCAAGTGACGTCACGACTCCCCACTCCCAAATTTTGACGCGCTTTATCTTTGTCATTTTTTGTTTGGTTGACAAAATAAAAAATACGTGTCCATTATTTTTCGATAATCTAACTAACTGACGGACTGAATATAATTATTATTTTTTTACCCAGGCAACTACCCTATTGCGTAACGCACTAGCAGTAGGAATGGCTTTCATTTTGACAGTTCAACAACATACATTGTGTTATTTACGTTGTTGAGCAGACAAATTTTTCGAACATATGAAGCAATGGATTAGTAATATCCTTCAAAATGATTCAAATTGTGATGGATAGTGTGATGCAATTAGTGTGCAGGTATATATGGAGAAGAACGAGCAAGGAATTCCATGTACCCTCTTTTAAATTATATGTAGTTGAGGCGATTTACTATTTAATATGAAATTAGTGTGCAGGTATCTATGGGGAAGAACGAGCAAGGAATTCCATATCCCCTCTTTTAAATTATATGTAGTTGAGGCGATTTACTATTTAACACGACCGTACGAATACATTTTGTAACTAAATATTTACTTTTCAAACTAATAGGTACATGTGATGATACCTAGTCTTATCGTGAAACATCCTCGTTGCTTCGTAGGTGTAGTGGTCGCAAGCGCTACTGCTAAGCATGAGGTTCGATTCCCGGTTCGGGCAAAGTGATATTGGGTTTTTCTATTAGGAATTTCTCAGCCTGGATTTTGGATTTGTGCCCGGTAGATGGAATTAGGCTCGCCCTATTATGCGCCTGTTATGAGACTCAAACATAACTGGCGAAATGTGGGTGTAGGTACTATATACATAGGTGCAGCTCTGCCTAACCCTTCGGGGATTACAGGCAATAATATGTTACTTATATACTGTCTTTTTTAACCACTTTAACTGTCCAAGGATACTATAGTATCAAAAAAAAGTTGCTTCGTACGTCCTTGGATACTACGCCATCCAGAAGTATTTTTTGGTATGACTTGCGATAGGAGTAAACTGATATATACCTGTTGATTTATACCAGGGGGCATGAGCCCCCTCCATGCGACTTCCCCTCTCTCTATGTCTGTGTTTTCATTTTGACCTCATTTTTTTCATTTTGATTTATTGGCTTCAGCGCCTTCAGCACTCTCGAAAACCATGAAAACTGTCTCTTTCTATTATATAGGTACGAGTGTGTGTGCGAGCGAGTATCACTTATGAAACTTCGTTCCTGACTGGGTCCCCCGCCGTAGGTACAGGTTTTTTTTACATTCATTAGTTAATCAGCTAGCGTTCATTTTAACTATCCTAACGTAAAGTTACACGAGCTTACAAACTATAATGAATTACGTAGGTACTAAGATTGACATGAAAAGATCGCGTTTAAAGCGTCCAAGAAACCTGTTTTATAAGCTAGTGGAACTATACAAATAAGATACAGTAAAATCACTCAATGAATAACTATTAATAATTAATGATGATTATGATGTCATACGGTTTACTCACAGAACCTCATGGCAATTGACTTATGTAATGTAAAACATTTTAGAAGCTCTATGGAGTTTCTTGTCCTTCTTCTGTATACGAAATTACCTTTTAAAAGAGGCAGCTAAAATCAATTAATTTTGTTTGTATATTTTGACGTTTAAAAGAGCTTTTTATTGAACTACTTAAAATAAATGATTTCACTTTGACATAAAAGAGAGCGGGAAAAGTTTTCCGTAAAATGAAAAACGCGCACCACAAACACATGACGTGTACCCATTTAAAAAAAATATGAATTGGTCTGTTACACTTCATAAAACGATAAAAACCCACACGGGGTTCTCTATGATCTTCTTTTAATCTTAACGCTAACAGTTTAGTATAAACAAAATGCATGGAACACAAAATGCATGAAATTAGTATGTACGTACGATATCTACAACAAAATGCATGTTATGACGGTTTACGCGCTCATCCGTAGTCAAGTTTTGGACAAGGTCAAATAGCTAAGTTTTTGAACTAACACTATCACTAAGTAATCAAAATATTATGATTTTGTACAAATTTTAGCACTAATGACGTGATAAGTTGAAAATACGTAAGTTTCTTGAGGATAATCAAACAAATTAATACGTGCAAGTACTTGTATTTACTTTCAGTGCCATTTATGAGCTCATGCTCATAGTCAATATTTTATAGTTACATCTGCAGTACCTACTAGGGGAAAAATACTTAAATCATTTACTTTAAGAAAAAAGCCATTCATAAAAATATTATTTAGGTTTATCAATATTTTTGCAAACTCGAATGGATGATTTAATTGGATGCCATAAAATAATTTAAAAAGATAAAAGCACCATGAGATTTGTTTTTTATTAACGTTGACAAGACACAATATAGAATATTTTATTTCACATTAATTATCATATAATATCTGATAATAAAATGGTTGTACCCTAACCCTTAAAAAGTTACAACATTATAATTAAAAAATAACTAAACTTGCACTTCGAAAAATACTAAAATGTACATATTAGTTGGTAACACTGAACCTCATCTGTTCATTGACAAAACGAAACTAGCGCCAAACGCCTTAGAAGCTAATTAAATTACCCGAATCTCGGCGGCTTCGAATAATAAATAACACAAACTTATGTTTTTGTTCAAACATTCTTAAAAATAAACAAACCATAGAAAAAACAGATCCGTGTAGGTACGAGCTTTGGGAGGTTTTAGCGCGAAAAAGATACAACTTTTGTGTTTTTGCACTCCAATAAAAACTTAGGCGATGAATTTTGGAGACCAAGCTAGGAATAGATTTTGATAGCCTCTTCTCTTTTTTAGTAGGTATGTTGATATTTGGCTATCACTGATCAAGTGTGGATAAGCAGAAGGTTTTTAAATCAAATAGTGCTCAAAAAGAACCACATGGCCCTAATTCATTATGGCCACTCAATGATTCCTTACTTCGAAACCACGTCAATAATTCCTCAGCTAATCTCGCGTTCATTTCGCGCGCTTTCGTTCATTTCTATGTATGACACTGATTTTATGCTAGACGACATCGGGGCAGACCAAGATGAAGATGGAGGAACGAATTTGAATCCTACCGAAAGGACTGGCCCTCAATGGCAGTCGACAGATGTGTATGGAAAAGAGAAAGGGAGGCCTTTGCTCAGCAGTGGTACATTACGGGCTAAGAATAGATAGATATATCTATCTAATTTAGCCCGTAAGGTACCACTGCTGAGCAGACAGGAAAATGATGGATATCAACAAGCCTTAGATCATTATCTAAGGCTTGTTGATATCCATCATTTTCATCATTTTTCTGTCTTGAAACTAATTTATTTGGGATCGGCGCAACGTGTCGATTAGCCGTCATCTCGGTAGTCACCCCCTTTCTAGCCATATCATCATTCACACAGTCCATCCACCATTTCTTTGGTCGTCCCCTACTCTTATAGCCATTGACTCAAAACTTTCCGCACGTCAATTTCCTCTTGTTGATATCCATGGGCAATTCATTACATTTAAAGAACCTACAAAAATAGTGGCACAAAGCTCTAAACAAATTAGGCACTATACGCGTTAATCGAAGATAATAATGATATCATTGATATCGTATCAGATATCTCAATTTGTACACACATGCCTAGGTTCTAATGTGAGATTATTATTAATACGATAACAAGGCTTTTACGCAAAATAAACAAAAGCATATCCACGGATGCCTTCAACACTGATTTATATCAAACATGACATTGTAGCGGCATCTTCACCACCCAACATTTGAACTACGCATCATACTGACGTCACACAAAATCCTGCATCGCGCAAGTAGAGTTTGCCGTGCAACTAGCATATGTATACAACATCCCGACATCAATCGTCGGGCAGTAGCCCAGACACATCACCAGTCTGGTCGGAGGATCCTCTCTTTTCTATGGAGGTTGAGTGAACGTTACACCCTCGTCTTCATACCATAACGCCTCCAATCCCCGAACGGTTATGCAGAGGTGTACCTATAGGACACCCACATTTCGCCAGTTATGGGGCTCACGTAATAGGGGGCGAGCCTATTGCCATCAACCGGCATAAATCGAAACTCCAGGCTGCTACTGAGAAATTCCAGATGGGAAAACCCAATAACACTATAACACTGCCAGACCTGAGAACCGAATACAGGACCTCATGCTCAGTAGTAGCGCTCGAGACCACTAGACCAATGAGGGATAGTCAGACTGATTTCATTCATCATGGTAATATTAGGTATACGGTTCACCTAAGCCTTTAGATTTGGAAGTCACCATATTGATAGCTTGCAGAGTAAGCAAGCTGAAGTGGCAGTGGGCTGTCCATGTTTGTCGAAGGACCGATGGCCATTGGAATAGACTAGTCCTGGAGTGGAGACCACGGATCGGCAAACGCAGTGTGGGACGCCCTCCAGCTAGATGGACAGACGACCTCAACTGGGACAGACTGGATGCTAAAGGCGGACGACAGGGTGGCGCAGCTGAGTTGATTGTTGATTGAATCAAATTGATAATGTCAAAATCGAATCGTACAGTCCACCTTTCGTTTCTGAACATTTTAATCAAAATTAATCAATTTGGTTGAGCCGTAACATTAACATATTAACATAAGCCCCTCTATTTTTTAAATGAGTTCCAAATTCTAATGAAGATCTTTAAGTTGATTTTATAGCTTTTAGCATTAATTTACGTGCTACAAAATCCGTTACATTTTAATTTGTCAAGTTTTATGCGCCGGCATCGATCGAACCAAGTAACTTACTGCCTTGACCTAGTCGTCCGCTTGTCTCAAAAGACCTCGCAGCCAAAAAGCTGTTATCTTCCTTTTGCTATAAAACCACATTTATTAATATAATCACCAGTTAATATTGTTGGAAAATAATATTCTGCAAAGCCAGCGCCTTAATTGCGTAACACAGTATCAATCACAATCTGAATAATTTTGAAGGATATTGCTAAACCATTGCTTCATATATTCGAAAAATTTGTCTGCTCAACAGTATAAATAACGCAATGAATGTTGTTGAACTGTCAAAATGGCAGCTATTGCTACGGTCATTATGTTACGCAATCAACCCGCTGATTGTTATTTGTTAAAAAATATAAGTAACCAAAACTTAAGAAATATGTAAGTTTCTTGCGTATCCAAGCAACTCTCTTAGTCTACCGAGTCTTGTGAATAAAGTTTTTCCTTTCACCGTTTATTGCTGTCATGGAAGCCTTTGTATAAGCAGTGTACTTTTATAGTTATCCTGATTTGTTAGTAGTTGGTAGTAGTAGTAGTTTGTTGGCATTTCCAAAAGTACAGAGCAATTTGCCAAGATGCTCTTTATTCTACTCTAGTACATAATCAACGACGAATGATCAATTAACAAGATTCCTTGCGGTTTTCCTTTCAACGTTTTGCTTATTATTGAAACAAATCTTCCTTAACTTCGTCACTCGCTATCTTACATAATAATCACGTCTGTAATTCCCAAATGGTTAGATACATATACCCATAGTACACATTAGGTACACCACAATACAAAAATCCACCAACATCCTAATCATAGCCTAAATCATAAACACCAACAAATAGAATCAAATACAACATGGCTCCGTCGAATGGCGCGACCACAATGTTTTTACTACAGATTAGCTAATAATTACGATATTCACGTGTTTCATCAAGACAACATAATAATGTAGCTTCACGACTATGTAATTTAATATATTCTTCTGTCATATTGCTGTTATGTCATGCTATTATATTGCATTTGGTTGGTTATTTACGTTTCGTGATTACAGATTTTTTATTGTATTCTTGAACAACGAAATTGAACACAATCTGCCTTCTTGCATGCTTTTTCAGCGTTGTGACGTTTCGAAGACTTGTCAATCTCTTTACAGTATTTTTGCGGACGTCTTTTTCTTCTTTCATTTGATACATATAGTGAGAGAGAAAACAATGGATTGTGCCGACCCCAAGTATAGAATCCTGTTGATTCCATGCTGAAGTTGATTATATCACTAAATCTGGCTCACAATCGCACCAAGTCGATCGTGCAGAGCTACTTAACTTTCAACCTTTTCCCGCTTCCCGCCATTTGTGGTAACTGACAGATGACATTAGTGACAGTAGCTACCTACGACCTACCTCGCTACTTATGTGAATGAGATAGTGTTTACATATCTATTAATTAGGTACAGCTGAGAAAAATGTATTTTAGCCGACAACCCAACTTACTATGACGTGAAAAACATGGATTCTACATTATAATTTTATGTGTCTTCTTAGATACAGGTAGGTAATTACCACCGTAGTCGTATAATTTACTATATGTTCAGTTGTAAAGATAAGTTCTAGCTAATCAACGTCGTGTCGTTTGCCAACTAAACTGATTAGGATAGGTTTATAAATTCTAGTTGCATGTGTGTCACTATATCTCATTAAATAACTTGGTAGGTAAATCTGGCTGGAATATAAAAAGAAAACTGGCTGGAATTATGGAAATAAAAAAAAAACAAAATTTATTCAAACATAACAAAATCAAGCCCGCATTCCCCATAGGGCTAGGCAGAGGTGCACCTTTAGTAGGTACACCCACGTTACGCCAGTTATGTTTATGTCCCATGTAATAAGGGGGCGAGCCTTTGACATCAACCAGGCATAAATCGAAACTCCGGGCTGCTATTGAGAAATTCTAGATGGAAAAACCCAATGACACTGCCCGACCTGGGAGTCGGACCCAGAACCTCATGCTTAGCAGTAGCTGTTGCGACCACTGGACCTGTAAGGCAGGCAGTCGATCTACAATTGAATACAATAATATTTTATTTTCTAGCGATACTAATCTCGGATACTAGATGCAATTATTTTAATTCACCAAAACATACGAATAATACAGTCATATTAAGTATTTAAACACGACTTCCTTTAAAATTATTCCAAAAAAAAATGTACATTTGAATAGTTTGAAGTTCACATAACAATATCATGGGTCGTCGCATGCGCAATGCAATCACGGAGCGAAAAGATATTTATCTGGTAACGAAATGAAGGTTGGTTATCAAAATCATTTAAATGCATCATAATTCATAATTATTTTAATTTTTGAATTAGATGTGCAATATTTTTTTTTTATAAAAAAAACATTTCATGATGTTGGTAACAATAGGAATTTCAATCCATGTAACCAAAAACCATTCCATTAAAAAAAACCGGTCAAGTGCGTGTCGGGCCACGCGCAGTGTAGGGTTCCGTAGTTTTTATAACAGCCAAGTGCGGGTCGTATTCGCTGACTGATAGTTTCGTACCATGCTCTAACTAAAAGCCAAACATGACTACCTACCTAATTTGACTTCCTATACAAATCCTCACCTGATCCGACAATTTTCCACAGAAAGTGTTAATTTTTTTTTTTGAGATTTTGAAAGACTTGTCATAGCCAGTGTAGCAACTGTTTTTTTTTTATTTTTTATAAAACTTATTTAGGAATGAAACTATAGCGCGATACAACTGACGCTTAGCGCCATCTATTGACATTTCTATGGAGTTGTTCGAAATTTTCGAGTCTAATAAAATTGGTCGACTATTACTCGTAAACTTTTAAAGCCCACTTAAGTGTTATAGTTTTCCTTTAAACTTCGTTATATATAGGTACTACTGCCGTGACATTTGAATTTCTAACTACAACCGTTTAGTTGGTAGAGGGGGGGACAGTTGACTCTAACGAAAATTGGTACTTTAAAGCTTGATAAGTCACGAACGTTTTACTTCATCAAAAAACGGTCTTCCCAAACCCCTAATATTTTTGAAAGACCTATCCAACACTATCCCACACTATGGGAAGGAGAAAAAAAAAATTATCATCCCCACTTTAGATGTAGGGGAGGTGTAGGTTTTACTCCTACCAGATACCTAGTACAGAAATACGCCACGAGTAGCGCTGCTCTGATGTCAACTTTCTGTCATGGCTGAGACAGACGTCTACCTTCTATAATTATCTTTTCTTCAGTTATTGGAATTAATATTATTATTGTTGTTTTGTGTTCTCATCCTATCTATTGTGTTTCTCGTGTCTTACTCCTTCTGTGAATATATTTATATCGTGTTGTGTACAGACATTATATGTATTTCCAAAAATTCTAACTTGACTTTTGTTTCTTGTGCGTCCGTACAATTTCTACTACAACTAAACTGGTGACCCCGTAAAGAACACGGAGAGACAATGAGTGACAGTGAATCGGAACACACCGCGTCGTCACAGCCCGCCGACCATGGTGCGCACCGTGCGCACAGGACCAAGCGCCTAGCGGATCCAAAAGTCGAGGCGGCCGAGGCGTACCGCGTCGCTTTGCGCCTACCGCCGTTTTGGCCCGAGGAGCCTGATATTTGGTTCGCGCAGATAGAGGCGCAGTTTGAGAATGCAGGGGTGACGAATGACGTCACCAAATTTAATTATGTGGTCGGTCATCTCGACCCGCAATTTTCAAAGGAGGTGAAGGACGTCATCATGTCCCCTCCTGCCACCAACCGATACGACAAGCTGAAGACTGAATTAGTGAAGCGACTGTCAGCCTCCCAGGAACGGAAGGTGAAACAGCTGCTGATGCACGAGGAGCTAGGGGACCGGAAGCCGACACAGTTCCTTCGCCACCTGCAGGGATTGGCAGGACCAACCGTCCCCGAGGACTTCGTGCGCACCATCTGGTGTAGCCGACTCCCCACCAGCATCCAACCCCTCCTGGCATCGCAGCCCCACAGCACCCTGGAGGCGTTAGCCGAACTAGCTGACCGCGTGCAGGACATCGTCGCGCCGGCAAGCCACGTCGCAGCAACTTCAGCAGCAGGACCCTCGGTTAGTGAGATGGCAGCCGAAATCGCAGAGCTGAAGCGCGCCATGAAAGACCTTATGCTGCAGCTGCGTGACAACCGTTCGCGGAACCGCTCCCATAGCCGTGGTCGAGACGCGCAACAGCACTCACGCAATCGCTCATCAACTCGCTCGGATTCCAGCTACCGGCAGCACCCTGTGTGCTGGTACCACGCGATGCACGGCGAGAAGGCGAAGCGCTGCGTCAAGCCCTGCGACTACCGGCAGGGAAATGCCGCGGGCAGTCGGTAATGGCGACAGACGATTGCCCTCGCTCGACTGGTCGCCTGTTCGTCACGGAGCGGAGCACCAAGACGCAGTTTCTGGTCGACACTGGTAGCGACCTCTGCGTCTACCCCCGTCGTCTGCTAAGTGAACGCCGTGTGTGCACAAACTACCAACTTACGGCCGCGAATGGGACGCCCATTAAGACATTTGGTTTCGTGCAGTTAAATTTAAATTTAGGACTCCGTAGAGACTTTAATTGGTGTTTTGTAGTTGCCGAGGTAACCAAACCAATTATCGGTGCGGATTTTTTGTCTTTTTATTCGCTGGTCGTTGACTGTCGTAACCAACGACTAATCGACAGTAATACGAACATTTACTCTGTGGCCTCAAACCACTCAGACTCATCTATATTCTCTGTAAAAATTTCTTCTGGTGATTCGAGGTACCACAAAATTTTGGACGGGTTTCCCGCCATCACCCGACCCGCCGGTATACTACGCACTACACCGCACAACACCGTTCACCACATCCGCACCACCCCAGGCCCTCCAGTTTCATCTTCATTTTGGCGACTAGCGCCAGACAAATTGAAAATTGCTCAGCAGGAGTTCCAGCTGATGCTGGCCAATGGAACTGCTAGACCGTCGGAGAGCCCATGGGCATCACCACTGCACCTCGCCCCTAAAAAGGATAACAGTTGGCGACCTTGTGGTGATTACCGGATGCTGAACGCCCGGACCGTCCCTGACAGGTATCCGATTAGGCACATCCACGATTTCTCACACAGTATCTCTGGTTGTAAAATTTTCAGTACAATAGACCTAGTGAAAGCCTATAATCAGATACCTGTCAGTCCAGACGACATTCCGAAGACGGCGATCACCACACCGTTCGGCCTGTACGAATTCCCGTACATGACGTTTGGTTTGCGCAACGCAGGCCAAACGTTCCAACGTTTTGTCGACGAACTGACCAGAGGACTGGAGTTTTGCTACTGCTATTTGGATGACTTCTTAATCTTTTCAAGGTCACAGGCTGAGCACGAGGAGCACCTCCGCATTATTTTCGGCAGGATGAAGGATTTCGGTATGCTGATCAACACATCCAAGTGTGTTTTCGGTGTTCCTGAGGTAACCTTCCTAGGTTACCACATCTCCGAGAAAGGCACCAAACCGCTTCACTCCAAGGTCGATGCCATCAACAACTTCCCGCCGCCCAAAGATGTCCGTCAGTTGCGCCGATTTCTGGGTATGATTAATTTTTACAGGCGTTTCATACCCCACGCAGCTCAGATTCAGGCGCCGCTGCACAATCTCTTGATTGGCAACGTAAAGGGCTCGCAGCCTATATGTCTTGCGGAGAATACTTTGCAAGCATTTGAGGACTGCAAGGCAAGCTTAGCTAACGCTGCCCTATTAGCTCACCCCGATTGCAATGCCAATCTCGCGTTGATTACTGATGCATCGGATACTGCAATTGGCGCCGTGTTACAGCAGCTTAGCGATGATGGCTGGCAGCCATTAGCTTTCTTTTCCAGGAAGCTCAGCCCTTCGCAAACAAAGTATTCTCCCTATGACAGGGAACTACTGGCCATTTACGAGGCCATCAAATACTTTCGCCATATGCTCGAGGCCAGACACTTCGTCGTGTACACGGACCACAAGCCGATCAGTTTTGCATTCCACGAAAGGAAGAAAAACTGCTCGCCTAGGCAATTCCGGTACCTAGACTTCATTGCCCAGTTCACCACCGACATAAGGCACATTTCGGGCAAGGACAATGTCGTAGCCGACCCCTTATCTCGCGTGGAAGCGCTTCAGGTACCGGTCAGCTTTGACACTCTCGCGGAATCGCAAGCTGCGGATCCGGAGCTGTCCAACCTACTCAAGGAAGGATCATCATTGATTTTAGAGAAGGTGCAGGTCTCAGGGGAGCGTACATCTGTGTACTGTGACGTCAGTACAACGCCTCCCAGACCATTTGTGCCCGTAATGCTGCGAAAGCAAGTCTTCGACAGCCTGCATACCCTCAGCCACCCTGGTGTCTCAGCGTCTGCCAAATTAATCGCAGAGCGCTTCGTTTGGCCAGGTATTAGGAAGGACTGCAGGGAGTGGGCACGAGCTTGTCTTGAGTGCCAGCGGGCCAAAGTGAGCCGACACGTTTCTGCGCCTTTAGGGTCGTATCACCTCCCACGTGCAAGGTTCACCACCGTCCACATCGACCTTGTGGGCCCGCTCCCAATTTCGGAAGGCTTTAGGTACTGTCTGACGGCAGTCGACCGTTTTACCAGATGGCCGGAGGTCGTACCTACTGTCGACATAACTGCCGAAACAGTAGCTAAAGCGCTGCTATCCGGATGGATTGCCCGGTTTGGCTGTCCCGCAGACATTATCACGGACAGGGGTCGACAGTTCGAGTCGGCCCTGTTCAATCAATTGTCCAAATTGGCTGGTTTTCAGCACAAGCGGACAACGGCATACCATCCGGCATGTAATGGCATGGTGGAACGATTTCACCGGCAACTCAAGGCGTCCATAATGTGCCATGCAAATGACAAGTGGACAGAGTCTTTACCGTGGGTATTGCTTGGTATAAGGAGCGCATTCAAAAAGGATGTCCAAGCGTCTTCAGCCGAACTTGTATACGGCGAACCGCTAAGGCTCCCGGGAGAATTTTTCACTCCTAGTGACGAAGGAACGACCGACGTCACAGATTTCACTGCGCGCATTCGCAAGTTCGCTCAAAACCTGCAACCAACTCCAGCATTCCGTCACAGCAAGACCAGCATTTTCGTTTTTAGGGATCTGCAGACCACTGATCACGTGTTCCTTCGTGAAGACGCATTACGTGGTTCGCTACAACCAGCGTACACAGGTCCTCACAAAGTTCTGCAAAGGGAAGACAAAGTCTTCAAAATATTATTTAAGGGCAGAGAGGTCACGGTCTCAATTGACCGCCTTAAGCCAGCTTACATTATGGCAGACAAAGCTGACCCAAAAGAAGTCACTCCACCTTGCAGTAGCAGAGAGTACACCACTCGCTCTGGTCGTCACGTCAGGTTTCCTGATTTTTATCGCCCTTGACGGTCTCTGGAGGGGGGTGATGTAGGTTTTACTCCTACCAGATACCTAGTACAGAAATACGCCACGAGTAGCGCTGCTCTGATGTCAACTTTCTGTCATGGCTGAGACAGACGTCTACCTTCTATAATTATCTTTTCTTCAGTAATTGGAATTAATATTATTATTGTTGTTTTGTGTTCTCATCCTATCTATTGTGTTTCTCGTGTCTTACTCCTTCTGTGAATATATTTATATCGTGTTGTGTACAGACATTATATGTATTTCCAAAAATTCTAACTTGACTTTTGTTTCTTGTGCGTCCGTACAATTTCTACTACAACTAAAGAGGTACCCAAAATAATTGTTTTTTTTTTCAAAATTTTATTATACCACTTTTTTGGCGTCATTAATGTGTATACTCATGCCAAATTACAACTTTCTAGTTCCAATAGTTTTTGAGCTAAACCGCGGACAGACAGACAGACGACATAGCGAAACTATAAGGGTTCCTTGTTGACTACGGAACCATAAAAAGGAATGGTTTTTGGTTACACGGATGTTGCCAGGTAAGGTAATTTGATTATTTTTAATCTGATAACATCATTTTTAACCCCCGACGCAAAAACGACGTGGTGTTATAAGTTTGACGTGTCTCTCTCTCTCTGTGTGTGTGTGTGTGTGTGGCATCGTAACTCCCGAACGGATGAACCGATTTTGATTTTGTTTTTTTTTTTTGTTTGAAAGGTGAATTAGTCGGGACTTTTCTCAGCTACATTTGATGAAAATCGGTCCAAGATGGCCGCCTCCACAAAATGGCGGATTACAAAAAACCTGATTAATCACCAAATTACCTGAATCTTAAAACGCAAGAAACTAAAAGAAATGAAATTATAAGGAGTCCCTACAAAAAACATGAAATAACAAATTAAATTAAAAGTTTAAAAACCGCCGACACAAAATAATAATTAAAAAAGTATGAATGTATAGCGCCTAAAACAATTTAAAAAAAAAACTATTAAAAAAATAGCCACAAATAGAACAAAAAAGGTATAAACGGAGACGGATATGGTATAACTGGAGTACGGGCCAGCTCCAACAATACCCTTAAAATGATCGCTAGCAGGCTCGATTGCATGTACATCAATCACTGCAGTGTCATCTTCCGTGGGATGAAATAATTTTTAATTTTTAAATACAATAAGCTAACATAGTTCTTAAGTTTACTAACACAATGAGTCCTTGTTACTTAAATAAATAAATAAATTATTATTATTATTATGAACGTGAAACCTTTTAAGAAGAAAAAAAAAATCTTGAAATTATGACCCTACGTAAGTACGTAGGTCGTCGTCGTCTGCCTAGCCTTTTCCCAACTATGTTGGGGTCGGCTTCCAGTCTAACCGGATGCAGCTGAATACCAGTATTTTACATGGAGCGACTGCCTATCTGACCTCCACAACCCAGTTACTGGGTAATACGATACCCCCTGGTAAGACTGGTTGTCAGACTTTCGGGCTTCTGACTACCCGTAACGACTGTCAAAGATCCACGAATGACAGCCGGGACCAACGGCTTAACGTGCTTTCCGAGGCACGGAGGGATCTCGGTATGTAAAGATGAAGTAAGTACGTAGGTATGAAATTTTTTGATTAAATGTTGTTTCGTCGGGGGACCGCTACTATTATAAAGTTTATAAACTTTAACAGAACGTTAGGCATCGATTAAAAATTAAAAAAAAACCCCCGACACAAAATAATAATAAAAAAACGTTTTTGAAAAAAAAAAACAACCGACTTCCAAAAACGACACTACATAGTAAAAAATAACTTTAATTTCGGAAGTCGGTGTCGTTGGGTTCGCATTTTCGTTGTTTGACACCGACTTCCGAAATTAAAGTTATTTTTTACTTTGTAGTGTCGTTTTTGGAAGTCGGTTGTTTTTTTTTTCAAAAAGTTTTTATTTTTCACTTTTTAGTTGTACCTACCCCACACAAATTCGTATATACTTACAAGATTAGAGGTACCCCAATAACAACTTTATTGAAGCGTTCCGTTGTCTGTCTCCGAAACTCATCATCAGATCTTGTCGAAATTTCTATGGGACCATTTTCCAACAAAAAAAGAATATTTCAAATCGGTTGGCAAGCGAAGGAGTTATGCGCGAACAAACATAAAAAAAAAAAATACAATCATCCGAATTGAGAACCTCCTCCTTTTTTAGAAGTCGGTTAAAAATAGTATGAACCACTCTAATTAAAAATTTAATAATAATTAGAGCGGTTCATACTATTTTTAATATTATTTTGTGTCGGGGTTTTTTAAATGTTTAATAGATTGCGGGACTAAACTATCTTATGATACTGGATTAAAAATAAATCCGATATGGAAGACTGTTTCATACTACTATTTTGACCTAAAGATTGTAATCTGCTAATTAATTATCGATAACGAGTTATTAAATTAATCATAATCTGACGCAACTTACGTGGTTATTGAAATCATTTTAATTATCTCCCAAACATTGCATACTACAAAAATAGCCCTTGCTGCAACTCTTTTGCTACAGATGCAAAATAAATTTGTGTATGAGTGGTAGAGAGGAAAAGCGGTCACGTGGGCATGGGCGCTTTTTTCTTCTAAAAATCCGCCAAAAAACAAAATATTGGCATGGCAGTCATGTGTTACGAGCAGTATGAAATTAACGACCGCGGTTTCTCTTGAGGGGAAAGCGACAGGGTAGCCCGCGAAATACTTACGTTTTTTGCAATTTGCTACGTTTTTTTGTATTGCTGACTCATGGTTGCTATTTTTTTTTTTTTTGATTATGATATTTTAATCAACATACAGCCTGACAATGGCGCTGATTCCCTTGTTCACAAACTAAACTAAATTTACGTTCAGTGCATCTTCGACATTTCAAAAACATGTAACACATGTAAAACATGTATTTAATCTCGTCTAAAATGTCTATGGAGTATCTTAATTTGACAGGACTAAACTAATATTTATCTTCTTTCCTTTTCTTAATGAAATAGAAAGAAAAAGATCCACTGAATTTAAATTTACTTTAGTTTGTGAAAATTTTAATTTCGCGGGCTACCTTAGCCCGCCTATTCTATTGGAACTCCGTACTACGCTAGTCCAGCTAAAGGTCAAAGTGTGAACACTGACGTGCAGCTTACTGTGTGTACATTTTAATATGTTACTGCAGTAGGTATGATACTGGCCGAAATTAATCACTGCAGGCTGTAAGGTAAGTATATAGAAAATTCTTACTTTGCATTTGATTCACCATGACTTCGCGAATTCAGAATCTAAATCAGGATAAATAGTCGATCATGGACATTATCTAATCGTACCAATCTATGCTGAATATCTAGAATTTTGCGAAGTCTTGCCAACAATAAAATATAAACGGACTTTGATATCTCGTATATTTTTAAACCTAAGAATTGTCTAATACCTACTTATGAAAGAAAAAAACTGTTTCGATGTAAATTAAGTTATCCCTCTTCACAACATGACGCTGGCAGAATAGTCGACATCGGCTCAGTTGCCAAAGAAGAAAGGAATGTCAACCTAGGTTTGTACAGGATCACGTGCTGAATTCATGGTTACAGTTTACGCGTCGATGTCCCTGCCATCCTGTATAGGTAGTTATATGCATGCAACATATAGCATCATGGTCATAGATGCTATATGTTAACTGCTAGCAAATCTTTTTTAGCCTTTTAAGGCGCCCTTCTAGTCATAATATGTAGTATTAATTTCATAGATTATTAATTATTAATATTATTATTGAAGAATGTGTTTAAATAGATTATTTTATTACTAGAGTCGTGTTATGTTTTGTGATTGTGATTAGATAGATCTATCTAATTGAAATTAAGACTGGAATTAAATATTTTTTTAATCATGGTAAACAAAAATATTCAAGTATTTTAGTAGTTTTCGAAGTATGTTTCAGATGGGTATAAATGCATACAGAAATCTCCGCGCCGTGGTCTTCGATATCACTTTCTCTGTCACGTTCCCTGGCCAACTTATTACTATTATTTTTTGTTTTTCATTACATAGGACTAAAGTTTTTGCAATAGGTGATACATACTAGCGGTAACTTCCTGCAAATAAAATTTTAAATTACCATGAAATCACCAATTGTTAGCGATAAATGTTTTTTCTTTAAAAATTATTCTAAACATCATAATTTATAGCGTGAAATATAAACAATTTATATATTTTTTTTAAATTGAGTAATTAAACATGCCAAACATTACAAAGCAATAAACATTTTTTTGCCGGTTAAAGTTACTGTGTTTTATGTCATAAACAAATTAATTACGAAGGCCACGTAAAGGCCCTTTCATTAAATTAAAGAAAAGCGTACGACACCCTCTGGTACGCAAAAATACACTCTACTTGGTCATGTAATGCGGACACAACAGTAGCTGGATTTAAAAAAGAACCTTGTTACGTGGTCAAAGGATCGAGAATCTGTTAATGCTTTGGCTCTGTATAGTCAGATACTGTAAGGACTGTCGCAAGGACCGATACTTAGCCCTATATTGTTTGATAAAGGAACAATATTCACAGTCGTTCTTTAAAACATCTATACGTAGATCTATGTTTAACAGTGGAAGTCATTATGATTGATAATTGCTTGAATTCCGTGGAGATTATGCTAAATTCGTATTATCTACGTCCATGCCGATTCATATGATAGAAAAAAAATAACCTTGAATTTGAAATCTATATCTGAAATAATTGATTAGTAGGTTGATTGGTAGGTTAGTATATTCTGTATAGACCAAATACTTGAGAATACTCAATATATATAATATTTATTTACATGCCACATGTGACCTTAGGTGGTAGGTTTTACAAAGACATGATGCTTGCAGACCCTGTCGGGCACTGTAAAGTCTGAGAGAGGATGAGGCATCTTGTGAAGGAACTCGACCTAATCGCCCTAATCTTCCTTGTGGAAGATTTCGTCAAACGAACGTACAATCGCCAAAGGAGATCGAAGAGAGAAGGAGAGTTTAGTAAGAAACCGATGGATGTTTTCTGATGAAATTTAATTTGATAAATGAACTGTCTGTTTTCTATTAATAAAACTAAATTTTATTCGAAAACATCCATCGGTTTCTTACAAAACTTCAACTATATCCGACGGCCCTGGTTACTTATCTCCTTTGGTGACCGTACCAAATACCACACGTGAAACAGCAGTAAGCAAAAATATTTCACAAACCTGTCATATTTAGCGGACATTAAAGCAATGATACGTTATCACAGGTCAGATGATAGTGCGATAACGCTATCTATGCACACATGTACTCACTATCTGCTATTGACAACACGTTTTTAAGCTTTGACACCTTCGTTTTGATAGTGTTTGGCATGGTGAGCATAAACAGCCTAATCACCGCCCGTAATCCACCACGCGGGCACACTGCGGGTTGGTAGATGTCAGACGTCTTCAAATTTTAGGTTCTAGGACATGCCGGTGTCCTCACGATGTTTTCCTTCACCGTTTTGAGGGCAGTGGTGATGAAATAATTTACACAACGTAAAGCGCCTACATGGGTTCAAATCTACGACTTACGAGTTGTAGGGTGTCTCAAATTGCATGCCACTAAGTTCGAACTTAGTGGCATGCAATTGGAGAGAGTCGTATATCCAGAAGAAGATTGCTATGTTGTGATGACGATTTAAAAGAAGAGATTGAGTTGTGCTGGATCCAGGATTAAAGGACATGGCTAAATAGAAGTATGGACGACTTTTCAACAATGAATAAACATGGTACCTAGCAACATGTAATTCTGAATAGCTGGATATTAGTATTTCATATAAAAAAAGTTTCAGGAACTTTTAGTATCTTTTTATTCCTGAAAATTAAATCGTGTAACTCCTACGTCAATAGGCATACAAAAACTGCAAATAAAAGATATTGCTATGAACTTTTACTTAGGTGTTTAGATGTATCTGCGATAATATTGATAATTGTATTTTTGCCTAACGACCCACCCCGATTTCGCACGGTGGTACTTGAGTAAATATCTACAAAAGGGTAATTGCACCAAAAACCGTGATAAAACGAGCATTCTACAATCCGCGTAAAAATCACTCCCCGTCTGCGTGTATTTAAGAATTAAACTCTTATAAATTCTAAACTACTTATTCAAATCAGTTGAAATAAAGACAGTTTTCACAGACAATATAAGTAGTGGTTGAAATGATGAAAGTATTTAAAAATAAGGATTAATATTAACTGAAAATAAATGGACTCGAGAGGCGGATTCTGGGCGCTGATTGGGGCAACGAGCGCAAGAATAACACTCAGGCGGCAGGATTTTTCTGACTTGAATTACATTGGTCAATACAACCTACACGAATGTATACCTAAACCTTCCGGAAGAACCAATCTACCTACTAGTGACAACCCCATTAAAACCTGTTTGTCAATACATCCGTACAGACAGACTGACCAACAAATGCACCTGGGGGACTTAGTTTAATTAGTATGTGGTGATTGTTAAATCCTGGGAGGACATAAAAGATATTGAAATAAAACAACAAAAATACGATTTATTTATTTATTCTGTGAATCTTATAAGAAAATTATCTAAAAAAGTTAGTTTAGGTTATCTGTCCGTTTGATCAAATCATTCAGATTGGATGCTAGCCCATTAACACAACCAGAGAGAGAGAGGTCAGGGACAGTAGTTCTGACGATTTATAGGCTGAGAAACTGAATATCTGAAAAGGAAGATGATCCATAATGCTACCGGATGGGCATGTAAATATAAAAGAACACACTGTATTTAAAAAACAATTTATTTACTTGATGGAAAGCTGGATGTGACGTTGGTAAATTCTGTAACATTGAATCGTTTCTTTCCACTGCATTGTATACTTCTCACAGAACGGCCACAAGTTATGCGCACCATTGTATGGCCAAATAAACGTACATCACTAGTTGCTTCTGAATTCAGCAGTTCATAACAAGGATGACAAATGTTGGCATTCTTTGGAACCTACAACAAACTTATTTACCTTAGTACCCACATGAATTATTTATAATAAATAAAGCAACCAGCCTGCAAGCAACCACGTCTTAGTTTCAGATACTATTATCAAAAATCGATATAAGTATAGTTTTGATTTGACATTCTAGAAAAGCGACGTGACCCGTCCCTAGTTTGTAGTACTGTATTATTATTCTCTTTAACTTGTCATGTCAATCAAAAAAAGCAACTAAGATACTTTTTTATGTCTAACAGTTCACGAAAGTTCTAGGAAATTATTAAACGCTTCATAATTCATGAACGAATATTTAAATATTACGAGTTAATGTGAGGTTACTATTCATGCTTGGGGCAGTCATTTAGCCATGTCCTTTGAGAGAGGAGAGTAATTGAATACATATGTACTTATTGTCGGAAATCAAACGGGAACACAACTGGATTATGTGAAAGATGATATGAGTAAAAAGAGACTACCGAGATGACGACTAACATAGAAGTACCTATGGAAGATAAACGACATGTTCCGCTGACCCGAAATATATTGGGAAAAGGGTAAGCGAACGACAAATGATGAAACGGGAATACTACTTGTCGTCCAAACAAGTATTTGCTACAAGTAACGGCTATTAACAGTGATTTTATTTCCCCTATAGCCATTAAGGAACCCGGGCGTGACGGTATCCGCAGTTTTATCAACTTTCAACTTCCATATTACCAGGCACCCTATTTGCGTAACACACTTGTAGTTGGAATTGCTTTGAGTGTACTGCTTCCGAGATTGACTGCTAATATGGTAGTGCGTGATTGTGGCCAGGATCTGAACTTTTCTTGGAATATTACGTACAGTTCTATACATAATAGTATCTAAACATTTTTTTTTATGAATTCAGTAGTCATCGGACTTTGGCCCCCCTTAAATATCTATTTATTTTATTTTAATTTAATTATTTAATTTTGAAGTGAATATACAACTAAATATTCTGTGAATATATCAAGCATCTACCTGTTGCCTAGGGAATGCAAACCGGTTTCACCGAAAACCGAAAACCCGGTTTTTCGGAATATTTGAAATTATTAAAAAAACCGGTTTTTTATTACACGTTTCCGGTTTTTCGAGTTTTTTATTGTTTTCAAATGGCAACACCCAACACCACGTGTCAGTCAAAACTATGAATTTGGTGTCAGCCATTTTGTTTTACCAACCGTTGCCAACGGTTGCTAGTGAAAAGATTCAAGATTCAAATTTTTTTATTTGTGGAAAGCACGTTGTTTATTGTAGCATTAGTAATTTGGTAACATTTAACTGTTTTCAATAGTTGAGTGAAGGTGTTTAGTGAATTTGTCGTGCAATTCAGTTATTTTTGTAAGTATTTGACATTTATAGTATGTACTTAGGTTAGGTACAAATTGCTATTTTTAAATGTTAAGATATTCACACAGTGTGCCACACAATGCTTTATATTATAATTGTGAAAGTTTGATTGTTAGCATGTTTTTTCCTTTTTCACGCAGAAACAGCTAGAATCTAGATAGATTTGGATGAAATTTGGAATAGAGATAGCTAGGCTATAAGGCTACCTACATAGCCTACTTTTAATCCCGAAAAAATGATGTTCCACTTATTCTACGCTGCCGAAGTCTCGGGCAGAAGGTAAGGTAGTAGTTAATTTATAAAACAACGTTTTTGTAATGATAGGCATAGGCCGTCTGCCCATCGCCTACGAAACTGATTTGCCTTTGTTTCCTTACCTAACTTCTACAGTATGCCCAGGAAGTGCCTGGATCAGCCTGGAACATTATAATTTCCTTCCTCTCCCAGTCCAGTATAATTCTTGTTAATTTCATAATTAAACAGATCAAGTTATTGTTCTTGCTTGTCGTTTTCAGATTACTATGGATGACTTTGTAGAAAACATCAGAAAAACTGAGGATAAAAACAGCGTGTGGGGTCATTTTTTTAAATCGAAATCAAAATCGGAAGCAAAATACAAGTATTGCAATAAAATACTTTTGTGGTCTGGAGGTTCAACTTCATCTTTTTAATACTGTTGATTAATATTGTACCTACTAGGGTGAAGCACAAAAGCAAATAAACCTTTTACTTAAACAAATTTCTGCATTTTCATTGAAATTTTGAATACTTATGTATTTATTTTTAATAGATACGTTTTTATTTAATTATTGAAAATATGCAAGATGTAGGCGGCCTGAATTTCACAAGTAGTTTAAAAAACCGGGTTCACCGAAAACCGGTTTTTTTAATACGAAACCCGAAAAAAAAACCGGGTTTTCATTTTGGCCGGTTTTGCATTCCCTACTGTTGCCGTTATTAATATCGAGCAAAAACGGCAAAAAAAATCAAGTTTGTTGTATGGGAGCCCCACTTAAATAATTATTTTATTCTGTTTTTAGTCTTTGTTGTTATAGCGGCAACAGACAAGACATCATCTGTGAAAATTTCAACTGTCTAGCTATCACGGTTCATGAGATACAGCCTGGTGACAGACAGACAGATGGACAGGATAGTCTTAGTAATAGGGTCCCGTTTTTACCATTTGGGTACGGAAACCTAAAAATCACTATCCTACCTCTTCTTTTATAATCCACCTCCATTCGTTAGGAGCGGCTCCTTGATTCAAACTGCTCATAATCTAATATAATAGCGTCACGCTTCACGATCACAAAGATAAAGCTGTAATTAAAATCATCTCATTATATTGTACACAGTCTTATTAACCGACTTTAAAAGGAGATTTTAAAATTATTTGACGTTTATTTAATTTCGCTCCAGTGTTACTTTTTTTAATTGCGTCGAAGTTTTTTTCTATGTACATATTTATTAACTTGCTCTGAAATATTGTTTGTCCTGGGCTGGGTTTGTATTGGTATTCCTGGGTAGTTTGGCTCGGATCGGCTTCCACCATCTCTTTCAATTCATTGTTATTCACCTGTGTGGGCGCCGAGGGCGGTCTTCCACGTGGTTCGTTCTTCAAATCAAAGTTTCCATCACGAAAGCGTTTAAACCAAAATCGCACGGTGTGTTCATTAGCAGTCCCCTCTCCTAACGCAACATTGATATTGCGGGCTGTTTCTGCCGCGTTAGTTCCGCGTCGGAACTCGTAATCCAAAATAACTCGAATTTTCTTTAAAAAAAACAACTGAAACTCGATAATCGAATGTTGCACATGTTTTAAAAGAAGAACTTCATAGGTACCATGTGAAAAAAGTTTCACTCAAAAATCTCAAACCATGAAGGTTCTATGTCAATTCGAAGTACCTATTACAATAAAACGGCAATTTAATACTTTAACCCTTATTATTATTATGAACGATTAAATGCTTTGTTGCGTTACCCACCAATTTGTTTTACTTCGCACAAATATCATGTTTTCTAGTTTTTTCGAGTGTTTTCCTTTATATTTGCCTAAATGTTAATTTAATTTATGTAATCTCGTGACGGTTTGTCGGACAGACTATATTTCTGTGGTTCGAAAGGAGAAACACTTTCGCATTTAAAATTATCATAATTTTAACTTTAAATACTATTTTTAGTAAGTTATTTAAAAATAGAAAACAAAACGTGTCGCGTTTGTCACTAGCCAGTGACTAGCGCGAGTAAATAAGCAGAGTGCAGTGTTTACTAACTACATAGTTGTGTTTAACTGTACTTGGTGCTTTGTTGCTAAGGTCTCGCAATGAAAAGCATACCCACAGTGCATTGGCTGGGGTACTTGCAGTGTGTTCTTAGTTCTTACACATAAAACGGCTAAGTATATTTAATCTGTACGAACATCGTTATGTCCATGTTAGTTGACTAGCTTATACTTATTAGTTTTAATTGTTAAACCGTTGAACGAAGTGTTTTCAATGCCTACTCAATAGTTTATTATATTCCACAATGTGTGTAGGTAGGTAGTTACTTATTGTAAACCATGCTGACTGGGCATAGCAAAATAATAGGAAGCTTGGAAAACTGAGCTTATCAGTTTTCTTAACCAAATTATATTTATTTTTTTTTAATTGGTAGTTTACCCATAAAAACCTTAATTACACAGCTCAGGACGCAAACAGTTTCCTTACAAAGTTGCAAAAAAACTCGCAACTTATTAAGAGTATGAATTCCCGGTATCCGATGGTATCTGCCACAATCGGGCATCATGATTGCCAGTGCAGATAGGCCGGATAAAGTAAGGAAATGGACGACAGTACAGTTATAATAAACTGTAAACGAGGCATATTTTTTACACGGAACTCTTTATTTGGATACACACTACTTTACTGGAATTAGCGTATCTGGGATGTTCTGTATTCTAATTCGTAGGTACCTATAGACTATTGAGCATAGACAAGCTCCTTAGGATGATTCTGCTTTATAAAATAATTATAAAAAGTGCCTACCTATTTTGGACCAATAATATTACGGTATTGAATTGACAATTTCATGCTAATTTCGGTGAACTCAACTGAGTGGTAAATTCGTCATACATATAGTATAAATATTATATTACATGAATGTATTATCTAAATCCTACTTCTCGATGGATAGGATGGATGGTTGGATGGATGTTTGTTACTCTTTCACGCAAAAACTCCTGAACGGATTTGGATGAAATTTGGCACACAGATAGTTTATAACCAGGATTAACATATAGGATACTTTTATCCCGATATTCCCACGGGATCGATACTTATGCGCGTGAAACCGCGGGGCGCAGCTAGTATATTATAAATTAAAGCCACTTTTCGTATCTGTCTGGATAACCGCGTTGTTTCCACTAGCATTTCGAGAATTGATTCCGGAAGGTTTAAGTATGTGCATAAAACATTAACATTAAAAACTTAGATACCTAAGAACACAGAATTCTCGATGTTTTGTCAAGTCGTAAAAACCGCGCGAAGCAGGGGCGGGGCGCTAGTGAGCACATAAAGAACTAGTAGGTACTATGTACCATGTATTTAAGCTTCTATGGCAATCGTCAATTAATACCTACTCGTGTAAAACATTACCTATTTGTCTTTGGTTAGTGTTGCCATGCTAATTAGTAGTCTCTGGGCCCAGGACTGATGATGAACCTTGTGGCTTAGCTATATCCTTATAGAAATGACGTATTTCACGTTAGTTCAGTAAAAAGATATGGCTATAATGTCCCACTGAAAGGCAAAGACTCTTCTACTTCATCATCATCTGCCTGCCTTTTCCCAACTACGTTGGGGTCGGCTTCCAGTCTAACCGGATGCAGCTGAATACCAGTATTTTACATGGAGCGACTGCCTATCTGCCCTCTACAACACAGTTACTGGGTAACACGATGCCCCTTGGTAACACCGGTTGTCACTTTTTGGTCTTTTGACTACCCGTAATGACTGTCAAAGATCTACGAATGACAGCCTAACGTGCTTTCCGAGGCACGGAGGGGTTTCTATATGTAATGAATGGTCACCCATCCACGAACTGACCGGGGCAAGCGTAGCCTAACCTACGATCGACACTACCTCTTTTTTTAAATTCAAATACTGGCTAAGTTACTCATTAATGAATCTAAAAGAATTAAATTCAAACATTTATATTAGGTCATAGTCTTAACAACTAGGACAGACATACAGACGCGTAAAACCCATTACCCTCCTCTTCGTTGCCAACGTCGGATAAGTAATGTGGATCACTTTCAAATCTTACGTGGTGCGTAGGGCCTTGTAAACAAAATTAAATGAATTAATGGCGTTAAAAACTTGTGATTAAAGGTTCATTATTATTCACACCAAAATTATGCAGTGTAGTAGTTTTTGTTACACAAGTTAACAAATAGCCGGATTTTAGTACAGTTTTGCGATATCTATCTAAAATTTAACCTTGAACCTTAATGCTTTAGCGATAATGTTGAAAATCTATTAAAGAAATTTGACATATTGAAGTAGCTTGACCTGCTTGCGTCTGTACCTATTTCATGAATTAAAAACAGAATAAATCAAGTACCTAAGCATTGCCAGGTGTGTAGGAAGAAGTATGAATTTTCTTTTTTATAAGGAGTAGGTAAACATTATAAGTTAACATTTTAGAGATGTGCTGCACTGCTGCGTCAAATACTGTACAGCGCTCGATTAATCTTGATCGTTGATTAAAGTTTTGTCAATTATTTTAAAACAAAATGATGCTTTGCCACAGAATTAATGTAGGCTTAAGGTATTATAAAAAAAAAAAAAACAAAACAACGATCTAACAGAGCCGCGTGGTTTGGGCTGGATATAGAAAAACACGTCATTTTCCGTGGGAGTTGAGAAGCTACTATAAATGATTATACAAGCGGAATTATCATTGAAATCATTGGCGAACTATTAAGGAATATTATAATAATAAAATCAGCTTGTTTCGCCAAAGGCCTCATCTCATACTAAAAATAATGACATCGCATTCTCTCAAGTTTACTACATTTTAGACATTTGCGCCACACACGAGGAATGGATTAGGAATTTCCTTCAAAATCTTTCGGATTGATATTAAAGTGCAGTCGCTGGCACGTAACTTGACCTGAGTCTTTAGTCGTTTTCTCCTTTCTTTAACTTTATACACAATAGATATGTTTAAAAATAAATTATGGCAATAACCATAGAGTAATGACAAGTAATAAAAGTGTCAATTTTTTTGTTGCACTAAGTATACATGCGCAAACTTACTCCCACTACGCTAAAACAGGGTCAACCTACGTGGAGTGACTGTACGCAATTTGGATGCTGCGGGGTAATGGTAATGGCACATTAACAGTAGCAATGGCTTTCATTTTGACAGTTCAACAACACCCTTTGGACGTCAAAATTCAGAACTGGATCCAGTGGCATAGCTACGTGACTAGGGGCCCCGGCGCGAAAAAAAAGTCGATCGGTTGAAGTGACTAAACATAACACTTACACATCACAACAGAAATAAAGTATTATATTTATGTTCTGAAGATGGAAGAAATTTTTTACTAGGTCAGTTCGAGGTTTGCTGGTCATAGGCCGAGGTGCTCCCTGTGCTTGGGAGCCCCACTGCACGGCACCGCTTAGCTCCCCCGCTAGCCACGCCACTGACTGGATCCCTTGATTATAACATTGAAATACCTACATTGAATTTGAATTAATGTTTCTCTGTTATTTTAAACAAACGAACGTTGATTACGAAACAAGATGACGGAACACCAGACTTTGTAAAGATTAATAATGAAATTAATTTTAATGGTCCTAGAATTTAAATAATTAAGTGAGAATCAATTTGAATTTGAGATCAGGTATTTTTTTTTTTTCTTGTAATTTATTCATATTCTGTCTTGTTAGTGTAGTGGTCACAAGTGTTACTGCTGAGTATTAGAGTTAGTTTTAGAGTTTATTAGTTTTTCCATCTGGAATTTCTCAGTAGCAGCCTGGACCCTGGAGTTGTGCAACAGCAATAGGCTCGCCCCCTATTATAAAATAAAATAAAAATATTTAGGTCCTTTTGAAAAGTAATACATTTACAAACTTATAAATACTTAGTAGTACCAAGGTCTTAACAGATTAATTGGCTTAAATTCTAATATAAAAGCTAGTTTAATTTACACGTTTTTAATTACCTATGAAAGGTGCGTTGGTACTGACATAACTTGTGGCGACCTGCCTGAGCTAGATTAATAAAAACTTGTGTTTCAGGCTTTCCCCATACTAAGCGATCTTATTATAATTTTTGAAATAATAATATCCTAATTATAGTAGGTACTAAATAAAATAAAAAAAATTACCAATTTAATAATTAGGTACATCATTATTGAAGTACTTCTGGAAGTCTTTCTATTACGAGGGACTTATACTTAAATGGAAAAATGTGGGTGTACTAAAAGGTACACCTCTGCCTAATCCTTTGGGGAAACAAGGCGTGATGACATATGTCATATTGTTTAAATTTATTTCATTTTATTTAAATTATATTTCACGTATTTAAGAATCGCTAAAATATTATCAATCAAATTACTTTTATTTAATGCTTTTTACATTCTAACTCTCCTCTATTTGACTGTAAGTCGATAAATAACCAAACCTAGATCATTTATCTAACCTGTTAACGTGTGATTCCAAAAAAAAAACATTACTTACTAATTCATAAATTATTCAAATAAAGTACCGCTGTCCTTATCACACACCAACACCATCGAATTTAAAATACTAGAAAAGGACAAAACTAATTAAATATTCAACGCCGTATTTGATATTTAAATAATCAGGGAATATTCATGTCGTCAAAACGTGATCACAATACTTCTTTCCATTTATTTCGTGTGTTAAATTGTAATAATTAGTATTTATTAGAAATTCTGTACGTCAATGCTCTTTGACGTGGAATTTATAATTCTGAAAAGGAAAAATCCTTCGATTTCTAATTCTATAGCAGTTTTAATAAAATTTTCTTTACGTGGGTCGCATTTGAGAAAGATAATAATTATGCTTGTGCAAGTGATGTAAGAAGGGGCCAAAGGTGGTCATAGGATGGTTTAGAATTAACAAACGATGAAAAACTAAGGTTTGACGACACACCTGCTTTATAAGTGATGGTGCAATCGAATGATTATCATTTTAATCAGTCTGTGGTACAGCTGATATATGTAGAATTTTTGTAAGCAAATATAATTATTTCTTGATTAATTGCATCGTTACGACACTGTGAAATGCAAATGACGTCACCGAAACTATTTAAATATTGAAACTCTTTTACATTTTAATTGCAAATTAAGTGCATTAATCTAGATTCTAGATTATACTAAGTCACTTAAAATGAAAAGTAAACACGTTTGTACCCCTGTTAGTTACTAAATAGTTTGGTTCTTACATTATACGAAAGGTCGTGAAATAGAGTTAAATCCCCGGGGGCAATAGCAATGCCTTTCAATTTGACAATTCGACACCATTCATGGCGTAATATTAACGTTATCGAGCAGACAAATTTTTCAAATATATGAAGCAATGGATTTGGTCCTTCAAAATCGTTCGGATTGTACTATAAAGCGTGTTACGCAATTAGGGTACGGGCCGGGACTTGAACTTTGACACCTTGCGCTCGTGAATCGTACAAACTATAGTATTGTGTCTGTTAAAAAAGTTTTCAGTAAGTTGCCAATGTCCTATAGAAAAATCTGTTCTCATAGTGCCATGTAAACAGGCCAGCAACCTGATATATTGCTATGCGTAATATATTATAATCTAAATCAAGGTAAACGTTTGCACGTGATGCTTGAATTATCATGACGTGCAGTCTACCATACTTTATTCTAAATGTGTGTTCAATTCGTGAAACCAGTTCAAACAGACAATAAATTAATATCAATAACTTCAACAAAAGTCTCAGTCCGTTCTTGGTCATCTTTTGAAAACTATCTATCTCAAAAGTTATGGACAGAAAAACAACTGATATTTTTTGTCCCAGACATAAAATTAAATAGCAATTCATTATGAGAGACCATTAATGTCATGGAGGATTAGTCTCTTTCACCAACTTCTGTTTTTTTCCGTATAACTTATCTGTCAATTTAAATACTTGACGGCGCAGCAAGTGGCGCCATCTAATTTGGTACTGTTGGTTACTGGAATCACCGAAAAGGTCGGATATGTGTGACACTGGCTTGTGATCGTCACTTTAGCAGAGCGTCGCTTCGATGGTTGCGTGGCGGCTGTCTTCTGATGACAGAGATGATGTCAATGGAGCCGCGTCGTAGCACGTACACGACCAAATACTATATTCCGGCACAATCCTGATGGAAAACTTGCTGAACCACTAACAGGATGACGATTTCTGGTAATGGCGCCGTTATCCTTAATTTCATACAATTTCTACAGTATTTCTGCATGTTTGGCTAGTTTTTTTCTGATAAATAATGCCAATTGGGTAATGTTCCTACCTAAAACAAGCCCTGCATCATAATCATAAACTACAAGAAATCAACACTTTGAGTAAAGAAACACTACATTCTGGTTGTAGACATAGAAACTATGTTTACAATGGGAATATAAATCAGAATCACTATTGTTACTGTCGACCCTTCGTTGACAATGATAGCATTCTCTTAACCTTTATAATGTAGGTACTTTATATTTAAAAATTATAATTTTTACCGAAGTGACGTAGGAAAAGTATCAAGTTTGGTTGGTCCTTGATTTTTAACAAACTGGCCAAAAATATGTTTTTACTTTTTTGCAATGGCAAACACAATATGCTTGGAAAATGTATGTACTTTCAGAAATTTATTTTGGACATTGTAGATGTAAAAATAACTATAGCTACCTATTTTTCTATGTTTTTGCAAGTCTTCTTCCCACGTTCCTAAATACAAAACTCATGCCATTTCCATACCCAAAATAGGCTTTCAAATCGACATTGGAAACGCTATGTCCCATCATTTTCCTCATTGATAACGTGAATTTCCGTACGAACCGCGATAATGTTGCCATAGTAAGAAGTCAATCAAGCGTCAGTAATATGACATAGGAATTCTTGGAACTTGCTCCGAGAGGCTGTACCGACGTAACTTGACAGGTTGTCCCGTTTACTTGTAGTATGCATCTATAACTACAAATTGCCGTTCTCAGGACAGCTCCGATGGAATGTTAGTAGACTGTATCTCTTGAGTAATCGTTGAGTTGCTGAGATATATCTTTACCTAAGCATATTTTTTTACTCTGTATGTTTCTTTTTCTTACGCCAGTCCGTTTCCTGTAATAGTCTATATACGAGGGGCGTTCAATTTATTCTCGGTAACAGGGAGATTTACTAATGATGTGGGTAATTTGACTAATTAATTAATGATATTATCTAAGGGTATAAAGGTAAAATTTCATATAGTTGTGATCATTAGTTTGCTAGCTATCCTTAGTCAACGACAACTGGAATGGCTAACATGACAATGATGACCTTACATAATAAATAAATCAAAATTTCATCAAGTCGTAAAAACCGTGAGAAACAGGTACGGTCGCCACCGTCGCTAGTCCAGAATAAATACATTTTCGGTATTTGGTTTGTTTTTCAATGTTTATTTGTATTGCTAACCAGTCTTCAGTACTTTGAGTATGCGTGGGCCCAAGCATGAGACACGTGGGTGACGTGGGCCCTTCGAGTGAATGGAATCGAAAGGCACTTCCGGGTTGGTGCTTATTTATAGAGATTTCGAGATTCATTTTCTCTTGGATCGGCACAAACTTTATGTAAACTAAATAACGAATTATTTAAAAACTTGTAACTAATATTTTCCATGGTTAATGATACATTTAGGTCCATCTTACAGAACCTCAGTCAAAACTCGAGCATTACTTAACACTAGTTTAGTGCACCGTTTCCCATTTGGTGGTACCGGTACCGGGTTATCAAAATAAAATACAGTGTCACAGCATTCAAAGACGGATTCGAGACAAGACCTCTGATACATTTTTGGTTACCTTATCGTCAAGACACAAAATTAACTAATGGAGGAATAACTTTTTAATGCCTTTTGTCACAACCTATAAGTAAATGTGAAGCTGGGTTTTCAATACTAGTTTACCTTAAAAATAAAATTTAATATAGAAACCGACTTGAAGTGGAACCAGACCTCAGGATAAAACTTTCATCATTTGCAGCGAACTTGGATTCAGTTTTCACGGTGAGATGGTTACAGAATCATACTGCTGTAACCATCTCACCGTGAAAACTTAGGTGAAGTGAGCGTGGAGTGAGCTGTCATTCCAACTAATGCTAAGGTAGGTATTGGCACTATTGACAGCTCACTCTAAGCTCACTTCACTTAACTTTTGACGATGAGATTTTTACAGAATCGATCAACTGGACGGCGCATATCCAGTTATTGCATTTGTTGAAACAGGTGGCTGTCAATACAATATTTTTTTTCGAAAACACCTACTTGGAACACATTACCCACCTAATTAATTGAATTCGGATTACTAACCTACATTTCATTTAAAAAAGGAATTTGCAAAAGAAAGGTTTACTAACCTGCTTATTATGTTCCTAGATGCATATTAATTTAATGGTTGTTATGTGCTTTTATCGTTAAAAAATGTTGCTAACACCTTCTAAAAAAGCAAATGTTGTATCCTCATAAACCACACGAGGCGTATCCTTGATTACCGTGGACTTATTCATCATCTGCCTAGCCTTTTCCCAACTATGTTGGGGTCGGCTTCCAGTCTAACCGGATACAGCTGAATACCAGTATTTTACATAAAGCGACTGCCTATCTGACCTTCACAACCCAGTTACTGAGTAATAAGATACCCCTTGGTATGACTGGTTGTCAAACTTTCGGACTTCTGACTACTCGTAACGACTGTCAAAGATTCACGAATGACAGCCAGGATTTGTGAAGTGAGCTTAGTAGAAGTGAGCTTGAAGTGAACTGTCATCCTACTTGTCGCTAGGGATCTAGAGATTGACAGCTCAATTCACCTATGTTATCACGGTGGGTTTTTTTCAGTACAAACCGACAGGTGTATGAAAGGCTATCCAAATTGATCTGGGTGTCCACTCTCTAAAGTCCCACAACGAAAATACGGATCCGTCCGAAAGTACCTTCCCAATTCTGTCTTAAAATTATAATTAAACAAGAAATTATCACCAACACAAATGATAAAAACAAAAACTCTAATCAAACGAGTGAAGATTGTGACAATTTTCTCTATCAGTATTTTATCTGTGGTAGTGATAAGCCTACTGTTTATGACACACGCGAATTGGAATAAATACGAATGTTACATGGAATGTTATGAAATATTTAGTAGCACAAGTGATGCATACCATGAATTAAAGATAGAAATAGCAAAAGTAATGGGCGATAACGCGGAGGCCCTGAAGGAGATGGCGGGGCGAATTCGACTATTTCCTAGAGATTGGCCCCAAAATGGAATACGTAGATCTTTAAAAGGATGACAAGAAGGAGGGAAGGGAAGCATTTGCCCTGCTGTGGGACAATAATCTAATACTAATGAAAATAGGGAAACTAAAGAGTTTAACGTACGGAGGATTGAAAAGGAGAATCATGTCGGCTTAGAATACAACAAAAATAATATTGCAGAAGACTCTGAAGATATAAAAACTGTAGGTGTTAATAAAAATAGGAATCAAACGTAAAAAATAAAAATTATAGATTAAACAATTTGCGAAGTCGTGCGCATGTAGACATTAATATAAGATTGATAAGCTCAAGTGCTTAAATCTGAGCAAATCAAACATTATAAACAAGTTTAACAGCCAGCCAAGATGATCTCTTCTGTATAAATCTCACGGTGGAAACTTAGGTGAAGTGACGTTGAAGTGAACTGTCATCCTACTTGTCCCTAGGGATCTAGAGATTGACAGCTCACTTCACCTAAGTTATCACGGTAAGGTTTTTATAGTACAAACTGACCTGAGGTGTCTAAAAGGCTATCCAAATTAATCTGGGTTTCCACTCTCTAAGCCACAACCAAAATACGGATCCCTCCGAAAGTAGATCGAAACCACGGAAATTACCATGCACCCGATAAATTAACTTTTTGGAACGGGGAACAAACACATCGGGAGTAGGGACAGATGTCAAATCGTGGTGTTCATTCTGAGATCGGGCCTCGAACTAATTTTATGTTCTTAGGTGATACGGAGTTGAAATCACCCGTAACTGCGGCCTATTGGTAAATCTGTCAGCCAAATTATTTGATTAGCTGTCATTTTAGTCCGTCAATTAGCAACTTGCAGTTCATATGCGATGTGGAAGCATTTCATAAAATTTTTAAAACGCTGCAGAATCTATACTGTAGATGAACCTTTAAGACACCGGGTGTTAACTATCAAGTCACTGAAGTCACCATAAATGTTGCAATTAATACAAACAAGTGCTCACACAGTGAAAACATCATTATAATCATTCGTAGACTCACATGTGTCCAACTTACATGTTATTTGCTTAGCACGAATCCTGATAAACTTGTTTCTGGTTTGACGCGGTTTTTTGACGTTTTTATAGGGAATTCCTTGGTTTTTATCGATATGTGCTTAGATCTACATAAACTGGATGGTAGCTCGTTTTTGTTGTTATCTACTAATTTAGCGAAATTTTCAAATCATTGCGTTTAATAACGAGTTCTCTAGTGCCCTGAGGATCCTGTACATTTAGAGAAATAGATAATGTATTTTTGTAATATCTTTACTGCTATGCTGGCAAACCCATCGTTTCACATGGCAACTTGTTAGGTGCCTATACGATTAGGCTTGGGTAATCTTGGGAACAGGGCTTCGTCCAAATATTGTAAACCTTTATGATTCCAGTTACCCATAAATTGACAAAAAACACGGAGCTCAATAGAGCTCCTTGTGGCACTCCTTTGTCAAACTGTGCTTCTGTTCATTGTTTGAATGAATTCAAGTACTAACACCTCAGGTAAGATATTTGTAAGAAAAAGAACACAAAAAAATACTAGGAAATCTCGTCAAGTCTCCGTTTTCGCCGTCGCGAATCTGTGTATTTGCTTTCCGTGTTTTAATGCCGTTACAAAAGACTGGCATAATTTGTTTTACTTTTGGAGAAATCAAAAGTTAACTTAGGTAAAGAGTTTGATGTATGAATAAACAGCATATTTTAATACAAAATGTTGTCAGGAATCAACGCGTATTGTGGAACGGTGATGGCCGACTGCCCGGATTTGATCGGTATGAGTTTGAATATAGACCTACACGTCTTGGATTGGTTGATGTCGATAAGTATCTGTATCAACAAAAGGTTTACCTAATCTGTTATACAATTTACGCCGCTCCTATACTGATATCAAGTTGTATTTGTAACACTATAGGCTCATTGGTGTTTCTCTGTCACTATAGTTTGGACTATCCGTGAGTATAAATATACTATATATGCATTGTTCTTTCGTTAAAATTGAAGGTTCAAGGACCTCCTTTTTTTGAATAGGTTTGTTCGCTTACCTGATTCGTCAGCACATCAATAACAACATAGGCGAGATACACGACCTCCTCCTCGTCCGAGCCCAGCGCGGCGCCGCCGAGGCCCGCAGTGCGCACGTGCAGAGCGCACACCCAGCCCCCGCTGATCATCGCGCCATGCACTGCCACACCACCTCACAACAACAACCTCCTCAAAGAACACTACCAACAACACTCCCGGTCCAACAACTCATCAACAACAGTCCAAGTCACACACACTTTCTAACGGGACAAGTGGGCGAACCACCAAAAATTCACGTATACTCCGCTGTATGTTCGTTCACTTTTAGAAACCTGACGGTTACTCAACATGAAACAAGAACTAGCGTGCGGCGCGGACGGCGTTTTACCGCTAGCCGTCTACGTAAGCTGTTTCCGCTGTAGGTGAAAATCTAGAATTAACTCACATCACATAGCCACACCAAATCAAAAGAGTCCAGTTGCTAACTCTATGGAAAGATCAAGCTTTTGAACGGTGTCGTTGAACGTTCCTAATTTGAATACCGTGTTCGACCACAGATTTTAAAGTTTTCACTTCGCGCGCTTTAATAACACTAAAGTACTTATTACGCGTCACTGTACTATAACTTTAACTTTAATATTTATGGGATATATTTGATATAAAAATGTTAAGACAGCTCGAGACGAGCGTGTCTGTCGGATCGTTGGATCGACTGCCGCTCGCTCGCTCGCTTGCCCCCCTGTTGACACTGCGCAGGTAGCGCCAGGTGAGCGACGCGACGTTGCCAAACCGACCATTATCAATGATGATGAGATAGCTGCTGCCTCTACCACGTCATTTCGAAATTCACGCACCGTTGCCAACGTAATAAAATGCTGTTTTAACTCGAAACATTTTCGAAAAGTTGCATTTTAGAGCGTCGATGGAATGTGCCGTGTAGCAAGTATCGAGATTGTGCGGTCACTGTCGAATGAGTACGCAGTACTATATTATTTTTTTGAAAATCTTTCTAGACAGTTTGCCGTGTGAGTTAAACAGGATACATTGCGTGCACAACACGGCGACCTCGTTACCGTAATGTTAGAGAAAGTGTAAATAGAAGTTGTGTTATGCGATCGCGTTATTAGAGTTTACACAAATAAGGTGTACGCGGCAAGGTCGAGGATTAGGCAATTAATAAAATTATTATTTTGTACGTATTGCTTGTTTTTTTGTTTACAATAGAATTGTTTGTTATTTAAATCAAACTTTTGCTTAATTTAATCTTAATAAATTTGGCTTAAAGACTGCATGATTTCAATTCAAGAAATTTAAGGTAGGTAAATGGATTCATATCAATTATTTTATTTCTGGAATCCAATATGGCGGATGTTAATTAAATAGACGTTTAATATGCTTAACGATTGGAAGTCACCGCGGGTCAATCGGTGTTCGACTCATTAAAATATATTTAACTTTGTTTTAAATAAATAGTTGTTGTTTATGATTGGTATCTAAGTATCTAAGTTAAAACTCGTAGATTGCTGACAACCATCGACCTAATTTAAATACCTAGTTTTTTTTACACTATGTTTTGGCAAAGGTGCTTCCGTGTGCAGGGCCTATTTGGGCTGGTCTACCTACCATTATTTTAAGATGTGCCTTTAGTAAAAAATGAAATTGATTGAAACTTGAATACAGAGTGACTTCTAAGTTGACGTATTCCTTCCAGGATGTGATAGTGTGACCTATTTGCATCCAAAGCACCCCATAAAGCCTAGTCGAAAATTCATGGGATTAAAGAAAACTCATCTTTATGTATTTTTTTAAATTTCCCAGAATTCATCACTTGCCTATTATCACTTTTCTCTAAAAGTCTAAACTTACGAATGAAATGGCCTTCATGCTATTCCATTGGAGTTAGACTTTAACAAATCTTTCGATGTAGGTAACCAAAATGTTCTAAAACATCAAAAAGTTAAAGTTAAAGAAGTTAAGAAGTTTATTTTCCATTTCCAAAAATCATTTACATACTCGTAGGAGTCGTAGGTACACAAAATTTTACTATGTCATTAAGCGTACAAATTACGGGGAAGACATCTTCATTCAATCAGCTATCTAACAACAAATATTTAAAAAATATTGAACACCTAGTGGCGCTAGTCCTTTTTTTTTAAAAGTAGAAAAAATATAGGTAAACACATCAAGCTATGATGTCTTTACCTATTAGTAGATGGCGCTGATAGCGATACTATAGTATCGCACCATCCATACTATCAAACCAACTACAAACTATCAAATCAATGTCATAGTATCGCTGCTAACAGTAGTATTTTCACGTGACGATGCTTTTAAATGCTGACTATTTATGAAGTCAAACTCTCGAAGTTTCTGTTACAATATATAGTATTTTGTATATAGTATTTTCAATGACTTTAGGCATTGTAAAAAATATAAAATGAGCCAAGCTCGTATTTTAACATCATGTTTTTGAATAAAATAATTTAAAATTATTAATTAAACTATTTCTGGACGCCTGAATAATAAACCTGGCAATTTTTAAGTTTGCCAGTAAGGATCACGATCATAACCGGTTATTATTTTATTACTTATTATTATTGATGATTTGAGAGACAACTCTATTCCCCCGGAGCTGGGTTTTTTTCTATGGAGCCTGAGCATTCTTTTTTTATAATTTGTCTTCCAAATAGTTCTTCAGCCGGCCGATAGGGGCGCTGCTGTCAGTGTCATGGCTTCCAACACTCGGCTGTGATCTTTGGCCTTTGACTCCACACTTAATGCCATATCATGCTACTTTAACATGGCAACCTAAAGATACTTACATTTATCTATCTCATCATCATCTGCCTAGCCTTTGCCCAACTATGTTGTGGTTGGCTTCTAGTCTGACCGGATGCAGCTGAATACCAGCATTTTACATGGAGCAACTGCCTATCTGACCTCCACAACCCAGTTACTGGGTAATACGATACCCGTTGGTAAAACTGGTTGTCAGACTTTCGGACTAGTGACGACCCGTAACGACTGTCAAAGATCCACGAATGACAGCCGGGATCAACGGCTCTCGAAATGTAAAGATGGTCACCCAAACCCATCCACAGACCAACCGTGGTAAGCGTAGCTTAACCTGATCGATCGACCTGTGCGGCTATTATTAATTAGCCACGGACCCCTCCTCATTTATCTATCTATACTAACTAATATTTTAAAGAGTATACATGCAATTTTAAACAGGTTTTAACTATATTTTGATATAAGTCAACACGACATTTGAACAAGCCAGGATGTTGACCAATTAAATACTCATTCCTTCTCTATGGTCTCTTCTTCTGCTGAGCATGAGAACCTGGGTTCAGTTCTCGGGTCGGGCAAAGTGTTTTTGTAGGTTTTTCCATGTGGAATTTCTCAGCAGCATAGCACCCTGGAGTCATGGATTTGTGCCCAGTTGACGGTAATAGGCTCGCCCTCTATTACATGGGATTTAGACATAACTGGCGAAATGTTGGTGTACTATGTGTACCGACACCTCTGACATATCCTTCGGGGAATACAGCCGTGATGTTATGTTCTCTATGGTATACAGCACCCTAATTGCGGGACACAGTTTCAATCATAATCGGACAGTTTTTTAAGTATAATACGAGTATATTAAAATTGTCAAAAAATAAAAGTCCCGTTTTGACATTGACAGTTCTAGTAGTTAATAAAGATCAAATTCGCAAAAGACGTATTCGTTTTTATGAAACTGACAGGTGTCAAGAACGCATTCTCAAATGTCAAAACGGGCCTTTTATTTTCTGACACTTTACTAATCCGTGCCATTGTCGTCGTCATCGTTTAAGTAGGAGTTTCTGTTTCATTTTGTTACTTTTTTTATATAAGTAAGTAATTTGTTTTTATTTTTAACTGCGTTTAGTTTAGTTTATGATCTTCCTGTACGAGTCGCAATAAATACATTTTCTTTCTTTCATTGCTTTATATGTTGGAAAAATGTGTCTGCTCAACAACGTAAATAACGCAATGAATGCTGTTGAACTGTCAAAAAGAAACCCATGGCTACAGCCGATCTATTTTATAAAAATCTCACCGTGAAAAGTTAGGTGAAGTGAGCTGTCAATATTGTCAATCCCTAGCATTAGTTGGAATGACAGCTCACTCCACGCTCACTTCACCTAAGTTTTCACGGTGAGATGGTTACAGAGTCGCACTGCTGATAGTGTGTTACGGAATTACCTACCCCGCAGGCCTTAGTTTTGCAACACAGGGTTTATTTACATGCTGTAGGTACCTATTTACTTCAGCATTGAATAATTATTAATTATTGTCTAGCTACACAACGCATAGTAATTACTTAGCATCTTTTCCATACATAATATTCTCCAACCCGTTTGAGCTGAGTTCAAAGTCACGACATTTTTTGTGCGCAACCGTCAATTTAGTTTTATTTGAATATTTTATACTCAAAGGCAACTTATTGAAGGCGGAACGAAGACTTCCACGTTCTATAAAAAAGAACATAATGTCTGATCAAGTTCCTCATGAGTTCTTCTATCTGAATAGACAGCTGTGCTGCTGGAGAGTTTGTTGCGCCACTTCTTCTTCCCAGCTAAAGCACTAGGAATTGTTGAAGGGCCGGCGTTTCTGGGGCCTTTCTTATATAATTTTGACCTTCAAAAAGTGCTGCTATACTCTTTGAAGTGCTGGTTCTCAGCCTAATTTTAATAAATTACTTTTGGTTTTGCTGTTGCACAGTCGGTACGCTTGGGTGGTGTGCATATCCGATTTGAAAACTCATATTTGAGGAAAGTAAATGGCTTTGGAGGACCGTGGCATATATGTCTGTCCGCCATTTTGTTTTTAAAAAATTGCTGCCACATATGAAACCTACCTATCAAAATGGCGGATAGACAGGTATCCGTATAAAAATCTTCAATCCGCTTTATAAAGCGAATTGAAATTTATTTCTAATCAAATTCATGAAATTAATGATTTTATGTACCTATGTAAAAATGTAAAATAAAAGTAGGCCCTTTTAGCTTCAATTATTTCCCTGAAGACATTGAAAATGAAAATTTACTTACGATCACTCACTAACGAAGTTGTCAGGGAATTTCATAATTTTCCCATTTATAAACGTTGCTTACAGTTAAGATGTTTAAACGTTAAAAATGTATGGTTAAACAGTTGCTAATCATTAGGTAAGTACTTAACTATAAGCATCGTTTATAACTAATAACCCCCTGAGTGTCTGACAGTCTATAACATTTAGGTACTGACAGACCCACCTGACGATCTATTTTGTTTTACTTTTCTCTACTACACGAGTTACTTCAGTATCTTTTTGTATGCACGCGTTTTTGTCACAAATAAACCTATTTTCTTTATTTCTAATAATTTCCTGAATGCAAAAAAAAAAACTAATGTAACAACCAAAGTAGGTAACGTACGAGTAAGTAAGTGACTACTCTCAAAATACCATAAACAATAAAACATGTAAGTAAAACCGTGCAAACTTAACTTATCTAACTTTAACGTTACCGTGAAAAATATCAGATATTTTTTATTTCAAAAAAGTTTTTTGAGGCTACCTCTATTACAATAAACTGTTAAAGTATACATTAGGTAGGTACGTGAGTTTCACATGGTTATTTCCGGAAGATGTTGCCACTAAGCTTATTATAAATATATTTTATTCGTCAATCAAAATGAAGGACGAATGCGCGCGGTCGTCACTTACAAAGTTTCTCAAAAAAAACTTAAAGCAAAATTTTTGTGTAAAATATAATTTGTAAAGCAGGAAATGTGTTGGTAAATACAACATTTTACAAAGCTCTTGGGTTAGTTAAGAACTTATTTTTTTTTTTTTCAAACATAAACTTAATGTTTGCAGTCTGCCACGGTCGCGGGTTGTTCGAAAGACATACTGTGGCCCTTGGCATAGGCAACTGAAGGAACACGAGTGGGTTTTAGTCAGTAAAAGTCTGACACGCCCTCCCACTCCGCCCAGACCAGGAGAAGTCATTGGATGCATGATTTCCCACCCAAAAAAAAAGGTTTGCAGTTTGCAGTCTACGACAGGTACAGAACAGTGTAACTTTTAGCGGATGAAGTCATGCTAATTGCGTAACACACTAACAGCAGCAATGGCTTTCATTTTGACAGTTCAACAATATTCATTGCGTTATTTACGTTGTTGAGCCGACAAATTTTTTCGAACATATGAAACAATGGATTTGCAACATCCTTCAAAATGATTCAAATTGTGATTAAAAGTGTGTTACGCAATAAGCGTGCTGATATAAGTAGATACCTCAATCAATCTGCGTAACCTTTTCCCAACCATGTTGGGGTTGGCTTCCAGTCTAATCTGATGCAGCTGAATACCTTTATTTTTAACCGACTTCGAAAAAAGGAGGAGGTTCTCAATTCGGATGTTTGTATTTTTTTTTATGTTTGTTCGCGCATAACTTCGTCGCTTGCGAACCGATTTAAAAAAAAATCTTTTTTTGTTGGAAAGGGCATACTTCCCAAATGGTCCCATAGAAATTTCATCAAAAACGGTTCAGTAGTTTGGTTTTTAAACCAAAATTACTGGTAAAAATTACAATCAAAAAGTGAAAAATAAAAACTTTTTTGCAAAAAAATACAACCGACTTCCAAAAACAACACTACAAAGTGAAAAATAACTTTAATTTCGGAAGTCGGTGGCAAACAACGAAAATGCGCACCCAACGACACCGACTTCCGAAATTAAAGTTATTTTTCACTTTGTAGTGTTGTTTTTGGAAGTCGGTTGTATTTTTTTGCAAAAAAGTTTTACATGGAGCGACTGCCTATCTGACCTCCACAACCCAGGCACTTGGTAGCACGATACCCCTTGGGAGACTGGTTGTCTGACTTTTGGGCTTCTGACTACCCGTAACGACTATGTCTTCTGAAGATTCCCATTCCATAAATAAGGACTGGAAATAACCCAGCTCATTTGTAATCATAAAACACTTGAAATAAAAATTTATCCGCCTAGCTTTTAGCGTTACTTGCGTCATACCTACTAGCTTAACATCCATATCGACATAAAGCATTTATTATCACACTAATATTATAAAGGCGAAAGTTTGTGAGTGAGTGTGTGTGTTTGAATAGAATAGAATTAAATACTCTTTATTGTACACCATACAAATTACAAAACATAGATATATACAATTTTACAAAGAGGGTGACACAATAGGCGGTCTTATCGCTAAGAGCGATCTTTTAAAGACAACCTTTGGATGGATCAAAATTAAGAAGAGACAAATATAGGTAGTCTGTGGTGTACCATTTACATTATACAATTAATATACACTTAAAGTATATTTTACTCGTCTAAATAAATATAATAATAAACATGAAACAAGAGCAAAGAAAAAAAAATAATATAGTAATGATGATGTTTACGGAGAGAGGAAGTGCTTTTGTATCATAATTTTGAAAGCGGACAAAGATTGAGCACGCCTTACCGACACGGACAAGTCATTCCATAACCGTTTGTATGTTTTTTACTTCTTCATGCTCAAACGGCTGGACCAATTTTGATGAAATTTGGTATGGACGTAGCTGACACCCTGGATTAACTTAAAGGATACTTTTTGTCCCGATATTCCCACAGGATCGAAACTTATGCGGGTGAAACCGCGGGGCGCAGCTAGTAGGTAATAAAGCGAATATTATTTTAATAGCTTAACACCCGCGCCCCACGTCATCCACCCGTTGCATTACCCAAAATGGGAAAAAACTTTTATATCTCGAATCACGATGAACTTTTTCCACCATCAAAATCAAAATCAAAAATCAAAAGTCATTTATTCAAATTAGGCTGAGAATCAGCACTTTTCGAACGTCAAAATTACAAAAGACAGTCCCCCAAAAACGCCCGCCCTTCGCCACTTCCTAGTGCTATCGCTGGGAAGAAGAAGTGGCGGAACAAACTCCCCAGCAGCACAGCTGTCTGTTCAGTTAGAATATAGTTAGTTGCATGTATACAATACTAGGAACCTATGTTCAGTAATGAACATTACAAGAAGCTAAATTATTTGCCATATTATGTCAGCTAGTCACGCCAATATACCAACAAATATAATAAAAACTATACGTACTCAAGCTAAAAAATAATTAATTAAAATAAAAATAAAAACTCACTACCTAAATAAAAGCCTCCAGGCATAAAGGGCGTGACAGCTAACACATTTATGCATCCTCTTCTGCCCTTTACTTCTGGCTAAATAACAGCCGCATGGCTTGATCGACCAGGTTAATCTGCGCTTGCCACGGTTGGTCCGTGGATGGGTGACCATCTTTATATACCAAGATCCCTCCGTGCATCGGGAAGCTCGTTAAACCGTTGGTCCCGGCTGTCATTAGTGGATCCTTGACAGTGGTTACGGGTCGTCAGTAGCCCTAAAGTCTGATAACCAGTCTTACCAAGGTTTATCGTATTACCCAGTAACTGGGTGGTGGCGCTCAGATAGGCAGTCGCTCCATGTAAAATGCTGGTATTCAGCCGCATCCGGTTAGCCTGGAAGCCAATCCCATCATAGTTGAGAAAAGGCTAGGCTGATGATGAGTTAATTGTTATCAGAATACCTTTTACATACCTACCCTTTTTTTTTGGGTGGGAAATCATCAAATGACCTCTCCCGCTCTGGGCTGTGCGAAAGGGAGTGTTAGACTTTTACTGACTAAAAACCACCCGTGTTCCTTCAGTTGCCTATGCCAGGGGCCACGGTATCTCTTTCGAACAACCTGCGGCCCTGGCGGCATCGGTGCTAGCGGACCCCGTCACTTCGTGCTGACATCTCTTTGAGGCGCGCGTGGAACACAACGCGCCGTCGACCCGGGCCTGGTCCTTACCGGGCGTCGAGCTGCCCATTGCGCGCCGCCTGCAAGCGCGCGCCTACGGTGGCTGGGAGTCGGCTGTTGACTCCCGTCCAGGGCGTCTCCTGTGGAGACTAGGGGCGTGAGGGCGCAGGCATTGCCTCTCCCTCACGCGCTCCGCGTCCTCCTTCGCGAGCATTACTGCTTCGCAGAAGGAGGTGACCGCCTCCCATGCACTCTCGCTCCGTACCACGGTCTGGACAAGGGCCGGACGCGAGAGATCGCCGCCACGAGGACGCGGCGGTGCTCCGCCCAAGCCGGGCAGAGCTCCATCGTATGCTCCACCGTGTCCTCCGGGCGATCCACACAGTGGTGACATCCTGGCGTTTCTTCCTGCTTTATCCTGAACAGGAACCTCCCGAAACAACCGTGTCCGGTGAGGACCTATGTCAGGCGGAAGGTGAGGGCGCCGTGGCGCCTCTCTAGCCACTCCTGAAAGAGGGGAATTATCGCCGCAATTGTGGCGTGCCCAGCATACACACCTATTATATATACCTATCTACAGTACTGAGTATGTAGAACGTGCATGTATAGTGTGAATGTATATGCATATAGTTAGTTCTGCCACCTTAGTATTCACAGAATGAGCGTTTTCAACAGAAATTTAGTTTAAATGTAAAAAATTACTCCTCGGTGAGGCTTACGAAGCCTTCAAAAATGGTGCTAAATTAATGAGTACCTACATGGTACATAGTTCATTAGTGTTATGTACCTACTCGCGTAGTACTTAGCACTAATGAATTATGTACCTATCTATTAAAAGCATACTGTTTACTTTTCCGAAATACTGTTTATATTCCCACTTTGACCATAATCTACTTCATTTCTTGTACAAAAAGTTGGCAACCTTAGTGCATCTATAATGCATCTACATTAATTCTCCAGTTGTGTTTGAGTCCCATGTAAAAGGGGCGAGCTTAGAACCAAAATCAATTTACCCGTCACCAAAACTTCCTAACATCATCTCCATCTAGGATGCAGCCATAAATCATCCATAATTAGGCGAGGAAGTGCTCGCGCCGCCCTCGCTACCGATTGGCGGGCTCATCATAAAAACAAAATGGACGCCGGCCCGCTCCGATTACCGCCACATGTAAAGTTTGTAAACAGATTCCCGGCGACGAATGTGACCTATTTATTAAGCTTGTGTAATCGACTACTGAGTTATGGTTACGCCCAGATTTTTGTACAGTCAACACATGTAAAAATAGGACCACAAAAAGCCCCCTTACTGCTATGACATAAAGAAGTTGGAAAGGGTATACTTTCCAAATGTTCCCATAGAATTTCATCAAAAACGGTTTAGTAGTTTGGTTTTTAAACCAAAATTACTGGTAAAAATTACAACTAAAAAGTGAAAAATAAAAACATTTTTGCAAAAAAAAACAACCGTCTTCCAAAAACGACACTACAAAGTGTAAAATAACTTTAATTTCGGAAGTCGGTGCCAAACAACGAAAATGCGAACCCAACGACACCGACTTCCGAAATTAAAGTTATTTTACACTTTGTAGTGTCGTTTTTGGAAGTCGGTTGTTTTTTAATTTCATGTCAATGGCGAGAGCGAGAACATCGCGAGGGTTGGGACCCACTTGGGTCTCAAGTTAACTTTTGCGGGTTGTACTCATGTTCATTCGTACCAATAATACAAAGGTACATTATTCGAATCGTCAGTTGAAAATTTTAAAGTTCTCAACGCTAAATATTTCAAGTTGAAACTGCATGGTTTATTAAGTTCTATTTCAAATAAAAAAGGTAAAGTAAAGTAAGTGATTGACGTCATGGGGAACGATTGACGTAAAGTGGATTATAAAGTTCTTCCCTTCCATGAATTAATTCATTTGCGTGACCTTTCCCTTGCCTTCCTTTCCTATGTTGGGGTCGGCTTCCAATCTAACCGGGAGCAGCTGAATACCAGTATTTTACATGGAGCGACTGCCAAGCTAACCTCTAGGTACAAACCTCTTTAATCAGTTACTGGGTAACACGATACCCCTTAATAGACTGGTTGTTACACTTTTGGGTTTCTCACTACCCGTAACGACTGTCTCTTCTGAAGATTTCCATTCCATAAATGGGACTGGAAATTTCCCAGCCTATTTGTAAGCATAAAACAAGTTGAATTAAAAATTAATCTGCCTAGCTTTTAGCGTTACTTGCGTCATAATAACTTAACATCTATATATATAGACTTCAATTAACATTTAAATCGAGTATTTTATAAGCTGAACATTCGCGCCCCACGTCATTTACCCGTTATATTACCCAAGATGGGCTAGTGGCGTTAATAAAATTAATACTAGGAAAACCCATTAATCCAGCAAAGCTTGGAAGGCTAAAGGTCCATCCACACATATCAGGCCCGTGTTCGGGACGTGGACGGGCTGAACTCCGTCAGGGGCTCATAAAAATATCGGTGTGTACAGACACCAGCACATCAAGCTAGTACAATCTGCAAAATTTCTTTAATAGATTTTCAACTTTATCGCTAAAGTGTTAAGGTTCAAGGTTGATTGGGAAAATTTGACAGTTTCGGGTAGCTTGATCTGCTAGCGTCGGTACATTTTATATGAACTCGTTCACACACGTCCGTGTCCGGGACGGCGACGGAGCTTCAGAGCCTGCCTTGTGTGTGCCACGAACCTGTCACGTCCCGGACACGGCCCTGATAGACCTTTACATGTATGTAACTTGATGACAGCGTTAGGGTACAGACGCTAGCACATCAAGCTACTACAATCTGCCAAATTTCTTTAACAGATTTTCAACTTTATCACTAAAGCATTAAGGTTCAAGGTTGATTGGAAAAATTTGACAGTTTCGGGTAGCTTGACCTGCTGGCGTCTGTATATCGCGAAATTCAAATGTTCTTACGTTTTTGCAATTTGCAGGTTATGTTGAACTAAATTTATGACTCGCGGCCGTAACTAATATTTATTTATAGAATTATAATCATACCAATACTTGTATTAAATAGTCGTTCAATAGGGTTATATGAACTTGTTCATATAACCCTATTGAACGACTATTTCATGACATAGGTACCTATCTATTGTTATTGAATATCATCATTTGCCTTGAATTTTCCCAACTATGTTGGGGTCGGTTTCCAGTCTAACCGGGTGCAGCTGAATACCAGTATTTTACATGGAGCGACTGCCTATCTGACCTCCACAACCTAGTTTCTGGGTAATACGATACCCCTTGGTAAGACTGGTTGTCAGGCTTTCGAGCTACTGGCGACCCGTAACGACTGTCAAAGATCCACGAATGACTACCGGGCCAACGGCTTTTTTTTTTTTTTGAGGATGGGAAATCATCAAATGATTCCTCCCGCTCTGGGTGGAGCAGGAGGGAGTGTCAGACTCTTACTGACTAAAACCCTCCCGTGTTCCTTCCTTAGCCCTTCATGTTCCAGGGCAGCGGTAACCCTTTCGGACGATCCCGCTACCCTGGCAGGCTTCGACCCTATCGGGCCCCGTCACTTCTGCTGACATCTCTTTGAGGCGCACGTGGAACACATACGCGCCGTCCGGCACGGGCCTGGTCCTGCTTTACGTGCTTTCCGAAGCACGGAAGGGTCTTGGTATGTGAAGATGGTCACCCATCCACGGCACACTAACCGCGGCAAGCGCGACCCGTGCGGCTGTTATTACTTAGCCACAAGCCCCTGTTATTAACCATATGCGCAATATCAAGCGTGACAGTTCAGTTTCGTTCTCTATTCAGAAAGAGCGCCAAGTGCGCCTAAACAAGTTTTCACTTCAAAAAAACATTTATACCTCGAATCATGATAAACTTTTTCCACCATCCTCTTTTGCCCTTTACTTCCGTATCACATTAGTAGAGTACGTGAACTGCATTATTAAAAAAACTATGCATTTCGGTGATGCATGACCTAACCGGTCGGCCGCCCTTCCTAGCTTGATACGCCTCAGGAAATTTACCACGAAACAACACCACACAAAAACTCACCTAGCTTTTTTTGAATCCATTACGTTGCTGTCAAAGGAATTTCCCCAAGGACTTATAGAAAAACTGCAATGGAAAATTACAACGGAGTTTCGTTGTGTCGTGTTTGCTCGTGTTACCTTATATGGTAGAGTTTTTGCTGTAATAAAGTATTGCAATATTGTAAGTCGCGTTCCATAGCACATTGCTGGAGCGCCGCCATTTTGCTATTAGAAGCATTTCCCGCCAAATGCGCGGTCCTGTGACGGGATGCGCTTTTTTTTTAAATAAAAAAGAATAGTGCAGTCATAGAGTGCAATGGACTGCACGTGTAGTGCTTTGTTTTTTTTTGTGCGATTGATTCTATGATGAATCAATATTGACAGCAGGTAGTTATTTTGAGGATTTATGCAATGCGTTGCGTTGCGGCGCGGCCCATTGCGCTGCCTCATTGCACTGGACTGTGCTGGACTGAACACAGTTCAAATTCTAATTCGAAATTTGAATCTGTCTAAAATAAATGCATTGCGATGCGCCCCTCCGCGTCCGCGGCTATCATGTGGGCTTAGCTTTAACGTGCGTTTTTTTTTTATAAGTTTAATACTGGCACACCGTAAAAACAGTACCTAGGTAGGTAGTGATACTCGAATAACATAAGTGTAGCATAATCAGCCCATAAGGGTGCAGCCCACTGGTGGGAACATTATGCCCGTATAATGTTCCCACCAGTAGGCTGTAGCAGTGGACTTTGTAGCCCCCTACACAGTCCACTCTCTCTCGAGAGAGGACTGTAATCTACCACGCGGGCTCAGCGCGGGTTGGTAGATCTTACATGTCTGTCATGTTCTATTCTAGGACATGCCGGTTGTCTCACGAGTTTTTAAACAAACACAAGTACATATTATACAATAACTACTTAACAAACATAAATTGTGTGCCTCACGGATGCGCGAAATAGGCCTAGCAACATGCCAAACAACTATTGAGTTGAGCATTATCTATGGAGTGTGTAAAACCTTACCTCCTTTGACGAAGCTAAATAATTTGACAGTAATAGGTTGTATGGCTTGTATGAAAAGCAACAAACATATACAGGGTGTTATTGACAGCCCTCCACAAAAACACAGGATTGATTCAGCTCCTTATTCTGAATCATATCCCACTGGAAATTTTCTCAGGAAAAAAAAAATTTATGCCATTTTTTCTGCTGATATTCCTTTATTTCAATGTAAAATTACGTTCTCTGTATGCAACACTCCATTTATGTAAATAAAACAGCTGAAAACAGCCTCGCTCAAGCTCGCTGCGCTGCCGTCCGCTACGTGTGTTTTGCCACGGTAAAGATACGTTGCGTGTGAGGTAATAAAACAAATCTGGTTTTTTGGATTCCCTTAATGTTCCTGAAAGAATTACATGTACCGGTCATCTTAATAATATGATGTACTGAAGCCACCCTATCAGTTTGCGGAGGGCTGTCAATAACACCCTGTATTATCAATAAACATGGTCGCGTAAACATGCTAACTGTAGTTAATTGGAGGAGAAAGTTGTTTACTTATGTCATGTACTTACAATCGTAAAACCCTCAATTTCTCAGTAGCTAGGTACCAGTTAACGTTGTAGAGGGGGCCGCTACGCACGAAAATAAGAAGCGATATATTTTAAAGTTTCGCTATTTCTTTCAAGAGGACAGAGGACGTGCTCACTTTTACGCCCCTATCACATAACTGCATCCTAATTGCGTAACACACTATCAATCACAATCTGAATCATTTTGAAGGATATTGCTAATCCATTGCTTCATACGTTTGAAAAAAATTTCTGCTCAGCAACATAAATAACGCAATGAATGTTGTTGAACTGTCAAAATGAAAGCCACCACTTCATGTCGTGCAAGATCAGTAACAATCATCTTCCTATTGCTGAATGTCCCAAGACAGATTGCATTAAATCTAATTTAATCTAACAAGTCTATATTGGCGCCGATGCCCTTGTTCACAAACTAAACTAAATTTAAGTTCTGTGCATCTGTTTCTTTTTATTTAATTTAGAAAAGGACAGAAGATAAATATTAGTTTAGTCCTGTCAAACTAGTCAGCGCCTGACGTAAATTGACGTATTTTTAGCAGCCATGTTTTTAATCACGTCTAATCTGTACCTATATGAAGTATCTTAATTTGACAGGAGTAAACTAATATTTTATCTTCTGTCCTGTTCTTAATGAAATAGAAAGAAAAAGATGCACAGAACTTAAATTTAGTTTAGTTTGTGAACAAGGGAATCAGGGCCATTGTCCTACTGCAGGGCAAAGGCCTTCCTCTCCCTTTTCCACACAATACACCAGTAATGATAGTGTGTTGGGAATCCTACTAATAATATTTCTTTACCCATGTAATTAGAGGTTCTATTGATTGATTTATTTATTTATTTGTAGTAGTATAACTAACATTTTCAGATTTAATTATCTGTGGATTGGCGCGCAATTCGAAATTCAAATAAATTTTATTCGAAATACGTGTTAATTTAATTTCAAATTCATTCATTTGTTTTCGGATACTTGTTTGTTTTTGTGACATTGTGGTAGTTTTTGATGCCATGGATAAACTGAAAATTCGTACAATTTTCGAATATGAGTAGCTACGAGGAAATACCGCTGCGCAAACAACACGAAACATTAATGACATGTACGGGCCTAACACTACTTGCATAAACACGGTCCAATATTGGTTCAATCGTTTTAAATCTGGAAATTTTGAGTTGAAGAACGACCCTCCGATCGGCCAGTAACCATTGTCGACAACGACGAATTGAAGGCGATAGTGGAAACGGATCCAACTCAATCTACGGCTGAGCTTGCTGCGGGCCTTGAAGTTAGTGTCAAAACAACATTGAAGCACTTGCGTCAAATCGCAAAGATAAAAATGCTAGATAAGTGGGTGCCACACGAACTAAGCGACCAACAGCGAGATTTACGCGTCGAAGCATGCATAGCACTACTGAATCGGCATAGAAACGAGGGAATTCCTAATCGAATTGTTAGCTGCGATGAAAAGTGGATCCTGTACGACAACCGTAAGCGTTCGTCTCAGTGGGTGGACCCGGGTAAAGCACCTAATCCGTGCGCTAAAAAAAAGATTACTCATAGGAAGATGATGGTGACTGTCTGGTGGACCAGTGCCGGACTTGTACATCACAGCTTCTTACCGAATGGCACAACAGTGACGGCAGATGTCTATTGCCAATAATTGCAAACAATGATGGAAAAGCTCGCAATTCAACAACTAAGACTAGTCAATCGCTCTTCCCCATTACTTCTCCACGACAACGCGTGAGCTCACACTTCACGACAAACCATCGCAAAGCTACAAGAGTTACAGCTGGAAGCTCTCCGTCACCCACCGTACTCACCGGAACTTGCCCCAACAGATTTCTACTTTTTTCAAAATTTAGACAATTATTTAGGTAAGTGGGAAAAAATTCAACACCCGAGAGGCAGTACAAAACGCTTTCGTTGACTTCATCGCCTCCCGTCCGGCAGACTTCTACAGTAAAGGCATAAACAAACTGCTATCAAAATGGCAAAATTGTATAAGTAGATAATTTGGGCCAGTACTTTGATTAGCTGAAATAAAAAAATTATCAAAATTTTTATATTTTAAAATTATCATACAAATCTCCAATTTCATAAGTAAAGACCTAATTTTATAAACGTCAAAGTTTGTATGGATGGATGTTTGTTACTCTCACGCAAAAACTACTGAACGGATTTGGATGAAATTTGGCACACAGATGGTTTATAACCAGGAATAACGTAAAGGATACCCCACGGGGTCGAAACTTGTGCGGGTTAAACCGTAGGGCACAGCTAGTAATAAATAAATAAATTCTGTCTTTAGCGAATGCCGGCCGAAAGGAAGTAAAAGGAGATAAAGAGAAACAAAAACTAGCTAGGGGTTTTGGACCACTGGTCATTTATTTATGTATTTATTTAAAATTTTCGCACAAAAGGTACATACAAAGGCGGACTTAGTGCCTTACGTGTTCTCTACCAGTCAACCAAGGCTGGTGAAGAGAAGAGATTACATGGCAGGTGCTTTGGTTGAGCCGAACAATGATAAAAAAAGTATTAAAACTAGGTACACAAATACAATACCGGTCGAAGTGGAGGTGCTTGGGGGAGGCCTATGTCCAGCAGTGGACGTCTTTCGGCTGAAATGATGGTGATGAAGATGATGACACAAATACATAAATAGGTACACATAGATACTACTATAAACTATTTACTACGATATACACTTTTATTTATTAGGTACCTTTGGCGAAAAACGTGTAACCTTTTAAAAGATAAGAATATACAAGTAGCATTATCTCCCAGGCATCGTAAAATTAAGAAATAAGTAAGTAAAATCTGTATTTTAGAAGTATTTTTCAAACTAAGTGTCAACATTAAGTACTTAGGTAGGTATATTATAAATTACCTACACAAAAAAATAAAATAACTTTGGTCCTAATGTATTTATGCTAATTCCATGAAAAATGTTGCCATTATGCAGGGTCAAATTAAATTAGCCAGCGAAACTCTGCAAACGTGTTAGGTATCGATATCATAAACGATAAAATACTTAAAAATAAAAAAGATTTGAAGCTTTTTTGAGAGTCAACAACCGCTGGAAGACTTGTGATATCTACCAACCCGCACTGGGCCCGCGTGGTGGATTACAGCCCACTCCCTCTCGAAAAGACTAGGCCTGTGTCCCAGCAGTGGGAACATTACTTACCTAAAGGCTGATTATGTAACGACCGCTGTTAGTTCTGTTAGTTAAAGTATATGAGTTGAGAAAATCTGTTTTCTTTTGTTTTGCCGTGTTTAGGTATTTATACCAATCACGTCTGTGAAGTATAGACAAAAAAAAAAATCTGAATTTTATAAACTGAAATTTCAAGTGACTACATTCCATGCAGTCGAGGACACCACAAAAAAAAAAAACATCAAATTAATTTCTTTTTTGTTTTATCTTGTTTAGATACACTCAGCACGTCTGCGAAGTTTCGCTAATTTATTTTGACCCTGTAGAAGCAAAAAGAACCTACTCATTTTCGCCAATCACGCTAAATTCCACTGTAGATTTTTTAAATAAAATTAATGCAATGAAAACCATAATAACCGAGGTACCAACTACCTATCTAACTATACTTAATTATTTTTATTTTTAAACAAATGGACTATTTCCGTGATCAAACCAAATTATTATTCAATTCAAGGGGATATTTTTTGCATGACTCATCAATATTTTTATTAAATGTTTTTAGCATTATGTTAAGACACATTTTTCACATCGATAGTTCTCTTATCAACGTATCGAACGGTATTTTTCTTATATTGTGTGTAAGTAGATACTTCTGAGGTAGTAGTATTTTAATATATGTTCTTTTTCTTTACATAAATAGAAAAGAAACGGTCGCTTAAACTGCAAGAAATAATTAATTACATATACTAGTCCAAATATTTTGGCAAGCCGCGAATTTTACAAATCATTGTTGCCACTGCCACGATATTTTTATCCAATGTTATGTCAAAATTAAATTAAATTCTCTAAAAAGTTTTAATTACAGAAGTTTTGAAAAGCTTTTAATAAATGTAATAATCAACATGTTTTTTTTTTTCAGAACCACAGTTACCAAACCATTTTTAAATTATTTAGTCGAGGTAAAACTCATCTCATGAACGATTAAAAAAAATCCTATAGTTTTTTTATTCTTTTTTTGAAACATTAATTAATTTATTATACTGAAATTCCCACTTTTACGGAAAATATATTATCCAGAAAAATAATAATACTAAATATTTGAAACAGGCAACACCGCCACATGACAGGTGTTTACGCGCCAAACAACAATGGTTGCTTGCTAACGTTTTATAAAAGTTTTTTGACGCACGTTTTTTATTACAATTTACGCGTGTTCTGCTCTAAAAACCACCGTAACTATTTATTTAACGTTCATTTACCTAAATTGCATTACAATATGTAGTATCACTATTGCAAAGTAGGCAAAAAGTTAATTGAGTAGTGAGGCTGGCTGGGTCATCGAAACGCTAAGAGTGCAGTGTCCAATTTCATGTTTTATTGTTAATTAAGGTCAGTATTTCGGTCGTAGACATGGCCGCGATGACTCCTAGACGTTCCTCGCGACTGCCTCATACTCACACGCCAAAGATGTCAGAGAGAAAGAAGGGGTTATTTCAATGTGAGGAGATGCCATCGCGGGAGTCATTGACGACCCATCGGAAGCTGCCGGTGGTTGATAGTGAGAGTGACAGCGAGGACTGCGACCTGGGCATCATCAGCACGTTGGACTCTAGCTCTGGAGACGAAAACGACCAGAATGTTCCAAAGACTCCCGAAAGAAGCCTTTGGCGTGAGTATATTTACTTATCCATCTAATTCTACTTTTAAATCCATGTTCTGTATGAAAACTATGAAATACACTAATAGTTTCATGTCAGATTTACATGTAGAAACATGTAGTACCTTTCCAATGAGTGCGAAAGATCAAAGAGCCTTGAATTTAACTTTAGGGCACATACAAGATAACCTTGCAATTATTTTACCTGTTCCTGTCATTGTCGTTTTGTATGCAAGCTGTAATTTCTTTAAAAACATTTCTAGTCATGTTAATGATTGAATTTGTATAGTAAGTGCTTATGAATGTGTAAACAACTACTACTTTGTACTAAAAACTGTCTTTAAATTCATGTAACAACATGTACCACTCAAAACACAGACAGAATACCTTCTTGAATGTATTTAGTCAAGTCTGGAAGAAACTAGCATATTGCATTATACATTTTTTAATACATCATGAAGTTAGAAAGTCAATAAGTTTGTACCTTTGTCTTCATCTTAACATATAAACAAACTACTTGTTTATCTGGAAACATGTCCTAAAACATACACCCATCTGTACTATAGACCACCCCAAGTAATAGTTTGAAGGAAAATACACAGCAGTAAGCGGAATGGTAATCTTATAAAGTGTTGCAGCGTTGTAATACTCTGCAGACTCCTCATGTTGAGACTCTTTTTGAAGCATTTTACAGCCCACAATGGGACAATGACAGTAGCAAGTGGAATGGTCTATAGCAGTATATTACCCTGCTGGCTATCGCCACATGCTTTGATTGTTTATCAGGCTTTCACAGAATGCAAGGGATAAGAAAGAATGGCCTGTTCTTGGTCAGAAACTAGTAAGCTCACGTATAATTATTCTTTTTAAACTTCAATAGAAGTGGACCCTGCTGACCATCCTAATACTGTGATTGTATAAGAGATTCCACAGAATAGAAGAGAAGAGAAAGAATGGCCTGTTCTCAGCCAGAAACTTACCAGCTCATTTATATTACTGAACAGTAGCATGTGGAATGGAAGTTTAATTATCTATAGCACAAATTACCATGCCTGGCTATCCTCATGCTGTCTTTCTTTAACAGTTTTTTACAGCACACAAGGGATGAGATAAAATAGGCTGCTTTCAGCCAGAATCTATCCAGCTCATTTTTTTTTATTTAAATGCAACTACAAACAGCTACAATATAAGACAGAAGCAAAAATACACAAAACTTATAGTTTCTGATAATATTGCAGCCTACAATACTGTGTACAGATTACCTCTAAGGTACAAACAGTGAAAATAATTGCTAAGGTTACAAATACATGACGATTTTATTTTTTTGTTTTAACTTGAACTGTGTTTAATTGTGTATACAGGGTTATTTGTAAAACACCAGCAACCTCTTAAGAGGTCATTGTACTCATCATTATGAATAACTTTTACTATGGGACCAAAACTGAAATCGCAAAAAAAAAAAATCATCTGTTCCCTACATTTGTGTTCGCATAACTCGTCAAAATATAGGGATTAGCTGATTTTTTTTCTGATAGTAAAAGTTGTTCATAATGATGAGTACAATGACCTCTTAAGAGGTTGTTGGTGTTTTACAAATAACCCTGTATATATAATACTTAAGAATTATGGAAAGAGAGGGAGAGGAAGGCAAAAGAATAAATGAATGGATTGTGTGAGGAATGATATGAAAGAGAAGGGAGTGAATGATAGCGTGACGGCTGACAGGGGAGAACGGGTCAAGAAAATGTATTGCGCTGACCCCAAGTAACATGGGACAAGGGCAGGAAGATGTTGATGACTTAAGAATGGCACAACAAAGAAAAATACAAAATTATATTGAGTAAAGTTCATGTATTATTATTCTTTCTAAACTTCTAACAACTTCCCTCCATTTTGCCCTCTTATCTCAGGGCAATACTGATATGCTATCACAACAGATGTGCCCTCTAAATAAACTAGATCAAGAACTAATTTTGGACACTATCTGCTACTGATTAGCTTGTAATAGTGTCAGGCTGATAAGTCATCCTATACTCAGTCAGGCGTTGATCTCTTCTTCCTTTCGAGTCAATGGCAAAAGTAAACATATTTTTACTATGTTACTAGCATCTGCCCGCAACTTGTATGCGTGAAATTTCTTGTTCCCCGGACCCATACGTTCCCGTCCGACTGCTATCTTTTCTTCTAGTCCTTCGACACCACTCTGTCACAGCCTTACTCCACCTGTCATCACTGCGCCTTGCCAGATGTCCTGCCCAACTCTATTTGAGTTCCATAATATGCTTTCCGATATCGAAGACCTTCGTATCTCGACATTTGGAACTCCTCTGTCTATTAGTCTGACGCCAAGCATGGAACACTGCGCAACAACGAGTACTCAAGTTCTTTACTGCTAAAAAAAATAGCAAGTAATTTAAACAATGCATTAGAAACAAAACAATACACTACTTCATCATCATCATCATCATCATCTGCCTAGCCTTTTTCCCAACAACACTACTTCATAGCTACAGTAAAAATGTTATATGTATGTCAGTTAACGAAAACAACTACTAACTTAGTTTCCAGTTTTTACAGCATTCACTATTAATATTAATACTGTATTTCACATGTTACTTTAACACAAAGCACAAACAAGCATTGTGTGTTAATTTCAGCATATTAATCATTATACTAAGTACATAATTAGCATAAGATTTAATTTGAAAAATAAACCTATAATCACAAATATCTATTTCACAGATGATACCAGAAGCCATACCCGGAAACTTCTAAAAGAGTGCAGCGATTTGAAGAACTTCATCAAGTCCCCATTCACATTGAAAAAGTATCAGACGAGATACTGTCCAGACTCAAAATGTACCGGTTCAGTGTCTACACCAGCCACTCCGCATCTCAACAACCATCCTGGGACCCCATCGTCCACTCACTCCTGTACAAGTGTTCACACAACTTCGTCTACCTCAAGCCGTGCCCGCAAAAGTCTGGCCAGTCTCATCGCAGACACGGAAAGCTGCAGCAGCTCCTTAAAAGACCTGAACTTTGACACCGATTCTGGTACAGACTCTAAAGAGAATACACCTACAAAATGCTTGAGACGGTCAACTAGGAGGCATAAGTTGACTCCTAAGTTCCACAGTTTTAAAGGAGTTTTATTAGAACAGAAGAAAAATGTTTCTTCGCCTACAAAAAATGCTATAGTTTGCTTGACGAAAATGGATATGAGTAGTTTTATATCTCCTACACAGATGTTAAAGACTCCTCATACAACAGATGCGGGAGCTTCGCCCCCCAAGTTGGGACACAACCGTCGCTCTATTGTCGAGATAGGCGAAAGTCCAGAATCGGCTTGCGACAGTGAGAAAAGTCACAAGAGACTTCGAAATGACAATCTCACTGATCATGGTCCATGTACTAAGTACCCGAGGTTAGAAAACGCTCCCAAAGCTCGCCTTTCATTATTCAACAGTGACAGACTAAAGGAAATACTGTCCACTAAGTCTTTCTATGGAAAACCCAACCCAGACTTGAACACAAACGTCATAGCGAAGATTTCCAACGCTATTGAAACAACTAGTACCAACAGACGTATGAAACATTCCCATTCGCACAGACGCAAGCGAAAGCCTGGTCAGATCAATCTGGGAGTGAGGCATAGGATAAGGAAGCCTAAGCATTATAAGAATAAGACTGTCATTGCTGTGAGGCACAATAATTCGTCGGGTAATGAGTCTGTTTTGAATAGCACGGTCGTGTCTACTGTTACCATGACTGATGCGTCGATGCGCAGTCAGAATTCTTCGCAAGAACTTGGAAATGGTAAGTGATGTTATGTTATGTATCGAGTATGTGAATCATCATCTGCATAGCCTTTTCCCAACTATGTTGGGTTCGGCTTCCAGTCTAATCAGATGCAGCTGAATACCAGTATTTTACATGGAGCGACTGCCTCTGACCTGCACAACCCAGTTACTGGGTAATACGATACCTCTTGGTAAGGCTGGCTGTCAGACTTTCGGGCTTCTGACTACCCGTAACGACTGTCGAAGATCCAGGATTGACAGACGGGACCAACGGCTTAACGTGCTTTCCGAGGCACGGAGGGGTCTCAGTATGTAAAGATGATCACTCATCCGCGGACCAACCGTGGCAAGGGTAGCTTAACCTGATCGATCGACTTGTGCAGCTGTTGTTATTTAGCCACGGACCCCTCGAGTGTGTGAATGTCATTGAATATTCACGTGTTTTGTTTTTTTCTGGGGCATGAGTGAAATTAATTATTTAATTACTTACGTAAACATGTTTAATTTGTAATGTATAATTAATTAGTAAATAATAAAATTAACTGCATTGACGAAAAAATCTGAGTTATAGACATTATGACGAAGCTTGGACAAAGTGAACACAATAATATAATACATATTTCAAGAAAAGCAGAAACTTGTGGATTATTAGTTACAGCCGCACGGGTCGATTGAAGGTTAAGTTATGCTTGACGGCACGGTTGGCGCAGTGGTTAAGCGATTGACTGCTGCGCTGTGTGTCGCGGGTTCGATTCCCGCACGGAACAAATATTTGTACGACCTACATGTATTTGTTCCGAGTCTGGGTGTTTTTGTATCTATAATATGTATGTATTTACCTAAAAAAAAAAAATATAAGTAGTTTATCAGCCATCTTGTTACCATAACACAAGCATTAGGTTGCTTAGCTTGGGACTAGATGGCGCTGTGTGAAATGTCCAGGGATATTATTATTATTATGTCGTTTATTTATTTAATTTTCTTATTTTATTACATTTTTAAATATTATTATTATGCTTGCTGAGGTCGGCCCTTGGATGGGTGACCATAAATTACATATCGAGACTGCCTCAGAAAGTACGACAGTTATGGTTAATCAGAAGCCCGAAAGTGTGACCGCCAGTGTTACCAAGGGGTATCGTGTTACCCAGTAACTGGGTTGTAGTCGCTTCAACCTCAACGTACTCGTAATTGGAAAAAGAAAAAAAAGCAGAAAATCTAGGCAAATGAAATCATCATTTGCCTAGATTTTCTGCTTTTTTTTCTCTCAACAAGGGCAGGTTTTACAAAAATTAACTACATTCCAATGAATTTTTATGCTAGCTGTTGCCCGTGACTTCGCCTACGTGTATTTTATATTTCATTATTTTTAATGGAATGCAACCTTCTCCTTCTTCAGCCAGACTATCTATCTGCCAAATTTCATAACGACCCGTTCAGTGGTTTAGGCGTGAAAAGGTTACCGACAGACCCAGTTACTTACACATTCAGAGATGTATCTAAAAATTTAATATTTTTGAGAAAAATCGAATAAATAAGAATGAGGTTGACACATCCCATGTGACCCATACAACGTGGCAATGCCGCCAGTCTCTTGGGTACATTATCAGTCGACAGCGAGCAATGTGGAGGAATATTTCGACGCAATATTTTAGTTTTTTAATAGTTTTAGTTATAAATAAGAAATCTTACTCAAACTAAAGTTGAGTTAAAAATTATAGAAAAAAAACTTGAGTGGTGTCAAGGGCACCCGGATGGAACGAAGTTCCTTTCGATTAATTAGTGAAGGAATTGTAATAATTTTTTTTATTTTTTATTATTAACAAATAAAAAAACAGACAAAAAAAACTGGCTTGCTTTCTATAAGCGAGAGACACAGAGAAACACGCGCACGCCGCACGGCTTACAACTATAGCAAAAAGTGTCGTTCCAACTTTTGGTCTTAATTTTTTCCGTTTAGCCCCCTTTCGCAACGCGCGATAAGGAACTTCGTTCCAATAAAATAGGTAGATATCGATTTTCAAAGCTTAAAATCTTAAGAATGTGCTTATCATCTTAAATTTAAAAAAATATGCAGTCTTCAGCTCTTTATTGCATGATTGATTGATCATTAGTGCTTATTAGAGTATAATATTACTTTTTCTTCAATCTTATATCCTGACTTTTTACATACCTATTCATAAATAAAGTAATTTACACATGTGCAAATTAATCTATTGAAGTAAAGTCAATCATTACTTAATTGCAATAAATCATCGTCCACCTTCGAATTCGGAAATACTATGCTATGTTTGCTGCTCCTATATATTTTTATTTATTTATTTATAATACTTAATATTATAAAAAGGTAAAATTTGTGAGTTCGTATAGAGGGGTAATCTTGGAAACTACTGAACCGATTCCGAAAATACGTTTACTAATGGGAAGCTACAGTATTGCGGAGTGTCGTAGGATATACAGGGTGGCAGTGACATCGACGCGCTAACTGTAACCATGAATTCACCACATGATTGTTGAATCAAAGATAACCGACGAAGAATAGCGTAGAAATTCACTGTCGGTTATCAAAAAAAAAAATCTGTTGGGGCGAACAATTTCAACGCATCCCGTTCAGAATCGTGTGTTAAATCCATAATAACAGGCTGAGCATCGATGACTAGCACTCTGTATTTTATATTAAAACTAGTTTTTTCACGAAAAGCATTCCATGTCCAATCCTTCAGAGGCTATAGGTACAGGCTTGATGTTAATTTTAGTAAAATAAATATTTTTCACAGACAAAACCGATCCATTCGACAAAGAGAAACAAACAATAGAAGCGTTACTCAGCCAATGGGAAGAAGAAGAGATTCCTGAAGCCGAGCTATCTCTCTCAAAACCAATGCAAGAACTACCGTGCTTCAACAGCACTGTCATAGAAGAAACTAACCAAATATTCCAACCAGTAACTGCTGTGCCAGTCAAAATGGCAACACTGCCACAGTATTCCGAAGCCGTTTTAATTGAGCTGGGTTGCCAGAAGCTCGAAACGACAATGCCACAGAATATGGCAAGTTTGCCACCAACGGTAGCATCACCTTTGACGACGTTGCCAGCAGTAGCGGCGGCGTCACCACGGCCTCTGACAACATTGCCACTGCCGGTCACAAATGATGTGGTCATGGCAGACATTGACGGTCATGTTGAAAATCATGGTGACTTGCCGAAGACTGGACAGTTTCTGCCTGTAGAAGGCGGATATATACTTGTTGAAGAGAATGCTGCTCAAGGTAAATATTTTTTTGTCTAACTCACTTTTGCAGGCAATTTCACTAACATGCTCACACCAGTCACCGTATTTGTGGGATTTTCCATCTAAATCTGTTCAGCCGTTTTGGCGTTATAGTGTCAAACAGCCCTGCCTGTCCTGTCACCTAACTCTTGAGAATCTTATGACTGCGTCAGCGAACCGAGTTCGCGTGGCAGAATGTTAGGCTAAACATAATATTTGAATATTTACAGTCTCATTTTCCATCGATATGCTAAGAAGGAGGGAGTGAGGAGTGTCAAAAATACAAAATGTTGCGTTTTTGCAGTGCAAAATCTTTGTTAAAAGAATCTTATCAGCTTTTTTTTTTAATATTTCTTTCGACCAATGTCTTACAGTAGTACAAGTCTTCGTAAAAGCGCGTTTGTGATTTTAATAAAAATTAAATAATTTCGTGTGCTTAGGCCCTAAGTAATAATATAAATAATAATCATTTTAATATACAAGTGGTTACCAATGTCTTTTAACGGGTCCTGCCCCTAGTCGCCTATTATTATTAGCTAAGGGTCAAGTAATACGCAGATGTTACATTATTATTCTATTTAGTTCAAAGAAACCAGTTTGTCATTTACCAAGGGACTGACTCCATTACCATAACAACGTTTTGTAGTATGGAAAAGTAAGGGAGATTTCTTATTGGAGGCAATTCGTCAAATCAGCTTGTCAATTCTTGCCGTTTCTCTTGCAAACGGACTAACGCTGATTTGATCTTTCCTGAGGGTCTACTCCGAAGTAGTATCGGCCGAATGTTCGGCCGTTTCCTGCTACGAAGTTACTATTTGGTTCGGTCGGTTCCGATCCTACACTCCTACACTCTTTCGAATATTAACTATGGTCCCGACCCAACTGAGTCGATCCAAAGTTTTTTCGCATTTTTTAATAATATTCGGTTCTGCCATGTGTCGGTCCGATCCGAACATTCGCACTTTGCACTTCGGAGTAGGCCTCCTGGATTCGTCTGCTTCACCGGCCATCGGTCCTCCGACAAACATGGCCAGCCCACTGCCACTTCAGCTTGATTACTCTGCAAGCTTTGTCACCCATTATTTATGTTACTCTTTATTACATCTACAATAAATACTTTTCCAGCTCAAGAAGAACTGCCCGACCTGGACGAGATCGAGCGCGAACTGAAAATGCTAGACGAGCAGATACTCAAGATGGCGGAGTCTAACAACATTAACGCCGAAGCTGTGCTCGCTTCTACTGAAACAGCTGTTAATGGTTAGTAGATGGAACTATACAAACATTTTAACCAGCCAGCATCTAGGGTTCAATGAAAAGTGGAAGAATGAATATAGGAGAGAGTTTTGCCCAGCAGTGGGACAACATAGCTTAAAGAGAGAGATAAAAATGTCTACGCACAATCAACCTGTAATGTTCCCACTGCTGGGACACAGGCCTCCTTTTGGTGGGAGGAAGTAGGCCGTAATATACTGAGCGGGCCCAGTGCGGGTTGGTAGGTGTCACATGTCTTCGAATTTTTTGGTTCTAGGACATGCCGGTTTCCTCAAGATGTTTTCCTTCACGGTTGTGAGAGCAGTGGTGATGAAATCATTTACACAAAGTATCTGTCTGGCTTCGAACCCACAACTTACAACTCATTTAGGCTTTAGGAACATCATTTTATCGGATTAGAAGGTTCTAGGCTCTAGCACCTTAGGCTGATAGAAGTTTTTCCTCAATTAATGTAAGGATTGGCTTCTCCTAATATATGAGACAAGTTACACAAAATGAAATATGATAGGCTCTTTGATTTAGCAATCGAAGGCCCGTCTCCTCAGTTTGGCATCCTAAGTTCGATCTCCTGGTCAGGTGATTACTGGGTTTTTTTAAAGGGAAAAAACTCAGTATCAGCAGTAGTCGGAGTTTCTGGTGGGTTAATCTAGTACACTAATATTATAAAGAGGTAATCTTCGGAACTACTGATCCGATCCAGAAAATTCTTTCACTAACGAGAAGCTACAGTATTACCGAGTTTCGTCTATATATATATATATAAAAATAAAACCCTATTTCCCTTGGTCACGCCATAACTTGAAAACGACTTTACCGATTTCATACATCTTTTTTTTAATGTTTTCTAATACTTTGTAGAAGGTTCTTAAGAACCTAAGAGAAAAAAATATTAAGAAAGCTGAAACTAGTTGCCTATAATATTCCCCTTCCTGGTAATACAGGCATGATGCTATCTTTATGCAAATTATATTACAAAAGACTTGACAATTTATCACATCACATATTTAAAAAAAAAACTTCAGACAATAAGTATTATTTCCACAAATAACAATATGATATGAATCATGTCAGTGGCTCAAATTATCTCCTACTTTAAAAGAGCATTGTCTCCTTGTAATATTTTCGACCTTGCATGAAACAATGGTACATTAATGTGAACCTTTTCACAAAAGATTTGAATAATATTATAATTTTGTAACTTGATTTTTAGCTTAATTAGGTCTGGGTAAAGTTGAAATGATAATATACAGGAATACCTAATTAGTTAAAAACACATTAGGGAGTTTTAATGAAGCTCAATATAGCTGTGTGGTTTCCGTCCAAAAAAATAAAAAATATTTAATATTATGAATTGAGGTTTGAGATAACTTTATTCTCATAAGAATACAAAATTCACTTACATGAGAACTCATTAAAACTATAACAGAAGTCGATATTGTTGAGAGATTTACAAAAACTAGACATTTATATAATAATTATTTTGTGGGTAGATAAAAATTAATAATACAATCAACTCAATGTTCGCTTGACACAGGGCTCAGACATCAGCACAAAGGTAAACAAGTCCCCGTTCAACACTGATTGGCAATAGCTGGATGTGGCTTGAAATTATTGTAGGGAATGTGAATTTTTTATGTGCTGTTTGAGTATTTTTTTTAAGTGAAATTTTCAAAATTAATGATCTCCCCTTTTAACAACAATATTAACACTAGCTTCTGCCCGTGGCTTGTCCAACGTGGACGTCGGGCAAGAGTTTCCTATAGCTTCCCCAGGATGCCAACTCCTTGCCAAATTTTATCGAAATCCGTTCAGTGGTTAAGGCGTGAAAAGGTAACATACAGAGTTACTTTCTAATAGAGTGGACGTGTAATGGTAACTACATCCACATTTCGCCATTAACTGGGTTGAAAACCAGATTCTGGGCTACTATTATAGTCCGATTCAAGCTTTATGGCATCGGCCCTAGCGGATCCCATTAGTTAGTGCTGACATCTCTTAGAGACGCATGTGGAACACAACGCGCCGTCGATCCGAGCCTGGTCCTTACCGGACGGCGAGCTCAGTACCTCTCTCCTCACCCCTGCTGTCACGTGAATTGGTTTTTGCGCAACGACTCGCCTCATTTTCCGAGCCGCCATAAAGTTTGAATCGGGCTGTAACGGAGAAATTCCTATTGATAAACCCAATAACACTACCGACCTGGGGATTTCACCTCGTACACCACACTCGGGTTTCTTATTGGCGACATCTTGACCAAAAAGACAGCCTACAAATTGAGTTTTATTTTGAGACTCCTATTAAAGCTTTACATTTAGGCGATTTTTTTACTTAGTTTTGTTACTAGCCTAAGCAAGAGGTATCGTGTTACCCAGTAACTGTGTGCTGCACCATGTAAACTAATGGTATTCAGCTGCATCCGATTAGTCTGGAAACCTTCTTTGTATTTTAAATAGACAATGTAGACAGTCCTACTAATATTATAAATGTGAAAGTTTGTATGGATGGATAGATGGATGGATGTTTGTTTGTTACTTTTTCACGCAAAAATTACTGAACGGATTTGGATGAAATTTGGCACACAGATGGTTTATAACCAGGGTTAACATATAGGATACTTTTTATCCCGATATTCCCACAGGATCGAAACTTATGCGGGTGAAACCGCGGGGCGCTGCTAGTTATTCATATTTTTTAGTTCCATTTTAATGTTGAATAGCTTAGCTATGTTTTACACCTAATTAATATAATTATGTTTTGTAATTCCAGGAGTTCCCACAACATCGTCATCTGAAAATGAAGTAAAGGATGGAAAACCTAAAATGTTCCCCATCTTCGAGAAACCCAACCCTGGCATAGCTGTCCCTGGTAACACCAAAGGTAATTGTTATTCAATCATTTTTTTTAGCCCCTCCTGATCAGAAGGTCTAAGTAGCTAAATGTCCAACAGCGCGAAACGTCTAATGAGCAGTAAGTCTAGTTAGCAAAATGTCCATGTAGCAAAACGTCCAACTATCAGATGGCCTGTATAGCAGAACATCTATTTAGCAAAAAGTCATTTTTAAAATGTGTACACTCATGATAGAAAGTAAAAGTCATTTGTAAATTACATTAAAATTTATTTGTTAAAAAAATATATGGGTTAAAAAGCTAGTAGCCTCTTAAATATTATTAGGATATTAGGCGCACAAATTTCCCTGCATTTATTCACCTAATATCCTTTTGATATGGCTAAGGTTTATCAAAAATTCAAAGGGACTAACTTTTTGGTCCTCAAGCTTTTGCAGCTCTCTCTTTTGTATTTGGTATTAAACATTTTTATTTCCTTCGAATAACACTTGTATTTGCGATCTTGCCAAAGCGCTTCTTTTCTAAGAGCTTTGAGGAATAGTAGCAGGGTTGGCTTTGATTTTATATTCGTGTTTAGCCGCCTGTGCCAACCTTCGAGTGCATTGTTTGTGCGAAAATTATAATTGCTAGGACAGTTTAATAAATCTGCCAGAGATTGTAGCCATTGTTTTTTAAAGTAATTTAAAAAAGCCACCATTTCTTCGTTTTTCGTGGCCTTTTCAACAATGCTAGTCCAACATTCCGTAACGTATGTAGAAGGTAGCAGAGGTAAATTGGAACATACTCTCACAATGTTTCTGCACTCTCTATTTTCAGGAAGACCCATGTTGACGCTTTTTTCCAAACGGCCTTATTAAGATGATAATAACAGCCCGTTATTTGAGTGTTTGGAAAAGCTTCTTTAATTCCATTGATAAGCGCCATCTCATAATCGCATTTAATGGCAATCATATCTATTTCAAAATGCTGCTTGGTGAGGCCAAATAAGCTTTCGTAGGTTTCTTGTCTCTTGTCAGGTAGTAACGCGTACATAACTCCCATAACACAAGTTATATCATCACAGCTATTCAAATCAACATGAACTGATAACAGCTGGTAGAATGGCTTGGGTGTAGCTTTGAATGTTCCATCATTATTATAATGCCGTGTCCGTTTCCCTCCCGATGCAATGTGTGTTTTAAATTTTGTGCCTGAGTATCCAGACATTTTGAGAATCTGACGATGTGCTAAATAGATGTTCTGCTATACAGGCCATCTGATAGTTGGACGTTTTGCTACATGGACATTTTGCTAACTAGACTTACTGCTCATTAGACGTTTCGCGCTGTTGGTCATTTAGCTACTTAGACCTTCTGATCAGGAGGGTTTTTAGCTACATTATTACCTTTTGCGGTACCTGGATGAGGCAGGCACAGGAGCATGGGATTAGCACAAGCAAAGAGGACTATGTCATGGCCCGCCCAGAAGTGGGTGGAGATGGGTTGTAGATGATGATGGTCATGATAATATTGTCTGCTGCACCGGACGACGTCATTACGTCGGCGCCGGCTGTCGCTGAAAACCAGCGCTGGGGCTCTGTCTTGCATAGGGTCGCGGCATAATGCTGAGCGATAGCCGTTTTGCGTGGATGTGACGCATGTCGACCATTTCTTATTGTTTTGTTTTCTTTATTTTGTTTTTATGTTCTTTTTTGCGTCATGTTTACAGCAATTAAATGTTTTTTCTTTCTTTCTTTCATGAGATTATATTTTTAAATCAGGGCTTCTCCATGTCTTAAGGTGTTCTTATAGGGGTTTATTTTTAAAAGTTAAGAGATGTTTAAACGCGAAAAATGTATGGTTAAACCATCGCTAGTCATTACTTAGAACGTTTATGAAAAAAAACCCCTAAATTACTGGACTTGCTCAATGTGCGCGTAGACCCTTTGACCGTCACGCCACGTATTTTTGTATGTTTATTTTGAACTGTAAAAAAGTGGTATTTACGACGTGTTATGCCGTCGGAAGCGTCGTGAGCACGTTTTAAATTGACGTCCATAGACGTCTGTGGCGGTCAAAGGGTTTACACAAGCAATACCTCTTTTAAATACATCATCTGTCTAGCCTTTTCCCAACTATGTTGGGGTCGGCCTCCAGTCTAACCTCTTTTAAATAAATTGATGAGAAAATTTTATCTCATGACGTAGTAAAAAAAATATCCAGTCGGCGAGTAGGGTAGCTGGGGTGCGCCTGTCGTCCATTTACGTATCGGCTCTCGTGGATGATAGTTTAATTAATATTTGTGATTAATCTCTCTGACTAAAACATAACTGACAAAATATGTATACTCATACGTACACCCCTGCCTAAACCTTCAGGGAAATCAGACGCTACTAATAATCTTATCGTATACTTGCAGGCGTTGCCGAGAAAAGCAGCAAGCGCTCGTTGATAAAGACGGGCGACGACCAGTACGTCATAGACGCAGGGCAGAATAAGTTCGGAGCCACGCAGTGTGCCGAGTGCGGCGCTATTTATCAGGTAAAAACTTCTTACCATAAACTTAAATTTGAAATCATTCACTCCTTCGTTCTCTGCGGTATTAGAGCCAACAATATTTGACTTGATTTCCCGTTGATTTAACAAGTAGTCTATCCATAACGGAAATAAAAAATAAAAAAAACTATACCGAACATTAAAAATGGAATTTGGTCTATATAAAAAAAAAATTCATACTGCTGCTGCTGTTAAATCTATTAAAGAAATTTGACAGATTGTAGTAGCTTGATGTGCTGGCGTCTGTACATGTGTATCATACTTTGTCACCCCCACCACCCCTTTCACCCTGTACTTTGTCACTCTTACACCCCCACCACCCCTTTCACCCTGTACTTTGTCACTCTTACACCCCCACCACCCCTTTCACCCTGTACTTTGTCACTCTTACACCCCCAGCACCCCTTTCACCCTGTACTTTGTCACTCTTACACCCCCACCACCCCTTTCACCCTGTACTTTGTCAATCTTACACCCCCACCACCCCTTTCATTGTTTATCTGTTTCTTTATTAGTTTTTAATCAACTACAACTTTATTTCGTTAACAGATCGGTGATCCGCAAGACGAGCATGATCACTTGGTGCATCACAATGCCTCAGATGTACTCAAATTTAACGTAAGTATTTCACATGCGTCTATTTATTTTAACAGAAAGCATTTAGCTGAAAATATACTATCTTAATAATGCCAATATCATCTCGCATTGGTTTCGATTTTGAATTAATAAATAAATGCAGTTGTCTTATGGAAAATACCTCCAACCTTATAAAGCAATGCCCTTATTAGAGTAAGGATACTATGCATGGAAAACCTGTTCAGGTGGAGATTCAAAGACGACTCCGCCTTGGGACACTTAATATTGTGTCCTGGGGGTACAGGAACTGATGGACACTGGTGATGGCGCCAAACAAGTAGCCGAGTTCTGGACCGAGTCCATTTAGATTGCCATCGACACGCTAAGAAGAACAAGAGCATTGCTTTTTGAAAACTATAAAAAAAAACGACTAAAAATTTAAAACAATGTTCCAGGGTTTCAAAGACGAGTGCATAGTGGACCGTTATGGAGGCTCACGCTGTATCCGCGTGCGAGGCGGCGAGACTGGCTGGAAGAAGGTGGAACAACTCCTCAACAGGGTCGTGCACCCACACCTCGGCTACGGCAACGATCTGCCCAAGGAACTGATACATACTTATACGGTAAGTTATTGTGAAATATTATGGAGAATATCACTAAGATCGAAAACTTACCTTGTGTTGGTACCAGCCATACTAAGATAACTGCTACTTATGTCGTAATGAAAATACCAGCTGTGCGCACTGAAGGGTACATCATGCGTACTAAAGAATCATCACTAATTCATTTAAGTATCTACAATCATACTAATTTCAAATTTATTTAATAATAATCAGGTTGTACAAGAAAAAAATGTACGGTGACCCCTCAAACTAGGCATTTGCCTGTATCTTGGGGGTTGGGACATTCTTCCGTAAGAAATGTTGCAAATAAAAGTTACAAATTCACTTACTTTTGTTGATTTTAAATAAGTGCTAAAATATGGTCGAAATAAGTTCAACCATTCAGTCCAGATAGATAAAAATGGGATATTTGATTATAAAATAGCGACCTCTTTGCAAGTAAATAATATTTCGTATTGTTTCAGGCGTACTTATACATCGAAAAGAAGCAGATGTTGGGGTGTCTGATCGTGGAGCCCAAAATGCGAGCTTACAAGCTGATACCTGGCGACCCTGACTGCTGCAGTGTAGAAAATTATCCCGTCAAGTGAGTACCACAAACATAACCTCGCGCCTGTTCCACCCGAAGGATAGGAAGATGTGTATAGTAGTACCATGTAATTGAGTACTCATAAATACCAGAAACCTCAAACTTCAATAGCATAAACAGCCTGCTGAGACACATGCCTCCTCTCAGTGAGAGGAAGTGCGCTGTAATCCATCACGGGGCCAGTGCGGGCTGGTAGATGTCACGTTCAACAACACGAATGGCGATCGAACTACCGGTTATATTATACCGAGAATTCCCTCTGAAATAAACAAATGTATTACACATAAAAATATCAAATGGAATGATTGTAACTATTTAAAGACCTAAAGATGTTATTATTTGTATCGACAATAACGCACACATATAAAATGCTTCATTGTATAGTTCGATATTGAGATAGACTCATGATATCAATCAATAAGCCCTCTATCTATCGTCTGTTTTGAAGTGTTTGTTTTCCTCATTTAGAGGATATCTCTAAGTTCAGTGTGCCTTTAGTCATTAGTCATTTATTCAGGAACTGAACTGTATATGAAATTATGTACTTAGAAAAATTAAAATTACAATTTTTTTTTTTCTTTTCTTTTAGTTGGTTATGTTGGGTTGGCAAAGGCCTCCTCTAACATTTTCCATTGTGTTCTATCTCTGGCAACCCTTCTCTAGTAATGGCCCGCTGTAAGCTTCAACTCATCTTTCCGTCTCTTAAGTTTTCTTCCCCACTTTCTTTTTCCATCTCTGGGATACCAGTCTGTCACAATTTTACTCCACTTTTCCTGAGTACTCCTTAACATGTGGCCTGTCCATCTCCATTTTAGCTGGTCTATCTTCGTAAGTACATCCATAAGACTCATGATAGCACAAGTTTAAACCTTAGTGGTTTTGGTTGCTATTTATTTATTAAGAATATTCATGTATTCTTTTGTATAAATGATAAATAAATAAAAATAAATGTCTTCGAATTTTTGGTGTTAAGACATACCTGTTTCTCCACGATGTTTAGGCCGACTTAGACTAGGCTCCTATTTAATGACGATTCATAATCTTTATTTGCAGATTTCACAACATTGGCTTAGTCATAAAAATATCTCCTTTCCACTTTCAGATGCGGCGTATCCCGAATATGGACGCACATAAACCACCGTCGACGCGGCATCGCGGCTCGCTTGCTAGAGTGCGCGCGGGCCTCCTTCCTTTATGGCGAAGCCCTACGGGTCTCCGACATCGCCTTCAGCGCACCCACTGCCGCTGGCAAAGCCTTCGCCACAAAATACTGTGAGACGCCCAACTTCTACGTGTATTTGGACTGAGGAAGATATTTCACCACTCGAAAATACGAAACTGAAAAAAATGGGTTTTTTTATGAATGAAAAGACAGTGCCCAGAAGTGTGGAAAAAAGGGTTCTTCTGTGTTCAATAAGTGTTTGCGGACTCTCGAATGTGTAAATATTAATTTTAAAGTGTTTTTAACATAATGCTCACGAAGTCATGTCGTAGGATTAATGTTTGGCGATTTCTGCTGCTCTAGCACATATGGTTCGCTTTTGTTTCAAATACATCGCGTATCCTGGTACTTAGTGTGTCTCGATTTCTTTGCTTACGCTAAAATAGCGTAATAGGGACAAAAAACTTAATGGTTTTTGCCAAAAAACTACACCATTTAGCTGCAAATAGTTGCCGTATACAAAAATTCTTAATAATGTGTGTAATTCGAGATGTAAGTGCGAAAAAACGATTACCTACCTCAGGATGAAAGAAACTGCAGTGCATTTGTGACTTTTTCAATTAATATTAGTTTGTGTTTTAAACTTTTAACTTATAAATGATTAATACCCTATTTTAAGGACTCGATTGCTGGCTCAAAGTTGCTATAATAAGCTATTCAAAAACTGGTTGTGTAGCTGCTGCCAGTACCCATGCAGATGAGATGCATGCTACCTAGATTTTTAACATGGTGTTTTTATGGACTTAGATATTTCTGAAACTGCTAGAGTTGATGGAAAATTGAATTTGTGATGAGAAAACGATGTCCCGCCTGTGCCTGCTGTATTGTCTTCTTAAAATTGTTTTAATTAAGGCTGACAATACATGCAGAAATGATACTGTATTACCTATTTTTGTAAAACTTTTGTCTGTTACATAACTATTTCTTTTTTAAATATTTTTCGTTTTGCGTGTAAAAATAATGATGTCTTATTTAAAAATTTCGAAATACTATATTGTTGTATAATATTATTTTTGATACTACATGATTTTTTACATGGAAAAAAAATGTGTGAAAAATAGTGCATAGTGATTGATTATTTTGGGACCAATTAGGTATCTTTATTTTTAACTATAGATATTTTCAGTCAGAGTTACTGAATGATTTTAGAAATTTTATTGCAAATGATTTTAGAAATGGATATTTGTATTCTTTTTGGTATGGGACTGACTTATTTAAAATATGACTCATTTGCATCTCTCTTTACTAAGCAATGGAAAGTAAAAAGAGAACTATAAATGAAAAGAGATGGAAGTGTTTTAGAACAAACTTTATGAATGATCTTTGCAAGATAAAGTTCAAGAGTTGTTTCCACTAGTTTCAAAAACCAACCTCGTTCTGTTTTTATGAAAACTTATTATCTTATGCTCGCGACTTCGTCCGCGTAAAATTTCTTGTTTTAACATAATGTATCCTATGATACTCAGCAATTCTGTTTCGGAATCGGATCAGTAGTTCCGGTGGATCATTACACACACAAATTTTAACTCTTTATAATTTATTTAAATGCCTTAAAACTATCATTACGGGTGACTTGGCTATCGCATTAGGTTAAGACCTAATGCGACACACACATAATTAAAATTAAAGCACAAAATGCATCTCAAGATCATAAAAATCATTGTTTGTAACGCAGTGTAAACAATAGTACTTTTGCGAATTCACCCCAGTGACATGTAAATATATCAATTTCGACCTGAATATAATTGATGGTGCGAATTGCTCGAGTCAGAGAGCTTTTGGCCAGCAAGTTGGTCCTGGCTGATGGTACGACCAGCAGTGGCTGGAGCCACATTAAGACAGCCATATTTTTAGATAGGTCAGAACCGAAAAGCCAGGGCCTCTATTTCAAATGTTGAAACAGAAGTAATTTTCCTAAGGTGTAACATTGTACCATGTCTACAACTAGCACAGTTATATTAAATAAAAAATTTAATTTATTAAGAGTATCTCTTAAAAACTTAATTCATTGACAACTGCAGAAAAAATAGTAATCATTTAGTAAATAAGGAATGTTTCAACTAAATTGGATTTTTTTATTTTTTATTTATAGGACAGTGCCAATGTCGTTTTAGAAGTCCTTAAATTTAGTGTAATGTGCCTCAAAATAGAATAAGTTATTTTAATTTTTAAGTAATTTTAAGCATTTTTTAGGATTTTTTCTTGATTGATTCAGTTTTGAAATTGTGCTTGTTATTTTTTGAGATTTTTAATTTTGATACGGTTGAGTATGAACGTCTTACTAAAGGTAATTACATGGTAATTGCATGCATTGCATGGTAATTGCTCGCGGACGTGGATCAGCTCGCTGCCTCGATGTCACCTCCATGTAAAACATATGCATGCTAATAGCAGCCTGCGATGTATCGCAGTGAGGCTTCTTCAGCATGTAATTACTCTCAAGACTTTTCATGCTTATGTTTAGCCATTTAAGGGCTGATTTTTCAATCATCTGATAACTTTATTCGACGAATAATTTTGAAATTTTGCCTGAAATTTTGAATTGACGTTTGACAGTTATTTCATACAAAAACTGTCAAACGTCAATTTATTCTATTCCTCGAATAAAAGTTATCTGGCGAGGGAAAAATCAGCCGTAAATTGAATTAAATACAAGGAGAAATCTAAATTCCTGATATACTTTTAGCTAAAATAGAGTTGATTTTGACATCAGACAAGTAGTATGATTTGTTACTACATTTTGAAAAATTATCAAAATAGTCTGTTCTTCACGATTTTAGGACAAATAGTTACTATTTCTTTTAATCCTAGACCATAGACCATACCCAAAACAGAACGCTTAATTTAAAATAATCCACAGTATCCTAAAACATACATTACCTCAAGATAATTTTGTTAAAAACGCGTTATTTTTACGCTTTTTAACTATTGTCGTAATATCAGGTCAGTACGCTTATACATATTTAAAGTTAAAATTAATTAGGGTCAGTTTCTTGAACGAAAACTATGGCAAAATTTAAGTGACAAATAAAAAAGGTTGAATGATTTATCAACAGCCAATGGCAGCAAACGCGCTTGACAATTTGTCACATTAATTTTGTCATAATTTTCGGTCGGGAAATCGGCTCTTAGGTACGGTTTCTTAAAAGAGCGGTGGCCAAAGTGACGGGTGTCATACTCATAGGAATGATGGCAGCGGGGTTTGACTTTACGGTGTCAAAACACGCTCTCTAGGTACACACTGACCTATATCATACAACTTAGCTGGACATCATACTATCGATGAAAAAACGAAGACATTTGATTTTCGCCATTTTGGCACTGATAACACCGTGAGCGTCCGTGGAACTAATATTTTTGATAGTGAGTTTTACAAAATTCACATACTCTCATGATAAAAATGTTTTAAATATCTTGTAAACACAAAATACACTAGTCTTATTCCTCGATTTAGACCTAAATCAGAGACGTACCAAAACAACACGACGACAATTTGCAACAGTGTGTCATTAGTTACTCATTTTAGTTCATGAGACGCTCGTGCAAGGTGCTTTGAATCGGCACAAAAACAACCGTCATTTTGTATAGTATATTTAGTCCAGTAAACACACCAACTTATTTTTATAAACAACGTTTCAGTGACGTCATTCGCCCGTAAATTGCGGACGCTATTTTGCGGCCACCGCTCTTCTAGAACCCGTAACTTTAGAATAATGTTGTTAGCGCCCCGATTGGGCAGACTTGCGGAAGGACTTAATACTCTTAATTTTATGTGAAATTGTGTCACGGAGCATGGAAATTGCCCGTTTTTAAGCTTAGCGCTGAACCCTTCCTATATTTATGGATGTATGTTAGATTTTTTTTTATTAGCCATAAATGCCCACTGCTGGGCAAAGTCCTGCCTACTCTTTCCACCTCTCTGTGTCAAGCTGCCAAGGACCAATCTTTATTAAAGGCGTCCAGCTCATCCCGCCATCTCCGTCTGGGCCTGCCGCGATGTCATTTTCCATTACGCGGGACTCACTGGGTCATAAGTTTGGCCCATTGATCGTCTGACTCTCGTCATTCGTATGTTAGTTACATCAAAATAATACACAATAATTATTTTGTTAAAAACGTGTACAAACATGGTGTAATGATAGGGCACAGGAGTTGACAGGAGAGATTTCATCTTTGTCTCTATGATCACAATGCACTTACAATGCTTGCCGATCTATTCTGTGAAATATATCACCGTGAAAACTCAGCACGCATAGCAACATAGAAACGAAAGGAATTAAAGAAAAAATGATGAGACAGATTGTACAAAGATTTCTAGGACATGATGTCATGTTTTTGTACAAAATTAAATGTCACTATAGAAAGGGATATGTCTATTGTTCGTAGAGATTGATCATACTACGCGTGCTGGTGAAGTGAGCTGTCATTCCGCCTGATGATAGAAATATTGACAGCGCACTTCACCAAAGATTTCACGGTGAGATTTTGCAGGATAGATTGGCAGACGTCCATGGGCGTCTGTGACCATGGGTCGCCAGTTTGCTTACCTTCAAATAACGTACAAAAGTGCAATATGCTTATTTCCTCCCCGAAAACTGCGCTAAGTTAAATAATTTTAAATTGTATACTTTCAAGTGTCATTGAATACTAGTCTCTCTATTAATTTATATTATGATCTGAATGTCAACCTTCTCTTTTATTGTGGAAATGTTCTCACAGATTTTTTTTTAACTACAAACAACTACAATATGGTCGAAGAATCATGTCCGGTCTGAACACAGGCTCTCCCGAACTTTCGCGCATTCGCCTCTTGTCACCATTTGGTTCCTAAAAATTGTTTTTGCGCAGCCTTCTGCGCGAAGTTCGGACCGGCCATGACTTCATCCGCCATATCGTAATGCCTCTATAATAATTCTTAATATTTTCCGACACTTTATTTGCTTAGGGGCAAGCCCAAAGATGTCACGTACCTTTTGTATTGCCATAGACGTGTAAATAATATTTATTTATAATTTTGTTTCACTATGTCAAAATTCTCGTAACTTTTCGAAGTGCTCTTTTATAAATTACACAGAAAGTGTGAATTTTGGTTTTGAATACCTAATAATAAAATTGATTTTTATTAAACTGCTGTTTTATTTCGTATTTATGACAGTCGTTACGGGTAGTCAGAAGCCCGAAAGTCTGATAATCTGTGTTGTAAATAGTAATTCTGAAATAAGGATGTTTAGCCGTCACATAAAGTGCCCTATTGACCTATTTTCGAGCTATTTTGAAGATTTGTCCAGCCAGCCTGAGTCACATAATAAAGAACACTTTGATTTTGAAAGTGATGCAAAATCAGAAGTTAATGACTGTGGAAGGGTGTAGTGATACTTATGTTTATATTTTTGTCGTTACTTCTGCTCCAGCGGTGATTGCATCCAACGTTGTGGGCCACCGGCCAGTATTCCTCCAACTTAGTTGTCGATAGTTCATTACGGCCGATGAATCATGGCCGTTCCGAACTTCGCGCAGTAGGCTGCGCAATAATTTTTTTTTAAGAAACAAATGGTCACATGAGACGAGACGAGTGTAAGTGAAAGAACATGCGCGGAAGTTCGGAGAGCCTGTGTTCAGACCGGACATGATGCATCGGCCGTATTGTAAAACCATATTCAGTAATCAGTTTTGCGGATGAATGGACAAAGATTTTATTGGCATGTCAGCAAAGTACAGTGATTCATGCAAATGTTGTATTTTGTTTTTTCGTTACCTTAACTTTATATTATTGTATTTTATGTGTATGTCTTTCTTTAATTATATTTTAAATGTTTTTTAATAGTTTTAAGAATAAAAAATTCCACTTGCAACTTAGTCACATGTAACCAAATTACCTACATGGATTAATGAAAAATGCATGTGTGAATATTAGTATTTAGTATACAATGTAAGTTATTCATTATAGGTACATAGAAACGTTATGTAAAGGATGTACCGGGTGATGAAAAATGAAATACGACCATTTTAAAACAACATTTATTTTTACATACATTAAGTCGGATTCAAAATGCCTGAAACATACTGATTTTTGTACACATCAGTTAAAGATTATTATTAATTTCATGGACAGTAAATTATATATTCTCTTTGCACAATTCTGTGGAGACATAAAACTTATAAGCGTTTGTTATTTAATAGTCACCTCGCAGTACACACTACTATACACATAAATATTAAAAATTTCATTTTTATCTTTAGGAATTTCATTAATTAGGTATATTTTTAAATTAAATTTGTTAAAAATATAGATTTTCAGTATATCATTAAACGTAGGTATTAAGATTAAATACACCATGATCCGCAGTCCGCGTGACCGAACACAACGTAAGTGCTGATCTCAAATACCGATTCTATAAACAAGGTGTGAGTTTGAGCTATGCTATAAAATATCTATTAAAAAAATTAACTACCCAAAATTGAGAGAAAAATACGTTTTTTATTATTTTATTTTTGTGCTACAATGGAAAGAAATCTATGAGCACGAATTAAATGCTTTCATTCATCAGCGAGTTTTGCGAAGAGGTAAAGGTATAACATTACCAAAAATATTTGCAGCCGATCGCCGCACTTTGTGTTAACAAAACGGTACTCGACACGTCCTCACATACATTGTGCGCAAGTACAATCACTTATCACTACTATGAAGATATATTAAAAAAGGAGGAATCTTTCAATACTATTTGGTTATTGGCAACGGACGTTACGATACTACAAGTCAAGGATCCGAGCTTGCGAAACAAAGTATTAAACCCTACGTCGAGTGTTGGCGCCCAACACGATTATACGAAAAATATGTAAATGAAATATGTCCGAGAGCGAAGACTGTACCTAAGGCCTACACTCCGACATAGCACGACACTGGCAGTATTTCATCTAAATATTGAAAAACATAGAAAATTATGGACTAAGCTACCTTTATACACATTACAATGACTCACATGTTATTGCGTTCACTTAAATCGTAAAGGGATGAGGGTAGGACAGCAATATACAATGTTTACATACTTGTATTACGTTGACATTTCTTAGGGGATCACTTCCGCACTGTCTCGCGTCAGACCCACGTCTGACTCTCAATCTAAGACCGATGTTACTCCACCACTATCGCAAGTTTTAAAAACAACTTGTACTATTACCACCTAGTCTTTTAGTTTTAAAACACCTAGTTCAAAAACTCATTTAAATGGACGAAATACCCCTAAAAATGCGCTAACGCCATATATACAACGTGTGAGAAAATATTAGCATTAGATGACCCGACTATAGAAGAACTGTACTGCATTCATATAAAAAATTGGAACTAAATCGTTTACGTATAATTTTTCAAGTCTTTGAAGTATAAACAACCGAAAATATTGTGAGCTTAAAACTGGCATTTATTATAAATTAATACGTTTAATATTAGTCAACTAAATAGCTATAGTCAACAACTGAAGCGTAACTAGAGAATAATGAAAATCGTTTTAGAATTCATGTGCTTTTCTATGAAATCGTGATTTTTCTCTAAGTCGTGTAGTTTTATACCAAAAGCTTAGCCGGGCGCTGCTTTTACGAGTGCTAGAGGTTATATAACTAGATAATATATCAGGAAAATTAAAGTACTCAACTGGTGAAATGCTACACCTCTGCCAAATCCTGATCAATTGAGGCGTGATGATATGAAAATTAAAATGCTAATTTAAAAAAAAAATTAACGGATTTATTTATCTACTAAACAACTTTTTTTTTAAATAAGGTGATCATGGTATTTCTTTATTCAAAAAAGCAATTTGTTTTTTATAAACGACAAAAATAACCCTTTTTTGATATTTTTTCTGTTAGCATTTTCTTACACTGCTATCAAACTATCCCTCTAACCAGTTATTTAATTCCCAAATTTTCATCATTCATTCCTTTTCAAAATCACAGGTATTATTTAATAATTAGAAATGATGTCTCATTAATTCTCCTTTATTCATATTATACAGGACAGGTCCATTCAATTCTGTGTAGTTCTTTCCTCAAAATAACATTTCAGACACTAATCTACATGGTCCTCACATGATCTGACCAAGAATATGTCTGGACTTCAAAGAGACTGTGACCTCTGAGTTTGTTTCGGCCTTTTTTCTCAGAGTAGTCGGATAGGAAGCGCCGACCTCATTTTTATTGCTAAATGGGCCTGCTCAAGACCTCAGTCACGCCTGATGGAAAGTGATGGATGAGGTCTATGATGGAACGAGCGTGCCCAGAAGATGCCTGTTCACTCTTGCTTTGAAGGCAGACGGGTTAAATGTCATCTAGTTTTTAAAATATGATTGACGCGTAAAAGTGTTCGTATAAACCTACTTACTGAAATAAAACCATTTATCATTTACATTTTTTTTTTGTTACCTACACATCTATAGCAGTGTTCATAATCTCAGATAATTTACATTCCATCGCGACTTCATCAGTTATCTACTTTAGTGAAATGTATTCTAAGTTCATTTTTGAGTGACCATTTGTAACAAAAAGTTCCTAGTAAGTTTTTCATTTTGTGGAATTTGAACCTTGTGGAGTATGTACATGTACATTCAGTTTGTCGTTCCATAACTTGAAAACTTTCTCAAATTTTTATTTGAAATATAGCTAGTCATATAAACTCGTACATAACGCCCGGCCTACAATTGAAGTCAGTTCAAACGAAACTTGTGCATATTTAAAATCTCGAAATGACAGTATGTTCCTTTTACTGAGTAACGACTTTTAGAACTTTAACTGAACTTAAAAAGTTAATGATCAAAAAAAAAGATAGGCAGATGTACGTAGAAACGCCACCTTAGAAGGACGCATAGTAATAGTATTTGTGATGTTCTTCATAAAGGTCAAGTGCGCAGTAGTCGCAACTGGCGTGCATGTATGAAAGCAAACGAAGCAAAAAAAGTATGTAAGGATCGTAGCAGGTGACGCTCAGTAGTTTCTACCGAAGGCGGAAAAAGACGTGAATTTATCAACAATATTTCATTATGTATAAAATATAATGAAATATTGTATGAGAAAACAATCCAGTTGTGTGATTGTGTAATACCAATTTTAGTAGTATTCTAAATTCTTTTATGAATTCTGTAAGACTTGGAATTGTATTAAATATACTGGATTTATAGCAAAATAGTCAAGACAATTCTCAAGCTAAAAAGAGGTTTTGCTTATGACCAGACTTTGACAGTTTTAAAAAGGGGGGAAGGCGAGCGAGGGAGAACGTCAGTCGAAAAGTCATAAAAGTCGCGACTCAGTCCGAACAGATCCGACTCCCACGTAGCACTGCAAGACAGAAAGTACCCCAAACTTTAGCAGTCTACATGTTATATTATACCTTTTTTTGTTACTTTTGCATTCCATTTTATTTTGCGTTACGCTAGTACTTACTTAAATAGCTACCAAATAGTACTTTTTTTTAAATTACATATATAATAAAGAATGCCATGTTAATTTTTAATTACACGATGATTCTCTAGTGATGCCGTTAATACGGAGGTCTCCTTATTGCACGATTGCACGAACGCGGATGACATCGGTAGGAAAAACCCTTGTTTTAGTAACCATATATTTGAAATTGCTGTTTTTTGGAGAAAAATGCCTATAATATAAGTCCAGGACGTTGTATAAACTAGTCTATAGTAAAAATTATAGATTTATATGTAATCCAATGCAGCCGCGCTCGTCCGACATTAATCAAAGTCGTATTTAATTGACAGGTACTCAACCTGTGGTAACCCCCATACAACTTTATGAATGAACATATACTTTCATTTAATATTTTAAATGTACGTTATATTCTCTTCTACTTACAATTAAAGTGAAACTTATATAACACAAAAAGAAAAAAAAAATACAATTTCAATATAGTTATATTTAAAAAAAAAATAACGATAGTGTTACGATTAGAAAGCAAAAATAGCGTATTTTTGTTACTTTACATACGATACGAAGGAAGGAATTATTCAGTTTTTTTAGTATGGTAACATAGGATATGGTGTTTCCGCTGGCAACACTAAATTATGGCACATAACACAAACTCCAGCTTAACTTTCTTATATTAAGGACCATTTTTCTAACAAATTATATATTTAACAATTTTATTATTTTGCCGCTTAAGGTATGTCAGGATATTTCACATTGCAACCATTTATAATTGTTTTAAAAAGTAACCAATGACTGAACTATTAGCCACTTCAAACAAAATTGTGAAAATTTGGTTAATATGTTACAAATCAACAGTCGGGCGACAGTGGCGCAACAATCCATCGCAACTACTATGAAAATCGCGTTGATATTTTACAATGTTTCAGTGGAATGAATGCAGTACGATAGTTGCCGACTAACTTTTAGCCATTAAAGCGTACCACTTATGAGTTGCCCAACAGTTGGCCAACAATACCTTAAACGGTCAATAAAAGTTTACTAAAACAAAAATATATTAAGATTCATAACGATAGAATAGATCATTTTGTATTTTTAAAATATTTCTTAAAATAGCACAATGTAAGTACATAAACCAATTTTAATTTGTTTTATATAAATAATAATAATTATATTTAGTAAATTAATGTTAGGATAGGTTAGTAATCTTTGTACTTAAAGGCTAAAAATGTGTCCATCTTACAACGAAAAAAAAAAATAGTATGTAATAATCTTTGAAAATATTTTTTTAACTCAAATACTGCTATAATGATATTCAGCCGGACGCATTAAATACGTCGGATCTTTGGACCTTAAGTTCCTACAAGCTCAACATTACAAAGAAAAATTAAAAACTAAGTTAAAACCTACGAAAGCACTTTTACATTTGTTATAATTATTTTAGTCGAAAATTGTGCTATGAACGAGTTAGACAAAACGAGACTAAAAATTATAAAACCTATAGATAATATTGGAAGACGTACATTTGATAAACAATTAAAAATAAAACGATTTTAAACTATTTTGTATAAACTAAATAAAGGGGCACTTGTGTGTGTTAGATTCGAGCGTGATTTTTTATACTCTGCACACTTAGTGAATAAGAGATCGATCAAAAAAATGTGTAAAACCTGCACTATACTACTCGCGAAGTTGCTTCGAGGAGGTACTGGCCGAAATTGACCGAAGTCCGAACGCCGTGACTATACACTCATGCTAAGAACTAAGGGACGCTTCGAGTCCTTCGACTCGGGCGCAAAAACCGACAACGATCCGAAGTCGCCCGAAGCGAGCCGAGGTTGCACGAAGCGAACCGAAGTGCCCTTCTACACTTTTTGATCCACTTCTCGAGTAGTGTATTGCAGGTTTAACATTTTGGCCGTCACACTTTTACTATGGTATTAAAAGTGACGTTCTCATTCACCAAGTGTGCAAACTCAAAAGAAACTTCGCTCCAAACAGGTGTCCCACGATATCTCTCCACTGTTTTATTGTGATCTGATAGTACATTTTATAAATACGCCATGATTTTAACTTCCAGAACTCAAACCGTTTTATTACAAAACGAGTTCTATCTTTAGATCAAGCCTAAACCTTCGAGCCAGTTGATTTTGAACTTAATTCCGACAAACGTAAAGTTCTTAATGCGAAATTGTCAACTTAGTCTCGGGTTTAACGTTAGATTTTGTAATAAGAACCTTAACTTTGTCGGAATATAGGTCGAAACTTTAACATGGCTGGCTCGATGGTTTAAACCGGGGTAGTAGACACTCGTTTTATAATACGGTCGAATAGGTTTTAAAACTCATTCTTTTTATCACAATTTTATCCATCGAAAATCATTTCAGGTATAAAATACATGTATTTAACTTTGATAGTACCAAAAATACTATAGTCAGTATATTTCTTCATAATCAACTTTTACAAAGACTAACACATCAGTGCGCACCCCAAAAAAATACTCCAAAGGAAAAAAAAAAATATAAACTTCTGTAATCAAAAATATACAGACATTTAAATATTCTTCATTAATTTGATCTAGAAAAAAACATGGCTATACTTTCATTGTATAATTTCACTACAAAATCATTATTTTTATTCGGGTTTATTTTTTAAATAAATAAAATAAAATTTGGCCTAATTTGAGCATAAAATGATTGCGCTCGGTAGTTTTTGGTAGAGGTAGATGGACTATACATTTCAAAACTCAAAACGTAAAAAAAAATTGTGCGAAAACAAATTGTCATAGACAATTGAAATGAGTTTTGTTAAGGCCAGTTCACATTTATTCTTTTATTGCCTCTTAACATTCACTATCACTCTCTGTTTTATTTTTGGCCATAAATATCTTTAATAGAAAACAGAGCTATACAGTACGAATAACAACGGAATAACAGCTTTAACACTACACAATACGGTCCATATTGCTGTGCATAGTCCACACCTTGTCCAGTTACGCTTAAAACCTAAAAAGCTTGTGTACTCGTAAGTGAAGTGAATACTATTGAACTAGCCTCAAGGCATTGCTAAACATTGATGATCCTTAATATAAAACCGTTTAGATCAGCTGCGGAGCAGCGCGTACGACGACGGTAACGTGTGTCGAGTCTTTAACAGGTAACATTTTTGTTTGGTAACGGTTAGTGTGCTAATGATATTTTTTTTAGGTGAATTATATATATATATATATTTTTTTTGTAAAGTCTACAGCTGCATTTTCTATGAAAATTCTAGAAATTATTAATTTTTTGTAATATTTTCTTGATTTTTCTTTAAAAAATGCAGTGGTTTCCCGTTTTATGATATTTATCGTGCCGTAATCTTATCGTCGTCGTATCGCCTCCGCCTCCCACCCGGGTCGCTCGCACCTTTACACGAACCAGTCTAATCTAGATAGACCAAAATCTAGACTTTCATACTAACTTCAAATCGACTAAAAATACACCCAAAGTACCTTTCACATCACTAAATAGTCTGTTTTGGCGATTTTACGCAACATTACAAATAACGCTCAGGGGAGGTTAGTCGATTCTCCGTTCCCAAACAATTTTAGTCGATTAAAACATTTAATAAAATGTCTTCGACTACATTCTGTACTAACCCAGCACTTACTGTGAATATCGCAATGATTTTATGTAATGTATAAGTTACAATTAAAAATAAACGTTTTAAAAATCAACAACTATCAATTTATAATAGAATCTTGAAGCAAATAATTATAATAATAAGAATTAAGAACAACTTATAAGTACCATTTTTTGTGTCAACTGAACTAAATATATGTAAATAGACCGATCGAATAATCGATTACAAACATAACTGTCGAATATTCGAAAACTCCACGCTTCTCGAGCAGTCGAATTTAGTTGAATCGCGTCACAACCCAATAGACCCGACAACGTCACAGCACTACGCGTTCGAATTTGGCACGTAGTGATGTGCGTTCACAAAATCGACTAAGGCGACAACTTACTAAAGATGAACTAAGTGATGCACAGAAGCCAGCAGGTCAAGCTACCCGAAACTGTCAAATTTTCCTAATCAACCTTGAACGTTAACGCTTCAGCGATAAAGTTGAAAATCTATTAAAGAAATTTGACAGATTGTAGTAGCTTGATGTGCTGGCGTTTGTACTTTATAAATAATGCCATTAGATCCGATGTACCTTAGTGATTTTTTGTCACACTATAATGTAACAAGAAAAAAGATTTTTTAGAATAGAATTAGATACTTCATTGCATATGGCTTCTCACACGTACTGACGGAACAAATGGCATTATTCTACAGACTACAGACAATTCATGAAGAAATTCACAATAATGTTGTGTTTTTTTTTTATACAAATTCAGTAAATTCTCACATAAAATCGACTAAAGTTGCCAGCTTTTTGGGAACTCTGACGTTCGGAAACACCATGGGAGCATCGCTAGCCGCGATATATCGATAGACGCTTCGTGATCGATTCATAATCGCCTAGAATATAATCGCCATTGAACTGAGTCTTACATTTCGCTGTTTTTGAGCCAAAATTACTGTCAGTTTGAGGAATAAGTTACTAAAACACTTACTCGAAAATATTCGAGATCTTGAGCGAATTCGAGATTTTATAGTTATTTTAGATACTTTAACAAAAAACCAAGAAAATATTGCTTGTACTTGATTTAATTTGTAATACAAGTTAGTTGTATATCATTTCCTCAAAAACAAATGGCGACTATTTCTAGCAACTATATACACCGAATCACGGAACCATTTCATCGTGAAATAACGTTAGAATCGTCACGAAGCGCTATCGCTACGGCGGTAAGTAACGAGGGGACTCACGGCTGTACGTTGTATGTATTGCTGATCGGGACATTTGCGTTGCGGGCCTACCGAGCCTTCGCACGAACTTTATCTGAAATAGAACAATGATTAATTTTTGGTATATTCGGTACTAGCTGCGCCCTGCGGTTTCACCTGCATAAGTTTCGATTCCATGGGAATATCGAGATAAAAAGTATCCTGTATGTTAATCCTAGTTATAAACCATCTGTGTGCCAAATTTCATCCAAATCCGTTCCGTAGTTTTTGCGTGAAAGAGTAACAAACATCCATACAAACTTTCACGTTTATAATATTAGTAGGATTGGTCTTCATTTTGAAAAAAAAAAAAGAAAGAAAAAGTATTTATTGTGACTCGTACAGGAAGCTCACAAACTAAACTAAACACAGTCAAAAATAAAAAATCAAGTTATATAAAAAAAAAGTAACAAAAATAAAAATGAAACAGAAAGTCCTACACGAGGCCAAAAGGCTCCTATCTAAGCATGATGCTGCGACATTTTGGCCTCGTCATAGGCTTCAGCGCCCCAGAAAATCGTTGTTTTCATAATCTTAAAGAGAATATATGGCTGCCATCTTGGATTTGAGAACAGACTTCTTTCGAGTCTCTCGCTGGGCAACTCTCCTTGTCATACTGAACCCTCCGTGCCTCGGAAAGCACGTTAAGCCGTTGGTCTCAGCTGTCATTAGTAGATATATTCGACAGTTGTTACGAAGTTAGTCGGAGGCCCGAAAATATGGCAACCAGCCTTACCAAGGGGTATCGTGTTACCCAGTGAGTTGTGGAGGTCAGATAGGCAACGGAGGTGCATGCGTTGTATGATGTCGCGACGGTCGTGGAACATGACTAGTGTGTAGGAACACGTTACCTATTCGCTCGAGCGTCGGTTACAGTAGCTCGTACTGCCGGAGGTGCATGCGTTGTATGATGTCGCGACAGTCGTTGAACACGCGCTTGATGTTCTCGGTGTCGACGGCGCACGTGAAGTGCGGGTAGCAGTAGTGCTTGCCATCACCGCTTGCTGTACTTATACGCTGGAACAAATGGAAAAATAAGTTAGTTTAAGGGAAAAAAATATTTGATGTAATAACCCGCCTTTTGGGGCATTCGGGTAAAAATATAAGGCTCCTTTCACGACAAATTCTTTACAGAATTGGTGAGTAACTTAACAGGTAATCATGCTTGGGTCAACGCCCTCGTGTCCCACGCATTTACAATTTACATGAAATTAAAATTATTTTTTCATTTGAAATATATTTTTCTTTTGATTTTATTGAAAGCCTTATACGTAAAAAAACCCTATACAGGGTGGCAGGGACATCGACCTTCGCGGCATAATTAAATCAAAGCACTACACAAGTTTTGATTTCGATTAATTTGTTTTCATTTTCATGAGATACTTTTGAAACAGACCATAGTAACTTTTACGATAAGTACTCACAAGAAACTCGTCTCGGATGAAGTACTTGGCCCTGGCGACGTCGGGATGGTCCCTCGTGTCGGGCGCGGCGTCGGGCGGCGTGCTGTAGCGCGCGAACTCGCCGAAGTACTCCTCGAGGCGCGACTTGCCGGCCAACACCTTCTCGGCGAGCAAGTCTTGCTTGTTGAGGAAGAGGATCACGGATATCGTGCGCAGCCATCTGTAATATGGAATTGTGACGGTTAAAACATTAAAAAGAAATAATAATTTATAGTATTAACTGGAGTTTGAGGAATGTCGTTGATCCTGGCTCCTGAAACAGCTGCGCTGAAATATGTAGTATTTTTTTTATTTTTATTCTTTATTCCATACATTTTGACCGAGTAGGTGTTGCACTTTTCTATGGCAAAAGTTTTTTTTTTTATAACCTACAACAAATTTCTACGCCTAACCGAGTTCTGGAGATCAGATATGCAGTCTCTCCATGTAAAACACTGGTATGCAGCTCCTTCCGGCTAGACTGGAATGCGAATCTAACATAGTTGGAAAAAGGTTAGGCACATGATGAACAGAACCGGAGTTACCGACGAAGTGGCAGTGGGCTGGCCATGTCTGTCGAAGGACCGATGGCCGGCGGAGCAGACGAGTCCTGGAGTGGAGACCGCGTATCGGCAAGCGTAGTGTGGGACGCCCCCAGCTAGATGGACCGACGACCTAAAGGTGGCTGGGACAGACTGGATGCGGAAGGCGAAGGACAGGGTGTTGTGGCGCAGCCTGGGAGAGGCCTATGTCCAGCAGTGGACTGCGATAGGCTGCGTTGATTGAGGCAGATGATGATACCTGTTGTTCCATATGCTCTTGAAGAGGTCGAGCGACTCCCGCAGCCGGTTCTGCGTGGGATCCTCGCGCAGTACCATGTTGTAGGAGGAGCAGGCCGTCACGAAGATGATGGCTGTGACGTCGTTGAAGCACTGGATCCACTTGCGTCGCTCGTCGCGTTGACCGCCTACGTCGAACATGCTGGAAGGGGAACATAGTCGTTAGAATTTTACAACTACATTTTATATTTTTACAACAATAAAGTAGAAACTAAATGCCTGTATGATATACGCCAGAATACTGTAGGCGCTTTGTTGCATCTTATTAAAAGATGAGCATTTTGGCCGGCCCCTTGTATACCATTGCCAACCGAAGTCATACCACGTGAAAGGTCTAATTCTAAGCTAGTTTTTTTACTCTGGCAACATCTTTTTTTTTTAAGTTACCGGAGATGCGAGATATAATGCACTTTAAGTAACCAAAAATTTGCGTATTTTTTCATGCCGGCCCCGGACATATAAATCATTCCAAGGGAAAGGTTTAATTTCGAGCATATTTTTTTTTTCTATGGCAGCATATTTCTAAGTTACCGCAAAAGTGAGATAGAATCCCTAAAATTCGTATATTTTTTAATATTGTATTTATGTCATGCCGACTCTGTTCCTTTACAAATCAAAGTTATAAGCTCAACTTTTTACAATGACGACATCTTTCTAAGGTACAGAAGATGTGAGATATACATATCTGCACTTTAATTGCCCAAAACTACACGTAGTTTCATTGATTTTTTTCATGGCTCTACTTATACAAATCCAAAGTACACGAAAGGTCTGGTTAAACTAACTAATGAAAAGTGGGTATACGAAATAGCTCCCCTACCTCTTCGGCGAATGCAAGGTTAATATTTTGTTGTATTTTTTATATGTAGGTATTGTTTTAATTGCTTGAACAAAACGTAAATGTTGCAAGAATGTGTTGTCTTAAAATTAATGCATGGTGATAATTATTTTAATACCTATTTTTCCTAAAACAGACATTACTGCAAGTTAAAACCTTTCTTACTTCATAATCATAATCAGCCTATAATGTTCCCACTGCTGAGACACAGGCCTCCTTTCTTCGAGAGGGAGTGGGCTAGTTCCATACTTATTTGGAATTATTAGGAGTGCCTTTTAGTGTATTCTTAAGACGGTAAAGTGCAACATCTCACTCTAAAAATAAGCCGCTTTATTGGAAATTAATTTTACAGAAAAATAATTTTAACATTGTCGAGCAAAGCCCTCATTACCAAGCTGTACAAATATTTAATAGACTGCCAGCGGATTTGAAGATTTTATTAAACACTAGCTCTTTTAAGGCTAAGCTCAAAGTATTTCTGTTGGATAAAAACTTGTACTCAATGGACAAACTGTAATTTAATATTAATATTCCAATTTTCTATAGAAAAAAAAAAATGCTATTTGTTATTATTGATTTTTTGTTTATAAAAATCAATAATAACAAATAGCAAATTTTTTGTTTTTATTTTAATTATTATTGTGCATGTTCACTTTTGGAATTTATATTAAATTGAATTAACTATGATGTATGTAATGTAAACTAATTTATCAAACACAATATGAATTGTTCCTGATAAATAAAAATAAAAAAAATTAGGCATAAAACTCTCACCTATCCACTATAGGCATCTTATCACTTAGAGACAAAAATTGATTTAAAAAAATAGAAAAAATTTGCCCAAATAAAACTGCCGATCATTATTTGCTGGCGAAACTCCACACACACATAAAAAAACTTACAGAAGATCATCGCAAACCGCGACACGAAGGCTTTGATCCCTTGATCAACTGTAGTTACATGTAATTATGATTTTTTTTAATCTTTTTTTTTTTTTTGTTAGGTATTGCTAACTTGAAATTTTGTGAAGTTTCACCAATGTATTCATTACTTGATGTTGCCCTATTATGTATTGAGTATACAGGGTGAAAGGGACGCGCAAACTGTAACCATGGATTCAGCACATGAGTTTAGACCCCATAGCATAGAAAATTTACGTCGGTTATCAAAAAAAAAAAAATCTTCTGTTTCATAAAAAGTGTAATACCTACGCGGTCAAAACGTATGGAACAGCAATATATTTTTTTAATAACCGACGACAAAATTTCGACGCTATGGGGTCTAAACTCATGTGCTGAACCCATAGTTACAGTTTGCGCGTCGATGTCCCTACCACCCTGTATAATATTAATAAACACCTCTTTGTCATAGGAGTCAGACAGTCTGCTGTGCAGAGCCTGCATGGAGGACGACGACACAGCGGCACATGTGCTTCTAAGCTGCCCGCTCGTACAGGCGGGGTACTTCGGTAACTCAGGTACCCTACGTGGGACGGTCAGTAACATCAAGTCGTTGCTGGCCATCCTTGAGGAGCTGGGGTGGATCGAATGATCGATTTTCCCACCCGTACGCAAAATACGCGCATTGACGTGGAGTTGCGGACATCAGCCCGTATTTCGAGTAACTATAAAATGAATGTGACTCACTGGAAATTGACTTTATCGACGACGAACTGCGTCTCGAAGATGCCGGAGGTAAGCACTCGGCAGCGCAGGATGTCCTGCTCCGTCGGCGTGTAGTTCGGTTGTTTTATTATATGCACTTGGTCCAGGAAACTAGAACGAAATAAATACCAGGATTAATAACAAATATCTGAGGGGCAATCCTCGCAATTCTAAGCACGTCCACAGTCTGATCACAGTGTCAATCTGTCAAAAATACATATAATTTCCCTACATTTTTTATTGACAATGGGCTCACTCTTGACCTCAATCCAGCCCAGAGGCAGGGATGAGATCTGCAGTGGAACGAGCTTGCCCAGAAGAAGCCTATTCACTCTCGCCTTGAAGAGATTCGGGTTGTATGAACTCGGGAATGCAGACGCAGGCAGACGATTCCACTCCTTAGCTGTTTTTGACATTGATTGTCGGTGAGATGAGATTGTGTGACAAGATGTTGAACGTTTTTAATTACGAGAAATTGGCCTTCACGTGTTTTGTATCTACCCGCTACTACTAAGCTCCTGGGTTCAATTCCCAGGTCTGACAAAGTGTTATTGGGTATTTCCATCTGGAATTGCTCAGTAGCGGCCTGGACTCTGAATTTGTGCAAGTTGAGGGCGATTCTTACATGGGACTTAAACATAACTGGCGAAATAAAGATTTACCTACTGTCGGTACACTTGTGCCTGTTCCTAACCCTTCGGGAAAACCAAGCGTGATGTTATTTTTATCATCAGCTTTTTTGACAAGTAAAATGAATGATAAAAATACTTAATAAAAATTTTTGAGTACATGTTAAAACTTGGCACATCGTGCTAACTAACTATTCACCGGGCAATGGCGCCGATTCCCTTGTTCACAAACTAAACTAAATTTATGTTCAGTGCAACTTTTTCATTCTATTTCATTAAGAAAAGGACAGAAGATAAATATTAGTTTAGTCCTGTCAAATTAGTCAGCGCCTGACGTAAATTGACGAATTTTTAGTGGCCATGTTTTTAATCACGTCTAACTTGTCTATGGAATATCATAATTTGACAGGACTAAACTAATATTTATCTTCTGTCCTTTTCTGAAATAGAAAGAAAAAGATGCACTGAACTTAAATTTAGTTTAGTTTGTGAACAAGGGAATCGGCGCCTGATCTGAAGTTTTAAATCGGGATTTGAATACTCGCGCGTAGGATAGGATCAGTAAGAACTCGGCCGCACGTCATATTTGACGGCGAAATCATCCCATTTTTTAGAGGCATGAAAAAAATTTCACTCATCATTTCAGGGTGTAAATTTTACTCATCCTCCATAGAAAAGGGAGGATCCTCCGACCAGACGGGTGTTGTGTCTAGCGGGCAATTTTTTGGATTATAAACTGTGTAAATTTTTATAATTGTGGGAGAACTATAAACGTTTCAGGACGTCATTCTCCGGTAAAATGCGGACGCGATGTTGCGGCTACCGCAGTCATAGGAAACCCTAGCTTTAGTGCAGTTCTCTGTGAGGTTATTTTGAGTGGGTTCGCAGCGGGTACTTACTACTTGGCACAGTCGATGAGCTGGTACTCGTTGCTGCGCTCGTAGGTGCGCTGCACGCCCAGGTCCTTCCAGAGCGCTTCTGTGTGCTCGTAGAATTCCATTGGGTAGTCGAAGTCGGGCTGAGACGCTACGTCCTGGAACATACCACATTATGACGTCATACACGGGTCCAACATTACTCTCACGGTATTATGAAGAAGTTACAGTTTCTTGTTTTCTTGATAACAGACTTGGTTTATAATTCCTTATTTGTTAATAACAATTGACTGGTGGTGTGTCGTAGCACCATTATAGTTGTAAGAAAACATACAAAAATCTCTTTGAGTGACATTGTAAACTTTCTGATTGGTTAAGGGACTAAGCGATTTTGTATGGAATGCGTACGCATCCGTAAAGCTGAACGGATGCGTACGCATTCCATACAAAATCGTTGTTTTCTATGGACAAAAGCTGAACAGAGCTGAATAAGTGTAGTTAGTCCCTAATCCTACTATACACACCACACACACAGTTTTAGCTATATGCTTGTACAGTCACGAGCACCAATATGTCAACACTTGGCAACATTCAATTGCGATTTTTTCGTGAAATAACGAATGCAACGTTGAAATATGACACATTACATAAACCTATGGGTTCGAAAATGATATGTTCGTAACAACATAAAATTTTATTAAAAAATAAAGGAGTAAATCGCTTTTGAATAAAGCCGAGTGTATACATACTTTTGCTCGTGACTGTACCTTGTGCCAACGATGAAAAATAATGAATACGTTGGTTTTAGAAACAGATTTCTATAACTATAAATGCAGCTATTGCAATGCTATTCAAACATAAATAAATATAAATAAATGATTACGTACCTGTATATAGTCGACGCGCGCCTTATTCTCAGGCTTTTCAAGTGGTATGGGCGGCGTTAGGGTGCTCATAGCGCCCGTGATTGTCTGGAACATGACACAATAACAATATTATTAACGTTATAACTTGTATATATGCTAATATCACATAGTTCAAGTATTTGTTGTAGTTGATAGTGGCATTATAAGGTCCTCTTGCACCACAACGCACAGTCACTACACATATTTCGATCATCATTCTGTCTCTGTCTTCTTCAAACGATGGTCAGAAACAGAACGATGTTTTAAATACGTTTAGAAGTAAATACAATAAGTAATTTGTTAGGCAAGCAGGCCTAAAGAGCCTATGGAGCAGAAACTTTCACAAGTCGACTGGAAATAGATGGATAAGAGTGGTTGAGGATGTATTTGAATTTGTGTTTCGCGTTGTGTCCAAGTAAATGTTATTCTTTCTTCTATAAAATTGAATAATAATAAAAAAAAAATGTGTTTGAAAATTGAAATTTAGGGATAAACCACACTTATTCATCTCTGTTCAGTTTTTGTCCATAGAAAGCAACGATTTTGTATGGAATGCATCCGTAAAGCTGAACAGATGCTTACGCATTCCATACAAAATCAAGTGTGGTAAGTCCCTCAGGCTGACGCACATTTTGGCGACCCGTGCCACGTGGCAAAAATCCTCTAACATTACTTTCGTACATTTTGTTTGCACCATTGCACACTACGGGCTTTTTGTATTGCCATACTGCGGTCTACCGCAGCTGTAATGTGCATTTAGCTTTATGGTGTATTATAGTAGCGTTAGAAAGACTTGAAAAGCGTCGGTCTTTTGGCGAATTCTCGGGAGAATTATTCAATCTGGGGGGGACTCACAAGTATCGCATCTCGTATGTTCTTCTTGATGTCTTCGATCTTCTCGCGGCGCTCCTTGTCGGAGAAGCCATTCACGTGCAGAATGCGCATCTGTTTCACTATGGTCGACTTCCCGGACTCTCCCGCGCCCAGTAGGAGGAGCCGGTGCGTCGCGCGATATAGCTGGAATGAGAAAGTGGAGATTTTGCTAAATATATGTTCTGCTATACAGGCCATCTGATAGTTGGACGTTTTGCTAAATGGACATTTTGCTAACTATACTTACTGCTCATTAGACGTTTCGCGCTGTTGGACATTTAGCTACTTAGACCTTCTGATCAGGAGGGGATATTAGGAGCCAGACATATTATGTTCATTGGACACAAAGTTCAGGTTCAAAACAGTTTCTATTTTTTTCGAGAGACACTTCAATTTTATTTATTTGTATAGACTCCTTGCGATTACTATAACACTGCGGTTGTGCTCAGAAAAAAAAGAAAGCCCCAGGCTATCCCATGAAACCTGTGCCTTAGTTGTAAACTTTTGATACGTTCTGGAAAGCCCTTTCTCCAACGCTTCTGATGTGCTCTGTTTGAACAAACACGATGAAACGAGGTAGAACTTTATTATCCCACCTATACAGGCAGGCGTCACTCCCCTTTTGGGGAATACGCCCGAAAAACGTAGGCAGAGGTGTAAAGGCTATCGAAATTTTGTCAGTTCCGATGTAATAAGGGGGCAATTACGCAAATACCCCGCCGGTTAATGGCAATAGACTCTATTGCCATTAACGGTCGGGGTAATTGCGTTAGACACTAACAGTAGCAATGACTTTTATTTTGACAGTTCAACAGCATTCATTGCGTTATTTACGTTGTCGAGCATTCAAATGTTTCGAACATATGAAGCAATGGATCAGCAATACCCTTCAAAATGATTCTGATTGTGCTTGATAGTGTGTTACGCAATTATAAGGATGTGAGCACAAAACCTTGGGTCTGTTTCAGTAAATTCCTAATAGAAACTCCAAGACCTCACGTTTAGCAGTCGGGCTTGTGACCACTAGTCCAACAATGTAGAGGTTCGTGATAATAATAGAACATTTGCTCACCTGTTTATCCTTCTGCAGCTGCTTGGTGATGGCATCGCTGCGCCGTTTCTGTTTCTTGGCGTCGTCTTCGCTGCTCTTGCCGCCTGGCGAGCCGAAGCATCCCATTGCCGACCACGCCGCCCACCTGAAGACAAAGAAAATACAATTTTAATTAAATGTCTAAACGTTGTGGAGTTGTTAACAACAAAAGTACGTCTCACCGACTCATGTCCTGCTAAAACACGTATACAGGGTGGCAAGGACATCGACGCGCAAACTGTAACCATGAATTCAGCACACGATTCCAAACGTCCCTGTGCGTTGAAATTTTTCTTTTTTTTTTTTTGATATTCGGTTGAAAATTTCTACGCTAGAATCATGTGCAGAATTCATGATTACAGTTTGCGGTTCGATGTCCCTGCCACCCTGCATATTATGTACGTAATTTTTTATTTATCCACCATTTAATATTAAATTTAAAATATTACAAAACACAGTACACAGATCCCTAAACCATGATGTTTAAACAGATGACGGAACACAACGAAACCTTTTTTGGTTCACTTAACAACACAAATGGATCAGCAGGAATATTTAGGAATTTGTTATTTGTGCCCTAATTGTGGCTGTATGGTAGGAGACCATATATAAATTAGTGGTCACCACTACGTCTTGTTATGAAGATAATGCGGTTTAAAAATGTGTGCAAAAAATCCCAGTAAGTACCTGTGTATTTATCACGTTCAGCACGTGTAGCATGACCACCATGAAACGGGTTTTTCAAAATGACAGATGGAATAGACAAAATGACAACTTTCTTTAGAAATCTGTCTATTCTTACGTCGACTAAACCTGTTTCTAGTGTTCATGCTACGCGTGCAGGAAAGAGAAGAACCAACAACCAACAGCAATACGGAGGATCTGTATTGCTGTTATTTTATATATATTTTTTTTTAAACGTTGTTGGTTGGTACAGACGCCAGCACATCAAGCTACTACAATCTGTCAAATTTCTTTACTAGATTTTCAACTTTATTGTTAAAGTATTAAGGTTCAAGATTGATTGGGAAAATTTGACAGTTTCGGGTAGCTTGACCTGCTGGCGTCTGTACTTATAGGTATGAGCCAACGTTCAACAATAACGTTTATGCTTTCATATACAGCATGTATCAGCAGGCCAATTCCTGTAATTCAAAACGTTCAAAATCTAGTCGCGATCTCACCTCAGCGGCAATCAATGTCAAAAACTTGTCAAAAATGTAGGGTAATTGGAGGTATTTTGAGACAGATTGAGACTGGGATCAGACTGAACGTTCTTAAAATTACGAAAATTGCCCTTTAGAAATTTATGGTCATATTTAAGGGTCTGCTATAGACCATCAAACTGAACAGCTTTCTCTATGGGACCAATATCATAACGGCGATAAAATAATCTGCTGTGTCAACATACAAAACTTCAACTTACCCAAATGTATGAAACAGCTGATTTATTTTTATACCATAATGGATTCACAAATCTCTTACCATTATTCTACCTCCCAATCTTTCACCGAAACCGTATCGATACACTGAAAGCCTCGATTTCGTCGAGACTGAATCGTATCGGCATTGGCACTATACTCAGATTAAGCTCTTTCAAGCATTTTTAATCGGATACACCCGAGTTGCAATGAATGAATGCACCCCGAAATAAAACAGTGAGAATACCTAAGTGTACATACACATGAGCGACACGCGTCGACGACAGAGGACGTGTATATGAGCACTTAGGAACAATGGGAGTCCGGTACCAACTTTACTAGTTGGCTAAACTTTTAACACGGCATGAGCTATTTCCAAAATTCTATCTAGGACATTACTTTTAAAACGTTAGGTCAAATCTTATATCATGCTAACTATGGGCAGAATCTTGGCCCACCAAATTGAATTCTCTATTAGTCGTCATCTCGGTAGCCAGTTTTCTAGTCAGACAAATTTCGCAAGACCTTAAAACTTAATATACAGTTGACCTGGCTTCTAGAATAATCTAGAACCTCTCTGTATTCGGTATCATTAACAAGCAGTACTTAAGAGTATCGCTAAGTCAAATGAGACACTAAATAATTTCGCCGCGTATCGACATAGCGTCTAAAATATTAGTCGTGTTCCTATTTGGGAATGGTCTGAGCACCTAATTGTGGACTCTATTGTCTTGAAATGAGCGAATGTTTCTAGAAAATATACCACTGTTTTCTAAGTAACTTTCACTCATTCACTCATTTGGAGGGGCTTGTGGCTAAGTAATAACAGCCGCACGGGGTCGATCGATCAGGTTAAACTACGCTTGCCGCGGTTGGTCCGTGGATGGGTGACGATCTTCACATACCAAGACCCTTCCGTGCCTCGGAAAGCACGTTAAGCCGTTGTTCCCGGCTGTCATTCGTAGACAGTCGTTACAAGTCGTCAGTAGCCCGAAAGTCTGACAACCAGTCTCACCAAGGGGTATCGTATTAACCAATATCTGGGTTGTGAAGGTCAGATAGGCAATTGCTCCATGTAAAATACTGGAATTCAGCTGCATCCGGCTAGACTGGAAATCGACCCCAAATCGGTTCGGAAAAGACTAGGCAAATGATGATCATAATTTGACTAAAAAGGGCGTTTAAAGAGTAAAGACCGCTGCAATATTAGTTCATTCCGCACGCGTCCAAAAACGTCGTCAGAGAACGTTGTTGAGCAGACAAATTTTTCGAACATATGAAGCAATGGATTAGCAATATCCATCAAAATGGGCCAGATTGTGATCGATAGTGTGTTACGCCATTAGGATGCCGGTTGACGGCAATAGGGTCGCCCCCTTGTACATGGGGCTTCGACATAACATGCGAAATGGGAGTACCTACTGTTCAACTCAGCTTTTCCTTTCAGGAAATATCTACAGGCGTGATGTTGTGCTATAAAAAGTTGACTCGTGTAACCAGTTCGTACGACACTTGCCGTATCTTGAAAGGTAAGAATCGCTACACCTTCCAAAATTGATAGAACCGTGCACATAAAATCGTACCTACTCTTAATTGGCCCTAACGCCTGGCGAGTCTCGCTACTCGTCAGTCAAGTAGCTCTCCTCACGTAAACGAGGCTTAAAAGTTCCGTGCACAAAAAATCGCGCTTCGAATAGTCCCAATCGTCTGGCGAGTCTCACATGGAAATTCTCGCCTCTCGACGGTCGAGTAGCTATCCTCGTGTAACAGAGGCTTAAACCTTCTCTATATTGAGCCCACGAAGCGGTGGCGGCGTAGGTGACCCTCCCCAGATGAGCTGTTTCTTTTTTTTTGCAAATAAATATTCTAAGTTGCTGTGTTTAACTGTTTTAGGTCAAGTACATGCTGTTGTAGTGTTATGGAGAAGTTAACCGGGAACTAGTTAGTTACGAAAACCTCAAAATTATTAAAAGGTAATTTGTAGAGAAAACTATCTGATTTACAAGTATTAGTGGGGTCTCCAAATTCAACCTCGTGCACCAGCCTATAATGTTCCGACGGCTGGGATACAGGCCTCCTCTTTTATGAGAGGGACTGGGTCATAATCCACCACGCAGGCCCAGTGCGGGTTGATGGATGTCCTGAGCTTAATACTTATTTATTTGTGGTCAGTGCAGCGTCACAGTAGGTAGTTGTAACCCTCTTTATCAATTAAAACTCTATTCTATTCGCATAGGGTCTTAGCATTATGCTGAGCGATGGCCGTTTTGCGTGGATGTGACGCAACTTTTCCCCCAAAATGTTATTTTTTATTGTGTTTGTGTCCTTTTTCTGCGTCATGCTTACCACAAATAAACGTATTTTCTTTCTTTCTATGTTTAATTATTGTTATACATAATTATATTTTTGTCGATATGTCATTTAGATATACCTGGTAATAAAAACATCATTTTTTTTCTACAGTAAGATCCGTAATTATGGTTATCAATAGGTCATATCACAAATGTCACATATTTCCAAAAAACTCCACAAAATCACAAAAAAAAAACCTGTTAAACAATGTTAAGACTATCTCCACCACTCCGTTAACATTAACAAAGCCAACATCACAACAATTAACCAATAAGAAAAGCACATATTTCCTAAACACCTCCATTTTCATTTTCGTTCGTTCGTGTCGCCATCAATAAAAATAACACAATTAGGCGTACCAGACTTCTAAGTCATGGTCTGAGCCTAAATCTAAAAATAACTTCTGTTCTGCCAGGTCAAGGATACAGGAAAACTATTTGTGTATTCGTTTAAGGCTAACAGTCGTATTGGGGTTACACTGTTCAATATTTTAAGGGTTATTGAAAGAATGAGGGTGTACTGTATAAGTCTGACAACCCCTTTAGGGATACAGGCGACATTATGTCCATTAGGTTAACCGTTTTTTGACAACTGTCTTAGAACGTACATATTCCAGATTACGTAAAGGTCAACTTTAAATAATAAATGCTTAGTAAAATAAATATATAAACTGCCTTATCTTATTTATGGCTTCTTACAGACATTATAATACCGTACGTGTATCAATCAACGTATTGTGTGTTGCTGCAATCACTAGTTCCATCTGTCAAAAAACGGTTTACCTAAGGACAGGGTATAGAAGTTTGTGTATGCGTTTAATGCTACCAGTGTTTTTGGGGTTACACTGTTTAATATTTTAAGGGAAAACTGGCGAAATGTGGGTGTTCAATACAGCTTTGCCTACCCCTTTGGGAGATAGAGGCGTAGTGTCGTGTTTTACCCAACTGCCCCATAAGGAGGGTACTTAAGATTTTTATGTTATTCAAAATCAAAAGTCATTTATTCAAACTAGCGCTGACAATCAGTTTGTATACGTCAAAATTATATAAGACAGTCCCCCAAAAAGGCCAGCCTTTCACCAGTTCCTAGTGCTTTAGCTGGGAAGAAGAAGTTGCGCAACAACTCCCTAGCAAATATTGGGTGGCAATGGTAAGTGATCACCACCGCCTGGACATCTGCAATACCAGATCGCAAAGGCGTTGCCATCCCCGAGTCGAAGCTGATATGTCTCATGACTCATGAGCCTGTAATGACACCGGTATCCATACCCTTCAAACTGGCAGTCCTACTTTGCTGCAGAAACAGGTATGCTAGTAATACAGGATGGCAGGGTCATCGACGAGCAACCTGTTACCATGAATTCAGTACCTACATGATTCTGAACCCTGCGTTGAAATTTTTCATCAGTTATCATAAAAAAATCAGGTGTTCCATACATTCTGACTGAAGAGCAGCGGTGGTCCAGTGGTAATGGGCTTCGCTTAAGAGTCGTAGATCGTAGGTTCGAACCCAGACAGGCACTTTACTTTGTAATATTTCATCACCATTGCTCTCAAAACGGTGAAAGAAAACATTGTGAAGAAACCGGCATGTCCTAGAACCAAAAAATTCGAAGACATGTGACATCTACCGACCCGCACTGGGCGCGCGTGGTGGATTACGGCCCACTCCCTCTCGCCGAGAGGAGGTCTGTGTCCCAGCAGTGGGAACCTTATAGGCTGATTATGCTATACATTCAGCTAACTGCGTAGGTATTGCAGTTTTCTATGAAACAGCAGATTTATTTTATGATAACCGACGAAAAATGTTTACGCTACTCTAGAATTGTTCTGAATTCATGGTTACAGTGTGCGCGTCGATGTCCCAGCCACCCTGTATGTTTCATGTGCCTGTACCCTTACACCGGTACCCTTATACTCTCAAAGATTTATCAAGTATGGTGGTAATGTAATGTAGTAGAATGTTATGTGTTATTAAGCATTTGTATAATGTAATAATTCAAATGGTTCTTACCCCTGGTTTCTGGAAGTCTGATCGATTCCCTGATCACTAATTCTGCTGAAATAACGAAAGATAAAAAGATAAGATAAAATTTGAGAAGACTTCGACGGCTTTCAGGAACCTAGGGTAAGATTTTTGGCTGTAATAGCATAGGCCTCTGAATCAAAGCTAAAATTAACAGTCATGATAGTGCATAGCTCTCAGCAAAAGGTATTTTTTATCACTTTGGTATAAGAAGGGGTACTCTAGTGCTATTCTGTAAGAATCTCACCGTAAAAACATAAAAGTGAAGTGAGCTGTTAACTATAGCCCGACCGCTTAACTGAGACGTTGCCTAAGTTAGAAGCGCGGTGCGGGAGGGGTGTGGTGACGTGATGCGAGAAAGAAAGAAAGAAAATACATTTATTTGCGGCAAACATGACGCATAAAAAAGAACATAACCACACAAAAAAAAAAAAACAAGTTGGGGGTAAACATGCGAGAGCTCAGTGATTCGTCAACTTGTGACAATTATCACCCCTCCCGCACCGCGCAGCTACCTCAGGCAACGTCTCAGTTAAGCGGTTCGCTTACTTCAAGCTGATTTCTCCTAAGTTTTCACGGATAGATTATTACAGAATAATCGGCTAGTGTACCTACCCTGTGCCATTCGCATGACAATGATCAGTACGATATTTCACGGTAAAAAGTTGGGATCACAAGTCAACATCCCCCTGTTCATACAGTTAAAAACAAATGCAGTACGAAACTGTCATCAATCAATCTGCTAGCCTTTTTCCAACTATGTTGGAGTCGGCTTCTAGTCTAGCGGGGTGCAGCTGAATACCAGTATTTTTAATGGAGCGACTGCCTATCTGACCTCCACAACCCAGTTACTAGGTAATACGATACACTCTGAAACTGCCATTTGATACGATATACAGTAAAATATCGTCCTGATCCTCGCCGGGTGAACGCGGCCTGTCCTTACATCACCCCTTAATCGCCTTTTAAGTAACCTGTGGGGTTATCATCCACTCATAAAGCAGGCTAATATTTGACAAATAGTGGCGAAAATTCCAATGTCATGTGTAGTGCCAAGCGATTTTGAACCATGTGCAGTGCAACTAATGCGGTCAAATTGACCTGTCCTGTGCTTAAACTGCCCTGCAAACGAATGTGATTCGAGCCCCGGAGAGCGAAAGAGGTATTTTCCTTACTAAGAAAGAAAGAAAGAAAAAGTATTTATTGCGACTCGTACAGGGTCATAAACTAAATTAAACACAGTTCAAAATAAAAATAAAACAAATTATATTTAAAAAAAAAGTAACAAAAAGGAAAAATTTAACAGAAAGTCCTATACGAGGCCAAAGGGCTCCTAAGTCCTATCTCAGCATGATGCTTCGACATTTAAAAAATAAATGTCGTAGCGCTGGTATTCTAAAGAACATCCGGTAGTCTTGGACAGTCATAGTGAGTTTACAATGATTTTATACCTATACAGGGTGGCAGGGACATCGTCGAGCAAACTGTAACCATCAATTCAGCACATGATTCTACACCCCCTAGAGTAGAAATTTTTCGTCGGTTATCAAAAACAAATCTACTGTTTCATAGAAAAGTCGCCTAACCTAACCTACGCCGTCAAAATGTAGGGAACAGCAAATTTTTTTTTAGAATAAGCGGCAAAATCAAGGCAGGGTTCAGAATTATGTACTGTATCCATGGTTGCGCGTCGATGTCCCTGCCACACTTATTCCATAAAGTAGCTAAAAACACTAACATCATTTCATATCATCATGCCTAGCCTTTTCCTAACTATGCTGAGGTCGGCTTCCAGGATAATGGCTCACCTTCCATCTTACACCGCAAGCTCTGTCACACGTGAGGCGAACCTAATGGTGGAGTCAGCGAACGGTATTCGCGTTGCTGAATTTTGGGGCAAATAAATGTAAAAGCTATATAATCTTTTTCGTGTTTTATTTGCCATCGACAAGAAGAAGAACCTAAATACCAGTATTTTCCATAGAGCGACTGCCTATCAGACCTCCACAACCCAGTAACTGGGTAATACGTGGTAATACACAATATTTAAAATAATGAACGCAAGACCTCATACACCAATTTAGGGTATTGAGTTAAAAGCACCCTAGCATGACTTTATGCATTTCAAATTGAATGTTATTGTCTTGAAATAGGATTTAATTTTCTATGGCTGAATCGACGGTCAGTATGGCAAAATATATAATTAAAAAAAAAAACCTGTATTATAAAAAACTGAACTCGATTCAGTAGTCAATTATAAATAAACGACTTTTAGGATTTGCGTTTATTCTGTTACAAAAAGCATAATACAATGTCAATCTTATTTTTTCAAAGCACCCTAGCCTGACTTTATGCATTTAAAATTGAATGTTATTGTCTTGAAATAGGCTTTAATTTTCTATGACTCAATCAACGGTCAGTATGGCAAAATATATAATAATAATAAAAAAATCCTGTATTATACTAAACTGAACTCGATTCAGTAGTCAATTATAAACAAACGACTTTCAGGACTTGCGTTTATTCTGTTACACCTTGTATACCCCTTGGAAAAACTAATCACAAACGAACTAACTTAAAAGAGTGTCCGTGGAGTTTCTTGTCCGTTCTTTTCCATAGGTACCTACTACGCTTTGGAATGGGCAACTAGCTTCAACTTTCCGACAGACCGATCCCTTGACAATTCAAAAGCGCCGGTAATTGGTTTATTTGAAATATATGCTTTGAGTTTAACCACTAACTCCATTTTCCAACGATTAATTTTAAACCAACAACAATTCGCCACAGCCGAGCAAGAAGAAGTCATGGAAAAATCGTTCGGAACATTCGGCCTTACATGTCCATCGCTTGGATCATTCATGCGGCCAATTGTCCGCCTATAATGCTGCAAATATGCTAATAGCTCATTATGTTTCCATCGCCTTTGTCGTCGCATGTGCGAGTATGCTAAACGATTTTGGTAACCGATTTGATCTCTTAATATTGGGTTGAGTTATGTCTGTACTGGATGGTTTATTACTCTGTGGTTCGGTGACGTCACTGATTTGGTGTTGGGGCTGTTTTTTGAAGAGTTGAAGGGTTTATACAGCATGCATCAGAATGGTGTTGTCATATTTATGGGTGTCGTACAGGCCATTACATTGAACAACTTTCTTTATGGAAGCAACATTGTAATCGCGAAAAAATGATCAACTGTCCCATACAAGAATTCAATACCTACTCGACCCAAATGTGTGGGACGGATGACAATTTTTTTCGGGATTACGATGTTGGTCCCATAGACAAAGTTGTTCAATACCACACCCTTAGATATGACTAAGTACATCTTTCCGATCATACAGCTTAGTTTAAGAATGCAGACCTTGAAATAATGGTTATAGGGCAATGTGATCAATGCGATCAATTCAAGTGATCATCAAAATTGAACATGTATGTTAAAATAAAAAAGAATAGCTAAAACCTTCCTAAATGCACTGGAAATCACTTTGGTGGAGGATAACAAAAATTGTTGCTATGCGCGGGTTACTTATGTACGCGATTTGGGAAAGTTTTGCAGCGCATTACTGCTGCCAGGATTTTTTATGGGGTTAAAAAGTCATTTCAATATATTTTTAACATGATAATAACAAACAATGCTCAGATGCCAATTCTCGTAATTTAAAACGTTCAAAATCTAGTCGCAGTCTCATCTCGGCGACAAACAAATGTCAAAAACTTGTCAAAATGTAGGGAAATTAGACGTATTTTTGATAGATTAAGACTGAGATCAGACTGTGAACGTTCTTAAAATTCCGAGAATTGCCCCTCTGGGCCCCAAGTCTGCTATTACAATAGTGTCAGAATGGTCTATCATTGATTTCATAATTGTTGATTTTGACAAGTTTCGTAATCTACTAACATAATGGCGTCATTATGACTTTCCAGTGGTCAACCACTGACACTCCATTGAAAGAAATGGCATAGAATGGTAATCTCGTACATAATGACAAATAAATGACTGACTTACATAAAACACTTAACTTGTATAAAACACTAATAAATAATATGTAAAAATATATATAAATGAAATCTGGCATAAATAAAGTAGTGGTAGTTTTTCGAAAATCATTTCTACTAACGTGTTTTATAATAATGACAATACGACAATGTCATTATGACACAATTCTATTACGAGACCATTGACCGACCAATGATCGCCATTAAGAATTTAGCAGATTACGAACTTTAAGCAAAATGACAATGGGATGGGAATGGGATCGTGTTGGAATGATTTACAAAAATAGCAGACTTGGGGCCCTAGTCTTTGTCCTCCTAAATAATTAATAATACCAAACTCCATATAAATAGGCTCGCCCCCTATTAAAAAAATAACCCCCTCTCCCTATTACATGGGACCTAACATTATTGGCGAAATGTGGATGTGCTATAGGTACACCTCTGACTAAACCTAATGGGATTAGAAACTTGTTGTAACAATCCTCCGGACCGAACTTCGGCCATCGCGGCCAATTTCAGCGGAGACTAGCCTTCGACGCCGAAGATAATATAGTCCACAAGTGTAAGCGGAGATACAGATGCACTCTCTTCCCTAACTCTCATAGCCCGATGGGACGACCATCCGATGCGACCGGAGAGAGATGACGCCCAGGATCAACGGCATCTTTTTTTAGGGTTCCGTAGCCAAATGGCAACGGAACCCTTATGGATTCGTCATGTCTGTCTGTCTGTCTGTCTGTCTGTCCGTCCGTATGTCACAGCCGCTTTTTTCCGAAATTATAAGAGCTATACTGTTGAAACTTGGTAAGTAGATGTATTCTGTGAACCGCATTAAGATTTTCACACAAAAATAGAAAAAAACAATAAATTTTGGGGGTCCCCATACTTAGAACTGAAACTCAAAATTTTTTTTTTCTTCAAACCCTTACGTGTGGGGTATCTATGGATAGGTCTTCAAAAATGATATTGAGGTTTCTAATATCATTTTTTTCTAAACTGAATAGTTTGCGCGAGAGACACTTCCAAAGTGGTAAAATGTGTCCCCCCCCCCCTGTAACTTCTAAAATAAGAGAATGATAAAACTAAAAAAAATATATGATGTACATTACCATATAAACTTCCACCGAAAATTGGTTTGAACGAGATCTAGTGAGTAGTTTTTTTTTTAATACGTCATAAATCGTAACGTAACGGAACCCTTCATGGGCGAGTCCGACTCGCACTTGTTTTTTTGAGGATGGGAAATCATCAAATGACCCGTCCCGCTCTGGGCGGAGCGGAGGGAGTGTCAGACTCTTATTGACTAAAACCCACCCGTGTTCCTTCCTTAGCCCTTTATGTTCCAGGGCAGCGGTAACCCTTTCGGACGATCCCGCTACCCTGGCAGGTTTCGGCCCTATCGGGCCCCGTCACTTCTGCTGACATCTCTTTGAGGCGCGCGTGGAACACATACGCGCCGTCCGGCACGGGCCTGGTCCTGATCGGACGGTGAGTTACCCATTACTCACCGCCCACAGGCCCGAGGACCAACGGCTTAACGTGCTTTCGGAAGCACGGGGGTATCAAACCGCCAACTTCCAAACTCCGGGCTGCTACTAAGAAATTCGTATTGGAAAAACCCAATATCACTTTGCCCGACCTGGAAATCGAACCTAGGACCCCATGCTGCAGTCGCACTTGCAACCACGCGACCAACGGGGCAGTTGGAAGAGTTAAGAGTTGGAGTTGGAGGAGTTTAGAGGCGTGTTGTAAGGTTTATGTCAACCATTCCAGTCTAACCTTCCAGTCCTAATTAAAAATTCAGTGTCAACCACAGTCCCCCTTAATTAAGTTTCAAATCCTGACTATCACCGTACTAATTGCAACAAGGCTCAAATTTGGTAGCATTTGCAAATCAAATGCAAGGTGAGTGCGCGCGATTTACTTTAGTAGGGCATGCCATTATGTGCTTTAAAAGGATATCCTTTGGCGATAAAAAATTGAATTCTTTTGAATCTGTGTATTGGATTTATGTAGATTAAATTACGGTGTCAGTCAGATACGTTCTTAACTATTGCAAAAGCTTAGCTTGGACACATGACATAGTAATTGGTAATCATTTGAAATAATAAATAATTATCATGTGACGTAGTAGAAGTACTTAACAAACAACATTTATAAAACATTAGAAAGGTGAGAAGTATCTACCTACCAAATGTTAAAAATACCTAATTATATGGTTGTACTTTTATGATGCAAATAAAGTTATTATTATTTAATAATATAATATCTATACTAATAATAAAGCTGAAGAGTTTGTTTGTTTGAACGCTCTAATCTTTGGAACTACCAGTCGGATTTAAAAAAATCTTTTTGCATTTGATAGCCTAAAACTTGAGGAGGGCTATAGGCTATTTAACATCACACTGTAACTCTAAGGAGCCGAGCAAAAAGAGAAAAAAAGTCAGAAAGAACGCTAAGCGTGAAGGAAGGGCAGGTGATTGCGATGCGACGGGTGGGTCAAAGGAAATTTGACGCGGGCTAATTCGTGGGCAAAAGCTAGAAATTTATACAAATAAACAAAACTGAAGTGTCTCTTTGTAATGTCAAAACAACAGTTTTTTACTAATTCATATGAAAGTATACCGGGTGTCAGGGACATCGACGCGCAACCTGAATCCATGGTAACAGGTTGCGCGTCGATGTCCCTGCCACCCTGTATATGGTACTTATAATTTAAAAAAACAATTTTTAAAATCTTTGGCTGTGTGTCTGTCTGTTCCGGCTAATCTCCGAAACGGCTAGCCAGATTTTGACGGGACTTTCAGTGGCAGATAGCTGATCTTATAAGGAGTAACTTACTTTTATTTTAGACATAGAATTAGGGTCCTGCACAAAAAAAGAACCCATGAAATCGAACTTCTTTTTCGACCTGCACGCGAACGAATTCGAGGACACAGTTACCTAATACATGATGGAAAAACCAAACTTGTATGTAGATCGCAATAACAACAAACGGCGATCACTCGACACATTTAGGGATACTATAGATGGGCAATCCACCGGGTATAAACCCGGTGCTTTAAACGTCCAGTAAAAACCCAATTTTCTGGATGTCTATCGGGTGTTTATCAAACCACCGGGTTCAAACCCGGTGGATTGCCCATCTATACTCCCTACTCAATGCTTACACCCCAAAAACGGCATTTTCATTCACCTCTTCACATAACCGCAGATAAAATCACTAGAGAAGGTCAAGAGCATTGCAACATCTCCACAATAAACAATGGAAGCGTTTACAAACGCCCACCGCAGGCGTATCAATGGCAGTTCTATTTCTGTACAGGATAATACAACAGTTCAAACATGACAAAGGATATTTTGAGATGAACGATTAAGATTTCCTTAGCGGTTTTGGCCAGACGAATTTCCGATGTCTGCGCGTTAATTTTAGATAGTTCTGGCAACAAGGGACTTAATTATTTAAAGTTAATAGAACTCAAGTTGCCTACAGCCGTGTTGATCGATCGAAGGTTAAGGACGCTTCCCGAGGTCGGTCCGTTGATGGGTTACACATCAGAGACCCCTGCGTGCATCGGACACTCAAAACATAAACTCAAACATTTATTTCAATGAAACTATTTACAGACATTTTTGAATTGTCACGAGTCGGTCAGTTAGTAAGAAAGTTAAAGCCCATTCCAAAACGTAGATCTCTATGGGGAAGAACGGGCAAGAAACTCCGAAAACGGACAAGATAGCACGTTACTCCATCTTTGACATTAGTTACGGGTAGTCAGAAGCCCGAAATTCTGATAGCCAGTCTTACCAAGGACTATCGTGTTACCAAGTAACTGGATTGTGGAGGTCCGATAGACCGTCGCTCCATGTAAGATACTGGTATTCAGCTGCATTCAGTTAGAATGGAAGCCGACCCCAACATGTTTGCGAAAAGGTGATGAGATCTCTAGTTGCCTGAAGAACGACAAAATAGAAAGAAAATACGAATATTTGCGGTAAACAGGTAGGATGCGTAAATTCTGATGGCAGCTAGACATTTTTACACTGACAGGATCTTAAAGAATCAAGGAGAAACTTTTAAACGAGGTGCGAAGCAAGATTTCACATTCTTTTGTTTATTTGTAGGCTCCGGGTGAAATTTTGTTGCATCTCAAGACCCTTCATGATATAGGTAACCGTTTCCGTCTCCCCTTTCTTGGAACAAGGGAGTAAGGAGACTGCGCAATAGTAATAATACCAGCATTGTCCCAGTGCCGGGCAAAGGCCTCTTCTCATATAGAGAAGGCACGAGCATGCTCAAGACGGGTTGGCGATTTCAGACTTGTTTTTCATATTTTTTTTTTTTTAACTTTGTCTCACACTAAGAATTACTCCTGTATCGTGGGTGCGTTTACAAACATTTAAACTCACATACACAAACAGCCAGACCCGGAACAACTACCTGTAGGCAATACAAATATTTGTTCCGTGCGAGATTTGAACCCGCGACACGCAGCGCAGCAGTCGATCGCCACTGCCACTGCGCCAACCGTGCGCCAAATATATTAACTACAAGTCCAGCACCAACAGTCTCGACATTCATAGCGATCGCTTTACTAACGCATTCGGTCGCAAAGTCCTGTCACTCCATACATTTCACCTGTCAATTCGGGACTTTGCGACCGAATTCGATCGTAAAGCGATCGCTATGAATGTCGAGACTGCTGGGGCAGGTTTCGGCACGATGAAATTTCCTTTACCAATGTCAGTAATGTAAAAGATAAACTCAGAAAGAACAGTAGTCTAATTAATTGCCAATAGTATTTATATATTCAAGTTTGGTGGTAATAAAAATCAAGACAGAATACTATAAATATTCGTAAAGTGTAAATTAACTTAAATTTGAAACCGCAACCGATCGACCACATAATTAGCATTTTTCGCACATTTTTGGTTTCTTGGTTTTTTAAGATTAACCACAAAACTATACCATATATCAAAATTTCAAAAATAATGTTTATTTAAGTAAATATTTTGTTGACTTAATGAGCTTGACTTAATACGAGCGAGAGTAATATTTGACCTCAACCACAATCTATAAATGTTTTCTTCATATTGGTCTAGTAATGCAATTCTTCATCTCCTGTTTAAAATATATGCAGTCCTCCAGATCGTATTTCGGCGGTGGCCAATCTCAACGGAGACTAGCCTTGAAATCAAATCAAATCCATATATTTGCCAGAATGTAGGTTTACAATCTATGATCTTAAAACTATAATGGCCCCTTTACTTTACATTCTACCACCACCAAAGTAAAGAACCAAGAGACCAAGAGTTTGTTTGTTTGAACTCGCTAACCTCTGGAACTACTATTAACATCACGCTAGGCCCTTAGGAGCCGAGCAAGAAGAAATAGACTAAACGAACACGATGTAATAACACAAAACCCCAGCCGTAACATCCCAGCGATGATTTGCTGGATTCGTTTTCTCCTCTACCGATCATTTTTTCTCGTGACAGTTCTTTTTGTTTATATGTATGTATCGATCTATGTATTAGTATTTATTCTTGTAATTTCTAGACATTTCTTAGTTATTTATCCCGTATGTTGCGCCTGCCATGTTTGTCTCTGCATCACCCTAAGGTTGACTGGTAAAAATGCCTCAGGCATTAAGTCCGCCTTTGCACAATATTTTTTTTACAAAAGTATACAGTTTTAATAAATAAATAACTAAGCAATAGCGCGGGCTGGCGAAGCGATGCCATGCGACGGGTGGAGGCAGAAGCTAGTCTTTAAAAAATCCAGTCCAAAATTCATCCCAAAACCATAATCCATCGGCGTCAAGTCAACAATTACATAAGAGTAACTTAACATAACAAATGTTTAGTAACTGATTTAAATTCCTTGTTGCTGACGACCGACAATGGTGACTGTGACGAAATCGCTTCGAGAGATATGAGAACAGCATTCTTTATACGGGAAAGTCGTTTGAACGTGTGCGTTTACGTTTAGTTTTGGTATTTGGGATATATGATGGTGTTGGATTGTGATGGGATGGGATGAGGGAAGAACAGGAATGAGTGTGGGACTCACTAAGAAATCTATACAAATATTATAAAGAGGTAAAATTTGTATGTTTGTATGTAGGAGGTTAACCGGAACTGTCAGTTGGATTTGAAAAAAATCTTTTTGCGTTTGATAGCCCAATTCTGGAAGAATGTACAGACGCCAGCAGGTCAAACCGACCCCGAAACTGTCAAATTTTCCCAATTGACCTTGAACCTTAATGCTATAGCGATAAAGTTAAAAATCTATTAAAGAAATTTGACAGATTGTAGTAACTTGATGGGCTGGCGTCTGTACATATAGGCTATTCACATCACCTACGAATTTTGGGAGCAGAGACAAAAAAAAATTCAGAAAGAACGCTATGCGAAAAAGATTCGACGGGGTGGGTCGGAGGTACAAGAAATTTCACGCGGACGGTTTATAATTAGACAGAAATACTGCGTTCCCAAAACGGTGAAGGAAAATATCGTGAGGAAACCAGCAAGTCCTTGAACCAAAGATTCGAAGACATGTGACATCTACCAACCCGCACCGGGCCCGCGTGGTAGATTAGAGCACATTCGCTCTCGAGGAGAGGAGCTTTGTGGCCCAGCATCATGAGACTCAGTCATTTCCACCAGTATTTGACATAAGGTGTCAAAAAACGAAAAATTTTTTTTTCAAAAAGCATTATTTAAATGGCTACTCCAAACCCTATCTTAAAAGGGAAACATTCTATTGAACAATGCTTTGACTTAAAACTTTTCAGGGTTTTAGGCCCAAAATAGGACAAAATTACTTTCTACACATGAAGCTTACAAAACTTTCATAAGCTAAGGTTCTAATAAACGTTGTGCAAAGTCCTTACTCTGTACAAAAGGCTTACTAATATTAAGGCTTAAATCCACCCCTATTAATAGCGAATAGGTCCTTGAATTTGGCAACACCATCCAAAAATACAGCCTGAAGATAATTGTAAACGGTGACATGTCACACATGGACTTCTTAACTCATAATGATTCTCATCATCTGCCTAGCCTTTTCCCAGCTATGTTGGGGCTTACAGGCGAACCGGATGCAGCTGAATACCAGTATTTTACAAGGAGCGACTGCCTAACTGACCTCTGCAACCAAGTGACTGGGTAATACGATACCCCTTAGTAAGACTGGTTGTCAGAATTGCGGGCTTCTGTCGAGCCGTAACGACTGTCAAAGATCTACAAATAACAGCTGGGAGTCTGGGATCAACGTGTTTTCCGAGGCACAGAGACGTCTCCATATGTAATGGAAGGTCACCCATCCGCAGACAGTGTGACGTGCAGCTGTTATTATCCAGCCACGAGCCCCTGTCATTGATTTTAAAGGACATAATAAAAAGGTGTGAATGAGTTAATATTAAATGGAAGCACGAATATGGCAACCCAGTTGATTCCCAGGGGTGTCGTTAAAACCGATTGAGAGTTAGTCCAGACGAAGCGGTTAATAAGTGAAATGGTCCGAGCGAAAATGCTGGGACGTTATGACAACATTTTTTTTACGAACATTTATGATGTACACACGGCTACACATCAAGCTATGCAAAACCAGTATTGGCTGACCTTTCATTGTGAGAAAATATCATAGAAAGTGAGACCAAGACAAACTGGTTTTGTATAGCTTGACGTGTAGCCGTGTGTACTAGCTCTTTGCCCGCGGCTTAGCCCGGAAATTATCCCACGGGAACGTACTACCAGGATAAAAATCCTATGTGTTAATCCAGGTTATAAACTATCTGTGTGCCAAGTTTCATCCAAATCCGTTTAGCCGCTTTGGCGTGACTGAGTCACAAACATACAAACTTTCACATTTATAATATTAGGGGGGGGGGGTCCACCAAACTTTTAAATCTAGAATAAGTCTTATCCTGATAATAAATTTAACTGTCAGACGTCAATTTTATTCCAAGAATAAAAGATATCTGACTTCGGTGAAATCAGCCCTAAGGGGCCGCCTTCACGAGCGAGAGAATCGCGGCGATATTATCGTCGTGCCACGTGTTTCTATACACTCTCTTAGAATGTGTCTCCACACGGCGATATCATCGCGGCGACAATTTGATGGAACGGCGAGACCCGCCGCGATTCTCTCGCCCGTGGAGATGGAGCCTAAGTAGGATAGTAGGATTTGCAGCGGTGGTACGCAATTTAGACCAGACGAGCGTTAGTCCATATTCCTAGTCATAAATCATTACGCCTTGTTTCCCTGAAGGGTTAGGCAGAGGTGCACCTACGGTAAGACCCCTCTTTGAGGAGTGGCTAGAGAGACGTCACGGCGCTCTCACCTACCGCCTGACGCAGGTCCTCTCCGGACACGGATGTTTCGGGAGGTTCCTGCACATAATCAGGCGGGAGGAGACGCCCGGGTGTCACCACTGTCAGGATTGCCCAGAGGACACGGTGGAGCATACGGTGGAGGTCTGCCCTGCTTGGGCAGAGCACCGCCGTGTCCTCGTAGAGGCGATCGGCAGCGGCGGCGACCTCTCGCGTCCGGCCCTGGTTCAAGCCATGGTCCGGGGCGAGAGGGAGTGGGAGGCAGTCACCTCCTTCTGCGAAGCAGTCATGCTAGCGAAGGAGGTGGCGGGGTGGGCGAGAGAACGCGCCTTGCGCACCTCACGCCTCAGCCGCCGCGGGAGACGCTCCGGGCGTCGGGAGCCGCGTGACGACTCCCGGCCACCGTAGGCGCGGGCCTGCGGGCGGTGAGTAATGGGTAACTCACCGTCCGATCAGGACCAGGCCCGTGCCGGACGGCGTGTTGTGTTCCACGCGCGCCTCAAAGAGATGTCAGCATGAGTGACGGGGCCCCATAGGGCCGAAGCCTGCCAGGGTAGCGGGATTGTCCGAAAGGGTTACCGCTGCCCTGGAACATAAAGGGCTAAGGAAGGAACACGGGTGGGTTTTAGTCAGTAAGAGTCTGACACTCCCTCCTGCTCCACCCAGAGCGGGAGGAGTCATTTGATGATTTCCCATCCTCAAAAAAAAAAAAGAGGTGCACCTATTAGTACACCCACATTTCGTCAGTTATGTTTAATTCCCATGTAACAGGGGGCGAGTCTATTCCCATCAACCCGGCACAACCCCAGCGTCCTAGCTGCTGCTGAGAAATTCCAGATGGAAAACCCAATAACACTTTCAACACAGGAGCTGCAGTCTCGACATTCATAGCGATCGCTTTACGACCGAATTCGGTCGCAAAGTCCTGTCACTCCATACATTACACCTGTCAATCCGGGACTTTGCGACCGAATTCGGTCGTAAAGCGATCGCTATGAATGTCGAGACTGCAGCCCCTGGACCCCAGGCTCAGTAGTCGTGTTTGCGACCACGTGACCAACGGAGCAGTTAATAAATATTAAAAGAGGTCGCTTCCTAACCAGTACAATCTATTAGGTAAAGTTTTCCACTCTATGTGGACGGTAAATGTTTGAGGAAATCTATTTTGGTTTTACAAATTACAGCAGGTCAAACAATATGAATCATCTATGCATAATCAGCCTATAATGTACCCACTGGTGGGACACAGGCCTCCTCTCTTCGAGAGGGAGTGGGGCCTCATGAACAGCAGCAGCGAATGCGACCACTAGACCAGCAACGCAGTTTATGTTGTCGGTTGTTCCTTAAGTTTATCTTATCCCATTTTGTGTAGTCCTTGACCTTATAGGAAAAGTGTTAGTCATCAGTGCTGCAATAAGAAAAGGGATGGCGCTATACATCCTGTTAGCTCCATCTCCTTTTAGCACCGTCATTCATGGAATGACAACCAGCTGTCAACTGATAGTAATTATATTTTAAACAATGGGAGTCCATTAAAAGGAACTCCTTGAAAGGCGATAACTAAGTACCTCTGGCGCTGCCTGCGGAGTAATTGCGTTACACACTATCAATCTAAAATCAGTAAAGGAAAACATCGTGAGAAAACCGGAATGTACTAGAACCAAAAAATCGAAGCCATGGTGACCTCTACCAACCCGAACTGGGTCCACGTGGTGGATTACGGCCCGCTACTCCTCACAGAGAGGAGGCCTGTGTCCCAGCAGTGGGACTATTATAGGCTGATTATGCTACGTTATAAACAGATTCTATCCCAAAAAACAACAGTAAGGATGTTCAGAAACCTAGGGAATCAATTTCCTAATCAGATTACGTTATTATAGTACTTGTTGCAGGGTCAAGAAGGTATTACAGTGGTCAACACCATATCAAAAGCCTGATTGGACCTTAAAAAAACGTATCGTTTTTGCCGCATAAATTCAATACTGAGTCACTGAACCGATCAGATGGAAAAACTGTGAATCCATCTATTAATAGATTGTATTTATAACGATTTTTTTGTTATTATTATGGACGCGAACGTTTATGTTTATTGTCAACTAGCTGTGTCCCACGGTTTCACCCGCATAAGTCTCGATTCCGTGGGAATATCGGGATAAAAGGTGCCCTATGTCCTAATCCAGGTCATGGTCTACCCATGCGCCAAATTTCATCCAAATCCGTTCAGCCGTTTTAGCATGAAAGCGTAACAAACAAACATGCAAAAAATCAATTGTTTTTCTCTTTATAATAATACTACTAAATTTAGATGAAGACTAAAAACTTAACTAAATAATTTCTTTATATATTTCGCAGATAATTTAGGCAGGCAAAGTTGCCGTCGCATCGCATCGCCTGCCCGCGTTCCTTCTTACTTTTTGCTCGGCTCTTAAGTGTCGCAGCGTGATGCTAACCTATAACCTTCCTCAAGATTCTCTATTTATTTAATACTTTATGCACACAAATGTACAGAGAAACAGGCATTTTCTACCAGTCAACCTTTGGGTGATGCACAGACAAACAGTAGGTGCAATAATGAAAATTGAGGAATAAATATTTTAGGCTTGGGCTATCATACGCAAAAAGATTTTTTAAATCCGACAATTAGCTCTTCAGCTTATTAGTACTATTAGATTTGTTTAGTACTAGTTTCTGCCCGCGAATTCGTCCGCGTGAAATTTCGGCCCCCGCCTGGCCATCACGTCGCAGCCTTTTTTTTTTTTTTGAAGATGTGAATTCATCAAATGACCCCTCCCGCTCTGGGTGGAGCGGAAGGGAGTGTCAGACTCTTACTGACTAAAACCCACCCGTATTCCTTCCTTAGCCCTTTATGTTCCAGGGCAGCGGTAACCCTTTCGGACGATCCCGCTACTTCCGCGTCGCAGCCTTGGTTCTACTTCGTTTTCGCTTAGCGTTCTTTCAGACTTTTTTTTCCTTTTGCTCGGCTCCTAAGGGTAGTAGCGTGATATTAAGTACCCTATAACCTGCCTCAAGAATTTGGCTATCAAATGCAAAAAAAAAAAAATTCAAATCCGACTGGTAGTTCCGGAGATTACCCCTTACAAAAAAAAAAAAAAAACGGGTAAATAAACAAACAAACAAACAAATTTTACGTCTTTATAATATTAGTATAGAAGAATAGGTAGATATATTTAGGGATAACTTACAACACCGAAATAAACCATTACATAAAAACAACAAGATACGGGGTTTCCCGCGATGCCCGGCGATGACGTAAGTGTCATTGCCATACAAGTTTTTTTAACAAGTTATGCTTTCGCTTACTTAATCAAGGTTTGTAAACAGGATAAGCAGAATAATAAAGTTACCAAATCGCTCTTTGAAATTGTGAATGAATCAGACAGTCAGCATGATATACTTAGACATAAACCAGAAGGGCAATTCTCGTAGATAATTTTTAGAACGTTCACAGTCTGATCAAATCATCGTCTCAATCTATCAAAAATACCTCTAATTTACCTACATTTTTGACATTGACTGTCGCAACGAGGTGATCCGGCAGAGAACCAAAGCTGTCGACATAGCCCACAGAATAAGCAAGCTGGAGTGACAATGGGCCAGCCATATTAGCCGTCGAACCGATGACCGTTCGGGTAGACGTGTTCTTGAGTGGAGACCGCGAATCGGTAAACGTAAGGTAGGACGCCCTCAGGCTAGGTGGAGCGACGATCTTCGCAGGATGACTGGTAGCAGCAGCCTATAGGAGTGGACTGCTATAGGCTGATGATGATGATGATTGTCGCTGAGATGAGAGGGGCAATTCTCGTAATTTTAAGAACGTTCACAGTCTGATCTCAGTCTCAATCTGTCAAAAAATACTTCTAATTTCCCTACATTTTGACATTTTGGCATTTGTTTGTCGCCGAGATGAGACTGCGACTAGATTTTGAACGTTTTAAATTACGAGAATTGGTCTTGAGATTGCGACTAGATTTTGAACGTTTTTATAGGAATTGCCCCTTTAGTATCAGACGATTCACTCGAGTGAAAGTTCATTTTTAGGGTTCCGTATGCAAAGGGTGCCAACGGGAACACATTACTAAGCCTCCGCTGTGCGTCCGTGTGTCTGTCATAGAGCTGTATCTTTCTGTTTCCTTATGATGTGATACGGGAGCTTTCATAGTGAAAAGGGTTCGACTGACTGTCTGGTCGGCTCTTGGCTTTCATATCATCTTAGTCTGTCATCCAGATATTTCTTTTAAGTTACCAAAGCGTTGTTTAAAATTCATACATGATCCATACTTGTGATGTAAGTATTATGTGCGAATTTCACCAATAAAACTGAACGCGATTAGCACATATTCACACACATTCATATTGACACTGAAAGTTCTTGAAGGCGGTTTAGATTTGCTCACCGCGTTCAGTCTCATTGGTGAATTTCGCCCTTAGGCCGCGTTCTAACCAACGCGACCGTCACGTTCATTTTGTTTGGCGAACCCGAACGCGACCGTTCGTATTGATTTCCATGGTAAAATCCTGAGATTTTGTCGCATGGAAATTAGATTACATGCGATGTTAATTACGTGAATATATCCAAAAATGATATATGTTTTTGTTTTTGTTAATTGTAAGTTTCGAATAAAATAATCCGAAATTTTATTGAAAAATCTAAAAATCCTGAGATTTCCAAAATCTGGGCGCAATCCTGTTAGGAGCCTAAAAATCCTAAATCTCAGGACAAATCCTGACATATGGTAACCCTACTCTGGATCGCAGACGAAGTCGCGGGCAGAAGTTAGTCTAATAATATAAATTAAGAAATAATTTGATACGAAAACATTGTAAAATAATACAATAAAACAATCGCGTGAACAGAGCATGTTTACAATAGCGCTGTTTCCCTGCCCCACTCAATTTTATATGAGAGAATGTTGTATGAATGAAAACTGGTAATACCAACATTTGAGCATCGAACCATCATATCTGCCAACCCGCACTGGGCCCGCGTGGTAGATTACAGCCCATTCCTTCTCGAAGGGAGCAGGCCCAGCGGTGGGAACATTATAGGCTAATTATACTTATGCTAGGGCATACCGATTTCCTAACGACATTTTCTTTTACCGATATACAGGGTTATTTTTCAAAGACCAGCCAAATTTAAGGATGTGATACAGACCATCAAACTGAACAACTTTCTCCATGGGACAAATAGCGTAATCGCGAAAATTTTATCAACTGTCCCATAGAAAACTTCAATACCTACTCGACCTAAATGTATGGGACGACTGAATTTTTATTCGCGATTACGATGTTGGTCCCATGGAGAAAGTTGTTCAGTTTGGTGGTCTGTACCACATCCTTAAATTTGGCTGGTCTTTGAAAAATAACCCTGTATTGCTCAACATACACTAAAGAAAACCCGTCAAATTGCGTCTCCTCCATTACAAAATCAGAAAAAAACTACAAGACATAGATTGAAGCGCCATCAAAGTGTTCAACGCCACAATTCCAGCTAACCGGCTTATTAACAACTAATTACTGAGCAAAAATGGAGAAAGTTGTTCAGTTTGGTGGTCTGTACCACATCCTTAAATTTGGCTGGTCTTTGAAAAATAACCCTGTATTGCTCAACATACACTAAAGAAAACCCGTCAAATTGCGTCTCCTCCATTACAAAATCAGAAAAAAACTACAAGACATAGATTGAAGCGCCATCAAAGTGTTCAACGCCACAATTCCAGCTAACCGGCTTATTAACAACTAATTACTGAGCAAAATTAAGTCACCTATATATAGCATTGTTGGACATCCTCTCACGGTAGTCATTGTAGTTTTTTTCCCTAGTTAATCGGTTTAATTCAATGGGATAATACTATAATGCTACCGATTACCTCGACGCGAGCAGGCTTGCTTCTTGATTGGATTTAAAGAGCTAGGAGGTCCCATGGTAGAAGAGATTTATTTCAAAGGGATTTCTGACTTTCATGGGGAGATGTTGCATTTCAGGGTTGTATAGTTAACAGTTAGTTTATGTAGTAATGGTTTTAGGGGTGAAAGAACTTGTAATGTATGAACAACTGTTGTCTGACGAGTATTTTGGGGTCCAGTGCATCAGTCAGAGTCGACGAGTAGTGATACTTAAATCGCATCCAGCGGGGTAATTGCACACACACTAACAGCAGCAATGGTTTTAATTTTGACAGTTCAACAACATTCATTGAGTTATTTACGTTGTTGAGTAGACAAATTTTTCGAACATACGAAGCAATGGATTTATTCAGATTGTGACTAAAAGTGTGTTACGCAACTAGGGTGATGGGCAGTTCCCGCATCAGCTAGCTGACAGGCAAATATTTTTACCACGACACGAGCTATCCTGTCATACAGATTCGACAGAACTGCGATTTGGAAAAAGCCGGCTTGCCTAAACATCTAGGATGCTTCCTAACCAGTACAATCCCCAGTTAGGTAAAGTTTTCCTCTATATGTGAACGGTAAATGTTTGAGGAAATCTAGTTTGGTTTTACAAATCACAGCAGGTCAAACAATATGAATCATCTATGCGTAATGCATAATCAGGCTGTAATGTTCCCACGTCTATGTCACAGGCCTCCTCTCTGTGAGAGGGAGTGAGCCATAATCCACCACGCGGGCCCAGTGCGGGTTGGTAGATGTCACATGTCTTCGAATTTTTGGTTCTAGACCATGCCGGTTTCCTTACGATATTTTCCTTCACCGTTTTGAGAGCAGTGGTGATGAAATAATTTACACAAAGTAAAGCGCCTGTCTGGGTTCGATCCTACGATCTGTCTCGTAAGTCGCGGCTGTTACCACTGCTCTCCTGAAGTCCTGACCATTGCAATTTTTCCTCTAAATGTTTGAGGAAATCTATATTGGATTCACATATCACAGGAGACAACAGGTCAATCAATATGAATCATCTATAGATTAGATGTTTATCGGATTGTCTGATTCATACATCGTTCATTTTAGAAAAGTGAATATCGCATAATGATGACAATATCAAGAGTCGATACTGGACCGTAAGTGAGTAAGCAGCTTCCTCACACCAGTCGACAACCAAACGCATATTTAGAGCTGAAAGCAAAAACTAAACGCACAAGTGTAACTATTTCCGTTCCATAGATAATCTATCATTATTTTAGACTTTAGAGTAAGCTAAGAGAATCTCAATTTTTCAGGGGTTGGGTAGGGAGGGTCCTTATATCTTCGAACGAAGCCCTTCGTATAATAATGATCGAACTTCACAACAGGTAAGTTCGTTTGATCACTTTATTATACTTTAGGCTTCGTTCTCGATATAAGATTTACATTGCAGATGTTAAGAGTTTATTGGAAAAATAGAGAATTCAAACATGAGATTTTAAATAAATAGTATTTCAGTAAGAAATTAAATCTTTTATTTTTTAGACACATATGATAAACAGTCTCATTTATCTTAATATTAGACTTAACTTACTTTAACATCAAGCCTTGTTTCCCCGAAGAGGTGCACCTACAGTACACCCACATTCCCCAGTTATGTTAAAATCCCACGTACAGACGCCAGCACATCAAGCTACTACAATCTGCCAAATTTCTTTAATAGATTTTCAACTTTATCTCTAAAGCATTAAGGTTCAAGGTTGATTGGGAAAATTTGACAGTTTCGGGTAGCTTGACCTGCTGGCGTCTGTACTTAATAGGGGGCGAGCCTATTGCCATCAACCGAACACAAACCTAGACTCCAGGCTGCTACTGAGAAATTCCAGATGGAAAAATCCCATAACACTGCCCGACCTGGGAATCAAACCCAGGATCTTATGATCAGCAGTAGCACTTGCGACCACTAGACCAACGAGGCAGTGACCATCAGTGATATTATTATTAAAAAGTAAATTGAGATTAAAAAAAAACCGGCCAAGTGCGAGTCGGACTCGCCCATGAAGGGTTCCGTTACGTTACGATTTATGACGTATTAAAAAAAAACTACTCACTAGATCTCGTTCAAACCAATTTTCGGTGGAAGTTTATATGGTAATGTACATCATATATATTTTTTTAGTTTTATCATTCTCTTATTTTAGAAGTTACAGGGGGGGGACACACATTTTACCACTTTGGAAGTGTCTCTCGCGCAAACTATTCAGTTTAGAAAAAAATGATATTAGAAACCTCAATATCATTTTTGAAGACCTATCCATAGATACCCCACACGTATGGGTTTGATGAAAAAAAAACATTTTGAGTTTCAGTTCTAAGTATGGGGACCCCCAAAATTTATTGTTTTTTTTTTTCTATTTTTGTGTGAAAATCTTAATGCGGTTCACAGAATACATCTACTTACCAAGTTTCAACAGTATAGCTCTTATAGTTTCGGAAAAAAGCGGCTGTGACATACGGACGGACAGACAGACAGACATGACGAATCCATAAGGGTTCCGTTGCCATTTGGCTACGGAACCCTAAAAATAGTCATACAAATATTTGCGCTGCGTAAGCAGGAAAAAAGCCATGCCATGTCGAAGTCCTCACTCACATAAAGACGGCATGACTGTATTAACAGATTTAATGCATGTCGTCTTAGAAGACCACAGCTTTTTGGACTGAAAGCCTATTCAGTCCTTTTTAGGGTTCCGTACCCAAGGGTAAAAACGGGACCCTATTATTAATACTTCGCTGTCTGTCCGTCTGTTTGTCACCAGGCTGTATCTCAAGAACCACGATAGCTAGACAGTTGAAATTTTTACAAATTATGTATTTCTGTTGCCGCTATAGCAACAAATACTAAAAACAAAATAAAGTAAATATTTAAGGGGGGCTCCCATACAACAAACGCGATTTTTTTGCCCTTTTTTGCTCGATATCAATAATGGCCACAGGTAGGCACTTGAAATATTCACAAAATACTCAGTTGTATTTTTGCTTTAATAATAAATAATAAAATTAAAATAAAATAAATATTAAAGGGGGGCTCCCTACAACAGACGTGAATTTTATAGATAATGGTACGGAACCCTTCGTGCGCGAGTCCGACTCGCACTTGGCCGGTTTTTCTTTTTGCAGTCTTAACGTGATGTTAAACCCCCAAGAATGCAAAATGCAAAAAATATTTTTTCAAATTCGACTGGTCAAGAGATTAGCGCGTTCAAACCAACAAACAGACTCTTCAGCTTTATTATTTATTTACTATGAATCTTACGACTTCCACGAGAACGAAATCGCGGGCATAAGCTAGTCTAACATAACAAGTTCTTAGTCGTCGAAGTACTTAGTCAAATGAGTTCGTTTCCACTACAACTTTGGGAACAGTTGCACGATAACGGAAATTGCCGAGCATACTTCGAATACTAAGTAAAGGAACACTTTCTGGGCTTTTTATTATCTATTGACATAAATTAAGTAAAGTGACAGTGGGCACATTGCTCGCAGAACAGATGGCCGATGGAGCCGAAAGGTTCTGTAGTGGCGACCGCGTAGAATACGTAGCGTTGGAAGGCCTTCCACAAGTCGGACCGATGACCTTGTTTATGAAGGCCGCAGGAATCCGCTGGATGCGGGAAACACAAAACCGGTCGGAGTCGAGACGCTTGGGGGAGGCCTATGTCCGGCAGTGGACGTCTTTCGGCTGAAATGATGGTGATGATGACGTAAATCAGAAATAGTTGCATCATCTGCCTAACATTTTCCCAATGTTGGAGTCGGCTTCTAGTATAGCCGGATGCAGCTGAATACCAGTATTTTACGTGGAGCGGCTACCTATCTGACCTCCACAACCCAGTTACATTGTAACACTGGTTGGCAGACTTTTGGGATTCTGACTTCTCGTACCGACTTTCAAGGATCTACGCATGATAGCAAACGGTTTAACGTGCTTTCCGAGGCACGGAGGGGTCTTGATATGGCCTTCCACGAACCGACCGCGGTGAGCGTAGCTTACCCTTCAAACGGCCCGTGCAGCTGTTAATATTTAGCCACGACCCTCTGTGCCTACCCCCTTTTTTTTTTTTTTTTGAGGATGGGAAATCATCAAATGACCCCTCCCGCTCTGGGTGGAGCAGAAGGGAGTGTCAGACTCTTACTGACTAAAACCCACCCGTGTTCCTTCCTTGGCCCTTTATGTTCCAGGGCAGCGGTAACCCTTTCGGACAATCCCGCTACCCTGGACAATCCCGCTACCCTGGACAATCCCGCTACCCTGAACAATCTCGCTACCCTGGGTGCCTACCCCCTTCAGGGAACAAAGGTGCGAGGCTATGTCAGTAGCAAAGATAAATCAATATCATTAGACTAGCTACTTGCAATTGGCCGTGGCTTACCCCTAGTTACAATCCCACCCCGCCAAGGTTCTATTTATAGTGTGGTTGCAGTAAAAATACCCCCTCTGACTATATGGGACTAGAGAAAAACACCGAAGTGCCCCCTTACGTATAACTTGACGTAGAATGCGTGTTATGGTGATTTTTCACAATCAGCCTATAATGTTCCTACTGCTGGGACTTAGGCCTCCTCGCGATGAGAGGGAATCGGCCGTAATCCACCACGCGGGCCCAGTGCGGGTTAGCAGATGTCACATGTTGAATTTTTGGTTCTAGGACACATTGTCACTTTCCTTAGGATGTTTTTCTTCACCGTTTTGAGAGCAGTGGTGATTAAATTATGTACACAATAAGATGATTTTAATAACGACGAATATGAAGTGTTTTTGGAATGTTGAGATTAATAGTCGAAGACGCGACGCTTGGGGTTACTGCGTCGAGTACTGCGTCAGGCATTGGCCGTACTTCGGCTGATATGAAGATAATGATGACCATAGCTGTAAGCTGTGAAGCTACGGCTGGGACCACGGATATCATGGCTGGGACAATATCTTACCACAATATCTAACCAGAAAAACCCAACACCAGTTTTCTGGTAAGCTGAACATTTACATTTGTAAACTGTTAAATTCCACGTTATCTCTTGTGGTGTCAAATAAGATTTAAGGGCAGATTTAAATCTAAATAATATCTTCTGGACGTCGAGAGTTAATCAAAGAGATACAACGTCCAAAAAAGTCTCCACGCACACTCTTTTTCTGGAACAGCACCCTAATTGCGTAACAACCTGAATCATTTTAAAGGATATTGCTAATCCATTGCTTCATGTGTTCGAAACATTGGTCTGCTCAACAACGTAAATAATGCCATAAATGTTGTTGAACTGTCAAAATGAAAGCCATTCCTACTGTTAGTGTGTTACGTAATTAGGTACCAGGGTTACTAGGGGCGAAAAAGAGATACAAGTTATGCAGGACGCAATCCCTTTTTCACACAGGAACAATGGCGTCTTTGCCAAGTCCCCAGGTCTTAGAAAAACCGTTCTCAGTTCAAATTTCAATAGCCGAATCGTTCCGAAGCAGTTCGGAAAGGTTCGGCTGTCAGAAACGGGAGCCGATCGTAATATCGGTCAGTTAGAAAGGTAAGCATGTAAACAGGCGTACGTAACTTTCTCTGTAAGTTCGTGTGACACATTGCGAGCAAAGCTGAGCTATGTGCTAATGACTCTGACAATGGAATGTGTTAACATTCGCTTTTTGGTTTGAAGAGGTTCGAAGATATTAAAATAAAATAATTTAGCCTAAAGGTTCTAAGAAGCTATTTAATTTGTAGTTGAATTTCATTTATTTTACTTTAACTTTTTTTAAAAGCCTCGGAAAGCACGTTAAGTGTTGGTCCCGGTTGTCATTCGTAGATCTTTGACAGGCGTTAGGGGTAGTCAGAAGCCCGAAAACCTGACAACCATTCTTACTAAGAGGTATCGTCTTACCTGGTAACTGGATTGTGTAAGTCAGAAAGGCAGTTGCTTTACATAAAATACTGTCATTCAGCTGCATCCGGTTAGATCGGAAGCCGACTCCAACGTAAGTTCGTCTCATCCTCGAACCGACCGCGGCAAGCGTAGCCTAACCACCTACCAACCCATGCGGCTGTCATAATTTAGCCACGAGCCCCTCGGCACGCAGGATTGTCATTGATATAAAAATATATATTTACCTGTTAAAGTATTTATAGCCCAGAAGAGGATTTTCTCGCTTATCAACTTAATACATAATTGTCAGTATACACTTCTATTTGTGAGACGCCGGTGTTATTTTTGGAATTATTATTTCCCCTTGTATTATGTATTTATCTGATAAGGTTATATTCTACATATAAGTACGTCATTGTATTGTGCAGGCGAGATCGGTTTGTGCATGTCTATAATATCGCTACAAGTAAACAGTAAACTTTGCTATTTTCAGAGCCTCTAGGACCAAATTTGCATAGCACATAATGAGTCGTATCCATGAGAATCACCAAACTGTCTAAAAAGCTTTTTTGGGACATATAAAACACAGTGAAAAAAATTGGTAGGAAAACCTGATTTTATAAAAAAAATCGAGTCTTAAACCGCCAACACGCATTGAGCAAGCATGGAGATCAAGGCTCGTGCCTTCTCTGTTTGAGATAAGGCCTTTGCCCAGCATAATCAGCCTATAATGTTCCCACTGCTGGGACACAGACCTCTTCTCGGTGAGAAGGAGCGGGCTGTAATCCACCACGCGGGCCCAGTGCGGGTTGGTAGATGTCACGTCTTCGATTTTTTGGTTCTAGGACATGCCGGTTTCCGGACAATGTTTTCCTTCGCGGTTTTGAGAGTAGTGGTGACAAAATAATTTACACAAGCTAAAGCGCCTGTCTGGGTTCGAACCTACGACTTACAACTATAGATGGGCAATCCACCGGGTTTAAACCAGGTGCCAGATGCACCCGATAAACATCCGTAAATACTCATAAACACCCAGAAAATTGAGTGTTTACTGGGTGTTTACCAAAGCACCGGGTTTAAACCCGGTTGATTGCCCACCTATACTTACAACTCATAATTCGCGACCGTTACCACTGGGCCACCTTTGAGACAATAATCCTAGCCGCTACGATTACATTTTTCACATATTTCATGCGTCTAAGTTACAAGCTAGAGCAGCGGCCGAATGGCCGCTACACGTTCACACTTCGCGACAACCCCTGGCAATATTTATCTAAAAAGAACATAACATCACGCGAGTATTCTCCGAAGGGTTCGGCAGAGGTGCACCTATAGTACACCCACAATTCGCTCGCAGCCTATTGCCCCTGTTACATGGGACTGGCGAATCGACTCCGAATCTGGGATGAGAAATTCCAGATAGAAAAACCCAACAACATTTTGCCCGAGGAATGGAACCAAGGATCTCATGCTTGGCTTAGCAGTCTGTTGAAAAAATGTTCTCAAGTAAATAAGTAAAGCCGCTAAGCTGAGGTTGAACTGGGTTGGACACGTCTGCCGTATGCCCAATGAGCTGTGGGCCAAAATAACCACTATGTAGAGCTATAACACAGCTAGAAGGCGACCTCGTAGAAGTTCGAAAGGGAAGTGCACCATGGCCCATGACCGCCATAAAGTGCTAAGCAGAATACCGGCCGAAACAAAACATCTTAGAACTACATTTGGCATAAATCCACCTCGATAAACAGTGTTTAAATTGCAGCATACACTGCTTGACAGGCTGCCAACCTATCGGTTGACTATTAGTACAAATAATACGCACAAAAGCTACTTCCCACGTACGACTTAAGCATGGTGTTGTAACGTGCGTATTTACATTGGCAAAAGTTGAAAGAATATGTCTAATATAAGACTCTCGCACAGCCAGACTCTCGAACCGATGAAGCCAGGAATTTCTAAAGAAGTTGCACTTGCAAATGAAACGTTGCACTAAGCAAGCGATTGTGCCGCAACTTGGGAGAGGTCTATGTTCAGCAGTGGTGGGGGTACTCCGATAAGCCACAGTACTGAGCGAGCGTGGGGTCCTGGCTTCAATTTCCGGGTCGGGCAAGTGTTTTTGGGTTTTTCCATTGGGAATTTATTGGTAACAGCCCGGAGTTCGGAAAGCACGTTAAGCCGTTGATCCTGCGCCTGATCTCTTTCCGGTCATGTCGGATTGCCGTCCCATCGGACAATGACAGTGAGGGAAGAGAGTGTGCACCTGTGTCTGCGCACACACTTGTGCACTATAATGTCGGAGATATATATTATAGTGCTGGAGCTGGAGAGCTGGGGAGAGGGACTGGACCATAATCCGCGGGCTCCGTGCGGGTTGGTGGATGTCACATGTCTTCAAATTTTCGGCTGTAAGACATGCCGGTTTCCTCACGATGTTTTCCTTCACCGTTTTGAGAGCAGTGGTGATGAAATTAAATACACAAAGTAAACCGCCTGACTGGGTTCGAAGTTGGAACCTACAACTCGTGAGTCGTGGCCGATACTCGTACTACTGGGACACACGACTGCTCACCAATGCTGTGCGTAATTCAGGCAAATTATTTCTGCTATAAATACCTAATTACCCACTAGAACTCTTATTGACACTCACGAGAGGGGCAATCCTCGTAACTTTAAGAACGTTCACAGTCTGATCTCAAGTCTCAGTCTGTCAAAAATACGTCTAATTTCCCTACATTTTGACAAGTTTTTGACATTTGTTTGTCGCCGAGATGGGACTGCGGCTAGATTTTGAACGTTTTAAATTACGAAAAGGATATTAAGCAGGTTAATAGTATAGGGAAAAAATTGAGGATAAACGTCCGGTTTGCAAAATGCGTTATCTACTATGATTATTTAGGGAAACTGCATTGAATAGCGTCATTCAGGTCTGTGAGATCACTAACCCGTCCAGTTTGCGTCTATGGACGAAACTGACGACAAAAATGGACGTTTGAAGGGGACATTGACGTAATAACTGCGCTGACTGAACAGCGTTATCTAGGCCCACGGTAATGTGTCAGCTAAGACGGAAAAAGCAAACGGTAAGGTTGGATTTTAAGAAAATTCTTTGTAGCAGCCCAGAGTCTAGAATTCTGCATACATATAGCATAATCAGCCTATAATGTTCCCACTGCTGGCACACAGGGCTCCTCTCGGTAAGAGGGTTTGGGCTGTAAACCACCACGCGGGCCCAGTGCGGGTTGGTAGATGTCACGTCTTGAAAAAACTTGAAAAGGTGTCAAGGGACACCTTCTATAGACAGACAGAGAAACACGCACGCGCCACACTATAACAAAAAGTGTCGTTACAACGTTTGGTCTTAATTTTTTCCATCTAGCCCCCTTTCGCAACGCGCGATAAGGAACTTCGTTCCAAAAAGATCAGTCAAAAACAGTGACACGCGTAAATGGAATTGGGCTGGACACAACTGCCGCATGTCAGACGATCAGTGGGCCAAACTTACGACCCAGTGGGTCCCGCTTAATGGCAAACGACATCGCGGCAAGCCCAGACGGAGATGGCGGGATGAGCTGGACTCCTTTGATAAAGATTGGTCCTTGGCAGCTTGACACAGAGACGTGGAAAGAGTGAAGGGAGGCCTTTGCCCAGCAGTGGGACATTAACGGCTAAAATTAAAATAAAATTAGTTAGCGAAAGGCTGATTTTCATTTATATTATGACTACGGTGCACGGTATGTAGAAGTCACCATTACCAGAGACAAAAGTAATTTTTACATTTTGTTAAGTTTTCTTTTTTTATTATCATGTGTGATGCGTGAGTATGAATGTAGATGGCTATAAGATCAATGACACGATCGATGGACTATTTGAAAGATGATATGGCTGGGAAGGAGGTGACTACCGAGATGACGACTAATAGAGAGAGAAGTGTGGAAGAAAAAGACATGTTGCGCCGATAAATACATTGGAATGAGGGCAGGAGAGTTGTGTGATGCGAATGATTGGATATCGGATAAACAAAAAACATAATGGCGCCGATTCCCTTGTTCACAAACTAAACTAAATTTAAGTTCAATGCATCTTTTTCTTTCTATTTAATTTAGAAAAGGACAGAAGATAAATATTAGTTTAGTCCTGTCAAACTAGTCAGCGCCTGACGTAAATTGACGTATTTTTAGCAGCCATGTTTTTAATCACGTCTAATCTGTCTATGGAGTATCCTAATTTGACAGGAGTAAACTAATATTTTATCTTCTGTCCTTTTCTTAATGAAATAGAAAGAAAAAGATGCACAGAACTTAAATTTAGTTTAGTTTGTGAACAAGGGAATCAGGGCCAATGGCTGGCAAGTCACCATAGGTTAGATAGAATGCGCGTTAGCTGCAAGTTTAAATAAGTATAATATAACTATCGATAAAAATGGACAACACAACAATAATTCTTGTTATACATAACAACTTTTCTCATTGTCAATTACAACGCCGTAAACAACATTCCTCGATAACTATGTTCATTACTTTGGTTTGCAATTAAGTATTCTTTAACTAATTGACTTGCATAATCAGCCTATAATGTTCCCACTGCTGGGACACAGGCTTCTCTTCGAGAGTTAGGGCTTTAATCTACAACGCGGCCCCAGTGCTGGTTGGCATATGTCACATGTCTTCGAATTTTTGGTTCTAGGATATGCGTTGCTCACGATGTTTTCCTTCGCCGTTTTGAGAGCAGTGGTGATGAAATTATATACACAAAGTTAAGCGCTTGTCAGGGTTCGAACCTACAACTCGGTAAGTCGCGGCTGTTACCATTGGGCCACCATTGCTCAAAGTAGGTGCATATTCATTTACGACATTTTCTTTAGTTGTATATGCATCTGTTCTATTCGCGACCTCGCCGTATGACCTGCCTTCGGTAGAGGGCAAAACTAGACGGAAAATCCTGATAAAATGCTCGGGAATACATACAAACATAACATCACGCATTCACGTCTTTATCTCTCAAAGGCTTAGAGGCAGAGCTGAATGTAGGATACTATCGCCAAAACCTATATCTGACCATTTTGAAAACAAAATCCCGTGCACATGATGACCACAGCTGCGGCCGTAAGTAAAACAAAAGAGGATCCTTTTTAGGTCGACTATTAATATGCGCTGCAAGCAGAAATAGTCCTTACGGTGGTCACATGTAGATTTTGGCGACATAACATTTCGAGAAAAAAAAACATTACATTAAATAAAATGTAATAACGTCGAGTCCCATGCAATAGGGAGCGGTTCTAGGGGACACAATTCAAACTCAGAGCATATATTTCAATCAAACCATTTACAGGCACTTTTGAATTGTCAAAGAGTTGGTCAGTTAGTCAGAAAGTTGAAGCTAGCCCATTCCAAAACGTAGATCTCTATGGATAAGAACGGGCAAGAAACTCCAAGGACACTCGTTTACATTAAGATTTTGCAAAATCCTGGGTACATTAACAACTTCAAAAGCATGGACAGTGGGATGCAACTGACAAATTCCTGGTGGAAGACCCAATAAGACTGCCTGACCTAGGGATCGAACTATCGAACCCAGGATTGCCGCGTTCAGCAGACGCGCTGGCGACCACAAGACCTCAACTAACGGTAAAGCCATGAATAGACGTACAAAACTGGTCAAGTACGAGTCGGACTCGCGCATCGAGGGTTCCGTACAAATTTGTAGGTATGTAAATAGTTTTTTTTTTTTTGTTATGTAACTACTTACTGTTTTCGGATTTTTTTTCCTGTACTTGTGCTATATGACATTGCTTCTTTCAAATTTCATGATTCTAGGTCAACGAGAAGTACCCTAAAGGTTTTGATTTCGGAACATAAACGGCCGTATCTTTTTTTTTGCATTGATTTAGAAGTTTGATTTTTTCACTACTTCAAGGGATTGCAGCCCTGAGTATTTGATATTAATTTCAACTTGATAACTCCACGCGTTCCTGAGAAAAAGAATCTTGACAGACGGACAGACAGACGGACAACGAAGTGATCTTATAAGGGTTCTGCTTTTCCTTTTGAGGTACGGACCCTAAAAATATGAATTTTAGATACTAAAGTTATTATAACCTACTTAGTAAGTTCAGAGATTAGCTGGAGTGAATATAATGACTGGATATTTTTGTGTGATGTTGTGTTGATACCATTCTAAATGCTATCTGATAGTGTATTGTACATTCGATATTATCTAAGTGAAATGTCTTGTTTTTGTGGGCCAGCCCCAAATTCGAAATCTAAAAGTTATGTGTTCATCCTCATTTGCCTAGGCGTTTCCTATGTTGGGATCGGATTTCAGTCTAGGCGCCTTCCTCACCGGAACGGCGCGTTTTCGTTTCTGTACCGAATCTGTACAGATTCTTTACTGAGAACCACTTCTTGACGGGCTCGGTTTGCTACGGTTTTTGTCATTTGTTGTGTCCTGCGCTGCGTGTGAGTGGACTGCGGGGTGGGGCGGGAGTGACAGGACGGGCGAGTCGAATGGTTCGATAGTACCCAGTACAGAGACGTGTATGCGCTCGGTAAAGACCTGTACCGAAACTACTGTGTGAGGAAGCTCTCATTTAATTACATGCACTCGGAAATGAATATGCACAGACACGAAAATGCGTCAATCCGGTGAGGAAGGCGCCTAACGGGACTGCAGTATTTTACATGGAGCGGCTGACTATCTGACAACCACAACCCAGTTACTGGGTAACATGATGAACATCCTAACTATAACTAATATTATAAATGCGAAAGTGAGTTTGTTTTTTTGTTACGCTTTCACGCTTAAACGGCTGAACCGATTTGGATAAAATGTGGCACAAGGGTAGACTACGACTTAAGGTAGGACATAGTATACTTTTTATCTTGATATTCCCACGGGATCGAGACTTATGCGGGTGCCATTGCGGGGCACAACAGTACATAATAATGTGTAACTAAATGTTCATGGGTAAAAATAATTGGTTGGTTCACAACTATTGTTAAATATTGTTGGTCTTAAGTACAATAAAATTCAATGAGAAAGTACATTTTTCAAACTTGTTTGTGTTTATTTTTTTTGCTTTTTGACCAATCGTATTGTTCTCTCTTTTACTTCAGTCCTTATACATAACCATAACCTCGATTCGATACTTAAGTAAAGGATTAACTTGTTTTACAATCCTTATTATATCACTAATATTATAAAGGCGAAAGTTTGTGAGTGTGTGTGTTTGTATGATTGTTACTTCTTCACGCAAAAACTACTAAACGGATTTGGATGCAATTTTGCACACAGATAGTTTATAAACAGGATTAACACACAACGAAACTTATGCGGGTGAAACCGCGGGCGCAGCTAATAATATTATTAATCTCTAACATTGTATGTTTGTTACTCGACCAATCAAAAATGGCTGAACAGATTCGGACGAAATTTGGCACACAGATCGTTTATAACCTGGATTAACACATAGGATTTTCATGCCGGTAGCACGTTCCCGTGGGATATTATTCGACCAAAACGCGGGAGAAGTCGCAAAAGCTAGTAATTTCAAGCTGTATGCCTATTTTCATTTAAGTTAAATAAATTGCTTACCCCATAGCCAATCACTGTCGCAATATTAAGTTACATTTTATAAATGGTGACCGTGAATGTGTGGGAGGAATAACAGCTGATATTGGTACTTGGTACGTACTCCCAAACAGTTATTTATAGATCAACACCACTATGATGTAGTAAATGGAGTACTATCCTTTATTTATTGATGTTGTTGTCCTTTTGTTATTGGTAAATCTGCTAACAAAGTAAGACAGCAGGAGCACTGGTGGCCAAGTGGTAACTGCTACGACTTACGAGTTGTATGTCGTAAGTTCGAATCCAGAAAGGCGCTTTTCTTTGTATAAATTATTTCACCACCACTGCTCTCAAAACGGTGAAGGAAAACATCGTAAGGAAACCGGCATGTCCTAGAACCAAAAAATTCGAAGACATGTGACATTTATCAAACCGCACTAAGCCTGCGTCTTGGGTTACGGTTACGGCCCACTCCCTCTCACCGAGAAGAGGCCTGTGTCCCAGCAGTGGGAACATTATAGCCTGATTATGCTAATAAAGTGATGAATATCAAATTGATATATGAAGGAAGAGGAAGACCAAAAAAAATGGAGAGATTGTGTGAGGTGAAAATGTGTTGCATGAACCTCAAGTAGCATGAGACAAGGGTAGGAGATGATGATTGGTAAATCTGCGGTTAATACTTATGTTAACTATTGCGATTGGTTGCTGTAAATAATACTAGCTTCTGGCCACGACTGAATTTTTTTTTCCATGACCAGTCCCGTCGTATCTCATCACTTGCCACCGCTATCACTTAGTTTTCTAACGCTTTTTTCGCTCGGGCCCTAAGTATCATAGTGTGATGATAGCCTATAGACTTTCTCGAGAATTGGGCTATCAAATGCAAAAAGAATTTTTCAAATCCGAGTAGATAACCCTCAAACATACAAATTATACCATTTTATAATATTAGTATAGAAAAACCAATGATAAAAGTGGATAGTTTTTTTTTTTGTTTTCTGAAGCTGTTTTAAAAACCTTAAAATATAATAAAAATGCAAGTTTTTTGGTGGTCTGAAATGACTTGCATTTAATTGTAAGTAAATACTGTAAATGGACTTATGAACTATAAAGATATTTAATAAGGTAGATTTAGACATATCAGTTGTAAAGTGGGTACTTAAAAAGTCAAAGTTACATACCTAGTATTGTATACAATTAAGTATTTTCTATTTTGGGGAGTTTGTTGCGCCACTTCTTCTTCCCAGCGAAAGAACTAGGAAGTGGTGAAGGGCGGGCGTTTTGGGAGACTATCTTTTGTAATTTTGATGCTCGAAAAGTGCTGATTCTCAGCCTAATTTGGATAAATAACTTTTGATTTTAAAGTTGTTTGTCATTGGACTATCGCCACTGGCGCGTCATCTCGCGTCATGCATATTTCCCATGTTAGACGGTTGTGCGGAAGTTAGCCTTCCATTGTTAACTTATCTGTGTCAAATCCTGACACATCTATAAAAATGGTGGCATAACCATCACACTGATAAGAAACTTATTTTGTTTAATTTTCTAAAAGCATTTTTTTTCTAGTAAGTATTGACAATTTATTGAGGGATAAAAATATCTAAAAGTTTTAGTATTTTTATTTTTTTTTTGTTAAAAATAAAGTATTTTTTCGTAAAAAGTCATCTGTTTTTTCGTTAAAAATCATCTATTTTTTCGTTAAAAATCATCTATTTTTTCGTTAAAAAATAATATTTTTTTATAACAATTTAATATTGCACAATATTATCTTAGGAAAATGTTTACTTACTAATATAAACAAGCGCCTAGATTGTTTGTGTGATAATGTTTTTATTAATGCATTAGGTTGACATTACAGGCCTACAGTTTAATTAATGGAAAATTCCTTCTTATAGTCATCAGCATACAGCTAGGGATAGTTTGAATAATGCAGAAAATAGTACTATTATGAACTTGAAGAAATACTCTGAGACAGCTATAGAATTTCAAATAAATCTCTCAGTCTGCTAGTAATATTTGACATATTGACTTTAAAATACCTTATGTCTTGTAAAATACAAAGGCAGTCAGCCAACCGTCAGCAGACTTGACTGCCCCAGGTTGAGAACAAAACATAATTATTCAATCTAAAAAGGTTTAAAATCCAAAAGGAGGGCATAGTGATGATCAACATTGCAACCAAAATAAATAAATAAAAAAACAAACACCTGTTCTACATTTAAATTCCGATTGAATGAATTTAAAAATAAAAATGCAGAATGGTATGCTATTGAAATATTTTGGCTTTAAACACTGCAATGTCAATTTAGTTGACATTAAATGATTGCATGTAATGTTTACATTTACATTACACCGGGACCTTGGTTTTTAGTGCTTGGAGACATTTTTATACAGGCTTTCAAAACATAAGTTGAATTCTAAAAACAAAAAAAAAAATGGACATCCCTATTCTGCCAATTTGTGATATGAAATTAAATTGTTCATTATCAAATAAATAAATTATAACATTTCTGTATTAATTACCAGTCATTTATTATTATTAATTTAAATGAGGTAATTTTTGTTCATTATCAATATTTATTGGCCGAAAAAAAATGTGTTGCAATACACTAAATTATTATATTATTTAAGACCATTGAATTTGTGGTAATCACAAGCTTTATAAGTAGGTAATCATTCGGGCCATTTTCCAGTTAAGCCTATGCAATTGAATTAAGTTTAAGTGAACAATGCCATATCCCTTAAAAAAAAGTAAGACTCGCTTTATTCATTACAAAATTTACTTTTATTTTTTGTAAATCCTAAAAAAAAAAACTACAATATTCTATTTGTGGCATAGAAAACACGATTACTTATTGATGTTTTAATGTCCTATTAAAACAACAATAGTGCGTGTAACATGAAAGTTCTATTATTTGTTTTAATTTTACTTGACAATTTTGTAGATGACGGGCGTTTATGAGTGTCTTTTAAAGCACTCTGATTTCTAATTTAGAATAGGTTAATGTTCTGCCTAATAAGTTGTCAGGTACAAAATGACACTCGGATCATTTGACATTCATAGTCCCGACTTTGATTTAATTAGTCTCATAGTTATTATTCATTGTCAATGTAAAGGTTATAATTTATTATACAGTACACTCAATATTTAAGGTATTGTAATTGTTTTTTCCACTAGCTTGAAGACGTGAGATTAGGAGGAAAAATATGTGTTGACAATGGGGAAAAATTATCATAGGCTGGGAATTTGTTGTACTAACACTACCATTACAACAAGGGGGACTTTATGAGGAAACTGAATGTTGAAATTAGGGAAAATTGTGACCTGTGAACTGAGAATTGGCACTAAACTATGCTATTGTTTATCTTTCTGCCTTGATAAAACAAATATCTAACTGAAGTGCTACAGAATGAATGAATGACATTAGATCACTTGACTGCAAGGAATTACAGGAACAAGACTTTTAGGTGTAGAACCTTTTTGGGGGTATAATAAACAAGGAGGACTTACCAGCAGGTGGGTGTGGCGTTGTCCACCGTGTCTTGATTGGGCTGCGAAGGAGACTCGGCTCCCCGCGCGCCGCCCGCCACAGAAGAAGCCGTGGTGTCGCTCTGCCCCCTCACTGCGACCGCATCATCACGTCACCACGTCCACAACACGCACTGCTATTATCTCGACCTCACTGACACTAGTTGCATCTCAACCTGAAAATCACCACACCACAAACTCGTATCACAGTCTCGTAGCAAGTTCCTAGCGCCCGCGGCCGCCAGAACACCACAGACGTGCACTCACACTGCCCCGGATTCGGACTCAAACCAACTCCGAGCACTGAGATCACGCCCTGATATCACCACACACGATTTATCCCACAAAAAAATGGCAACCTTTCCCACTAATAACCGAGTCGACTCACTACTTCACCATGGAATACTGTAATATTTATAAACTTTCACAAGTTAATTATAGATCAGACGTTACTATTAACGTTTGAACATAAGTAAAAGCTGAGAAAATAATATTTATAAATAGCTTCGGATTATTTTGATACAAATCTATATCGGTGTATCACTTAATACACACCCCTGATTCGGGCGGACTGGATCCTCTTCTTTCTCTTTACGAAACGTTTAACATATGAAAATTAGCACGGATTAGTTAATATTACTACAATTATATGACCTACACCCTGATAACTACAAAGACATTTTGTAGCAATGACAGCGATCCGTATCGGCTTCACAGAACCTATAGAAAAAAATCAACATGTCGCCTCCTGTGATATTGCAAGGTGTTTTATCATTGAAACTTCAGTCAAAATCGAGATAAAGGGGCGTGGTCATCGAGAATCGAGAAGATTTTCCATCCATGAACGACAGAGATAAACAATGTCAAGTTGTGCACTTTTGGAAAAAAGATAGCCAATCTATTGGTTTATCATTTTCACACGTTTTAAACGTTGATTCTATGCAGAGATTACTAATTTTGAAGGAAAATACTGGCCAAATAAAATACGGTCATTAAAATTTATTTTATTCGACTAAATATAAAGCAGTACATTTTCTGTAATTTCCTCATTAGTATTAAATTGGAAGAGTTTAGTTTTATGTTGATGGTGATTATTTTTTTATGTAATCGCACTATATCAATTAAAATAATTTATTTTTGAAATGTTTAGTATCACCAACACTGTGTTTTCCGGAGAAATGGTCCTTTCTGGAAAAAATTGCATTTTTTCGTCACATACTCACATCACTATGTTCCCTCTCCCTCCTCTTTTGTCTATACCAGAAATGAATGAATTACATTTTTCATGACAAGACGTGACAGCTGATTGAATGAAACTCAAACAAATGTCAAAAAATCGTTCAAATGGCGCGATTTAGTTGTGGATGAATTTGTTAATCCAGGACAGTTTTTTGTATTAAAATAACTATTTTTAAGTGTAAAACTAAACAAATCAATAAAATGGCAACTAAGAACAAAACCTTGCACCTGATAGCGTCCAAACTTGGACTTGGCGAGGAAGATAAAGTTCTGAAGTAAGTAAACAAACACGTTTATGGAAAGATCACAATTCAAGCATTAATAAACAAGCCAATGTATATATTAGGCTCTACTTAAGCACATTACTATTCTAATAATTCAATATATAAATAATTAAACATGATCTTTTCAGTTCGCAGATACTACACATTGTTCTTTTTAGGTTGTTGTGGTACTTGCCAAAGTATCAATCTTGTACGTGGACTGTACACATCTTTGAAGCCGGACTTCCACTCTGATAATGCTGCATCATTGTGTTATTCTAATTATATCAATATGTCTAGCCTTTTCCCAATTATGTTGGGGTTGGCTTCCATTCTAACCGTATGCAGCTGAATATCAGAATTAATGAAGCAACTTTCTATCTAACCTCTACAACCCCGTTACTGGATTACAAGATACAGTTTGGTAAGACTGGTTCTTAGACTCGTGGGCTTCTGAAGACCCATAACGACTATCAAAGATCTGCAAATGACAGCTGGGACCAACTCCATAACACCTTCAGAGGCACGGAGTCTCTATATGTAATGGGTGGTCACCCATCCACAAACCAACCGTGGCATGCGTAACTTAATCTTCAATCGGCCAGTCTTGCTGTTATCATTTAGCCACAAGCCCCTCATGTTATTCTAATTGGTGTACAATGAAGCACATATTCTATCCATCTATCTATCTGTGGGCTATGATATCGTTAAAATATGATGTGTATTTCTTTTTTTATACTATATGTTGTAGCTGTTTGCTGTTTGTCTTGAAAAATCTAATGCAAACTCCTGTTGCTTGTAATTTCAGTAAAGCAGCAGAGTTGGAGCGTCTGCTGCAGGCGAAGAGTATGGCAGGCGGCAACATGACTGACACCAGCAAAGTTGTCATATGCTTGGACTTGGCTGCATCTATGTTGGGGGCAGATTTGGATGTTGTAAGTATTATTACTTGCAAGAAAGGGGGATGGTCGGCTGAGCTGGACTCTTTTAGTAAAAATTGGTCCTTCGCAGCTCTGGACAGAGAGAGGTGGAAGGTGAGTAGGGAGGCCTTTGCCCAGCAGTGGGACGTTAAACGCTAATAAAAAAAAAAGAAAGGGGGTGACTGCTGGGATGGTGAATAATAGAGAATTATGGAAGAAGAAGAAGAAAATAGAATCAAGAGAATGATGATGATGAAGTCTATCGATAGGTATCTTTCACGTAACAGTTCATGATAAACTTCCTTGTCACCTGGTTTTGCTTTTGTTTAGTGAGAGAGTACTCTGTCGTTATTTACACTAATTCAATAATGTGGTAAAGTCTCAGTTTGGATGTTTTGGTAACCTCTGAAACTACTCATCTCATTTAAAAAATTCTTTCACTAATATAAAGCTATGGTATTTCCGAGTGCCGTAGGATGTTTTATGTTAAAATACATGGACAAAGTCGCTGGCAGTAACTAGTGTACTTAATGTTTTTTTATACTATGACTCATTTCTTAAGTTTCATTATATGTACATTCTATGGACTTTAAATGGTCTGAATTTAGTAAGTAGCATATTTAACAATTCACTGTACAGACGCCAGCACATCAAGCTACTATAATCTGTCGATTTTTTAAATCGATTTTCAACTTTATCGCTAAAGCATTAGGTTCAAGGTTGATTGGAGAAATTTGACAGTTTCGGAAAATTGACCTGGTGGCCTACCGCGAGTTCTTAACGCGATTCAATTTACGCTCAGGGATCGAGATGGCGCTAGACGACTTGTATAGCTCTGTCTCTTTCCAACAGCCTAAACTGGATCGCGTTAAGAGCTCGTGGTAAGGCCTCAGCTGCCTGAAATTGAATTGCTGTCTGTACATCTAAAGTTGTATTAAGACATACTGCTGTTGGTTTTGTTTTAAGAAAGAGGGTTCCGTTTTTATGTAATATGTATGTACCTAATCATTTATAATGTTTTCCTTTTATCTAGAAACTTGACTCTTATTATCTTTGGGTTAAGTTAAGTTTAAGCTCAGCACTGCCTGTCTTTGCTAGTATTCAGGGCTTTTCGCAATGAACTCTGTAATTTTTAATTCTCCAGATTGAGGTCTTCTTAAAATATAAATTGTACCCTTTACATTTCATAAACCCATAAACTGCCTGTTTGGGACCTAACTAAGGACTTGAAGTGAAATGCAATGGACTGTAATTAAAAGAAATGTAATAAATAAGGTACAACAATGGCGTTGGTAAACGTATAGACTGCGCGCGCGTGCCGTCGTCCGAGATCGGTAGTGAAGTGGTCCGACCGCCCGCGTCCCGCACGCCGCACTTCTCGCCGCCTCCCGCCGCCTGCCGCTGTCTCACGACAGCAGCCGAAGATTGCCGGAGGCGTCCGAACACTGCCTAAGGCATTAAGTCCGCCTATATACCTACATTTTTTGTGTGCCTAAAGATTAATAATTAAATAAATAAATAATAAATAAACGAACCCTTTTGCCTATGTAGGCAGGCAGAAACTACAGCAAGCCACTTGCTACAACCCTTTTTTTTTTTTGTGTATGGGAAGTCATCAAATTACCTCTCCCGCCCCGGGCTGAGCGGAAGGCCGTGTCAGATTTTTACTGACTAAAACCCACCCGTGTTCCTTCAGTTGCTTGTGCCAGGGGCCACGGTATCTCTTTCCAACACCCCGCGGCCCTGGCAGGCATCGGCCCTAGCGGACCCCGTCCTACAATCCTTACATATTCCTTTTGCTTAGTTTATGCTTATGTATCTAGTCGTACACGCACGCCGGTTGCGAATACTACGCACTTGACCGTTCTGAAGAACATCACCAATAAGATCATGTATGAACCATCATCATTCTCTAAATTACAGAAATCAGCAATAAAATACTCCGGTCTCAAGCCCTCAGCGTACACAAACACTAAGAAGGTGGTGCAGAACCTTCTAGAATTGAACAGTGACAAGCTGACCACCACCATGCTATGTCTGACGCTGCAGTGCCCAGGGGTACAGGAGCTCGCTGATAGGATCCTTGAGGAGTATCAGCGGCTGGCTAAAATGGTGAGATTATTTTTGTACAGCCGCCAGCAGGTCAAGCTACCCGAAACTGTCAAATTTTCCCAATCAACCTTGAACCTTACTTCTTTAGCTATAAAGTTGAAAATCGATTAAAGAAATTTGACAGATTGTAGTAACTTGATGTGCTGGCGTCTGTACATAATATAAACATACATAACTATGTATGAAGTCTCCATTGTGATATTGATTATTTCTTGGTAAAAGACAGTGGACCGGGTTAAGAATACAACAATCCGTTCCATCACTAAAATACTACACTCGGAAAGCTGCTACACTTAAATGGACAAGCAATCAAAATGGGCCAAACTTACGACCAATTGGGTCCCGCTTAATGGCGAACAACATCGTGGCAAGCCCAGACGGAGATTGCGGGATGAGTTGGATTCTTTTAATAAAGATTAGTTCTTGGCGGCTGTGGACAATGAAAGGTTGAAAGAGAGTAGGCCTTTGCCCAGCTCTGGTAGCTAAAAAAAAATGTAATTATGAGACATGGTAATGCTTCAGCAGTCTGTGGTGTGATATAACGATGAAAAGCACTTTAGGTGCGAGTATGAGAAACGCAGAAGTTTCACAAAGGGAGAGGGGGGGTTCTGCCCATTACATTAAAAATTGCTAAGCCCATCTGCTTATTGCCTATCATGCTTTGAACTGGTGATGAGTGAAGAGTTACTCATCAAATACTGTTTCCTGAAATGAAATTAAACAGCATATAGATGTGGTATCAGACCATCAACTTATTATATCTCCAACTCTTGCTGTATGTTGACTTACTTCAAAACTTTGTTTAATTTTATTTTATTTATTATGGGACAATAAACAGCTACAATATAAAATGTTATAAATAACAATAATAATTATAGACTGTAGTATTAACAATATTGCAGCCCACTACATTATCCGCATCTTAACAAAATTAAAATAAGGTAAAAAGTGCCAATAGATTAGCATTACCATTACTCAGATATATAAAAATTTATAAAAAATAATTGATTATTAAGATAAAAAATATATATTAATTTTTGGATAAGATTAAAAAATTTGGGATTGTTCCTTATTACGAGTATCACAAAATTAAATTTACATGTATTTGTTTTCAGGAAGTTGATTTAAACCTCCCTCAGTATGTCTGCATGGCAGTGTACCAAGCATGCAGGTGAGTTAACAAGTTTCTTATATACATACATAATCAGCCTATAAATGTTCCCTCTGCTGGGACACAAGCCTCCTCTCTTCGAGATGGAGTGGGCCGTAATCCACCACACGGGCCCAATTCAGGCTGGTAGATGTCACATATCTTCGAATTTTTGGTTCTAGGACATGCCGGTTTCCTCACGATGTTTTCCTTCACCGTTTTGAGAGCAGTGGTGATGAACTTATTTACACAAAGTAGCCTGCCTGGGTTCGAAAGCTGGGTTCGGCATCTTTACGGATAAAATATATCATTCCTTCTGGTGGTGAGGCCACTAAGGTCTTATCAGAGGTTTATATATTTTTATTTTCTTTTGCCTGGCTTGTGACTAGCTGTGCCCGCGACTTCGTGCGCGTGGATGTCGGGAAAGAATAATGTGTCGCTTAGAAAATGTGTTATTACCACTCCTCCATCGAAAAAGGAAGGATCTTCCGATCTTGCCTGGTGGGAAGCGCTACCTGGGGTTCTCTACCACATCCATTTCTAATGCAGTCACTGCACTTTGATTTTTGAGAATAAATAAAAATCAATGCGCCTGGTCGATGCTCATTATTTGTGCACCTGCCGTGTTCAATAAATCGACTGCTCGTCTGGCGGAGTGTGCTGAAGCGTTATCATGGTGAAGAAGGATCACACTTTAAGAGCACTGTTTAAAAAATTCTGAGAAAACAAGCAAAAACTCTATAAATTATCATGATCTTAAAAACTTGTGTAATTAAGAAAATGCTTCTCTGTCAATGTTGTTAGAATATTATATCTCTTTGAAATAATCCAATGGAAACATGGCATTGTTCCTCTGGTGGGGTTTCTCTATAGTAGCAACTGAGCAGCCGGTCACCAATTCCTTTCTATTCGCCACCAAACAGCCACTGCATTCTTCACACAATAATAATTAACTCTTGATTATGAAACAATGAAAGTTTATTTTATACTAGCTGTTCCCGCGACTTCGTTCGCGTACATATTGGATTTTATAGGTTTTATTTTTCTAAAATATTAATAGCCTAAGTTACTCCTTATAACACCAACTATCTCCCAGTGAAAGTCCCGTCAAAATTAGTTCAGCCGTTTCGGAGATTAGCCGGAACAAACAGACAGACAAAACTGTAAAATTGTTGTTTTGTTACAAATACCGTATATACTTTTATATACATTTAGTAAAAAGCTGTTATTTTGACATGCCAAACAGACACTTTAATTTTTTTTTTTTTTGCATCATTACTTTAAGATTTTGTGCCCTTTTTAATTCATAATTAAATCATTTTCAGAGTCAACAAAGTAAAAATTCCAAAGAGTAAAATAATAGAGAAATCAAGACTGAAGCCTGCACAGTGGACCAAACTTGACACTGACTGGATAAAGTTTACTGATCTACACTTCGCAGCCGCCAAGAAGAAAAAGGGACGTCCTCCTAAGAATGCAGTGGAAAATGGTAAATTATCTTTTTTATCAACAACAACACGCTCAGAGGTTTGTTGAAGCTCCCGTGGCGGTGCAGTGGCATGTTCGCAGACCTCAGCACGGACGGCTTCCAGACAGTTCTTCGCAAAAGAACGGGCTCCCTGTGGTCTCGGGTAAAGGGTAGCACCAACACGCTTCTGAGCGTGGTGTCGGACAGAGTGGACAGCCAAATTCTGAGGCATTGGTCGCTCATGCATGTCCAATATAAAAATTATTTTAAATTTTACTAACAAAGCTATATCTACCTACTAACATAATATGGACTTGTATCAATTACTGTGTGTTTGGTCTGAAATAAATATTTTTAATTTCAATGCACCCAGATAATAATGCATCATGCACATGCACATTTACAGAGAGCAGGCCCAGCGGTAACGGCCGCGACTTACGAATTGTAGGTCATAGGTTCGAACCCAAACAGCCGCTTCACTTTGTGTAAATTATTTCATCACCACTGCTCTCAAAACGGTGAAGGAAAACATCGTGAGGAAACCGGTATGTCTTAGAGCCAAAAAGTCGAAGACATTACCAACCCGCACTGGGCCCGCGTGGTGGATTACGGCCCACTCCCTTTCACAGAGACGAGGCTGTGTCCCACCAGTGGGAATATTAACTGCTGATTATGCATGCATATGCATATTTACAATGACAAAAAATAACAATGCCTGTAACATTGTAGTATCCCCGAAGGGTTAGGCATAGGTATACCTACACCCACATTTCCCTGTTATGTTAAGTTCCATGGGGCTATAGATAGGCAATCCACCGGGTTTAAACCTGGTGCTTTGGTAAACACCCGATAAACACCCGTAAACATCCTAAACACCCAGAAAATTGGGTGTTTACTAAAGCACCGGGCTTAAACCCGGTGGATTGCCCATCTATACATGGGGTGGGCCTATAAACTATACTGCTGTACCATTAATTAAGGGGGATGTGCCAAGGTATGCCGCGAAATTCAAACTTGTAGTTCTTACGTTTTTTTTTTTTTTCAATTGGCAGGTCAGTGTCATGTTGAATGTTGATTAAAATATGATTCGCGAGCGTAACAAATATTACTTTACACTACAGAATTATAATCATTAAAATCATCAATACAACCCTCTAAGTTCTTATAATCCTATTGAATGACTATTTCATGAAATATCTATCAATAGGATTATATGAACACCATTCGTGTGGAATAAAACATATTAATACTTGCCAGTATTAATGTTTTATTACAAGCGGAGCGGGGGGCACAGCAAATCTTACACGGAAACAAAATGCACGTCATGTTCATTGTGGTATTTAATATAAAATTAACATACAGCGCTACAGGGTGATTTAAGCGCGTGGCCAAAATTGGAACTAAAGCCGCCATCTTGTTTATTAAATTCAATTCAAGTGACATTTCACAAAATAATTGCACAAATTGTTTACCAACAGTCCCCGTCAACGCCACGAGATTCTTAGTAGCAGTGTAACCACGTATTTTTTTTTTTGATTATAAATTAATTAGTAATTTTATGTACTTTTATAATGTATCCAGTAAATTCGATACAGTGCAATGTAGGCAGCGTGGCCGAGTGGTCTAAGGCGCTGGTTTTAGGCACCAGTCCGAAAGGGCGTGGGTTCGAATCCCACCGCTGTCAAAACTTTTTAACATCTTAAAACGCAAAAATTCAATAAAATATTTATTCCTCGACCTCCTAAAAAAAATTGAGGAAAAAAAGTGATATAATTAATTGTTTATAAACATTTTTTTTCACAGTTGAGAATGACGAAAATATGGATATCGACTTACCTAAGCAAGAAGAAGCACAACAAGAGGAAATAGAGCTTTACGAAGACTGGAAGAAACGTATGCTAGAAGCGGCCTGTAAGGAACTCAAGGAGTTAGAAAAAATCGAGGCTAGAAAGTGTGTTACGCCTAGGAAATCTCCTAGAAAAACCCCTCAGAAATTTTCCCCCTACAAAAGTCCTGCAAAGACAAATGGTGTGAGACTTTTATTTCCTCTAGACTTATGATTGTAGTTATTTTTTATTTATTATGAATTTTAGTTTTATTTTAATTATGGATTTGACATTTTTAGTTTTGTAATTTTTTTTTTTAATTAAATTTAAATTTTGAATTTTTTCTGTTTTTTTTATTATTTTAAACTTTGTTTATTGCACAGTAGAACTAGCTTTTTGTCATTATTTAAAAGAATATTTAACGCTTTGGAAAATTGCAAACTAGAAATTATTATTTTGACGACATTTTTTTTTATAATTTCTAATATTGCTTTCAAAACGGCACAAAACCTTCTTCGCTTAAAATCAAAACAATCAAAAACTATTAGGCCACGAAACGTAACTTATTCAACATTTACAAAACTTGTATCTTTTCGTACTATCAATAGCAAAAACTATGGATGCAGACGGGGAACCCAAGGTGTTACTGAACTCGTCAGAAGAAGTCATGCAGTTTGATGACCCTAGCAGACCTTCACTTGCCTATCCAACATACCTAGGATTCCTCTTCATCTTCACTACGCTCCTAGTAGGCGTGATCGTAAGGGCGATAATGCTCTGGATCGGAATGTGTATACCTTACCGAGTTATCATGTTTACTCTAGGAGGGTTCGCAGGATTTTGTGCCAACAGGTTTCCGAGCATAAAACCGATAGTTCATATATGTTTTATGGATGTAGATGTGTTACTGATTACTTTCCTACCGCTGTTGATTTTTCGAACATCCTACAACGTGGATGCTCATTCGTTTTGGCGGAGCTTGCCACAAATTTTGCTGGTTGGCGTGCCAGGAGCATTGCTGACAGCGTTAATGGCTGCTTTCATGGCATTCTACTTGATTGAAACGTCATGGAATTTCTCAACAGCATTGCTTTTTGGGATTGTTTGCTCACCTATATACCCTTTGGAAGTCGTGAAGCAATTGAAGTCGATGTCTAAAGGGAAATATATAAGTGTACTCCTACTTGGTGAAGGATTATTAGGAGATGTGACGGTTATGATAGAGTTTACAGCTGTCTTTGGATACATAGCCAGTGCGTTGACAGAAGCTTCAGAAATTACGTTGTTTTTGATAAGGTACGCTGGAGGGGGAATCCTCTTAGGGATAGTGATGGGAAAGATCACAGACACATTATTATCGATAACATATTACGATTTACTTTGTGCTGTGACAGTGACTTTGGCTGGGGCGTACTTAACATATTATATCGGTGAAAAGTTTTTATATGTCTCCGGGTTGCTGGGGACAGTGATAACTGGGGTGTTAGTCAGTAATAAGAAGTCGACTATTGCTGGGGATGTGGAGCAGGTGGTGTCCCATTTCTGGACGATACTGGGCCATGCAGCGAATACACTGGTATTCACAATGATTGGGGTGGTGATATTTGAGAAAGTTAGTGATGTTATCAGTGTGAGGCAAGTGTCGCTGATCTTCGTGACTTATACTACGGTTTATTGTTCGAGGTGAGTGTTTTAATTGATTTTTTAATAGCTTTTAAGGAAGCATATTCTAAGGGTGCCTAATTGCCTATGCGATCCCATAACTAAGCCCAGCCTATGCTGTCTGTAGGTCACACATACGGAAATTTTTAACGATTGCAGTCTGGAACTGGTCGGAGCAGACATCAATAGTAATAATTTATCCCGGAATATAAATAGGGACTTAGTTGTTTGTAAACTACAAAACGCAAATTCCAAAATTTTTCTCCAATGGTGTAGGCCGCATGAGCACTGTATGGCGTGTGTGTGGGGCGGGTTGTGAGGCCACTGTCTCTTATCTGATATTGCTGTAAGGTTGATGGTGTACGCCGCGATGACGCCTCTGCTGCGTCACATAGGGTATGGCATGACGTGGCAGCACTGTATGGCGTGTGTGTGGGGCGGGCTGAGAGGGCCACTGTCCCTTTGTTTGGCTCTGATCGTGCTGCAGACGCCGACGGTTTCGAATGCTGGAGAGGTAAGTTACTTAGTCTTTTTTTATCTAGTTTTAAATAGTCCTGGATAAAATGTCTGTTTCGACATAGTTTTTTTTTTACACTTTTAAAACCCTAAGCCTCAAGCTAAAAGTACAGACGCCAGCAGGTCAAGCTACCCGAAACTGTCAAATTTTCCCAATCAACCTTGAACCTTAATGCTTTAGCGATAAAGTTGAAAATCTATTAAAGTTTGACAGATTGTAGTAGCTTGATGTGCTGGGGTCTGTACAATTACGAATTGATTAGACTGAATAGAATATTCCAGACGGTAAACTACCCTCTACACTCCATTGCCTCGTTGAGTTAGTGGTTGTAGACCAGCGGGGTAGTTGCGTAACATACTATCAGTAGCACTGGGTTTAATTTCAACAGTTCAACGACATTCATTGCTTTATTTACGTTGTTGAGCAGACACATTTTTCGAACATATGAAGCAATGGATTATCAATATCCTTCAAAATGATTTAGATTAATAGTGTGTTACGCAATTAGGGAGCAGGTATCAATGCATGTATGCATTGGGCATGTAGTATTAATGGGTTTTTCGTGATTTCGACTTCGGAATGCCGTTGAGGATTAAAACCTCAGCTTTCTGACGTCAACTCTTCTGACTCGCCTACCTACAACTTCAGCTCATACAGACTTGTTGCTACCAGTTCCGGATTAGCCCATCAGCAAATTAACCAATTGCTTAGGGCATCAAGTCTCGGAGGGCAGCATAAACAGCACCATAAAATATTTGCTAGCACATGAAAGGCAAGGCGGCTTGTCAGCAAGCTATTACAAGATCCGGAAGTCACTCTAGAGACGTGTGGCACTCTGTACAAATAGCTCGTCGATTTTTTTTTAAAAATATGAGGTGATTAGTGGATAGGGGGGCGCACAGGCGTGGGCCATCACGTAGGGCATCAAGAATAGTCTTAATCTGTAAAAATATCTGTAATTCAATAAAAATCCTACCGTGAAAAGTTAGGTGGTAGCTTTGAGTGAGCTGTCAATAGTGTCAATCCCTAGCATTAGTTGGAATGACAGCTCACACCACGCTCACTTCACCCAAGTTTTCACGCTGATATGGTTACAGAATCGCTCTGCTGGTTGCTACGCATAATTTCGCTCCCTTCCAGATCTTCATAATCCAAACAGCAGGCCTAGTTATCCTATCCCTCCTGATAAACGCGACAAGTATGACAAAGGTCCTGAAGATCCTAGGCCTGGCCGAGATCTCTCTCGCCAAGAAGGCGAACATGACGAACTGCGTCAAACGGATCATGATGACTCGCGACCGCTGCATCTCGATGCTGAAGATGGACAAGTTCCTCGCTGATGCTAACTGGGACCTGGTCTCCGGAGGTTGGTAGACCCTTGATATTTTTTATACCTGTTCTACGCGGTTACAGAAAGTTCCAGTTATTGCTGCTTCCAAGCAGAGTTGGTGTGTTCTGGTTTGAAGGGTTTGGCGGTTGCTGTAATTTGGTGCACATGGGACATTTTAACTCTGTCTCTAAGCCCACGTAACATGGACGTAAAAATATCGCTGCGGGATTTTATCGCGTACTGGATTTTCAACACTCGGTGTCGAGTCGAGCATTGACAATCCAACAGAGCGTATCCCAGCGAGTCAAAAAAACACTATTGGATTTTCAACTCTCAGCGCTAAGCAGAGCGTCAAAAATCCAGAGCACGAAAAAAGTTGCCGCGGGAAAAACGCGCCTGTGCGAACCTGGGTTTAGATTGCAACGCCCCTGGGATGCCTCTGGTTTCGCTGATGACCACAGGAGGTAGTGACCAATTGCCATCAGGTGGGCCGTCGGTTATAAAAGAGTTATGGGAAAATACTTGCAGTTGGACTGCGAAAGGTCAGTAGACTACATCCTAGGTCTGGCAGAGATCTCTCTTGTCAAGAAGCCGAACATGACGAACTGTGGTATGGGTCCCGGTGTAATTACAGGCACATGAAATGTTAGTGTTTTGCCTCTTTACTTTATGAGAAGATGCACCTTTTCAATTGCCAAGTGCTTACCACACAGTACCATACTTGCATGGCAATTTAATGTGTATTACGTTGTTGGCCACTTGACTCAGCATTCACATTAATCTAAGTACCTATGTACAGTCACGACCATAATTTAAAAATACTTAAAAAAATGCTATGTTCATTCTATCAATACTGTAGGAGAAAGTCGCTTTTGAATCTAGCGAAAGTGTAACGTATGCTCGTGACTGTACTAAATGCTTCCTTCTAAATCTCGTCTCCATTTTCCACCAGGCACTACAATAAAGCATCCATACCAACTCCAAATGTCAGGCCGCGACGAGGACAGCGAGGACGACACCTACATGGGGTACCACTACACCACCTGCCCCGATTGCGAGAGGGAGATACCCAACGAACCCACCAAGAAGGAGTTCGCGGAGATGACCAAGTAACAGCATTTGTGATCATAACTGTTCCATTAATCAGTAATTTATACTACTATAGAGGTATGAGGAAACGGATGTAAAGTTCACTCATCCTCCATAGAAAAGGGAGGATCCTCCGACTATACGGGTGTTGTGTCTGGCGGGCAACTGCCCGGTGAATCATGTCAGGCTGCGGTAAACTCTGTTTGCGAGATGCAGGATTTTGTGTGACGTCAGTATGACGTGAAGTCGCATTGGTGTTGTAGATACCGCTACACTACTAAATAAAGCTGTAGAGTGTTTATTATTTGTTTGTATGAAGGCGCTAATCTCTGGAACTACTGGTCAAATTTGAAAAATTGATTGCCCAATTCTTGAGGAAGGCTAGCTATTTAACGTCACGCTGAGTAAAACAAAAAAAAAAAGTCAGAAAGAAGAGAAAACGAGGTTATGACGGGGGTAGGCGATGCGATGCGACGGCCACCCCGTCGCATCGCATCGCATCAGGGGAGCAAGAAATATCACACGGACGAAATCGCGGGCAGAGGCTATTGTCTAAATAAAGCACGCTGTTGGATTTTTTGAGCCGAATGTTGGAAACTCAACAGCGCAATTTTATTGAGACATTCAAATAAAAAAACAAAATGAAATCAATTTAAAAAAAAATTGTTGCAAGAGTCTACCCGAACAAACATAGTACATACATATGTACATACATCGCAAGTTAAATAAAAGCTTGTAAAAAGAGACCATTCCAACACGCAATTTTCCTTGAAAACTTCTACTTAAATAAATATTGTCTGTAGATAATTGAAAGGAAACTATTCATCACACGTCTACGCTGTGAAGTCTCACTAATATTAACTCCAAAATATTCGTCACAAACCAGGGAAGCCAACCAGCGGGTGTTAAAAGCACTAAAGATATCCTACTGGCGTCAGTACGAACACGGCAAGATCAGTAAGGACGGCGTCAGAGTTCTGGTACAAGCAGTGGAGGTAGCGGCTGACTCTGATGATGGTAGGGTCAATCTGGACCAGCTGGGGGCTTTGTGGAAACCTAAGGTAAGGTTCCATTGGTTTAGAAGTAGCCCCAGTGGGGGGTGCAAATGTAAAAGTATCTTCCGGACCCCGACTAGGAACAGTGAGATTTTATTTTAGAGTCCGAAATAACCCTTCGTTCTTCCCAGACGGAGGGTATCCATGAGAATTTCCCCGCGAAAAAAAAAGGTTTAGAAGTAGCTATACACATTCATAGCATCACGCTTGTAATCTCCGAAGGGTTCGGCTGAGATGTACCTATAGTTCACCCACATTTCGCCAATTTTGTTTCAAGTCCATGTGACGGGGAGAGTCTATTGCCATCAACCGGGTACAAATAGAATCCAGGCTGCTTCTGAAAAATTCCTCATAGAAAAACCTAATAACACTGTACTCGACGCAGGAATCGAATCTGGACCTCATGCTTAGAACTAGCGCTGGCGACCACTACACCAACGAGATAGCCATCTTATAAAGTAATCTCCAACTAGCAGTCCCGCCAGACGTTCTGTCAAAATTTCAACAATTCATCCAAAAACCCCATAGAATAAAGGACATCCAGGACCTCATAATCAGCCTATAATGTTCCCACTGCTGGGACACAGGCCTCCTCTCTATGACGAGGAGTGGCCGTAATCCACCAACCAGGCCTGGTGCGGGTTGGTATGTCACGTCTTCGAATTTTTGATTCTAGGACATGCCGGTTTCCTCATGATGTTTCCCTTTACCGTTTTGAGAGCAGTGGTAATGAAATAATTTATACAAAGTAAAGCGCCTGTCTGGGTTCGAACCTACGACCTACAACTTGTAAGTCGCAGCCGCTGCCACTGGGCTACCACTGCTCCTATCCAGGACCTGCAGTGCGATTCTGTAACCATCTCACCGTGAAAACTTAGGTGAAGTGAGCGTGGAGTGAGCTGTCATTCCAAATAATGCTAGGGATTGACACTACTGACAACTCACATCAAGCTCGCTTCACTTGTGTTTTCACGGTGAGCTTTTTACAGAATCGACCGGCTGTGTATTATAAAAAGACTTGTCGTGGCGTCATGTCTTTAAAACAGCCTAAGAGACACATATCTATTCTATAACCACTTTTCTCTATCCCCAAAGACGCACGCTGTATGGCTACGCCGGAAACTGGTGAACATGATGACACCCGAAGCGGCTAATGCGCAAGTACCTCGACAAAAATGGCGGCAACACTGCTACAGGATAGTCACCAACGTCTGGTTCGACGGCTTTATCTACTTCATGATACTATGCAACACGCCCGTCATACTGTGCGAGGTGGCACTGCCGGTACCCGTGTCCCAAACCGTCATGCTCACTATCAGGGCGCTCAACTTGTGAGTACAGTTCTATTCAGGGTGTAAACAGACCCATCTTGAAGCCGTTATCTTCGCATTCTGTATTTTCATTCAAAGTAACTTTGGGTAAAAATAATGGGAACCGACTCTTATTTTTGGTGTGAAAATTCGCTGTTTACGGTAGTGAGCAATGTAAAGCACGCAAAATTTTATGCTTGCAACGGTATGTGGAAGTATTTCAAGTTACGTTTTAAGAACTAAAATATGTTTTAGCAAAAAAAAAAAATAGTTGGCACTTTGACCTCCGTAAACAGAAAGAATGGTCCCGTACAAAAAAAAAGTGTATAATAATACCCGGGAGTATCTTACAAATTCAGAAGAATGGTGACTCCAAGAAGTGTTATGAGGTTATAACCCTGGATGTCCTTCTGCCTCACCCTTCTCTGTATCCCCTTGCGTCCTACAGACCGACAGGCAACAATAGTAACTGTTAATTTCAGTTTCTTCTACACGATTTACGTGATGGAAATGATTATAAAGATGTGTGCGCTCGGATTCTGCGGCTACTTCAAGTCACATTGGAACAAACTGGACTTCTTCATCATTGTCATGGCTACCAGTGGTAAGACACACACACAAGACGATTGGTACCAGTACAAGCTTTAGTACTCAATTATTGAACATGACATATTTCCCCAAGCCGATCCCCTTGGGAAAAATTTCATGTTCAATAATTGCATATTCTGTGTTCGCGTTTTAGTTTCCGGGCATGTAAACAAATGTGTTTCTGTAAAAATAACGAACGAGTACTTATTGTAGGTGTGAAAAAAAAATAAAGAAAATGCGTTCATTTTCGGTAAACATAACGCAAAAAAGAACACAAACAAAGAAAGAACAAGTTGGGGGAAATATGTGGCACATCCACGCAAAACGGCTATCGCAGACGCATCGCATCGTGTGAATTTTAGATAGGCGCTCCATGTAAAGTACAGCAGTGCGATTCTGTAACCATCTCACCGTGAAAACTTAGGTGAAGTGAGCGTGGAGTGAGCTGTCATTCCAACTAATGGGATTGATACTACTGACAGCTCACATCAAGCTCACTTCACTTGAGTTTAAACGGTGAGATTTTTACAGAATCGACCGGCTGGTATTCAGCTGTATTCGGTTAGACTGGAAGTCGACCCCAACACTGTTAGGTAAAGGCTAGGTACTCAGATTGATTGTTATACTGCGGGGTAACTGCGTAAAACACTATCAGTAGCAATGGCTTTCATTTAGACAGTTCAACAACATTCATTGCGTTATTGTCATTGTTGAGCAGACAAAGTTTTCGAACAAATGAAGCAATAGTTTAGCAATATCCTTCAAAATGATTCACAATCTGAATCATTTTGAAGGATATTGCTAAACTATTTTTGTTTTATTTTTATGTTTGTGTGTGTTACGCAAATCGGGTGCTGGTTATCCTTCACCAGCATATACAAGCTGTTGTTTTGCATCCTCGTCAAATTTCAGGAGGCTGTTATGAAAGACATAAATAATTAAATAAAATTACGATCCCTGGTAAATAATGAATACATACTTGTTTTTTAGTTATTTAAGTTTGACAGTGGCGCCGATTCCCTTGTTCACAAACTAAACTAAATTTAGGTTCAATGCATCTTTTTCTTTCTATTTAATTTAGAAAAGGACAGATGATAAATATTAGTTTAGTCTTGTCAAACTGGTCAGCGCCTGACGTAAATTGACGTATTTTTAGCAGCCATGTTTTTAATCGCGTCTAATCTGTCTATGGAGTATCTTAATTTGACAGGAGTAAACTAATATTTTATCTTCTGCCCTTTTCTTAATAAAAGAGAAAGAAAAAGATGCACATAACTTAAATTTAGTTTAGTTTGTGAACAAGAGAATCAGGGCCAATATTTCAGAATACACCACTTACAAAGAACAGAATCGCGTTATGGTATCGTATAAGCGGCCGCGTTTTTATGTGTAAAAGGGCAGATACAGGCCAGTGCGGTGTCAAACAGGCCGCGTTTTAAAATGCGTGTCCCACACAAGCCGATTTCCGAAAATCAGAAAAAAAATACCTACTTATTTTATTATTGATTCGTGTCGAGAATCAGTAGCATAGTTACCTCCTTGAATTTGACGAGGATGCAAAACGACACCTTGTATATCAACGTCTCTCCTTTCAGACTTAGTACTAGACGTGATAGATGCCCTAACTACCTGGGACAAATGGAACAGCGTGAACTCCAGCTTTATAACAGCTACGAAACTGTTGAGGATGCTTCGATTCCTGCGATTATGCAAGCTGGCCAGGTAAAAGAAAGAAAAATAGTTTATTCTGCACAAACAAAACGTACAGCTACAAATAAAAAAAATAAATAAAAATAATTTAAAAAAAAACATAAGATACACATGGTAAGGTAAAATTATACGTTTCATGTCTTCTATACTAATAATATTAAGAGGTAGGGGGTAATCTTTGGAAACACGGATCGGATTTATTTCACAAATGGGAAGCTATATTATCCCTGTGTGTCATCCATACTTAATATTATAAATTCGAAACAAAAGATGTAATTCCCGTGTAAGTAAAATATATAGGTACATATACAAATTAATAGTTGATCGCCGACTGTTCACAACGCCAGCGAGTACTCGTTTGTCGCTTCGACAGGAGCTACTAAAGAGAGTACTCGCTCAGCGACACTTGCTTGGTGCGCAGAACGCTCGCTGTGGCACTCACAGTTGGTACAGACGCCAGCACATCAAGCTACTACAATCTGTCAAATTTCTTTAATAGATTTTCAACTTTATTGTTAATGTATTAAGGTTCAAAGTTGATTGAGAAAATTTGACAGTTTCGGGTAGCTTGAACTGCTGGCGTCTGTACATACGTATACCAGCGAGTAATCGCTCGACGCCGCCGTCGCGCACTCGCTGCTTGTTGCTCGCCAACTCGTTGCTAGTTGCTAAATCTACTAGTTCTCGTTAATCGCCGGCGGTGGGACAGGTGCCTTATGTGGTTATTTGGTATGGAAATTCCCACGGAAACCATGCATTTTTGTATATAATGTTCCCACTGCTGGGAAACACTCCTCTCTTCGAGAGGGAGTGGGCTATAATCTACCACCCGGGCCCAGTGCGGGTTGGTAGATGTCACATGTCCTCGATTCTTTGGTTCTAGGACATGCCGGTTTCCTCACGATGTTTTCTTTCATTCATTTTCCGAGTAAAAATATCCTACATAATTTTCGGAATTGAATCAGTAGTTTTAAAAACATAAATAAGTTTATACCTTAATATTCATGAAAAATTGCTTGATTGAATACTATGAGAATTGTTGTTTTGTTCCAGGGTATCAGTGCCCAAAATAATGGCTTATATAGACCGCATGATTGACATACAACTGGCTTTTGGCTATGATGTTGGAAAGGTAAAAATAAGGATAAAATATTTGTATTATTTCACTGACACATGCTTTGTAAGGGATACATACCCAGTAACTGGGTTGTGGAGGTCAGATAGGCAGTTGCTCCATGTAAAACACAGCTGCATCCGGTTAGACTGGAGGCCGACCCCAACATAGTTGGGAAAAAGGTAGGAAGATTTTTGTATACTTTATAAGATTTGGCTAATGATTGACATACTTTGTAAGTAAATTGCAATCGGTTTCTTAAACGACAATTGACGTGTTAAAATTAAACGCGTGTCAAGTGATCTGATTGGTTCATATTTCAGTCAACAAATCACAGCTGCAGGTTACAGACAGCGTTTGACGATTTGTTGGCTAATCTTTGTTTTCTTTTTAGGGTTCCGTACCCAACGGGACCCTATTACGGTTCCACTGTCCATCCGTCCGTCCGTTCGTCCTTCTGTCACTGGGCTGTATCTTTTAACCGTAATAGGTAGCCATTTGAAATTTTCACAGTGTGTTAAGTACTATGACCGCTATAACAAAAAATCATAAAAATATTTAGTGTCATATATTGTACGGTGGTTCGGAACCCTTCGCGGCCGCTTTTTATTCATTCTATTGACCTATTGAATGACTTCGATTATACTTCCCTTACATGTTTTCAGTTGTAAGTTTAGTATAATTAATTTCTAGACTTCCGTATTGTCTTATTTCTAGGGTTTCGTAACCGGTGCTCAAGAAGTATGCACTCTCCTGCCACAGTTGGTTGATAACAAGCAGATATATGATATGTTGACAACCAAACTGGATAGTGACAGGTAACCTAACATATTATCACGACTGTATTTCCCGAAGGGATAGCCAGAGGTGCACTCACAGACTTACTCGTACGAGAATAAATTAAACTGCGTACATCTAATGACGGTCGCAGTCTGCATATGAAAATTTGATGTTAGGATCTAGACATTTTTTAAATATTAACAATTTTTTTCGCAATTATGATGTTGGTCTCATAAAGAAAGTTGTTCAATTGTGATGGTCAGCAGGTACCACACCCATAAATATGATAACACATTTCCGAAAAACACGCTGTTCTAAAAAACATGACCCTCTTTTTAGTCTTAACCGCAGTCGGTAAAAAAGAAAAGAATAAAAATTTCAGAAGTCGTTGTTTTTGGTTATAGATTAGCTGTAACTCGTCAGCTAGGGCTACTCCAACGCGACAGACCCTGGACCGCTATCACGGTGAAGACCAGACAAGCCACCACATCCACACTCAACATCATGATCTTGGATGCTATGCAGCTGAAGGAAGAAGGTATAACATCATATAAGTGCAGAATAAAGAGCTACAAATGATGCCGAATTAAACACCAAAATCACCGTGTGTCTTTTTCTGCTACTACGAACACATCTTATATATATGTCGCAGCCAACTGGTTTAATTAACCGCCTAGCCTTTTAACTAAACAGCGGCCGTTCAACTAACGGCCTGAATGATATTCAATAAATTATAGTTTAGGTTGGAACTGTAACCAATCACGTGAGAGCCGAATTGGTCGCATTAACTAAGCCAGGGCGGCCCGACCAAATGGATTAGGTTAGAACTGTGAACAACGGCGTGCGAGCCGAGAGAGCGAAGCGAGGCGAGCACTACTTCCAAAGGCCAGGCGGTCAGGCGGTTGACTAAACGGCTAATTTAACCAGTTGGCTGCGACATATAAATAAAATAATAATAAAGAAGTCAAAAGTGTGATTGAATACTTTTGAAAGAAAGTAATTGCTACGAGGTGGGGAACGAGTCTTATGCCGAAATTATAGTTTATTGTATTTTTGTCCGTTCGTCTGGTTTTTCTGGATGTATGTTTCGGATTGGCGTAAAAATTACTGTACGAGTCATGTATCGTACATGGCACGCGCGCATTGCATAGATCAGCACTTTTCCGTTGCCTTGCACAAATTATAGTGTAACGCACAGTACACGATCAGCGTTCATAGTCAGCTGTACTCATTCACACAACATTCATATAGCATTAGTTACGTGGTAGTTAAATATATTCAATAAACCATCATCTTTGGCTATCCGTGACTTATCATTCAAGCTAACATACAAGGTGTGTGCGATCCATTCAGCAGCGCATACATCTTTTTGGTCCTTCGAGCCTCAAGATTATAAGTGTTCCGCGTTCCTTTGTGCGGTGGCGATTCAGTTGGACTGGCGTACCAGAAGCAGCATCTGACCAGCTCAAGAAAGGAAGCAGCACCTGGACAGAGGATACGGACCGCGGAGATCATTGCACCAGCAGCAGCAAATACAAGAGATCACCGAAGCATCAGCAGTATCGTCAGAAACAGATTTGGTGACCTAAGGTAGTTATTTTTTCCATCATGGAGGGAGTTATTCAAACTCAATATCAAGTCATGGAGGCAATGCATAAACTTCTGATCAATTTCAAAAAAGACGGAGGAAGCCGTAAAACTCCCGACAGTGTGCAGAAGAAAATAGACCTTCTCGACAAGTATTGGGCAGAATTTCAAAATAACCACGAGAAGATTCGCGAACGCGAAGATCCTTCTCATCAATACTTTGTGCAGGATTCTCATGAACAGACAAGACAATTTTACAGAAACACTAGGGAATTCTTTGTCAAGTATTTAATTCAAGAACAAAAACCAGCATCACCCGTATTAAAGCCGTCAGCCTTTACTTTCGAGCAGGCACCGTCGCCCTCGCAGTCATCGGAGCCAAAGCTCCTTCAAGAACAAGGTGCAGGTGGAGCTGGACTAGGTAACCAATCACCTCTTTCAATAAAGGTGCCTGAAATAGCTGAGCTCGCGAGTAACAGCAAAATAGACGAGATGCTACGCAAACAAAGGAGCAATATCAAAGCGTTCCAAAGAACCGCATCAAACCTCAATGTGGACCTCCTTAAAGAAAATTGGCAGTTTGAAGACGCCTTAAAGGTGTTAGAGTCCAGGTGGAAAGCAGTTGATTCACTTTATTGGGACCTTGACAGTTTACCCAATGAAGCCGGCGTACAATATGAGATGTCTTACAATACGTGCGAACTCGTTTACAACCAAATGAAAGCAACCATCAACTCCAAAATGTGGTCAGTTACTCACCGAGAAAGGTCGACGCCGAAGATCGAAATTCCAGCCTTTAGTGGTAGCTACGAGCACTGGACAGCATTCAAAGATTTATTTGTTGAGACCATCCATTCTAGCCCGTCTCTTTCTAACGCACAGAGAATGCAGTTTCTCAAAAGCAAAGTGAAAGGCGAAGCCGAGAAACTTATTCAGCATCTATCGATCAGCTCGGAAAATTATGAGACTGCATGGGAGATCCTTAACCGCAGATACAACAACAGAAAACTGATCTTCACGTCACATCTCAATTCATTGCTCGGTGTTCCTATCACTCAACATTTATCAGCAGCATCGGTCAAAAAACTCCACGACACGACGAAAGAATGCATCAATGCAATCAAGAACCTTGGTGTAGACACGTCATCGTGGGACCCAATATTGGTTCATTTGCTTTCACAAAAGTTGGATACGGTGACTCATAACGACTATTTAGAGTCACTGGTGGAGCCACGTGAGCTACCCAACATAGTAGACTTTCTCAATTTTCTAGAAGGAAAATTTACATCATGGGAATCATCTCGTCGTAGGCCAGAAACAGCAAAATCAGCTCAGTCAGAGCCTGCACAGAATAACAAGAAATTTCATTCGTATAAAGCGTTCAGCGCTAATCAGAACAAAAACAATAAGTACAAATCAAATTCATTGACAAAAGACGACGAAAGTGCAACAAACTGTCCACATTGCAATCAAGAGCATAAGTTGTTTTCGTGCAAAACATTCCTTGAATTACAACCTGACGCAAAACGGAAGGCAGTTGCGAAATACGATTTATGCAAAAACTGCCTAAATGTTCATACGAATGGCAAGGAATGTGCGTCAAGAAAAACATGCCGCGTCTGCAACTCAGATCATAATACACTGCTTCACGACGCTTACAGCAAATGGGGAGGACAGAAATCTAACAGCAACTCAGTACAACAAACGACAGCTAGCACTGATAGTAAGAAAACAACAAGCGACAGCAGCAATCACGTGTCTCAAGAAGAAGATGTAACAGAAACTCTGCTTACCACCGCTTTAATCAAAGTGCAAGCATATGATGGGTCCCTAATAACTTTAAGAGCACTCCTTGATCAGGGTTCACAAACATCCCTGATAACGGAAAAAGCAGCACAAAAACTACGATTACCGCGTGGCCGCTGCAAAGGTGTCATATTTGGTGTCGGGGCGAAAGAAAATAATTGCAAAGGTGTCATACGAATCACGTGCAGTGCCATTCACGGTGATTATACATTTGACACCGATGTTTTGATTATGCGCAATTTAATCAACAATTTGCCTAACAAATCATTCACAAAACCAGAATCATGGACCTTTATAAAAGATATCCCACTAGCAGATCCAGATTTTCATGAGAGTCGTCCTGTAGACATTTTACTAGGGGCTGAGATATACTCAAACATAATCCAAGAAGGTATCATCAGGCACAGCAAATCACAACCAGTCGCACAGCAAACACGTTTGGGCTGGATTTTATGCGGAACTGTGCAAACAACATTTCAATGCAACGTTGTGATGAATAACATTGAAGAAATTCAACAATTTTGGACCATAGAAGACATAGTAGAAAACTCAGGAATGTCGCAGGATGATCTGGATTGTTTGCAGCACTACAAGAACACAACAACTCGCGACGAAGAAGGTCGTTACATTGTTGAGCTACCCTTCGAACCAAACTTTCAAGAAAAGTTAGGAGCTACGAAACCGATGGCTTTGGCACAATTCAGACAACTTGAGAGAAAATTTAACAAACAGCCACAATTAGCAGAAGCATACAGACAGTTCATCCAAGAATATCAAGCACAAAATCATATGGTCGAGTGTACTAGTAACGTGACACCGACTTGCTATTTACCTCACCATTGTGTTCAGCGCGCCGATTCCACGACTACGGCATTAAGAGTAGTATTCAATGCATCGGCGAAAACATCCACGGGCCATACTTTGAACGACCTCATGAAGCGTGGCCCGAATTTACAGCAAGACCTCATGTCATTGATCTTGCGATGGAGGCAATATCAGTTTGCATATACGGCGGATATAGAAAAAATGTATCGACAGATACTCTGCAACGCTGAACATCAAGCCTATCAGAAGATACTATGGAGGAATTGTCCTGACCAACGTTTACGAGAATATCAGCTCACGACAGTCACTTACGGCATGAAAGCAGCGCCATTCTTAGCTATGATGACTTTGAAACAGTTGGCAGCTGATGAAGGCCACAAGTATCAGCACAGCAGGGCAACACAAGCGTTGCAAGAAGAATTCTATATGGATGACCTTGTAAGTGGAAGCTTCTCGTTATCGTCAGCTAAACAACTGCAAGGCGATTTGATCCGGTTACTACGGTCGGGAGGTTTCAACTTACGTAAATGGTCGGCTAACAACGAAGAATTACTTCAAAATGTCAGCAGAGCGTCCTCAAGTCAATCATCATTCGATTTCAAGCAAGCAGAATCAACAAAGACGCTCGGGCTGAAATGGAACCCCAATGAAGATACATTCTCGTTCGAGCTAAAAATAAGCAAAACAAAACCAACAGAACAGCATACAAAACGTTTATTACTATCAGACATTTCAAAGATATTTGATCCACTCGGTTGGTTAGCTCCGATTACAACCAAATTAAAACTTCTATTCAAGCGAGTTTGGCTTTCCAATATTCAGTGGGATGACCAGCTTCCGGTTGAAATAAGCACCGAGTGGGAAAAAATAAAAGCAGAGCTACAAAACATCAACCAGTTTAAAATACAAAGATGGTATCAGACAGAAGAACAAGACACAATTCAACTGCACGGCTTCTGCGATGCTTCAATAAAAGCATACGCATGTGTTGTGTATTGTAAAATTGGTACCAACATTTCACTCGTCGCGGCAAAAACAAGACTTGTACCAGAGAACAAAAAGCTCACTTTACCACGTCTAGAGCTAAGTGGGGCGCATTTACTTATAATACTTATGCGAAAAGTACAGCAAGCCCTCAACGGACGCGAAATCAAAGTTTTTGGTTGGAGTGACTCCACTGCAGTTCTCGGCTGGATTCAAGGCAACATCAATCGCTGGACACCATTCGTAGCGAACAGAGTCAAACAAATTAAAGACGTAATACCATCAGATAATTGGCATTACGTTAAATCAGCTGATAACCCAGCTGATTGTGCCAGCCGTGGCATTACGACAGAGCAACTGAAGCAACATAATCAGTGGTGGAGCGGCCCGCAATTTCTCCCTGGATTCGATGAGTCATCAGTTGCAGAGAAGTGCATCTACGTCACGGATCAAGAGGAACGAAAATCAAAACAAAGCAACGTCACTATTCGTCAACCTCATAGCGATGATGTCATACAATCCATACTACAAAGAAACAGTAATTTGACACGAGCCGTGCGTGTGTTTGCATGGGTGCTACGTATCATACGACGTCACAGCGAGCGCACTGCTTACTTGAACGGAAATGAATTGGACACCGCAAAACATAGGATTATAAAATATGTACAAGAATCAGAATTTTCGGAAGAAATTAGCATGTTGCGAAAACAGGAGCAAGTACATAACAAAAGCAAAACTTTGTGCCTCAACCCATTTTTGGACAAGGATGGACTTTTGAGAGTGGGAGGCAGACTCAAGCATGCGAATATTGACGAAAATATGAAGTATCCACTAATCATACCACACTGCAGCCACCTTACTGACCTTATTATCGACCAAGCCCACCGCCACATGTTTCATGCGGGGGCTCGCACGACGCTCGCGAATATCAGACAAAATTACTGGATATTAGGCGGAAACAGAGCTGTAAAGAAGCGCTTACATGCATGCATTACTTGTAAGAAGCATAAAGCTGTCATACAAAAGCAAATGATGGGAGACTTACCTGAATCTCGGAGCAATCCATCGCGTCCTTTTCAGCACACCGGCGTTGATTTCACAGGATACGTTGACGTGAAGATCAATAAAGGGCGAGGAGTCAAGACATGCAAGGGATACATCGCAGTGTTCGTGGGCATGGCGACAAAAGCTGTGCACCTCGAACTCGTATCAGACTTGACCTCATCGGCATTCTTAGCTGCTCTAAAACGCATGTCTTCACGCCGGGGTAAACCACATCATATCTACAGTGACAATGGTACCAATTTTGTTGGGGCCAATAAAGCACTGCAGCAAGAATTGGCAGACCTACGCAAGACATTCAACGACGAGTTTTATACAGAGATCAATGAGTTGGGAATACAATGGCATTTTAATGCCCCCGCCTGGCCAAGCGCAGGAGGTCTTTGGGAAGCAGCAGTAAAAAGTCTGAAGCATCATCTTCGACGTGTTGTTGGCGAGCAAAAACTCACGTTCGAGGAATACAGTACTTTACTGGCTCAACTAGAAGCATGTCTCAATAGTCGGCCGCTGTGCGCACTTACAGAGGACCCAGATGATTTGAATTATCTGACTCCATCACACTTTTTGAGCAGTGGACCCATACTGACTATTTTAGACACCGAACAAGATGAAAGGACAAGGTGGAAGCGAACACAGAAAATTTTCGAAGATATTTGGAAAAGGTGGCAATCCGAATATCTTTCGATACTCTCCACTAGGAGTAAATGGAAGACACCTCACAAAAACGTTCGAGTAGATGACGTTGTCATCATTCACGAGCCTAACCTCCCCGCAGGAAGATGGGCTCTGGGCAGAGTCACTGAGTTACATCCCGGTACCGATGGACTAGTCAGGGTTGTTACCCTGAAAACAAAAAATGGGTACCTCAAGCGCCCAGTGATAAAACTATCAGTGCTGGTATCTGAACCCAGATCAACTACAGTAGACGAGCAGAAAGGGAAAATATCAGACAGCCAATCAAAACGACGACCTGGAATGGCGTCTAATCTGATAGCAACTCTCGTTACACTATTTCTCTTCATGACATCCGTCTTTGGCCACGAACAGTTATCACCTCCATATACTTTGACAAAAATACACAAAGCAATCTATTTTGACCGAATATCAAACATGCAGTTCATTCGCGACGAATGGAAACTCATCGTGTATCACGACATGAGCCCTTATTGGGACGGTTCGGCAACCTTCGACAAATACCTCAAACAAATAAACAGCGTATGTGAAAGAGAAACAAACAAAGTTCTCTGTGACATCATCCTACTGCAGCTACGTCACTCACATGACGAACTGATGCACTACAATGGAATGTTACTGAATCAGCAATTCGAAGAACGCACACGACGGCGCCGAGGCCTCATCGACGGTGTGGGTTATGCTGCCAACAGTTTATTTGGAGTTCTAGATCAACGCTTCGCCGATCAATACAAGCAGGACATTTCTCTTATACAAGAAAATGAAAATCACTTGGCACTCCTGTGGAAAAACCAGACCTCAGTAGTAGAAGCAGAATATAATCTACTCAAGAGAACTGAAGAGTCCACTAATCGGCAACACAAGGCCATCAATCAACATTTAAACAATCTTACAAAGGCCACCAATACGTTGAACAAAAACTTGCAAGAACAAGAAGTGATGAACGAGCTAGCACTGTCCACCATCATAGCTACAAGTATGCTCACGAAGCTTAAATCTATACAAGATACAATAATCGACACAATAACAGACGTCCATCATGGAATGTTCAGCGTTCATTTGCTATCGCCGAAGCAATTACGAGATCAACTCAGTATAATCTCAGGACAATTATCGCGAGAGTTATCCTTACCGATAGAAAACATACAGACTGAACTACCAAAAATTTACCACCTTTTGAAGGTCAAAACAAGGGTAACCCCGCAGTACCTCATATTTGAAATTAGAATACCATTGGTCAACAGAGAGAGCTATGACCTATATCAACTCATATCAATACCACAACAACATGGTAACACTACAGTCGCCGTCGTGCCGATATCAGATTACATCGCGATTAACTTACGCAAAGACACCTATCTGACAATGACGGCGAGGGACATACAACAATGTGTGCAGTACGACGAGTCTACTCGCCTCTGTCACTCCCGAAAACCCATTTTCCAGTTTAAGTCAGAAGACAGCATGTGCATCAAAGATACGGGCACAAACAGATGTCTTACAAACATAGCAGCATGCCGCAATAATTGGATGGAATTGAACAAAATAAATACTTACCTTTATTATTGTTGCGGACAGTGCGCACTTCGTGTCATATGCGAGTATCACATTACCGCAATACAAATCGCTAAGGCCGGGGTCATAGCACTGGATTCAGATTGCGTAATTAAAGGACAAGACTTTACAGTTTATTCACACAAACTGGGATACTCAGAAATCAAAACTACGGTTGACTTGGAACCACAGCAAATCGCACCTATCAACCATATCATCAACGTCACCTTACCACAAGTTGAATTCAACATCACTGATCACGAAACCTCATTGCGACACATCAAAGAACAGATCGAGCAGATGAAATCAGAAAACGCCTTGAACTCGGGAATTTCAAGCCACGATATCTATCAATATTCAGCAATCTACGTGTTGTTCCTGGGCGCTGTACTAGTAGCCGTAGTTTATATGTGTCGGTGGATTTGTCGTTGTCGCCAGAGGAGCGCCAACTTACAGTCGGACTCCGAGCCGCAGCCTCCGGCGCCGCAGGCGCGAAGACAGAACGCGGCCCCCGTCGTCGATCCGACGCCACGCACTAGAGACTCGAAACAGCCACGAGAAGAGGCGGTTGAATTAAAAAACTTTTCTAGCTTACTCAGCAGCATCAAGCGCCATAAGAGGACACCTCCTACATTCGTCGCACCGGTGTCTGGTGACAGTGACTAATTCAAGTTGCGGCTAAGAATAGATTTAATTTATGTAATGTAACTTGGGTGAAATTTATAAGTTTAGCATTTAAGCACTCTGTAAACTCATTCTCATCATCCACTCACATCTCTCTCTCGCCCGGGAATATGTACGAGTCATGTATCGTACATGGCACGCGCGCATTGCATAGATCAGCACTTTTCCGTTGCCTTGCACAAATTATAGTGTAACGCACAGTACACGATCAGCGTTCATAGTCAGCTGTACTCATTCACACAACATTCATATAGCATTAGTTACGTGGTAGTTAAATATATTCAATAAACCATCATCTTTGGCTATCCGTGACTTATCATTCAAGCTAACATACAAGGTGTGTGCGATCCATTCAGCAGCGCATACAATTACTGAGCGGACTTGGATGAAATTTGGCACACAGTTTAAATATTGATTAACACACATGGTACTTTTAATTTCGGTAATACGTTCCCGGTTATTTACCGATACCCACGCAAGAAAAAGCTATTTCTTGAATAATACATGTAGTGCCTTCCTTCTTGTTCAGGTTTTCTGGACGAAATGGAGTACAGACTGCTACTAAACGCGATTCAAGAGAAAATCCAACTGTGTCGCCATAAAGGTAGCTTAGTGGCGCCGTCATCGCCTGAGGTAATTTATTTCCTACTAGCTTCCGCACGCGATTTCGTCCGCGTGAAATTTATTGTTTTAACTAAAAGAAATCCCATGACACTCTGCCTCTGCCTTACCCTTCGAGGAAACAAGGCGTGATTATGTTATTTTTATATTCTATGACACTCGGCGATACTGTAGCTTCCCATTAGTGAAAGAATTTTTGAAATCGGATCAGTAGTTCCGAAGATTACCCCCTACATACAAACTCACTTTTACCTCTTTCAAAATCAACTGGACTGATAATTCAGCACTTTTCGAACGTCAAGATTATATAAGTCCACCAAAACGCCCGCCCTTCACCACTTCCTAGTGCTAGCGCTGGGAAGAAGAAGTGGCGCAACAAACTCCCCAGCAGCACAGCTGTCTGTTCAGATAGTTAATTAATTCCGTCAAAGATGCAGATAAGTTACTCTTTTGTTTATAATTGTAGACGCAACTCCGCGCTGTGTCGTGGCTGCAAGGCAATGAGAGGATAGCTGACTTCTTCCTGGAACATTCGGAGATTTTGAACTTCAATATCAACGATATTTTGATATCTAGAGGTACTGTGAAAACACTTACACGGTACAAGTATTTAAAAACAAATGCTGGACGTCGATCAATCTGCCTAGGCTTTGTTAACTTTGTTGGGGTCGGCTTCCAGTCTAACCGGATACAGCTATATCAGTATTTTACATGCAGTGACTGCCTATCTTTCCTCCTCAATCCAGTTACTGGGTAACACGATACTCCTTGGTAAAATTGGTTCTCAGACTTTTGGGCTTCTGACTAGCCATAACGACTGTCGAAGTTTTACAAATGGCAGTGCTTTCCTAGGCACGGAAAGGTCTCGATATGTGATGAATGGTCACCCATCCACTGACCGACCTCGGCAACCGCAGCATATCAATCTTACCAAGGGGTATTGACGTATTGTATTACCTTATAACTGGAACGTGGAGGTCAGATATGCAGTCACTTGATGTAAAATACTGCTATTCAGCTGCATTCGGTTAAACTGAAAACCGACCCCAACATAGTTGGGAAAAGTCTAAGCAGGTCATGAGATATCCTATCTGTGAAGTTTCGCCAATAAATTTTTAACCCAATACCTATTTCTGCGTATCCCACAGGCGACGAGCCCAAAGGCATGTACATCCTGGTATCAGGGCTCCTGGAAGCGACCTACATCCCTCCGGACGATGACATCGACGAAGCGATACCTAACTACGAGTTCATAACTGACTTGAAGTTCGGGGAGCCCAGCCAGGACTATATCGTGTCGGGGAATGCTGTGGGGGTGTTCGGGGTAAGATAGAAGACAGACTCATATTGAAGACATTTAGACCATTGTCATCTACCTTTTTCCAACTATATTGAAGTCGGGAATGGTTCCACTGTAACCAGATGCAGCTGAATACCAGTACAAATACTGGGGGCCTACTCCGAAGTGCAAAGTGCGAATGTTCGGATCGGACCGACACATGGCCGAACCGAATATTATTGAAAAATGCGAAAGTTCAGATCGGCTCAGTTGGGTCGGGACCATAGTCAATATTCGAAAGAGTGTAGGAGTGTAGGATCGGAACCGACCGAACCAAATAGTAACTTCGTAGCAGGAAACGGCGGAACATTCGGCCGATATTACTTCGGAATAGATCCCCTGGTATTCAGCTGCATCAAACTATTACCGCCTTCACAACCCAGTTACTGAGCAAGTATAATCATGCTTTCTGCTGTCCGGCGTAACACATTTACAATGGCTATGACTTTCATTTTGACAATTCATCAACATTCATTGCGTCGTTTATGGTGTCGCAGATTTTCAAACTTATAAAGCAATGGATGAGCATTATACTTCACAATCCTACGAATTGCAATTGAAAGTGTTATCTGGTATGGACTGGTATGGGTTTCTAGGATGGTTAGATGGGACGAAAACCTTGTGAAAAGATCTCCTTTGTTTTTGGAACGAAGTACTTTAACGCGGGTTGCGGTAGGAGTTAACTGGTAGAAATCGTCACATAGCGAAAAAGGATTATGTCCCCTCAATGCGACTTTCTCACACACCGGCAGAGAGCGAGAGAAAGTTTTCATAGTTTTCGAGGGTTCTAAAGCCGATAGTAAGGGTCATAATGAAAATCCAAGATGGCAACTGTGAACATTTTCAAATTTTTCAACATGGGTGTCGTTTACATGGTTTTCGAGGGTGCTAAAGACGTTAGTGAGGGCAAAATGAAAAATCCAAGATGCGGAAGCGAAAATTTTCAAGCTTTTCATCATGGGTGTCCTTTTGGTGGTTTTCGGGGGTGCTGTGAAAATCCAAGATGGCGACAACTTTATGAGACCTTCAAAAACTTACTGTTAAATGAACTGCATTACTTATGTATTCCAGGTGCTAACAAATCGTCCGTACAGCTACACGGTCCGCTGCGACTCGGCAGTGCAAGCTTACTACATCACGATGCCCATCATCAAGGAGGCTTTCAACCTGGCGCCGCATCCTATTATGGGGTAGGATGTAGCTTCTGACCGTGTCCTCCGCGTGGTACTCAACCATAATTTAAAACATACCCTATGCCACTCACAATAGTGTAGATTTTTGAATGAATTTTATACTTCCAGAGATTACCTCCTATGTCCAAACTTACAAAGCGGACCTTTCTAATATTGGAGCAGTGGTGGCCCAATGGTAGCGGCCGCGACTTACGAGTTGCAGGTCGTGGCTTCAAACACTGATTAATTTTTTTTTTTTAAATTTTTTTAAATAATTTCATCACCACTGCTCTCAAAACGGCGAAGGAAAACATCGTAAGGAAACCGGCATGTCCCAGAACCAAAGATTCGAAGACATGTGACATCTACCAACCCCTATTGGGCCCGCGTGGTGGATTACGGCCCACTCTCTCTCACAGAGAGGAGGCCTGTGTCCCAGCAGTGGGAACATTATAGGCTGATTATGCTTTATAATATTAGTGTAGAAAATATGAAGGTAGGCCTCGTTGGTCTAGTGGTCACGCTACTGCTGAGCTATGAGGTCCTGGTTTCGATTCCCAGGTCAGGCAGTGTTATTGAGTTTTTCTATGAGGAAATCCTCAGTAGCAGCCCTGAGTCTAGCCCCCCTATTACATACATGGAACTTAAACATAACTGGCGACATGTCGTATACTATGTGGGTTTGACGACACGGTTGGCGCAGTGGCTGAGTGATCGACTGCTGCGCTGCGTGTCGCGAGTTCGATTCCCGCACGGACCAAATATTTGTATTGCCTACAGGTAGTTGTTCCGGGTCTGGCTGTTTGTGTATGTGAGTTTAAATATTTGTAAACGCACCCACGATACAGGGTAGTGTGGGGCAATGTTTTCTTAAAAAAAAAAAGAAAAAAGACTATAGGTCACACATCTGCCTAACCCTTCAAGGAATATTGGCGTGATGTTCTATAAAATTTAAAGTGAAAACCCATAACCATTGTTTTCTTCTCCTCAGCCTCGAATCTTCAATGTGGCGTGAAATAGGTATCAAGCTGTGTATGATGGTGCTGCCCACAGTGCCGGCCTACCACGGCTGGCCCGTCGAGCGCCTCAGCATGAGGCTGGAACACGCCTTCGTACCTTGTCTCAAGGCTTTCAAGGTTATATTGCAATTATTTATTTCATTATTTTATTTTTATTTTACCATTTATGTACACACATATATAAACAGACAATGAAAAACAGAACAGAGAAAATAGGTACAGAGGTGATGCTTATTTCATAAGAAATCTCTTCCAGCACACCCGAGGCAGGACTATAGATACAGAGATGTAGACAGCGTGTGATAGAGCAAAGGAGACAAAACATAATACACAGAATCAAAAACAATTCACTTAAAAGCTAAACAAATATTACGAGAATATACTAACATACATACAAATAAACATACATAAATACTTCAATAATAAATATGATAGAATGATAATAATTATATCATACTCAAAATAAAAAAGTGAAAAATAACTTTAATTTCGGAAGTCGGTGTCGTCGGGTTTGCATTTTCGTTGTTTGCCCCCGACTTCCGAAATTAAAGTTATTTTTCACTTTGTAGTGTCGTTTTTGGAAGTCGGTTGTTTTTTTTTGCAAAAAAGTTTTTATTTTTCACTTTTAAGTTGTATTTTTTCCCAGTAATTTAGGTTTAAAAACCAAACTACTGAACCGTTTTTGATGAAATTTTTATGGGACCACTTCAGAAGTATCTCCTTTCGAACAAAAAAAGAATTTTGAAAATCGGTCCACAATTGGCGGAGAAATCGCGTAAAAAACACACAAAAAAAAAAAAACACCGTCGAATTGAGAACCTCCTCCTTTTTTAGAAGTCGGTTAAAAAAAATACATACACAACTATGATGAAGTGGACAGATAGTGTTCTTTCACTCTTCTTTTAAAAACGGCAATAGTTTGGCAGTCCCTAATGTCAGGCGGTAGTGAATTCCACAATCGCACCGCGTGCACTGTGAAGGAGTAGGAGTAGAAGTCGGTGGAGTGGGGAGGGGACTTGAGAAGGTTTTTAAGATGCGACCTGCAAGGTGTATCAGAAGGGCGGGCGTAGGAAAAACGCTCCCGCAGATAGGATGGTGTTTTAGGATTGTGAAGAAGGAGAAGGAGGAGAATGAATAGCAGACACAATATCCGAGAGTTGCTGCGAAGTCGAATGGGGAGCCATTTGAACTATCTAATAACAAAAAGTCCTTCAGACCGAATTTTCGGCCATGGGGGCAAATCTCACCTCCTTCAGCGCAGGAGACGTAATAAGTGTGTGTGAAACTCTGCAAAGGATAGAGCAGGAGCTATCTTGTCTGTGTGGCTACATAATTTGTCGGTGGAAGAAGAATGCTATGTTTCAAGTAATAATAGTCCTCCAAGCCAAATTTTCGGCTATGGTGCTCAATCTCAGCGGAAACTAGCCTTCAGCGCGGGAGATACTATCGTGTACGCGCGTATGCGCAGACACAGGTGCACTGTCTCCCTTCCTTCACTATCATAGATGGGACGGCAATCCGACACGACCGGAGAGAGATCTGGGAGGGTACATGTCTTCGATTTTTTGGTTCTAGGATATGTCGGTTTCCTCGCGATGTTTTCGTTCACCGTTTTGAGAGCAGTGATGGTGATGAAATAATTTACACAAAGTAAAGTGTCTGACTGGGTTTGAACCTACGACCTACTCGTAAGTCAGGGTCGTTACCACTGGGCCACCGTTGCTCTTTAATAATAATAATTAATTCTTGCAGGTATTCGTGGTAAATGAGTTGATGGAGGATATCGTGCTGTTGGATGGTATCTGTCAAGACATGGCGACCAGAGAAGTGTTCCAGCCACCGGCATATATACCCAGGTAAATACACACAACATAAGTTCATGCCTTCTTCCCATGGGGTAGGCAGAAACAGAACACCACCTGCTACTATACTTACATACATAGTCCTTTTGCTTCGTTAACGTTCATACATCAGAGGGGAAATTCTCGTAATTTTTAAGACCGTTCACAGTCTGATCTCAGTCTCAAGCTGTCAAAAAATACTGTAATAATGTAATTTCGAGACGCCTCCGTGCCTTGGAAAGCTAGTTAAGCCGTTAGTCCCGGCTGTCATTCGTATATCTTTGACAGTCGTTACGTGTAGTCAGAAACCCAAAAGCCTGACAATCAGTTTTACCAAGGGGTATCGTGTTGCCCAGTAACTGGGTTGTGGAGGTCAGATAGGCAGTCGCTCCATGTAAAATACTGGTATTCAGCTGCATCCGGCTAGACTGGAAGCTACCTCAACATAGGAAAAGGCTGGACAGATTAATTGGCTAGAAAAGAAGAAAATTAAATAGAGTATGCTCCTCACTTCCAGAACCGCCCACCGCCTGATCTTCCCCAAGTCCTCACAACTGATGGTGTCTGGCAACTGTCCCGAGACCAAGCTGATGATCGTGCCCGCCAAGGATACTGATGAGCTGGACATTATGGAAGACGAACTCGATGATCTGCAGTGTGAACTGGTACATCATCATAATATGCCTATATTTTAATTCAGAATATGAGAAGTAGAAGTTTTGGAACCACGAGCTCGGTTGGTTGTAATGAACTTACAAATTCCATAGCAGCTTATAGCAGTCCACCGCTGGACCAGCCAACTTTTTTAGGTCATCCGTCCATCTAGCTGGGCGTCCCATACTACGCTTGCTGATACGCGGTCTCCGCTCCAGGACTCGTCTGCTCCACCGGCCATCGGTCCTTCGACAGACATGGCTAGCCCACTGCCACTAAAACTTTTTAAGACATTTTTATTATAAACTAAATTCGGTAGTATGAACTAGTAACTATTGAACTAAGCATGTTGTGGAACTACAAACTTAGTGTCATAAAAAACAAAGTTTGAAGTCCATCGCAACCAAAACTTTTTAAGGACCTTTTTTATAAACTAGCGACCTGTTCCGGCTTCTTCATCAAACTGAACAACTTTCTCCTTGAGACCATCACACTCATAATCCTATTCTCCTGAAATCATTTTAAATTTTTTTGAAGTGAAAACTTTAGCGGCTTTGTGCACTTTTTTTGTGATGGGTAAAAAATGTTAAACTCGCGTCAGGACACGTAACCTGATCGAAAATTCGTAAGACGGAGGGAGAGTAGACCGCATTCCAAAATATCAAAAATGCACAACGTTAATATTCAAGTTTTCACTTCTGCCGGCACTCCCGGAGTGCAACCCGTTTTTTTTTTTCATTTTTAATATTACCTACTCGACCCATTTGTATGGGACAACTTTTAGAAGCTCTCATAAAGTTGTCGCCATCTTGGTTTTTAATTTTCACTCACTATTGGTGTTACGTATGGAAAAAGAATGATACTATTTTGTATGTACTTTACAATAAATAAATATCAAGGTCTTGTAACAATAGCAGTTATGATAAGTTTCCTAAGAAAATAATTAATTTAATAATGTTGTTCAACAATGTTTACCACCGAGTAGAAGAGTAAAGCACTACTTAAGCCACGAGTGTGATAGAGAGAGGTGACTTTCGTAAGTTTTCGTTACCATAAAAGGCAATGGTTGGGGATCATGCAGAATCGAGGCCACGCCCCAAAACGCGCCCTTAAAACAGGTCGACCGCGCGAGAGACCCCAGTTGTTTTTTGGACTCCAAGACATGCGCATGCCGTAAGCTGCGCCCGCGTTCGCGCGCAATTTGTTACAAGACCTTCAATGTAATGAAACTGAATCACTCTCTTTTATTTTCACTAAGTTCCCTATAAATCGTCGTCGAGTAGGTCGTATACGCGACATTAAGCTGGTCCTATCGAGTCGGATCTCGAGCTAGCGATCTACGCGCGCGTTATAGGGACACCAAAACCTGTGTTGCAGGGATGTCGCTGCTTCGCACACCCCCCAAGGGTGTTAGTGTTAAAACACGTAGTCAAACACGTGCTACGGTCGCTACGGAGCAGTTGACTAACAAAAGTGAACAATTATCAGTGATGTCAGTTAAAAGCGAAAAAACCACTTGTTCCTCGGCGGCAGCCCGCAGAAAGTTGGAGTTCGAAGCAGCTCAAAGGCAAGCTCAAATTGATCTAGAATTAGAAACGACCCTCCTCCAAAAAAGAGCTCAAATAGAGAAAGAATTACTCTCAAAAAAATTGGAAGTCGATTTAGCCGACTTAGCAGAAAATGATCGCCGATCGGTGTCACAAAGTTCGAGAATAGTCGAATCGTGGTTTGACAAACAAGAGAGCATCGCATCGTGTACCCGAAACCAACGCGCTGAAGATGTCTGCCAACCGTCATACACGATGCCAGACGATAAGCATCATCAGCGTGACCTAAATACCGAAACCGGGAATCAGAACAAGTATCCACACGACTTCGTTTCCGAGCGTCGGCCGCATGACGACGGCATCACACAATTGACGGAAGCGCTGCACCAGGTACTCAACAGAAACAATGTTCGCGATAATAACAGAGAGCTTCTTACACGCCTGGCAACATCTAAAGATTTACCAGTATTCGACGGCGACCCCATGCAGTGGCTGCAGTTCAAGGAATCGTATAAAGAATCGTCACAACTATGCAATTATAGCGACGCTGAAAATATCTGGCGATTACGAAAGTGTCTGCGGGGCGCGGCGAAAGAATCGGTGTCGTCGCTTCTTATCGGCAACACAACACCGCAAACAATAATTGACACCTTGGAATTACGATTCGGTAGGCCCGAATGCATAATAAATAAAATATTTACGCAACTCAAGAAAATCCAACCACTTCCAATTGCGTACCATACCGACATAGTGAATTTTGCCATTATAATAAAAAACTACGTGACAACCGTTAAAGCTATCCAGCTACCAGAATATCTACAGAGTCCCGATACGACGGCATTGATACTTGCGAAGTTACCGCCCACGCTTATCAACAAGTGGGCCGAATATAGCTACGAAAAACGGGACAACTGCAACATACCTAAACTGGAATTATTATCCGAATTTTTATATAGAGAAGCAACGATCGTCGCAACTTCAGGAATAAGCTATGTCCATAGTCAGAACGAGAAAAAGAAATTTGACCACAATAATAGATCACAGTCAGTGTTTACATTCACTAACACCGATAACAATAACAAATGTATGTTTTGTCGTGCCTCTGCTCCGCACACACTAGTAAAATGCATCAAATTCCAACGCGCTATGAGACGCGACCGCTGGAGATTCGTAAAAACAAAACACCTATGTTACAAGTGTCTGGGCGCGCGGCATAACGAAACTACCGCGTGCAGCGCCCCTAACTGCAGCGAGTGTGGACATCCACATCACTCCCTGCTTCACTGGACGAAACCTACAGCTTCTACAACGCCTCCAGCCATCGCGCAGCCGGATACGGCGCGCCCAGCAACGGACGCGGCCTGCGTGCTTCAGTCGGCGCCCGACGAACAGCGCGCCGAGCACACAGTTGCCCACGCCCACACCAAAGCGTCTACTAGTGTCAGTGTACCGTCAGTGCCCAAAGTGTTGTTAAAAATAGTGCCGGTTACTGTTCATGGACCTAAAGACAATATTCACACACACGCGTTGCTGGACGATGGTGCTACGGTGACGCTGATCGCAGCTGACCTGGCGGACCAAGCAGGCCTCCACGGTAAGGCCGTCACAATGCGTGCGCAGAGCGCGTGGGACTCCGGTACGCTCGTATGCCAAACGGAAAATGTAAGTTTTGAAATTTCTAATAAGAAAGGAGAACGTTTTAATTTGTGTGCCCGTAAAATGAAAGAACTTAATTTACCTGTTCAACGTTTATCGTGTGTAGATTTTACCAATTATACAAATTATATTGACTACGACCTGTGCAAATGTGACGCGCAACCTAAATTGTTAATCGGTCAGGATAATTACGATCTTATTGCCCCAGTGATATGTTTAAAGGGCAACGGGAAAAATGAACCATATGTAACAAAAACACCACTAGGTTGGTGCGTACACGGTGTTGTCAATAACATACACATTACGAACATGTCAGCTGATTGTAATACTAGTGATAACAGCGCGCAACAGTGTCGCGATTCTGAGTTGCACGAAATTGTTAAAAAATCTTTCGAGTTAGATTCTATAGGCATTTCAAATCAGCCACGACCGAACAAAGACGATTTGCGTGCTGTTACCATATTAAATAACTCATGTGAATTAATAGACAACCAATGGTTTGTAGAGTTGCCTTGGAAACACGATAATTTTGTTATGCCCGATTCTTATCAGAATGCCCACAATCGATTAAAATCAGTCGAGAGAAAAATGTCAACCGACAACGCTTACGCGTCACGCTATCAGGAACGTATCCAGCATTTATTCTCTAACGATTACGCTAGGAAGCTGCACGAGAGTGAGGTCAGTGACCGAGTTTGGTACCTACCACATTTTGGGGTCGATAACCCCAATAAGAAAAAATTACGATTAGTGTTCGATGCGGCCGCGAAAACACAGGGATATTCCCTTAATGATTTTTTATTAACAGGGCCGGATTTGTTACAATCATTATTTGGAATTATGTTTAGGTTTAGGGAAAATAAAATCGGAATTATTGCAGACATTAAGGACATGTTTCTGCGTATTAAAATTAAAGAAAAGGATCAACATACGCTTAGGTTTTTATTTAGAGACAAAAATACTAAAGAAATTAATAAATACGCTATGACGTCATTAATATTTGGCGCGAACTGCTCACCGTTTATCGCGCAATATATTAAAAATCAAAACGCATTAAGATTTAAAAATACCTACCCGGCGTCTGTTGATGTTATATGCAAGCAGCACTACATGGACGATTACATTGATAGCTTATCTGACGTCGAGTTTACGAAAAACGTCATAAAGGAAGTCTCCTTCATCCACAAGCAAGGCGGTTTCGAAATACGAAACTGGGCTAGCAACGTGCCAGACGCGCTGGAAAGCGTGCCGAAGGAAGCATTAAGCGACAACGTCTGCTGCGCTTTAGATAAAGACCGTTCAGAAAGGACGCTTGGTTTGTTATGGTATCCAGTTACTGACGAGTTAGGTTTCGATCTGTCATTAAAACGTATCCCAGAAGAAGTTATAAATTTAAAAAGGAGACCCACTAAACGCGAATTGTTATGTATCGTCATGTCTATTTTCGATATACACGGTTACCTTATACCTTTTACAATTAAAGGAAAAATAATAATGCGCGAAACTTGGAAAACAGATATGAGTTGGGATGATAAATTAAACGACGAGCTCCACAATATGTTTAAAAATTGGATTAATCAGTTAAAACAAATAAATAATATAAGAATACCGCGCTGGTACTTTTCCCACGGTGATTCGGATGCCATTATTGAACATTTAGAGCTACACATATTTTGTGACGCGTCACCGACTGCGTACGCGACCGTTGCGTATTGGCGTAGGGAAATGAGCGACGGACGGATCAATGTGGCATTTATTGCTAGCAAATGTAAAGTCACACCTACAAAGTCAATTTCCATACCCCGACTGGAACTACAGGGTGCTCTATTAGGATGCAAATTAGGGAACAACATAAAAAAGGAACATCGTTTAAAAACAAATTCAGTTTATTACTGGACGGACTCAACAACCGTTTTACACTGGATAAGAAATAATTGTAGAACATATAAAGTATTTATAGCCAATCGACTAGGCGAAATAGATGAACTAAGCAGCGCCACCGAATGGCACTACGTGCCGACGGATGTCAACGTAGCAGACTTTGGCACTAAAAGTACCGATCATGTGCTTAGCAGCGATTCATCATGGTTTACCGGTCCGACGTTTTTACACCAGCCACGCTCTTGCTGGCCTCAGGAACCCGAAAATAAAACAAGAATTAATGACGAAATATTAGAAAAAATAAATATAGTTAGTGAAAACAATAGAGTAAATATCCTACCTGTACCTGAACCGACTCGCTTCTCCAGTTGGTTGAGATTACTTCGAACAACTGCGACTGTTTTATTATTTGTAGAGAAATGCAAGAAGATAAAAACGAACGGACTTACAGACGGTTTAATGAAACGAGCTGAAATGTTATTGCTAAAGCACTCGCAAGCCACGTTTCATAATGACATTGAATTGTTAAAACAAAACAAAGGAATAAAACGTGATAGTAGACTTCGCGATCTAACACCTGTAATTGATGATGATGGTCTACTTCGAGTTGGGGGCAGAATCGGAGTAGCTAAAGACGTGGCAACGGATACAAAGTCACCCGTGATTCTCGATGGACATGATCACGTGGCTCGACTTATTGTTAAATTTTACCACATCCGCGCAAGCCATGGATGTAACGAGCTGGTGGTTAATGAACTACGACAAAAATATTGGATATTACGCCTACGTCCTACGGTCCGTACAGTCGCGACACAGTGTCTATTTTGCCGCATTAGGAAGGCTCACCCAAAGCCACCGCGACTAGGAGACTTGCCGGAGGGTAGACTTACACACCACCAGAGACCGTTCACCGTTACTGGAGTTGATTTATTTGGACCAATAGAGGTCACCGTCGGAAGATCGCGACCAAAACGCTACGGCGTTTTATTTACGTGCTTGACCGTACGCGCTGTACACATTGAGGTCGTACCGTCTCTCACCGCAGACTCTCTCATAATGGCTTTACGCAGAATGGCTGCGCGCAAAGGTTGGCCAAAAAGAATCTACTCAGACAATGGCACCAATATGCGTGGCGCAGAGGTCGAGTTAAAAAGGGTATACGATGCGGTAGACAAAGATACCGTCACGAGCGAAGCTCTAAATAACGGCGTTTCCTGGAGTTTCATCCCGCCGGCCAGTCCGCACATGGGAGGATCGTGGGAACGTTTAGTACGCAGCGTTAAGACCGCTCTAAAAGTAGTACTGAAAGAAAGAGCTCCCCATGAAGAGACTTTGATCACCCTCCTAGCCGAAGTTGAGAACATCATTAATAGCCGACCCCTCGGTCATGTTTCAGTGGATCCTCGAGATGACGAGACATTAACGCCAAACCATTTTCTCATCGGTTCGTCATCTAACTTACCTACCGCGGAAGTGTTTACAGACAAAGATTTGTGTTTGCGGAAGCGATGGCGAGTTTCGCAGCGCCTAGCTGATTATTTTTGGGCCAGATGGGTGAAGGAAATACTTCCCGATCTAGTACCACGCCGCAAGTGGAGAGAAGAGGGCGCGCAACTGAAGATCGGTGACATGGTAGTAATAGTCGACCCTAACTCCCCTCGTAATTGCTGGCCTAAAGGTATCGTACAAGCCGTGTATCCCGGAACTGACGGACGCGTAAAAGTTGTCGACGTTAGGACTAAAAATGGGCTACTGAAACGTCCTGCAGCTAGGGTAGCAACATTTTAATTATTACTACATAGATTGGCATAGGCGTACATGCGTTTGTCGGCGATACGCTTTCCTTATTTGTATGTTTATTTTTTATGGCGTCGTATGTCTGGATACTGTGGACCCTGAGGGGCGATTATTGTTTTTGCAGAGTAGGCCGGGCATGCTGACTACCCTTAGATATAAAATTGTTTATTTATTTATGAGAATTTAAAGTCGGGCTGTACTAACAGTACCGCAGATGTAGCTGGAAGCTACACTTATTTTATTAAATTGATATGCTTGCATTTGTATGTTTATAGTGTAAGTTGGGTTTTGAGTGTCGTCATCATAACGACACTGAGGGGGAGAATGTTACGTATGGAAAAAGAATGATACTATTTTGTATGTACTTTACAATAAATAAATATCAAGGTCTTGTAACAATAGCAGTTATGATAAGTTTCCTAAGAAAATAATTAATTTAATAATGTTGTTCAACAATGTTTACCACCGAGTAGAAGAGTAAAGCACTACTTAAGCCACGAGTGTGATAGAGAGAGGTGACTTTCGTAAGTTTTCGTTACCATAAAAGGCAATGGTTGGGGATCATGCAGAATCGAGGCCACGCCCCAAAACGCGCCCTTAAAACAGGTCGACCGCGCGAGAGACCCCAGTTGTTTTTTGGACTCCAAGACATGCGCATGCCGTAAGCTGCGCCCGCGTTCGCGCGCAATTTGTTACAAGACCTTCAATGTAATGAAACTGAATCACTCTCTTTTATTTTCACTAAGTTCCCTATAAATCGTCGTCGAGTAGGTCGTATACGCGACAATTGGCTTCAGCATAGCTCACAGAATAAGTAAGGTGAAGTGGCAATGTGCCGGCCATATTAACCGTAGAACCGATGACCTTTGGGGTAGACGTGTTCTTGAGTGGAGACTGCAAATCGGTAAACGTAAGGTAGGACGCCCTCAGGCTAGGTGGAGCGACGGTCTTCGCAGGATGGCTGGTAGCAGCTGGATGAGAGTGGCCGAAAATCGAGTTGAATGGCGTGCAATAGGAGAGATGAGATGATGGCTTCAGCGCCCTCGAAAACCATGAAAACTATTTCTTTTCCTCTGCTGCTCCGTACAGTTCAGTTCACAAAACTCTACAAAATGCAGAGAACAGATGATTTTTAGGCCCCTTCAGATGGCTTTAGTTATTTCAACATTTGATTGATTCTCCTCAGATCTCCAACGTATCTTCCCGCTGCCTGTACCACCGCGTGGCGCGGCGCGTGTCGGCCGAGTCCCGCGCGCCGCCGGCCCGGCGCGGCCGCAGCAAGCGGCGCCGCGCGGCGCGCCGGGTCAACTACCGGGAGTCCGTGTGGGGCAAGCAGATCTGTTAGTTACATATGCCATAACATCACGCATGTAATACTCGAGGGACTAGGCAGAGGTGTCTGTATAGTACACTATTTTGTACCAGTACAGCGTCCTAATAATTGCTTGCTTTAAAAATAATCTTGATGAATAATTGTTAACTTTACAAATAATTGTTTAATAATTGTTTGCTGCGCCGGACAACGTCATTACGTCGGCGCCGGCTGTCACTGAAAACCAGCGCTGGGACTGTCTTGCATAGGGTCGCAGCATAATGCTGAGCGACAGCCGTTTGGCATGGATGTGACGCATGTTTCCCCCAACCATTTCTTATTGTATTTTTTGTGTTTTATGTTCTTTTTGCGTCATGTTTACCACAAATAAACGTGTGTTCTTTCTTTTACCTACCTACGTTTCACATCTGTTAGTACTTAAATCATTATCATGTTTTGGAACCATCAATTCTATGTCATACACGACAAAGTTCAAATTATATGCCAGGATTTCATGCTCTGCAGTAGAGTTTGCGACCACTACTGCAACGAGGCAGTAGTACATCATTCGTATTCTTTAACAGTCATTACGGGTGGTAGAAGCCCAAGTCTAACAACCAGTCTTACACAAAAGTTATCGTCTTACCCAGTAACTAGGGGAGACTGGAAGCTGACCCCAGAATCGGTAAAAAGCTGGGCAGATTGATTCACTGAGTTCTATTATCCTACAGCGTCCCAGCTCATGGGCGGTGCGAGCGAGAGGGAAATGACGTCGAAGTATTACAAGCCGAGCATCACCGATATAGTGAGTAATCATATCAATCATCATCACGCCTGTTCTAATGAGAGTCGGCTGTAGGCTGAAACTACGGTCTGTTCCAAAAGTATCTGACGAAAATGTAAACATGGACCAGAAAACGTATCGGGCCGGTATTATGACGTTTTAATGCCATCCTGATTCCAGTGTAAGAGAGAGACGAAGTTATACATGACCGATAGCACCATCCCTTTTTTTGTGCTTAATACTTACGGTTACAGCTCCTGTGGATGCCAATTTGTAGTGCCACATAAAAATTGAGTGCTCCGATTTGATTATTTACCCTAAAGATTTTTTTCATTTGACAATTAAGGTTAATTCTAAAGACCCAAGTTTCGTCGATGAGTTTTCAATTACAATTCATAATGATATTAAAACAAACAATAATAGTTGTAGAAAATAGTGAGAGTGACCTAAAGTTGAGTTGTGTTCCTAATTCCCTTTAGTGAGTGATTGCGTAATATACTAACAGTACCTAACAATGGTTTTCATTTTGACAATTCAACAAGATTCATTGCGTCATTTACGTTGTTGAGAAGACAAATTTTTCGAACATATGAAGCAATGGATTAGCAATATCCTTCAAAATGATTCAGATTGTGATCGATAGTGTGTTACGTAATTAGGATGTTGAACAGGGTTTATTTACACTTTCAGGAAATAGGTACTTTTGGAACAGACATTACAGAAAGTCACGATCAAATCTATTTTATTTTGTTACAGCCTGAAAAACTGGAACCTTCAAAACCAAAAGGTAACTACGGTAACAGGCGTAAGATCATGAACATCGATCTACTTGCTAAGAGTATTAAATTCATTACTCACTGACAGACAACGCTCAGCCTAAACCGCTGGGTTTAGAAAGCATGTTGCACAAGATTTCCTTTATTTTCCGTTGAGAAAATCAGATGAAAAAGAAATGAGTTTCTCAACCTCCACTACAGCCCGACTAAAACTTGCCGGAGACGAGTCGCTGACCAGTAACAAATTCACGTGTCAGCAGGGGTGACGAATAACGAACTTTCATACAAATGGACGATAAAAAATAACGAAAAGTGAATGTAAAGTAAGTAGACGTACTTTACGTTTACTTTTGAAAGTTTGTACAGACGCCAGCAAATCAAGCTACCCGAAATTGTCAAATTTTCCCAATCAACCAACTTTAAAACTTTAGCGATAATGTTGAAAATCTATTAAAAGAAATTTGACAGATTAATGTAGTAGCTTGATGTGCTGGCGTCTGTACTTTTGTTTGTATTTACCCCATATATTGATTTTTTTTACCGACGAAAAATTTCAACGCAGGTTCAGATTCATGTACTGAATCCATGGTACATACCAGGTTGTGTGACGATGTCCCTACCACCCTGTATACATAAATAAACTCACGCTTTCTTGACATGGTGGTAGGCAGAAAATACAAAATGGCAGATGGAATAATTCGCCATAATTTTGTTAATTCGCACAGAAGTAAAGAAAGTGCCTTCCAACATCCCGGCGATCTTCGACATGACTGCGCCAGTGCACGGTACGCCCACCTCGTCTGCACAGAATTCAGAGGAAGAGGCAAGTTGTCATCATGATTATCAGGCAAAAATCGTACCTAAGAAAGTCTTCGGTGCCACGGAAAGTACGTTAAGCAGTTGGTCCCGGCTGGCTTGGTTAGGTCAAGAGCAGGCCCATTCTAAAATAAAAAAAAATTGGTTCGTGGAGGTCAGATAGGCAGTCGCTCCATGTAAAATACTGGTACTCAGTTGCATGCGGTGAGACTGGAAGCAGACCCCAACATAGTTTTAATAACTATTAGTTAAAAAAATAACCATTAGATAAGCTAAAAATTTATTAAAAAAAAATATATCTTGCGAAAATTTAACCATTAGTTACTATTTTTAACATTTGGTTGAGTTTAACTACGGATCACAAAACCGGCCCCTAGTAATGGTCTTTTGAAATCATTATTATGATGAGTGTTTAACTGATTTTGCGGATGCCATTTCACAAGCGAACTAAACACCGAATGGCTGACAACATAAAAATCAAAATAGCAGACGCATACAAACCTTACATTTTGGTCTTTATAGGTTAAGCAATACGGTGTAAAATCGCATGGCTAGGTTGGCTAACGTTTTACTGTAGCTCTAGCCAACCACAGCTGTTTTTCGAATTAAAATTCACAATAATATTTTTTTTTACAGTTGTACAACACAATGCTGTCAAAACTGAAAAGGTCATCGACAAGCAAGAAAAACAACACCAAATAGCGAAACTGATATATTTTTAATTTTAAGGATTTTGTAGTACCTACTAACTTTTTATGCGTTTTTAAAGTCTGGGAATTGTTTATTTTGTACCTATTGCAGTAACTTTTGATAGCACCTACCTAAGTTTGTGAGTTAAATTAGAACAAACACATGCTATACCTAATGTAATAAATAAATGTTAATTTAATTGAAGTTGTTATATAACATCACGCAGAGGTGTACCTATATAGTACAGACGATGACATATCAAGCTATAGACACATTTCCATGTTTAGACCTCGTAGTGCATAAGCTTTTCGAACAATGAGCAGTCAGCTTATACTGGAAATTTATAGCTTGGTATGACGTCCTGCGTACATTTCGCACGTTAAGTATGTTTAAGTCCTAGGGGGCGAGTCCATTGGCACAAATACAGACTCCCGGGCTGCTACTGAGAAATCCCTGAATGAGAAACCCTGCCCGACCTGGGAATCGAACCCAGGACCTCATGCTAAGAAGTATCGCTTGCGACAACTAAACCTACGAGGCAGTCAAAATTGTAGTTGTGTTTTGTTTTAATAGCTAAACACTATTATAGAAACAGCGTTTTTAGCCTTTATTCACATATCATATTCTCAAAATAGATTCTCAAGCTGCATTTGCATTCACAATCATTCGATACGCTTCCGTGTCGAATCGAACATCAATCAATGTTATCGAAGGAGTCTTCTAAACGCAGTTTACAAATAAAAACACATGTTGGTCTTTATACCAATTTATTTTAAAACTAATAAAATGAAAATTAAACATTACTTAAAAACTTGACCCAAATGTAACATTTGGACCAACAAATAGGAATAAAAAAAACTATAAGTAAGTAAAATATTTTTTTGTATTTTTTTCATCTGTAATGCAATCTTAAACGTAATGTTTAGGAATGTAAAGAAATGCTTTTATTTATTTATTAATTTAACACTTTAATGGCTTAGCACCAAATAAGAATAATATAAACTGCACTATCTAATTTTTTTTTATTTTTTATTTATATGATTTTATCCACTTCAATTATTGCTTGGGAAAACATCCCCGATAAAATTTAAACAAAAATATAAAACGTGAATAATCCAATTGCAATTTTGTCGCAAATCAAACTGAACAATAAGCTTTAACTCCCTGTAATTATTTCAGGGCTCTATTTATTTAAATTTATAATTTAAAACTTAACCCTTGGCCCGCAAGATTTTCTTTTTTAAAAACAAATAATTGAACATATTAGCGAGACATTTAGTCATCAAAAAAGCGTTAAAAAAAACGGAAAAATTTGTGCAGCACTACTTGTGGACATTTAAAAATCTTTATAATTATTGAATACAACACTGGTTATCTATGTACTGAATTAACTATACATAATATACTATATTATCATACGTCAAAATATTACATTCTAATGAAATGGTTTGTGCTCACACTACAATTAATGCGTTAAGCAGATGATGGAAAATTTGTCCCTCAAAATTCCCAACAGTCTATTTGTCCTTCGTATGCGTTATTGCATAGACTTCTATACGTCCTATTGTTGCGGACAAATTGTCCATCGTCTGCTTAACGCCCAAAAGATAAAAAAAGACCTTTATAAAAAGTTGATGGCATAGGAGCCGGCCCACCTCATGGTAGGTGGTTACCGCTAGCAATGGGGAACTGTGATGCCGGAAGCATTGCAGCTGCATTGCCATTCTAGAGACAAAGTTGTTATGCCTCATATAGTCAAGGAATTCTACTTCTGGAGGAAGGTGGGCTGGTTGGAATAACCACCGACAGCCACCATGGTCCACCTGAAGTACTAATTGCGGAAACCAAACCCTTTAACATAGAACATAGCCAAGAAATTAATATGTTGAGCACCATAAGGTTCATTTTCACTTTGACTTTATTATTTTTCTAACATATTGCCAACATTTTGAATGATGAAAATGACAGTTGGAAAAGGTGACAGGCGTCCTCTATGTGGGAAAGGAATGCCTATGAAAATTTCTTAACATTTTTACCCCTTCACCATAGCTATTTATTTCTGAACAGTATACAATAGTTCTATCTTAGTAATATGTAGTGTGAGCAACCATTTACCTCTAAGTACAGTAACACACTTTACATAGTCAACAAATGAAGTTTTAATGCATTTTTACACAACAACATTAACTTTCACTAATATATAAAGCTACAAATACATAGAGTAACGATATTTTAGTACATCCGGCGTACTATGGGCAGTCTGCCCTGGTTTCAAACTTGCTGACGAAAACTATCTTCCAACCGCAGCCTCGGCTCGATAAAAAGTAGCTTAATTACAATGTCCGATATAAAATCAAAATTCATATATTCAAATTAGGCTGAGAATCAGCACTTTTTGAACGTCAAAAGACCTTCTCTAGGGTTCAAAGTATCCCCATAAGTAGCAAATTTTATCAAAATCGGTCCGGCCGTTTCGGTGTTTAGCCGGAACAAACAGACGAGACAGTTTTTTTTTTGTTGTTAAATAAAGTGCCATTTAGTAAACAGCTGTTATTTCGACATTACAAACAGACACTTCAATTTTATTTATTTATATGTATAGCACAGACATCTCGATGTTATGGCATGTTAGCACATCAATAGATTGCAGTTGTTTGAAGCAAGGGCGGGTCGCTAGTTGAAATATAATATTACGATATCTATAACTGGATACTTCCGCTGTATCAAGTTGCAATCTACATCCATACTTTGATAATACTGATCGATAACTTGTTCCATAAATGAAGTGTGGTGTTAAACAATCCAGTAAAACCATTAGTTATTAACATAGATTCTCTAGTATTTATAGCTTTTATAATATTTCTAGTGCTTTTCTCATCATTTTAATTTTTAGCAGACATTTATAGGAATAACTAGTGCATTGACATAATCTCAATTTATTTTTATTTATAAATTTGTTGTGGTATATTAGGTACATTTAAAAATTTGACCAACATAGTCATATTTTAGTTACTCATATAAATGCCTGAAAATTACAAAAATTGATGTTTAAAAGCCTTAAACTGATTAGGTTGTTATAACAAGACAGAAACGGATATAATAAAGACGCTATAAATAAATAAAGTGCTTATTTATAATACAAAATATTCTTAATATATCAATCTAATCACTAGGCTGAATACATGATTCTAACTTAGCAACATTCAGAAAGGAACAGTGTTATTTTTAAATGCTGGCAACCTTGGTGTAAAACATTTATATACCAAAATGGTGCGAAATTAGAACCATGTTTGTTTATGTTTTGTTTACATTAGATATTCGAAAACAAGAAATAGATGATTTTATATGAGGAATGGTTTATTTGCACATGTGTTCTATTCTTTTATTATTGTGAAATAGAACGGAATGACATATATGTCCCAAATAGGATTGTACTAAAGTGGTGTGAGTGAGTGGCACTATCAGCCCATAACATTCCTGTGACACAGGCCTCCTCCCTGTGAGAGGGAATAGGCTACGGGCCCAGTGCGGGTGGATGTGACATGTCTTCGAATTTTTGGTCCTAAGAAATGCCGGTTTCCTCACGATCGTTTCCTTCACCGTTTTTGAGAGCAGTGGTGATGTTATAAATTACACAAAGTAAAGCCTGTCTGGGTTCGACCCTACGACCTACAAATCGTAAGTCGGGGATGTTACCATTGGGCCACCAATACTCTCCTCGCATGACTGAGAATGTCAGTACAAACTTAAGAATCTATTTTAGGAACAGCTAAATGCATTAAAAAATCATCTTGATAAACAAAAAGTATATTTGTTGACTCCAATGACCTTTCCAGAAATGCAACACTGTGGTAATTTTTTTAGTTGCCATCCAGTCGGCCATCTTATCAAAATATAGATTGCGTTATCAATACCTATAACGGTTATTCAGAAGATGTTACAAATTAAATGTTTGCGTTCAAAATGCCTAATGTAAACAAAATGTACCATACAAGTTATCAAGGTAGATAGATAAACAGAAATCTATTGCATAACACTAATTTTTAGATAATTATGGTATCACCTTTTGATATTGGCAGTTTGATGTTATTGCAGATGGCAAGACTGATATGGCTGAATGGTTATAAAAACATGCAACCTCATTTTCATAGAGACATACTGTATAAAACAGTTCTAAGATAAGAGAGAGATAAAAAAATATGATTGCAGTTTCACAGTCATAGCTTGGCTAGACAAGTGAAGGGCCACATCATCTATCTCTTTCTCTCAACATGCATTTTGCTTCGCAAAGCCATTTCAGAGCCATTCCCGTAATTTTAAGAACGTTTACAGTCTGATCTCAGTCTCATTCTGTCAAAAATACCTCTGGCTTCCCTACACTTATGACAAGTTGACATTGAATGTCGCTGAGATATGATTGTGACTAGATTTTAAATGATTTTACGGGAATTGACCTTCTGGTCTCACCATCATAAGGCATTACGTGATTATGTTTTTAAGAGAATGTGATATAACAATAACTAAAATATCTTCGTACAGTTACAGTTGATAGTAACTTCATAATTAAATCTGATAAATATCTTCTGTAGATCTACCTAACAACCTCAATATCTTCACGTGAGATGCAGCCTACTGCTTCCTGGGCTGCTGAATATTTGTTGGAGGCTTATAGTTGACGTGCACTGGAGGCTTAGGACTATGAGCCACCTGGGCCGCTTCCGGAGTGAAGTCCGCGTTACCTCTGTTCGGTGCTCCGGATATTGATACGGGGTTTGAAGGCACAGGTGATGGTCCGGACAGACCGGTTAGGTCTTCATTCGCTGGTTCCTTGCCAGTCTCTTTTGTGTGCCCAGCCTTGTGTTGGGTGATTCTCATTCCTCCGGCTTTCACTGTAATAGTAAATGGTTGGAATTATGTAGCGTAAGCTTAGTGAATGAATGTTAGGTTGGTATCCCAATGTGAAAATTTAATTTGATATGCTATTGAGTCACAAAATGGTGGATTTTTTATGTTACTCACATGTTTAAGTTTTGATTAGATTAGATCATTTAATTTTCTAGATAAATAAGGTTGTTATTGTACTGCATTCATTCTATATTTGAGATTACAGAACCAGAATGAACAAGCAACTCAGCAAGGAACTCATTGTTCAAATCAAATAGGGATAATCTATATTTTTTTATTAAGTATACGATTATTGAAAAAGTAGGAGTTACGCTGACCGCCTGGCGACCTTGAAGGCAACTCTTTAGTCTCTATCTACACGCAATAAATCGTAACATACAATATGCTTAAATGACGTCATGATCAAATTCAAGGTCTCTTGATTGCATTGCGGTTTATAAATAACCTGTTTACATCAAAATTCCATTCATTTCCGCAAAGTATTGCGAATATTTAGTATTTTGGAACAATGTTTAAACGGAAACAAACATTTTTGCCGCCATACGGATCTTTACCTGTATAAATGAAAGACAAAAACTTTTTTTAACGCTTGAATATACATAAACAAAGACATTGGAAACTCAGTTTATACCTGCCGGGGGATGACCTGCCTTCAGTTGAGAAGTTTCTTCAGTGGACGACATGGTTAAAACAGTAATATTTGATTGTAAATAGTAAAAAAATGCCAACGTTGCACTACACAGTTTTAGGTAAATTATTGTACTTCGTATTCGACGTGTAATTACGATTCGATGACACGGCAGCAGCGAGCTTCGATACCGATGGCAAATTGTCAAATTTTAGTGATGCGCACTACTTCCTCGAACACTTCTTAGTGGATTTCAAATTAAATTACTAAAACTGTAAAGTCAGTGTATTAGGTATATGAAGTTAAGATTTCGTATGTTTCACAATAGAAAAAATTAATACCTATATATTTTCTTTTGTACAATTTTAATATGTATTATAGGTATGTACAGACGCCAGCAGGTCAAGCTACCCGAAACTGTCAAATTTTCCCAATCAACCTTGAACCTTAATGCGTCAGAGATAAAGTTTAAAATCTATTAAAGAAATTTGACAGATTGTAGAACTTGATGTGCTGGCGTCTGTACAAGTACCTACGTAAATTAGTGCCCGTGCTTTCCTATAATTTAGAGACATGTGAGATCTTTAAAGGCCCGCGTAGGGACGCGCGTGTTATTACAAATATTGAGTGGCGCCGATTTCCTTGTTCACAAACTAAACTCAATTTTAGTTATGTGCATCTTTTTTTTCCATTTCATTAAGAAAAGGACAGAAGATAAATATTAGTTTAGTCCTGTCAAATTAGTCCTATTAAATAAATTATCCAATTTAACCGTATACATACGCTGCAAAAATATTATGTTCGTTGTAATTGTTCATTTGATAAATCGAAAAATTAATTATTCAGATTATTATCATTTAGCCACGTTGGACGACAATGCTGAGTCTTCGACCTAAAAATAGGCCAGCCCTCTGGTCACGTGAAGAGACGACCAACCGATTCGCGATGTCCCGAAATACTCGCTGATTATTAGATTATCATTATGAGTTGAAAATAAGTGTGACAAAATGCATTCAACAAGATAACTAATAGTGATAAATTTATTTTTAACTTCTCACGCAAAATATGTCTATTTTTAGTAGATTTCCAAAAACGTAAATGCGTTGGTCCATCCCTATCGTCATGAACATTGCAGGTAATGTTGATAGATGGCGCTGTTTCTACTTTTATGACGATGGCATATCGCAGACTAGCGGTCGGCAACACGCGGCCCGGGAATGTTTTGTAAATAAGGTAAAAATATTCAAATAAATGCATTGCAGGTAAAAACTAAAGTAATCTCTGATATGCACACAGACGTAATCCCAAGTGAAAAACAAATTCTTTATAAAACATTTTGATGAAAAAAAAAAAATCATTTTCCGAATTATTATTGTAAAAAGCCTGTCGAGGAAGCTGGAATTAATTTTAATTGGAAAAGTGATAAAATGAAAGATATTTTAATACAACTGCAAACTTAATTCAGCGACAGATTTGGTGATTTTAAGAAAGTTTTAAGCAAACTAAAGATTTTTGCAAACCCTTTTTCGTGTGATATTGAGGATGTACCGAGTCATTTACAAATGAACGTGATTGGTCTCCAATCTAATGATGCTCTCTAAAGCCATATATTACTTTACTCTATGTCTAAAGCTCTTTCTATGAAATCAGTGATCTTGTTAAATTTTATGGCAGCTTGCCATCTGATTTTGACGAATTGAAAAGGTTTGCTCAGCAGTTCATTACAATTTTTGGTAACATTTATGCGAACAAACTGTTTCAATTGTCAATCTATATACTTAATCAATCTATAGAAAAAATAAATATGCTTCTCGAAATAAAGATGAGCATTTGAGAGCCATTCTACGAATTGCAACTAGGTACAAATAAGACAGCTAAGCTAACATACAAGAAATAGCCGCCCAAATGCAACCTCAGACATCACACTGAAAGTATAAAATCTATTTAGGTATGTACTTTGTAGTTTTCATTTCTGAATGATTTACGTTTGTTATTTTTCTAGCTATAAAGCCCAAACATATTTTCATAATGTAAGTATTACCTACGTGTACGAATTGAATTCTAATTGCATTTTTATTTTTTCTATGGGATATGACCAATTATACGTAGTTAAATAAGGCTTCTAGGGTTAATATCACAAGTGCGGCCCGCCTTTAGTTTATTTTGCCACCTTGTAACCCTTGCCTGCCAAAAGGTTGCCGACCGCTGTCGTAGACGGATGGATTAAACCACAACATAATTATTACAATTATTTGCCTTTACTTTCTTTGTGATATTATATACTCCATAGACAGATTAGACGTGATTAAAAATATGGCTGCTAAAAATACGTCAATTTACGTCAGGCGCTGACTAGTTTGACAGGACTATACCTACTAATATTTATCTTCTGTCTTTTTCTAAATTAAATAGAAAGAAAAAGATGCATTGAACTTAAATTTAGTTTAGTTTGTGAACAAGGGAATCGGCGCCATTATCTGACTATACCAATAATGATGAACAGACGCTATTAGCACATCAAGCTACTACAATCTGTCAAATTTCTTTAATAGATTTTCAACCTTATCGCTACAGCATTAAGGTTCAAGGTTGATTGGAAAAATTTGACAGTTTCGGGTAGCTTGACCTGCTGGCGTTTGTACGACTATACGGTGGCTGGCAGATTAATCAACACCGCAGTATTAACTACTCTTTACTACGCCCCCTTGCAGTGCCCAGGGGCTGCAGTCTCGACATAGATAGCGACGCTGTCGCAAACTACCGATCGCTAAATACCGAAAATAATCGCTTGCCGTAACGATCCTTACGACAAACGCAAGTCTCTACATCCGAGATACCGCGCAATATCGTAAAATAACTTGACTTAGCGATGTCGGTAGGCTAGCGAAGGTCGTATTCATAGTTCGGTTTTTTCAAAGATAATTTTATTATTGGCCGTAACTAAATCTCCTTGAATACAGCCGGTGTCCTCACGATGTCTTCCTTCAACGTTTTGAGAGCAGTGGTGATGAAATAATTCAAAGTCACAGAGTCAGTCGCTTGTCAGGGTTCGAACCTACGAGCTACAATTCGTATTCGCGGCCGTTACCACTAGGCCACCACTGCTCTCAACCAAACTGGAAACCGAGCATAAGCAGGTTATATCTCAGGCTCTCAGTTATCTATTGTGTTAAGTCAAGGAAAAATCAATGAAAGCACAGCTTTATTTCCAAGCCTTTATTCTGAACCTTCTTTGAGGCACCACCACATCCGCATCATCCCTTCCAGGCTTCATCATGTCCTTCTGCAGCTCGACTATCATCCGCAGCATGAAGTTCACCACCTGGCTGCTGGTGCCGTCGCGCAGTCTTTGGAAGTCCTGGGAAAAAGGAGGGAACATTAATAAAAACACATTTCTTTTGCTGGCGAATATCAATCAATGAATCTGCCTTGCCTTTTCCTAACTATGTTGGGGTCAGCTTCCAGTGTAACTGGATGCAGCTGAGTACCAGTATTTAACATGGAGCGACTGCCTATCTGACCTCTACAACCCAGTCACTGGGTAAAACGATACCCTTTGGTAAGACTGGTTGTCAGACTTTCAGGCTTCTGACGACCCGTACAATGATCCGAGAATGACAACCAGGACTTTCAGCTTAACGTGTTATCCGAGTCACGGAGGGGTCTCGATATTGAAAGATGGTCACCCATCTACGGAAAGACCGCGGCAAGCGTAGCTTAACCTGATCGATCAACCCGTGCGGCTGTTATTACTTAGCTACGAGCTCCTGGGTGATAAGTACCAATAGATGACAAATTCGTATGAATCCTGTAGCCAAGATAAGGTTTATTTATTTATTTATTCTCACACTGGAACGCCATACGGCAATTACACCAATGGACTGGTTGTCAGACTTTCGGGCTTCTGACTACCCGTAACGACTGTCAAAGATCCACGAATGACAGCCGGGACCAACGGCTTAACGTGCTTTCCGAGGCACGGAAAGCACGTTATGTGTTTTATGTCTTTTACAGCTAAAACACCGTGTCCCTGAGGCTACCAAGATGAGGAGCCATGTAGCTTCGTTTTTGTATCTACCAAACTAACCTCTATCAACTAACAAATAGCCGATCGATACTGTAAAAATCTCACCGTGAAAACTTAGGTGAAGTGAGCGTGGAGTGAGCTGTCATTACAACTAATGCTAGGGATTGACACTATTGACAGCTCAGTCTAAGCTCACTTCACCTAACTATTCACGGTGAGATGTTTACAGAATCGCATTGCTGGTGTGAGCTACTTGTAACTAGCGGAAAACGACTTAATAGGTTTTGGTTCGTGAAAATCGTGCATAGAATAATGATTGAACCCTTCTGTCACAATCACTTTTGCAGCATTTATGCCTTTTCTGTGTAAATTATTTAATCACCACTGTTCTCAACACGGTGAAGGAAAACATCGTGAGGAATTCGGCTTATCTTAGAACCGAAAATTCGAAGACATGTGACATAGATCTACCAACCCGCACTGCGCCCGCGTGGTGGGTTACGGCCCGTCTCACCGAGAGGAGACCTGTGTCCCAACAGTGGGAATATTATAGGCTGACTATGTAATTAATGTCTTTTCTGGTCGAGACACCACAACGAAGTGTAGCATCAAAGTCAAGTAATTCAATTAGATAACAAAGCTTGCAAACTTGACGGATGTTAATGATACTTAGATTGATGTGGATCTTGGCTGCATTCCAGTTGTCTTACTGTTTTAGTTATTTTCTCGAACACGATTATTTTATACCCACCTTGCGTGTGGGAACACATGGTCTGTTGACGTTAACTGCATCGGGGAGCAGTAAGAAGGATTAGTGTCCGAAGTGCAGACTGGATAATGAAAAGGTTTTGGTCGAAAAAACATGAAGTTTTTTCCTTTCCCTGAACATAAAATCGTTACAAACTTACCTTGCGTGTAGGAAGACATCGTCCGTTGACGCTGACAGTCTGATGCGTCAAGGAGGCGAGCAGACGCTTCAGTATGTCCACCTTCTTGTTGGCAGCGAGGGGACGCAGCCGGGTCACGAAGCGGAGGAGGTACTCTAGGAGCATTATATCTTCCTGTAAGTAAATGGCAGTTTTACGCGGCGGATGACATTAAATATTATACTTAGATATAATTGGGTATTTTACAAAATCAAAAAAATTAAAATATATTATTTCACATAAAACTACATGGGCACTTATGAAACGTCAGAAGCTAGATGCTGCTCGAGAAGAACCGGCAAGAAACTCCACGGTTACTGTTTTAAAAATAATGTGCTTTTACAATGTTTTCAAATTAAAGTATTAATGGGTATGGGAGAATACATAAAGGGGACATATACATAAGGTCCTTTCACAGTAATTTAACTCTAGAACCTCGACAGCAGCAACCCAATAGCATCCTAATTGTAATGAAAATCACTATGATCACTGAGAGAGCTCTCTCTAGAAGCTCTGGCCTCTGATGTTGCATCACCAGTTCTAGAGGTAAATTACTGTGAAAGGACTGTATTTAAGATGCTTATGTCGCGGCTTCGCCCGCGTGGAGGTTGGAAATTATGCCACGGGAAATGGAATTTATTATATTGGAAGTTATGTACTTAGTACGTTTCATAATTTCCAATTAAAAGTATCCTATGTCCTAACTATATCGGGATAAAAAGTATCCTATATCCAAAGGTCATGGTCTAGATAGCTATGGGCAAAAAAGGTAAGAGACAGACATAGTTACTTTCGCATTTATAAGAGGAAGAACCTCTGTTCTGCCATATTTTTTAAACCAAGAAGACTGAGGCGGCATCTACATCGCCACATGGGAACTCCGCATCATACTGACGTCACGCAAAATCCTGCATCGCGCAAGGACAGTTTACCGTGAAACTAGCATAAATACAACGTCCCGACATCATTGGTTGGGCAGTATGTCACAATGTCCTTTTGGTTGGATCCTCCCTTTTCTCTGGAGGATGAATGAACTTTACACCCTGTTCCTCATACCTCCAAAAGACTACTGGACACTGGAATTTAAAAATAATACAGTTTATAAATATTACCATTGTCAACGCAAGCACACACGACTCCACATTATATGCTCTCCCAACGATTAGCGACAGATCTTCTCGGTCCAACACTGGCTGCTTCAGACCTTCAAGCCACTCGAAGAGTAGCCCAGTCAGAATTGTTGGGTCGTTCTGCAAATAGTAAATTATTTAACGAGAAGAGATCATGAAGTCATGACATCATCTGCATAATCTTAGAACAGAATTGAAAATGTTTATTTGCATAATAATAACAGTCCTCCAGACCTGCGCTCCTGCAGACCGTATTTCGGTCGTGGCGGCTAATTTCAACGGAGACTAGCCTTTACGAACAAGATATATTCTAGTACACCAGTGTCTAGTCCGATGGGACGGCAATTCGACACGACCGGAGAGAGATCAGGCGCAGGACACAAAGGGACACGTGCGCACCAAGGAACGCGGGTATCACACCGTCAACTTCCAAACTTCGTTGAGAAATTCCTTACGGAAAAACCTAATAACGCAATAGCGTTATTAGGTTTTTCCGTAAGGAATTTCTAAAATACCACCTGTAAGTATACATTCTAAGCAAATATGCTTAGAATGTATACGTACAGGTGGTATTTTCCCAACTATGTTGGGGACGGCTTCCCATCTAACCGGATGCAGCGGAATACCAGTATTTTACATGGAGTGACTACCTATCTGACCCCCACAACTCAGTTACTGGGTAATACGATACCCCTTGGTAAGACTGGTTGTCAGACTTTTGCGCTACTGACGACCTGTAACGACTGTCAAAGATCCACGAATGACAGCCGGGACCAACGGCATAACGTACTTTCCTTGGGTCAACACGACATCACGACACGGTGATTGCTTACCTCAACATTGATTTTGTTAAACGCTTCTCTCTGCTGGTTGATGTCATTGCGTAGTGCCTTCAAGTACTTCTGCCTCTCTTCTGGAAGACTGTGGTGGTCCACTGTGAATGCCTGAACAGGAGATACCTATTGTTTTAGTTCTGCTATGCTAACGATTTCAAAAAAGGAGGAGGTTGTGTTTTTTATTATTATTTTTTATGTTTGTTACCTCAGAAGTCCGTCATTTATAAACCGATTTGAAAAATTCTTCTTTTGTTTGAAAGGGTATACGAGGGTCGTCCCATATGTTGGTCAAGTTCTGATGAGTGGTTTTCGAGTTAGCTTCAATAATACGTATTTTTTCGACTTGGTATGTTGATGGATGATGTTCTAATAACTTCCAGTCAACTTATTTGGTTAGCAAGTGAAGTTATACGAATTTGTGTGGGGTAGATACTATCGCCAAAATCTACATCTGATCACCGTATGGACTATTCCTGCTTGCAGCGCATATTATTAGTCGGCCTAAAAAGGATACTCTTTAGTTTTACTTACGGACGCAGCTGTGGTCATCATGTGCACGGAATTTTGTTTTCAAAATGGTCAGATATAGGTTTTGGTGATAGTACTACAGCTAAAAAATGAAAAAAAAAAGTTTCGTACATACAAACATATTCCTTTTGCTACGTTTGTATGGACTAAACGCTGCCTGCATTTCCTCTAGTAATTGGGGTGAATGGAAGGCCTCCCACAAGGTGGACCGATGACCTAGTGAAGACCGCAGTAATCCGCTGAAAGCTCAGCACACAACCGACGGAAGTGCGGTGCTTGGCGGAGGCAAATGTCCAGCAGTTGACGTCTTCGGCTGAAGTGATGATGGCGAATTGGGATGCGTTACCTCATAAACCTGCACCGCAGGTATGCTGCCGTTGTTGGCAGTGCCTGTCATCTTGCTAACTGACTCCAGGTTCCTCTCGATATCCTCCTCCACTGGGTCCCGCCATTCCACCATTGGAAGTGGTGCTACATTGCGATCTGTAATCAATGGAAGGAAGTATTGCAGCAGAGAAGACAGATAATGCAAATTAGGCAAGAATTACTGCCATGGTTATAACAGCTCTATATTAGATCTCATCAACCCGCACTGGGCCCGCGTGGTCGATTACAGCCCACTCCCTCTCACAGAGAGGTGACCTGTGTCCCAGCAGTGGGAACATTACAGGCTGATTATGCTATTCGTGTTCGTATTTCCGAATATAAACGATGATTGCCGAAAAGGCATACTTTTCATTGTTCTATAAGTAGTATGTCACAAAGCGAAGTGTACAAACACGATGTGAATGTTGTGTAAGCGCTGGAGGTATCGGGTCGATCGGTACCGTTCGTGACAATGGCGAAGTCTTGTGTAATGAAATGAAATGACTTATATTCTCTATATAGGATATCAGAATCACTTTTACACGTCATATTATAAAAAAAATAATAATATGAAAACAATAATCAAACTAAGTAAATGTCAATGTGTTTTATTAGTGTTTGGAATTCAGCGACGTCAAGCGCGCCAAAATAGAGGCCGTTTATGGTGCTCCGTGTCGGTAGCATTTTTTAGGATTTTACTTGCATTTTTGAGATTCTTTTTATTCAGATGTTGAAAATTCCGTTTTTAGCTTTTGCTAAGAAATAAAGAATTTTTTACGTGTTTAAGCGTTTTTGTAAAATCGTTCCTCAAATAGAATAGTATTGAAATTTTTAAGGTTATACGAGTACAATAGCTACTTTTTTATCCCAGTAGTAAGTTCCTGTGGGAAGACCAAAGAAACTATGGATGGACTGTGTAAATGATGATACTTATGGTTAGAAAGGGGGTGACTACCGAGATGAAGACTAATAGAGAAGTATGGAAGAAAAACACATGTTGCGCCGAACCCAAATAGATGAGGGAAGGAGAATGTTGATGCTGAGTATGTTCCCGTAAGATGATTTCCCGTGGGATTTTCTAAGCCGCGGGCAAAAGAAATGCTCAATTACCAAGTTCAGTGGCCGCTTCCTCAGGAGTGGTAGGGTCTGGAGGCTTGCTCTTCCTCAGCTTGTAGACCATGAAGGACTTGTAGAAGGGTTTGTTCTTGACACGGAAGTCCAGGCCGACGCTCTGATGACAGCCGCACAGCTTCAGGAGACGCTCGCAGAGGCAGTAGACTATCTGAAAATGTTGAAAGGTGTCTTAATTTCGAACAGCGGGGTAATTTCGTAGTACACTTTCAATCACAATCCGAGTTTTGAATGATACTGCTTATCCATTGCTTCATAGGTTTGAAAAATTCGTCTGCTCAACAACATGAATGACGCAACGAACGTGGGCGAACTTTCACAATGAAAGGTATTGCGATCGAACCATTTTATGTGTTACGCTGGTCCTTATTAATTCTCGTGTTATCTTTTCTGTCCTATTTCTGTAAGAGTTCTAAGAGATATGCATAATCATGCATAATTCGCCTGTAATGTTCCCACTGCTGGGACACAGGCCCCCACTTTCTGTGGGAGGGAATGGGCCATTGTCCACCACGCGGGCCCAATGCGGGTTGTAATACAAAAAAAAAATGAAATAAAATAACTTTATTTCAGACCTTGATCCATATGAATGATGTTAGTAATACACACTACTTACGAGTGAACGCTATGCTAATAAGCTAATAACAAACGAAAAACAAGATCTAATTCACATATCTGCTGCACTCACCAGATGCACCGGGTGTATGTATGTAGATACATCCACACGTACCCAATGTGCCATAATGGTGCAGCACGGCTTATCACTAATGACCCTCAGAATGTCATTGCCGGTCCCACGCACTCTACGCATCATAGAAGCAGTCTTCTTACGAATCTTACGTAGAATGGTACTGAAACCGTCAGTACGTGCTTCCGCAAATTCCTGACGCGCTACAGTAACGTTGGAGCCCCAACAACATCCTGAAAGTATTATTATACTGAACTCTGAGGGCGTTGTCTGCCCTCTGCGTATATCGAAACCACAGAGTGCACGTGTACAATGATTGACACAAAGCCTTGTAAAGAGTTATTTTTACAAACTTTTATTTTACTTGCGATGTATGTATGTTCGGGTGGACTCTTGAAACTCAATTTTGAAGCAGATTGATTCGTCTTGACGAGTACTTTGGTGCTAGATGGTAACCAGGAACTAAAGATAAACGTAGCTTAACTGCAGTAAACGCATATAACGGAAAAACACTGCTACGCGCTACGAACTACGCCGTAGTCAATCTCGCATCAAAAATACTAAAAAGTTGAAAATAAAATTAAAAGAAAAAAAAAACTTTTTAAAAACAAGCTTTTATTACTTAATAATAAAAAGGACTAGAAAGTTAAAAAATAATTTAAACCTGATAATAAATAAGTAAAAGCGTGTTACATTGTGTTCTAAATATTGTTCCATCAAAATGTAACACGCTTTTATTTATTTCTTATCAGGTTTAAATTATTTTTAACTTTTTAGTCCTTTTTATTAATAAGTAATGAAAACTTGTTTTTAAAAAGTTTTTTTTTCTTTTAATTTTTAGTTTCATAATTATTTTATCTAATTTTACTTCTACCCCCGTTTAGCATATAATATATTCGGTTATGTCAGTCGAGGAGCAGTCCTTGCTTACATTATAAATGTAAAACGCTATGTTTAAATTAGCGGCCTTGAACTTACATAATATCACATGTCTATATGTCACATATCTTCGAATTTTTGGTTCAAAGATATGCCGATTTCCTCACGATGTTTTCCTTCACCATTTTGAGAGCAGTGGTGATGAAATAATTTATACGAAGTAAAGTGCCTGCCTACAACTCATCAAGTCACGGCCGTTACTACTGGGCTACCACTAAGAGATTTACACGATAATATTATATTAGCTGGCGAAACTTCATAGAAGTGATGGGTATCGATATATAAACGTGATAAAAAAAAATTAATGTCTCATATTTATTAGCAACATCATTTTTTAAACTCATATTTCAAGGTCAAGGATGGCAGGTAGTACCTATAACTTGAAATATGAGTTTATAAAATCAGTTTTTTTTGGACATAAGTACTTAGTAACAAAACCGGCTGTCCACTTGTTCTATAGAAATTCCGTAGATACTTAGAATGCCAGGCCCACTCAAGGTCAAAGTGTTACCATTGACGTACGGCCTACTGCTACCTACTACTTCTTAGCACTTCCCCCTTCACGTCTTTAATATAAGGGAGGGTGCCCACGAGCACCCTTTGTTTCAGCAACTAATTAGTCTCTCACATCAAGTCTATGAAAGTGCAGTCAATGTCGCGTCGCTACATGCGCGTAACTTATAATAAATCTGTAGAAGTAAAAATTCTGTACATTGAAAATATCAAAAAAATAAATGGCAGGGGGTGTTACTAGACCGACACCGAACCCAAAAATGTGATTACAAAAATTTTTGTCTGTCTGTCTGTCTGTCGGTCTGTCTGTCTGTCTGTCTGTCTGTCTGTCTGTCTGTCTGTTTGTTCAGGCATCACGCAAAAACTACCGGTTCGATTACGATGAAACTTGGTATAATTATTCTTTAATATCCTGGGCACCACACTGGGTACTTTTTATCCCGGAAAAGTATATACAATAAAAAACAAACTTAATTTTGCGGTTCGATCCCTAGACCGATTACTGTACCAACCGCAAATAATAAGTTTGTCGAAGGTTACGTCACCCGCAGTATTATCTGTGCGACCTTTATATTCCTTTTAGTGTTTAGAGTTATTTAGGTTTAATTTTATAAGTCGTAGGTATAGATTTTAATTTTATAGTATAGGTAGTATATTTGTTAGTGTACGTAGTGACCGTAGGTTATTTTATAATACTGTTAGGTAGGATTAGTCATTCGTATAGATATTAGTTTTTAGGGATTTTGCTTATTTATTGAGTTTAGATTAGTTATCATCAGAAATAGGTTTATTTAGGTAGGGTATTTTTTTTAATTAGGTAGGTACTTAGGTAAAGATATCATATAGGTACCCTCTTAATCACCACTAATGAGACACAATTGGTTTTCTATTGTAATTAGCCACAAAAGGCCCGCGTGGTAGATGGCATTCTGGGGAAGCACATACATAGGTACATTTTATCCTGTTAGCACGTTCCCGTGGGATAATTTCCGACATCCACGCGGGCGAAGCCGCGGGCAGAAGCTAGTTTCATATAAACCCTAAGACTTGATGTGACAGACAAATTAGTTGCTGAGACAAAAAGTGCTTGTGGGCGCTCTCCCTAAGATTGCTTGATGATAATGTTATCATAAAGTACAACAAGGACATAGGCTACTTTTTGTCCCGGTAGCAAGTTCCTGTAGGATAATTTCCGATATCTAAGCTTTGCACGCGGGCAACGCCGCAGGCAGGAGCTTATATTATTCTTTTAAACGAGTACCAAGGCAGTGGAATTTTCACATGACAAAGAGCTACTTTGTTGCAAATGTAGGACTTTTTTTTGTAAAAGAAAGAAAGAAAATACTTTTTTTTTGCGGTAAACATGACACACAGAGAGAAAACAAATAAAAAAAAATAACAAGTTGGGGGAAATATGCGTCAGATCCACACAAAACGGTGACCAAACAAAAAATGAACTGACTGAGTGAATGATGAAATGGTTAGAAAGGGAGTGACTACCGAGATGACGATTAATATACAAGCTGTTGTTTTGCATCCTCCTCAAATTTCAGGAGGCTGTTATAAAAGTAAAAATAATCAAATAAAATTACGATCCCTGGTAAATAATGAATACATACTTGTTTTTTTAGTTATTTTAAGTTTGACGGTATTTCAGAATACACCACTTTCAAAGAACAGAATCGCGTTATGGTGTCGTATAAGCGGCCGCGTTTTATTAAGTGTGTAAAAGGGCAGTTCCAGTGCGGTCTCACACAGGCCGCGTTTTAAAATGCGTGTCCCACACGAAAACTAGAAAAAAAATATATATATACCTACTTATTTTATTATGGATTCGTGTCAAGAATCAGTAGCATAGTTACCTCCTTGAATTTGACGAGGATGCAAAACTACACCTTGTAGACGTATGGAAGAAAAAGACATGTTGCGCCGATCCCAAATAAATTGGGATAAGGACAGGAGAATGGTGATGATGATCCACGCAAAACGGCCATCGCTCAGCATATTGCTAAGATCCTATGCGAGACCGAACTCCAGCGCTAGTGGCTTTGGTGGCATACCTTTGGCAGCTCTCTGAAAGCTCGTTCTTCTAATCCATGCAGAGTTGCTCGTTGTCGGTACAGGTGCTGCTTTAACGTGAACTCTGATGTTTTCCTATCTTTCGTCAAGTTTATGGTTTCTCTGAAAGAATTAGAGATTGGTTAGAGAGAATTGTTTTTCCGCCATATTCCACTACAGTATTTTAATCTCACGAAATATAACTATAGCCTGTCCATAAGGTAAACCGTTTTTTGACAGATGGAACTAGTGATTGCAGCAACACATTATACGTTGATTGATACACGTACGGTATTATAATGTCTGTAAGAAGCCATAAATAAGATAATTCAATAAGATAAGGCAGTTTATATATTTATTTTATTACGCATTTTAATATAACCTTAAGTTAAGTAGTAATAATTTAAGTATTAATTAGTAATAATTTTAAGTTAACCTTTACGTAAGGTCGCGTTCACATTTAACGTCCGTTTTACAGGTCCGTTAAAACGTGTATGTTATTAGCGTATGTAGTTGTATGAGCGAGTTCACACATAATACAATATTCCGGATCCAGTAGAAAATACCGATCCGACAAAATAAGCAGCAATCCGTTTTACAGGTCCGTTTCAACGTATGTGTTATAAGCGTATGTAGTTGTATGAGCCAGTTCACATATAATACAGTATTTTGGATCCAGTATACTGATCCGATCTCTTAAAATCAGTCCTGTGTGAATACTATCTCCAGTAGCGACGGATCCGTTAAAAAGGATCCTGTAAAAACGTACGTATATGTCAACGCGCCCTAATCTGAAGGCTAATTCTCGTAATTTAAAACGATCAAAATCCCGTCGCAGTCTCACCTCAGCGACAAACAAATGTCAAAAACTTGTCAAAATATAGGGAAATTAGAAGTATTTTTTGACAGATTGAGACTGAGATCAGACTGAGAACGGTTTTAAAATAACGAGAATTGCCCCTCTGGAATATGTACGTTCTAAGACAGCTGTCAAAAAACGGTTAAACTAATGGACAGGCATAGCTGGGTTTTTTTTTATAAAACTAAAATGGCGGATTCTAGTCGTTAAATAATCTTGAAAAAAAAAAACGATTGTCCCGTGACCATGTCATGTCATGTCCACATAAAAGGCGACGACGACTCCAAGATGATTCCAAAAATATAAGACACGAAAAGTTTGAAAAGCGCCACTTATTTTAGTTCAATCTCAAACTTGATGCAGCTAACTGCATCAGACTGATTGAAAAATGAGTTTGTTTGAACTTTTTAGTTGCAGTCGGGTTTTTGATATTTAATTTTTTTTTACTGAACAGACATCTGTGCTGCTGGGGAGTTTGTTGCGCCAATTCTTCTTGCCAGCGAAAGCACTAGGAAGTGGTGAAGGGCGGGCGTTTTGGGGGATTGTTTTATGTAATTTTGACGTTCGAAAAGGGCTGATTCTCAGCCTAACTTGAACAAATGACTTTTTATTTTGATTTTTAATGGTTTTAATTATCTTACTTACTTAGAACTAAAAACAATAGTCTGTGGCAGCATGTAATGTTCGAACTGCTGTACGCAGAGGATCTGTCCCGACGTCTGCACAGACTTGGGCCTCTTCTTGCGGACCAGCCGGATGGCATCGTTGGCCCTGATGCGCAGCGAGTAGACCAGGTAGCAGGCTATCAGGACACCTGTCCGACCTAAACCTGGAAATAGGATAAGTATCAAGAAATTACAATAAAATTAAGACTTTCTTCGAAGTGGACGATTTTCATTTTTATTCGGCTGCATCCGACCACAACATCATCATCTGCCTAGCCTTTTCCCAACTACGTTGGGGTCGGCTTCCAGTCTAACCGGATGCAGCTGAATACCAGTATTTTAGATGGAGGGACTGCCTATCTGACCTCCACAACCCAGTTACTGGGTAATACGATACCAATTGGTAAGACTGGTTGTCAGACTTTCGGGCTTCTGACAGCCGGATCTTCAATTTTTTTTAGGCGGGGCAAAAACTGAAAAATGCCGCTCCCGCCCACTTACACTTATTTTTACCTTTATCATCCATATAATTTCAGCTATCAGATCAGGCGCGGTCTCAGCCCAAGATTTTGGGGGGGTCACCATGGGTGCCGAGGAATATTAATAAAGAAGGTACATCTCCTCGTTGGTCTAGTGGTCGCCGCGTTACTGCTGAGCATGAGGTCCTGGGTTCAATTCCTAGGTTGGGTACAGTGTTGTTAGGTTTTTCCATCAGAAATTTCTCAGAAGCAGCCTGGAGTCTGGATTTATGCCTGGTTGGTGGCAGGAGGCTCACCCCTATGACATGGGACTTAAACATAACTGGCGAAAATAAGTACTACATGAAGGTACACCCCTGCCTCCTTCGGGGACTAAAGATTACGTAGGGTGAGAAGAGCGAGCGTAGCGAGCTCGAAAATTTTAACAACCCGCCTCGGTTTGATTTTATATTTTCAAGCAGAAATAGGAGTTACATTGTCGACTTATCCAGGCAAGCCCAAGCAACTACGAGAATGTAGAATTCAAGAGCGAGCGAAGCGAGCTCGAAAATTTTGCACACTCTCGGATAGGTTCGATTTCCTTTTGATCATTCCAAAAGGAGTAGAAATTACTTGCTTTGTCATCTTATGAGTTGCCATATATCTTTTTGCCAAATCAGAAGTTCAGTGGTTTAGGTGTGATACAGTTTCAAGTTCAAATCCTCCCCTTAAAAAACGAATTGCCCCTTTTTGCCCCGTCAGGGGTCAATTTATTAATTATTTTCTGTCAAAAGTATTAATACGGAGTTTCGAGTTAATTGGACCGCGCATTCAATTACTTCCACACAAACTTCAACACCCCTATATCCCTCTTTGAGGGGTAGTTTTGAAAAACTTATAATAATAAACTTTATTACTTACTTAGGCGAGTATTCTTGCCAAGTTTCAAGTTCCTCCTAATGAAGAAGATTTTTCATATAAACTGTATCCCCGCTTTTCACCCCCACAGGGGTGGAATTTAAAAAAATCGTTTGGGATGTATTCATAATTTGACTCAAAGATTATTTATACTAATTTTCGAGTTAATCAAGCCATGCAGTAAAATCCTCCCCTGTAAAATTGACTACCCCTTTTCAGCCCGTCAGGGGTAATTTTCGAAAAACTAGAGGAGTTTTCGAATATAGCTTTATCTCTTTCGCACGCACGGTAACCAGACGCGTGCTGCCGAGATCTGCGATTCCTGCGGGCGAGCGGGCGCGTATTTTGAACTATGCCTACGCGCCTCGCGAATAATAAATGTTCGTCCAGCACGTCTCACTCCGCGCTCTGGGTATCGGTTGAGTTGATATGGCCATGAAATTTCTGTACTTGTACTATTATTTATTCCGTGGTCAAAGTTAAGTAGATGTTGAGTTGTCCATTCGTCTGTAAAGTGTGAATTTGGCCGCCCTCTGAACTTGCCGCCCTAAGACTGGTTGTCACACTTTCGGGCTTCTGACTACCCGTAACGACTGTCAAAGATCCACGAATGACAGCCGGGACCAACGGCTTAACGTGCTTTCCAAGACACGGAGGGGTCTCGGTATGTAAAGATGGTCACCCATCCACAAACCAACCGCGGCAAGCGTAGCTTAACCTGACCGATCGACCTGTGCGGCTGTTATTATTTAGCCACGGGCCCCTCGCGCATCCGACCCCAACATAGTTGGGAAAAGGCTAGGCTAGGATGACGATGATCTCTCTGTCGTTTCAGGTGCCGCAGGTGCTCTCGGGGCATGGGTGCTTCGGGAAGTACCTGTGTCGCATAAACAGTGCCCTCATCTCAGAAGTAGGCAGTGACCTATCGCTGCCGGCTGTGGTCGAGTCTACGGTCGGCAGCGAAGAGTCCTGGAAACCAAGGAGGCTGCGGAAAGGGAGAGGGAGATGTCGTCCACTCACCCGGCCCGCAGCAGGCGCACCGGGCGTCGGCGGAGGGCGGACAACGCCCTCTTCCTAAATGGGTTCAGGGGCGACGGACTCGGGGACGTTCGTCGCCCCCCACACATCAGGACCCGAGGTGGCGGCGCGTGGTGTTCCACGCGCGCCCCTCTTAGACGTCACGGGGGAGTCAAACACCTCACTCCCCCCTCTGACCCCAGGAGGCCCGCGGTGGCGGGCCACCAGTCGGGGGTTGGGGAAGGATCGTACGTCCCGCGACCCCCGGCGTAGGTGTGAGATGGAACACCGGGGTGGTTTTTAGTCAGTAAGAGTCTGACAGACCCCGCTGCCCACCCCAGGGTGGCGGACATCCATGAGGATTTTCACCCCGGGAATAAAAAATGGATGATGATGATCTATGTAGGTACATAAATATCAATTGATGTAATTATATCCTGATATATATCAGCGAACCTTGGTTTAAATTAAAAAACATAACGGATATTGTCGAAACGAGGCGAACGACGCCTTTTTTGTGTTTAATGCATATGCATAAATCTCTTGCTGCCCGGCTCCAGTAGATTCTGCGTCGATAAGATGTGGCCGCGTCCTAAGACCGCCTAGATTCCCACCATAGATATAACTTCTATGATTAAGACATACTGCCTTGACCTTCTTCGTGTCATCGCCGTGTGTAAAATCTCCACGGCCACATGTGGAGATTTCGCATTTTTTTTGACATGACCTTGGGGCCTAAAAAAGCCACTTTGGCAGAATCATAATAAGATAACAATATGAATCATATTAAAAATAGTAAAATGGTCACAAACTGACAATTCATAATATGATCTGTGTGCAATGTCTCGAGGCGAATTTCATGAAGACTCGGTATGTAATTTAACTTTCCTTCAGCTCTTTTGTTATAAAAGATACTGCCTGCGTCTCGGATTATCATTTTTCGTTATTCGTTATTTTCTGTAGATTTGTCCGAAGACTGTATAGCCACACTTGAATTCGCTCCACCCGCTAGCCTAGAACCAGACGTCTACAAGCTTCCTGTTGGGAATCGAACCCAACACAAGAGGATTCTGTTACCGGCCCAGCGAGGAGTCTTCCGACTGCCAGTATGGAGCCTAGGACCGGATTTGCGTATAATTTATAGCTTGTATTTTTATTTTTAGTAGTAACTATTGTCTCAATTTAGTTAAAACGGTGATATAAATTATTACCTCGCTGCCTGATAACCGATTGACTTGGTGCAAAGTTACCCATTTAGAACGACCAGCCCCAGCAGTCTCGACATTCATAGCGATCGCTTTACGACCGAATTCGGTCGCAAAGTCCTGTCACTCCATACATTTCACCTGTCAATTCGGGACTTTACGACCGAATTCGGTCATAAAGCGATCGCTATGAATGTCGAGACTGCTGGGGCAGGTAGCTATTTTGTTACGATAGGATCGTTTGCAAACGTTTCGTGACCGACGCGTAACAGGTGTATACGTGAAAATTATAGGGCTCTAACAACACCCAAGTAGCATTGCAAGCTGTATACAAGCTGTATTTAAGTTGGTTTTTATACTAGAAGCTGCATATTCAGGCTGTATATAGGCTGTTTAAGCGCTTAAACAGCCCCTGTAAGTAAAAAAAGGGCCCATATTATACAGCTTTTGTCGTTATTAGAGCTGTATAGTAGCTGTACAAGCAAAAGAGAAGCTGTACAATAGCTGTATTAAAGCTGTTATTCGGTGTACAAAGAAACCATTATACTACAGATATTATCTTATAATTCTCTTATAACGAAAAGTGTTCTAAATAGGTTTTTGAAGAGGATTACAAAAGAATAAAAATAAAACAAAACTATTTTCGATGACATTATGCGTGTAGTAGAAATGGCGACACTATTATTTAATATTTATTACTAGAAGTAAAAGATAACCGTAGATTTGTATATCTGATGTTGTTATTTGGTGAATTGAAAGTGCAAATTAAATTTATTGTGAACCTGTGTATGTTTTCCTTCAAAATATTCACGCGCCAGCAAAATAATCGAGCTGACATAAAGAAAAATACTAAATACGGTAAGTAAATGTTTGTTTTTAAGGTTAGAATAAAAAAATAATTTTAAAGTAATAGATATAAGGGCACAGTGATCATTATTCAAGCTGATTATCATGATGCGGCTTAAGATTTTGTAAAAAAATCCTTTAATTATACTTTAAATTTTGTTATTAAACATTCGAAAATGGCGACAATTAGCTAAGCAGCCTACATAATATTTGGAGAGTATTATAGTCTGAATAGCTGTACTAAGTAAGTTATGGATTACATTGTACAGCTATTGGCTTTTAATCAGCTTTATAATAGAATATGTTTATTACTTAGGCTGTATATTAGTTCTCTATGCATAACTTATAATGCTCTTTAGAGTTACGCTTAAAGAAATGAAAAACCCTGAGCTCAAAATTACTTTGATCCGTTCCTCACTTTATCAATAATATTTTATTAAAACGCACTTGTGATTTGGCAGTATAGTTCTCCTACACACAAGCCTAATGTTTATTTACTCAGGTAAAAAAGTTGAAAAATTGTTCCAAAAATTGTTAATTTAAACTAAAATATATGTTAACTTGCTATATCACTGTTTGATTTACTCGCAATCGAAGTGAAAAGTAGAGTTTATAACTCGTTCATATAAAATACATTGTTTTGTATGAACATTATTATACCTAAGTAAACTTATTGCAAAGTATTATTAGTGTGTTGTGTATGTTATATCTGTTTTACTTTATTTTCAGGAAAATATGCCGTTTAAAATCATAGAAACGTCTTGAAAAATTCTGTGAAGAGGAAACTCAGTAAGAATGAAAGAGCAACTAAAAGTATGAGAACCAAAAAAGATGCGCTTAAAAAAAATATAGCTGAAAATGAATCAGATCAGGGAAATCGAGAGGAATCAAAATAAAATGGATACAGGTGAAAAAGGTAAAATCGACAAAAACGCTACAGGCGAAAAAGAAATTATTGAAGAAGAGGAGGAGGAATCTCTTTGTTAGTTTTACAATAATGAACTTTTATAGGGTGATCTTTTCAAGAGGTTAATTTACTTTTTAAACCTTTCATAGAGAAACACTTAATAATCATGTTAATTTGATTGTCCATTGTCCTTAAGTCACAACGTTTATGTAAATGTTATTTGTTATTAAATTTTGTTTATACGAGCTTGTTAGTATTTAAGAGAAACACGTAATCTCGTGGCTGTGGTTCTCCCGGAGACAAAAAATTCTATTGTTGTTTTTGTAGCCTTCCTAGTCATGAAAGAGGAGAATCTTCCACCTCTGAAGTGGAGACTAGGAAGAGTCATCGCCATACATCCAGGTACTGATGGAATTGTCCGGGTAGCAGATATAAAGACCTCTACTGGAGTCATCCGGAGGGCCTTCAACAGGATATGCCCATTACCAGAATCGAAGTCTGGTTGAAAGCTCGACTTTCAACGCTCGGGGGAATGTTGGAGCGCCTACGACATTGATCATAGCTCTAAGTATTCCGTCCTACCTAAACTATGTATTATGTTTTTGTTATGTGCTCGTACGCACATCATTCATGTGTCACTTTTACTTGTTATTAAAAACTCATACACGTTACATGTGCCTGTTGCCTTTTTATTTAAATCACACAAATTTTCGCACATAATGAAAAAACTTCATTATCAGGTTCCGAAGGTTGTCCTAAATCTACACATTTGATATAACTGTTATGATCATTATTATCACTGTTTAATGTTTTTGCTACGGAACCTTCTTCGTTGGACGTCGATGGAATTGACGCTTGACTGTAGGTTGTCCGATTTATTAATGATTCTCTTGCTTCCTCAATAAATCATGGTTCACTATCATAACTGTTACTTGGTTGATAATTTGTAATATTCAAATATTCCCTTTTAATCCTCCTCTTGACTGCACCAGATCTTTTTCTTTTTTTCCACATGTTGCATTTCTTCACAGTGAAAACATTAATTTTATTCGTCATGCAATCAAGTGACTGTGTCAGTAATACAGACTAAAGCTGTACTATAGCTGTCATTTATTTTTTTAGTTTTAAAACACCCTCATAGACAGAAGTCATAAAACCACTGTATTTACAATAGTGTACAATTACGCCATAAAAATAAGCTTGAGAACGGAGTTTGCATACACCATTGTACAGAAACAAGTATCAAGTGATACTGTAATAACACTTAGAGTTGTAATAAGTAAGTGATCACATGTAAAATACAGCCTGTATACAGCTTTAACGATGAAACCAGATTGAAGTGTCACAAAATACTTAAAGCTGTATAGTAGAATTTTAATATTCTGTTTAAGCACCCCAAGCTTACGCAGATCCCTCAATAAAGATTTTATACAGTTTGAGCTGTATAATAACTCATAAATCACTCTTATAAAGACAAAAGCATTTTATAACACTCTTGTACGTCTCTAAAAGAACTCTAAGTTCTAAATAGGTTGGTATATTGATGTTGAAAACGCTTGTGTGCTGCTTGGGCAAGGACGTCGCGTCGGCGCGCGTTACAACTTAACCCTTTAAAAGAACCGTGCTGTGTCCTTTATTAAGTTTTGTTTACTGTATTATTTATTTTACAAAATTAAAACGTGATAAAGTCATTTTTTATTATTTGGCTACAATTTGTATAAATATACATAATCTTTATGATTACTGGCCCTCTACTCGAGTTTTAAATTAATGTTGTCATTGTAGCGGCACGTTGTATGAATTATTTATTATTTGGTGGAAATGAACTCGTATTTTGATTTATTTTTTAAAATACTTAATGATTTTTGAAAGACGTGATCATGATGACACTTTCAAAATTCAAGGTTAAGTTAAGGTAAAAAATTATGAAAATAATTACTATAATAAGTATTTTGATCTTGATGCATGAGACTTTTTTGTACGACTTTTGGTCATTGTCCTTTATTTTTGTTTAGATATCGATAAATCGATACCCATAACATCTGCGGAGTTTCGCTAGCTATTTTAATTTGACCCTATAAACTCTTCTGCCTAGTCCTGCGGGGATGACATGCGTGATTTTATGATTGCATTTACAATACAAAAGTTAAATCTTTTTGAAGTTGCATGACATTAATTTAATCGAATTACACAACCATTGTCCAAGGTAAGTAGGTAAAAAATAAAATTACTAGTTTTTTTCCTAGAACATAATTTTATTGTTTATCTTTATATACTTAGTCTGCGTGCAACCCAGGTTAGCCAGGTTAAGTTAAATACGTGCTTAGCATTTCACAAAGACCATAATAATATTAAGTAGGTAGGTTACCCATAGATATAGGATGAAAACACGCTTCGTACATAATCTCTGCGTTAGTTTGCCTTCGCGCGCTGAATTTTCAACGCACTGCTAAATCCCGAGAGTTGAAAATCCAACAGTGCATTTATTTGACGCTCTGGTATGCATTCTGTTGAATTTTCATACTAGCCAACACAGAGAGTTGCAAACCCAGTTGCCATAGAAAATCATCATCTACCTAGCCTTTTCCCAACTATGGTGGGGTCGGCTTCCAGTCTAACCGGATGCTGCTGAATACCAGTATTTTACAACGAGCGACTGCCATCAATAATGAATGGCCTACCTACCGAAATCTGTGATGTAATAAACAAGGATAACTGTAAAAAAGTATTGAAAAAACATTTCCTTGATTTGTAAATCAATTTTAAGAAGTAAACTTGTGGGTACAGTCACGAGCAAAAGTATGTATACGCTCGGCTTTATTCAAAAGCGATTTACTCCTTTATTTTTTTTTATTAAATTTTATGTTGTTACGAACATAGCATTTTCGAACCCATAGGTTTATGTAATGTGTCTTATTTCATCAAAAATCGAAAAGAAAAGCGAAAAAACCGCAATTGTTTATTACCGAGTGTTGACATATTGGTGTCCGTGACTGTACATCTATGTACTGAATGCGCCGAGATGAGGTGTCTAATAATATATCACGGTTAAACCCGCGATGGTTTGTGTGGTATATTCTTTTGTCATCTACTATATAAAAATAAGTCGGGTTTTCCTTCCTGACGCTATAACTCCAGAACGCACGAACCGATTTCCACGGTTTTGCATTCGTTGGAAAGGTCTCGGGCTCCGTAAGGTTTATAGCAAAGAAAATTCAGGAAAAATTTCAACAGAAAAGCGGGAAAATCATAGTGTAGGAGTAGGTTAGGAATAGGGTAGGAGTAGGTTAGGAGTTGTGTAGGAGTAGGTTAGGAGTAGGGTAGAAGTAGGGTAGGAGTAGGGTAGGAGTAGGTTAAGAGTAGGGTAGAATTAGGGTAGGAGTAGGGTAGGAGTAGGGTAGGAGTAGTGTAGGAGTAGGTTAGGAGTAGGGTAGGAGTAGGGTAGGAAGTAGGACTCCACGCGATCGAAGTAGCGCCGGGCAGCTAGAAATAATTTATATGGCAAAACAACGTTTGCCGGGGCAAACGTTGTTTTGCCATATAAATTATTTCAGCTAGTTTACTTATATATAATATGTTCTAAATAATAAATTTAAAAAAAAAAATCTGACCTTCACAACCCAGTTACTGGGTAATACGATACCCCTTGGTAAGACTGGTTGTCAGACTTTCGGGCTCCTGGCTACCCGTAACGACCGTCAACGATCCACGAATGACAGCCGGGACCAACGGCTGAACGTGTTTCCGTGGCACGGCCACAGTCGGTGTGAACTTGGTCTTAGACGGAGAGACGGACCCAATTGCGAGCGAAGCGAGCTCGAAAATTTGACAATTCTGGACTGGGATTGGTCAAATTTCCATTGATTGCAATGGAAACTTAACCAACCAATACCAGTTTACTAATTATTTACAAATACATATAATGCAAGAGCGAGCGAAGCGAGCTAGAAAATTGGAGCATCCTGAGCTAAGGTGCCATTGTAATTTTGTGAACAAAGTGGAGCATTCTGTCTCCAGAGTCAGCCAATGTTCAAGCGCGTCTCGCTGTTTGAGCCTGTCAGTTGAGAATTTCATAAGTTATTCATACATAACGGGCCTCTGAGGTTTTGGAACTTTTGGACAGTTTTGGAACTTTTTACCATTTTTTGCTTACACACGTGGAGGCCCGGGTCATTGCCTAACACACAAACAGTAGCAAAGGCTTTAATTTTGAATTGAATTATATAATAAGTTAGAGCTCAAAGTACCATATACAGGTACGGCCTTGATGAGGAAAAGCTTTTTTTGTATGGCCCAAAGAATATTTAATAAATTACCTTGCTCAATAAAAAATCTAACAATCAAATTCAAGCGTAAATTATATTCTAATATATTAATACAAAAATGTTACTATTCTCTCAGTGACTACTTTGATGATAGTTCTTTGACATAACATGTTTGTATACTCGTACTCACAGCACTGTGGACAATATCAATTTTAAGCATTTCTTATTCTATCCATTCGTGTAACACCACACATCCCTCTTAGCATTCTCATCTCAGCTGCATGCAATTGCCTTTCATGTAAGTATCCCTTTTGTGGCCCTAACTGAGTTGTTAAAGTTAAATTGTAGAAAAATAATATTGTGAGCTTTCCCATATTTAAAAAAATTGACAAATGAACAAAACAATTATATTCATATGCTTAATGAGCATATGCACTTTTTAGCTAGTCATTACAGTGACAAGCTTGTATATTTTGACACCAACAGTTTTGTGGAAACTTTAGGTCGACTAGGGATACTGTGTATCTGCCGGTTAGTTTTAGACACATACAAGCAAGGCTATTAGCTTTTTACATAAACTCAAACATAAGTAGTATGTCGAAGTCTTGTATTATTCACACCAAAACAGTTAGTAATAATACTAATAGTAAGATGGTATATGGGACCTAAATAAGTGTAGCTCAAATGCTATAAATATTTATACAAATTGTACGAAGGAGGTTCCATTTCCCTGGGATTAACTCCGGATAATCATTAACTAGTTTGTAAGACCACAGAAGGTACAGTCAACAGCAAAAGTAGATGATCAAAATCAGAAATTCAATACTAATGAACGGAGTTCGCGTCAGAACTGTGTGGCGTACTAGTAGTAAATGTTTGGTATAATTTACAATCACATACTTTTGAATCACTTCGACGCCACACAGTTCTGACGTGAACTCCGTTCATTAGCATTTAATTTCTGATTTTGATCATCTACTTTTGCTGTTGACTGTACCAGTAATAATATTCTTATACCTAACAACAACAAGGTATTTTCTTGCTATAAATTACGTAATTATCAAAAAGGAGATCAGCAGAATACCTTGAAACTATTTAACAAATTATTAGAAATTCAAATGTTTTTAGAAAAAAACGAAGTTTGACATTGACTGAACATTGGTTAAGGGATTACCAAATGCTAATTAATTATGAGAACTATAGTGTGGGCAGTTGTTTTAATCGTAAGTAAATCTACGCAGCGTGGAGGTTCTCGTATCTTGATTAAAAATTGTTTAAAATCCAAACAACGAAATGACATAGTGGGTTTATCAATTGAACATTGCATCGAGCTGTCCTGTTTTGAGCTTGATAAGCATGTTGTAGTGTGCGTTTACAGACCCCCTAATTATCAAAACTTTTCGTTATTTGAGTCAGTAATGGAAGATTGTCCTAGCGAAACTTACATCCAATAACAAAGCCGCTTTGGAGGCATGAGGAACAGGGTGTAAAGTTCACTCAACCTCCATAGAAAAGGGAGGATCCTACGACCAGACGGGTGTTGTGTCTGGCGGGCAATTGCCCAACGATTGATGTTGGGAAATTGTATCTATGCTAAGTGCGCGGTAAACTCTGCTTGCGAGATGCAGGATTTGCGTGACGTCAGTATGACGCGTTGTTCGCATGTGGCGTTGTAGACACCGCTACACCGCAATTATTTGTGGTGATTTTAATATTAATATTTTGGCAAATAATTCAAATATCAGTAGATTATTAAGCCTTTTCAAATCTTTCAATTTATCTAATGTTTTTACAGAACCAACTAGAGTAACTCCAACTTCTGCTACTTGTATCGATAATGTCTGTTGCGATTGTGATTATTTAGATAAAGCCAAAGTAAATTATCTGCCGTCTTATCATAGTGGACAAACGGTAACTTTTAAGTTTAAAACCCCTTTGCAAAAAGTGCAAATACAATTTAGGCCAATAACAACTAGTAAACTAAAAAAGATTCAATAGTACCCTAAATAATAAGTTAAATGATCTGCGCCATAATATGGATGATGCAAATAAATTGTACGAGGATTTCTTTTCAGTTGTGCACACTCAATTCAATAAAACTTTTGAAAAGAAAACCAAAAATATTTGCCCTAATTTTATATTTAGTGACTGGGCAACTAGAGGTATTAGGATAAGTAGGGAAAGACTGTTCGAGCTGTATGGCCTCAAGCCTTACATCAATACAGAAACTTTCAGCAAGTATGCTGCTACATATTCCAAAATTTTTAGAAATACCTGCAAGATAGCCAAAGCCTAGCATTAGCAACAAATTCAAATCAGCAGAAAACAAAATAAAAACAGTTTGGAAAATTATAAATAACGAAACTAGTAGGAATAAAAAACGAAACACTGATTACACATTGGAGTCTTTACGTGGTGCCATATGCTCTAATTTAGAAGTAGCTCAAGAATTTGTAAATTTCTTTACTAATATACCATCAAAAACGACGGAAGCCTTAAATTCCTCACCGGACGTATCACTTGATTTACTAAGAGTCCCGGTTGAATTTCAATTTAAACATATAAACCCTATGATAGTTATAAAAGCTTTTCGACAAATCAAAATCAAATTGACTGAAGATCTATGAGGAATGTCTATCAAAGTTTGTACATCCATAATTGATACTATATCACCTAGCTTTAGTGTTTAATTTGTGTGTAGATCAAGGAGTCTTCCCAGATTTAATGAAATACAGTAAGGTTATTCCACTTTTTAAATCTGGTTACAGCAAAGGCACCAATAATTATAGACCAGTATCCGTGTTGCCGGTATTCAGCAAAGTATTCGAAAAGGTAATGCTTAATCAAATGCTTAATGCTTCACACACGCCTTCCCTACCTACATACTGTTGGAGCTGCTGAAGATTTAAAAATACTATTTTCTCATTATATAAATTCAACCTCCTAGTATTGTATAATTGCATAGCACATATGTGAGTGCACATACTATAAAGCTACCATTTACTGGGTACATCTTTCATTAACTTGAATGTGCCTAGGCGGCTGAGAGTATGTCATGCTCACTCTAATGTCTCGCTGATGGTGGCGCATGTGTTCATCATTTAGCTCCCTTCAAAATGGTTGAGCTGAATAGTACTAATCTACGCGTCATGTTCGTGAACGGGCGCCGTCAGTAGGGACTGGTCAACTCTTTGCTGCCATGGCTTATTGCTTTTTTTTTAAATTTAATATTTGAATTGTTTTTTTTTTATCTTTTCGTTACGGACGCTTTTAACGTTCTGCATCGTTCTCAAATGTATAATTTTTAACATGAATGATGTAACCAATACTTTGTAACTATGTTATTGTGATTTAAAAGGGTGTCCATGGAGTTTCTTGCCCGTTCTTCTCCATAGGTACCTATTACGCTTTGGAATGGGCAACTAGCTTCATCTTTTTGACTGAGTGACCCTTGACAATTCAAAAGCAAGCATCATTCAATTATTGAATGATGCTTGCTTGACTATTAAAACCTTTTGATGTAATTAAAACTAATTATGCCTTTGTAGACACGCGGACGAGGTAGTAGGTAATTATGTGAAGCCTTGTTTCTATTACGGATTGTTCAGGGTATCGAAAGTCCATTACGAAGCCGCCATCTACACATTCTGTACAACAAATTAAATACCTTTGTTGATTTTTTTCCACTTAAACTCGAACTCAAATAATTTATTTCAATTAAACCATTTCAGGCACTTTTAGTTAGTTTATAATGATGATATTTTAATACGAGTACTTTCCTATCGCTGATATTTTACATAGCAAGTAATATTAAATGAATGTGTGTGGGGTAGGTATAACTAAAAAGTGAAAAATAAAAACTTATTTACAAAAAAAAACCGACTTAAAAAAAAAACACTGCATGACCAACAAAATCACAGTTACCGAGTGTATAAATCTTTTAGCAACTATAAGACGTCGTTGAAGAAAACCTGAAGTGTAGTTTTATTTTTATTTACTTTGTTATTTCTGTTGTTAATGTTTATTGTTATTTTTGTGTAAATAAGTAGCTATAATTCCCGCCTCTGTACCTATTTTTTCTGTTCTGTTTTTCAATGTCTGTTTATATATGTGTGTACATAAATGGTTAAATAAAATAATTTAATTTTTGTGCAAAAAGGTACCTGAAATTTCAATTTATTTTACTTTGTTATTTCTGTTGTTCACGGTTCACGATTTATTGGTATTTTGGTGCAAATGGGCATCTATAATTTGATTTATTCTTCTTTATTTTTACATATTATACTTACTTATTTACCAGAAACAATTTTTCATTTAACTGTACTTCTGGTATATTGCTAATTTGGTATTCAGAGAATATGGTATTTTGAGAATCGGGTATTCTGCGATCGAGCCGAAAATAACTTTAATTTCGGAAGTTGGTGTCAAAATACGGAAATGCGGGAACCAATGACACCGACTTCCGATGTCTTGATTTCTGAGAGAGGCGACTGTAGTCGTCGACGAGTCCTGACGGCTGGAGTTCCATCTACCGTTGACGCGTGTCGCTCGTGTGTATGCACACTTAGAGTTTTATTGTTATGTATGGCATCTCGCAGTTCAACACTAAGCGACTACATGCTAAGGACGCGGCCTGTGGGGTACGGCACTCGGCTTAGGGCGTCGCGTCGCTGGGAGAGGGCAGCAAGGGACAGGCTGGATCGGAATTATTTAGGGACGAATTTAAAACTACAGGCTCAGCGGCGCGGGCTGGCTCGAGCAAGGGTCGGGGCGAACATGGGGGCGTCACGACGTCCCTCGACGGCGAGTACGGAAGGAGGGCTGTCGGGATTTGTACTTTCTTAGAGTACTGGTGGCCTTACTACTCTCCTGTAGGAGGGTCGTGGCGTCGTCGGGGATGGTAAGAGTATGCCTCGGTTGGCGAATCCACAGAACAGATAAATATCTGTTCTGTGGGCGAATCTTACTTAGCGGGAGGGAGTGTATCGGGTGACCGCCGCAATCAGGGAATTGGGGTGCCTTATAGCAGTATCAAAGTAACTCTTGGAAAAGCGTTTCATGAACTGCTGTATGGTAGGCATTCTGAGATCTAACTGTAGACTCTCATTGCGGGCATAGAGCAAGCTTAGAGTCATAAAACATTGCGTTAGCATCAAGAAGAGAGAAGAACACTAACACTGCTCCGTAAGAGCCGTGAGTGCGAGTGAGAGGTCCGATAAAACGATTTATTACGCTAATTTCTTGCGTTTGTGACGGCCCGAGTATACATAATGTTGGTATCAATACAATAACACAACAAAATCAAAAAGATAGAAAAAACGTTTATTACGCACAAACAAACACATTACAATTTAATTAACTAGGCTGATCAAAAATGTACATATTATGGATTAGTCAAAATGTTCAGGTATTATTTTACAATAAATATAAAAAATTACTCACCAAATTAAGAACACGTATTACAAAGTTGAATAATGACATACACTAAATAATGGCTTAAAGTTGGTAATATACAAAGGATTTGAATTGAAGGTTCGTGGCATACACACATGAAACCTATAAAAATCGATAGCTGTTAACAGTTCGAACAGAAAGTATTATATTACTTATTATTATTATAACCTCCGAAGTGTCACGTTCCAAAGATATTCAACGTTGATCTCGTGACATCTATAATTTTTGTACCTTTTTAGGTCTCATACCGTATCCGCCATTTTGAAAAAAAAAACAAAATGGCGGACAGTAGGAATGCCAGGCTCCATATTAAAATCTTTAATCCCCTTTGAGACCATTTGCATCCGAACGGAAAGGTGGTAAACCTATATCTCGGTTTACATTTGATCCCACTAAATAAATTTTTGTCGGGCTGTGGATGACGATGATGAAACAACGAATTTGACGAACGTCTCGAGGCGTGAGGGACACTCTATAGAGCGCCTCGTCGTGCAGGGCAGAGTGGAGAAACTAGACCATGCGTACGCTCACCCAGGAGATGGACTAACCGAATTAAATCCACAGTTGGCGATCTCTTCTATGAGTGCACTAAAGATACCTGAAATCGGACTAGAAGCGAAAGACGGTTGGCGCAGTGGCTGAGCAATTGACTGCTGAACAAATATTTGTATTGCCTACAGGTAGTTGTTCCGGGTCTGGCTGTTTGTGTATGTGAGTTTAAATGTTTGTAAACGCACCCACGGTACAGGAGTAATTCCTAGTGTGGGGCAACGTTTTCGTTTTTAAAAAAAATACATTAAAGCCCAGCCACATTTCACCATTCGGCATGCAACATTTATATTATTAAAATTCACTTAAGTTTAACCAAAAGCCAGATCCAATATATGGAAACCGGTATATTATGTCAATTCTGTTGAAATTCGTTGTAATAATACGAAATGGTTTGAAAGCGATTGCCTCTTGTCCAGGCCCTCTGGACTGCAAATGTACAGCGTTCCACAAAAGACGGGTGTCATGCATGCCCTAATGACTACACATTAGAGGAACTTATGGACACTACTGGCAACGCACAACTGCTAAGTATATGCATACACACGAGCGACAGAGGCAGAGGCAACACGCGTTGACGGCAGTCGTCGAGACTCGTCGACGGCTGCAGTTGGCTCTGCCGTAGACGCATGTCGCTCGTGTGTATGAGCACTAAGAGTTTTCGTTCTTTGTAACACCGGACTGACACCTGACACAAGCTGGACGACCATCAAAGCACGCGATCGTAACGTCTTGAGGTTGTTATATACTAGAATATGTTAACATTAGTAACTTGTACTCGTCAGCTTTAAACTCTTGTTCCACACTTGCTCCACCAACGCATCCTCATCCGCCTTCCTGCTATATTGTCCTTCCTTACACTCCATGAAGTACCTTCCCCGAACATTCTCCACATCCTCAGAAACACACAGATGTATTATCGTCTGAGCTCCCCCTTTAGGTCCTCTAAAAAGTATATCGAAGATAAAATACATGAGCTTCTTTAAAGCAGTAGGCATCCTTTTAAATATATCAGTCTTAATGCATCCTGGGTGTAAACAATTGACGGTCACTCCTTCAGGTAATCTCTTTGCTAACGCCTTTGTCCAAAGAAGATCACATAATTTACTATTTGCATAAGTTATCAACATTTCCCACGCTCCCTCTCCGACTGATTGATGCAAGTCGTCAACGCGTAATTTTGCCCAATTGTGGGCCACGGATGACACTATAATGATCCTGCTGGGAGCGGAGGCGATCAGTTTTTCACGCAGCAAGTTTGTGAGGAGGAAGGGCCCGAAGTAGTTCACTTGCATCACCACGTCAATTCCATCTTCAGTAAGCTTTGGCATGAGGCCGGCGCAGCCAGCGTTGTTCACCAAAATATCGAGACGACCATAGGATTTGTTGAAGTCTTCAGCGAATTTCCGTACATTGCTGAATTTTGACAGATCTAAAGGTTTGAATTCAACTTGTTTGTTTCCTGTTGTAGCTGCAATATAGTTGATAGCTTCTGCTGCTTTTGCGGCGTTCCGGCAGGCGATGATCACGTGCGCTCCTCTGGACGCGAGGTCCCGGGCAGTCTCTAGGCCGATGCCTTGGTTCCCGCCCGTCACGAGCGCGATCTTTCCATCAAGTCTCACATTAGATTTACACACTCCTGTGACTAGTTCTAGTTTTAGTTTAAAATATAGTGCTATCGAAAACATCAACAGAAATAATGTCCAAAATAAAATGATAGGTGTGATCAGCAGGTAGTAAACAATCGTGAGTAACATGTTGACATTGATAGTGTTACTGACTGATTAAATTATTTATGGACGCGTTTGGATCAAATACCTAGCTTGTAACTGGTATATAAATGTATATTTTAATATTCATAGGCCGCTTCACGCATTAGGGTCGTTTTACATCCTACTAATATTATAAACGTGAAAGTTAGTGTGATGGATGGATGTTTGTTACTCTTTCCCGCAAAAACTACTAAACGGATTTCGATGAAATTTGGCAAACAGCATATAGGATACTTTTTATCCCGATATTCCCACGGGATCGAAACTTACGCGGGTGAAACCGCGGGCGTAGCCAGTCTTCAATAAAACGGAGTTGGTATAATCATCAGCTCAATTCATCCCAGTCAGCCGTCATCTTATAATTCACTCCCTCTTACTTTATGGGTGTTGAGGATGGCTATAGGATGCTTGTAATTGAAAGTACGATCACAGCTTTAGCGTATATTTTTAACCATTTTTCACACACAGTGACATTAAAAGACAGAAGAATAAATTTATAGAAAAATAAACAATCAATATAAAAAAGGTTGGTTGCTGGTCGTCAACATGGCCCCCGACGGTGTGAAGGCACCAATTTACTGGCAGGCGACCAGCAACACCACCTTGCGAGTGGGTCGACGCAGCACGCCCCCCTTCGTAGTGACGTCCACCACTCTCACTATTCCGTCTCTCCCCGGGTGCACTGCCGCGATTCGCCCACGAGGCCATTGGTTCCTGGGCAGCATGCCATCCGCGATAAAAACTAGATCGCCCACCCTAAACGGACGAGCCTCCTGCAACTGCCTCCTGGGTGTGAGCGTGGGCAGGTACTCTCGTACGAAGCGCTGCCAGAAGTGGTCTGCTAACCTCTGCGCCTTTCTCCAGTTAGCACGTCCGATCAAGTCTGCGTCGTCGAACATATTTATTTCAGGCTCGTTGCTTGGGGTACCAATTAAGAAGGTGAAGGGAGTTAGGGCGTACTCCGCGTCCGAATCCACTGAGACATGTGTCAGGGGTCTTGAATTTATTATGGACTCCGCCTCTAGGAGCAGGGTGTTTAATACCTCCTCCTTGGGCGTCCTTTCCTTCAAGGTCACCGCCATGGTACTCTTCACCGAGCGTACCAGCCGCTCCCAACAGCCCCCCATAAATGGTGCAGACGGGGGAATGAATCGCCATTTTATTCTTCTATCAGCGCAAAAATTGAAGAGCTCTGGCAGCATCTTTGCTGCGCCGACGAATGAAGTCCCATTATCGGAGTAGATCGTTGTCGGGCATCCCCTTCTAGCGATGAACCGTCTGAGTGCCATCAGGGCGGAGTCCGACGATAAGCTCTCCACGATCTCTAAATGTACGGCTCGCACCGTCATGCAAGTAAAGAGTGCAATCCATCTCTTGGCGGTGCGTCTGCCAATAGAGACGCTCAGGGGGCCAAAATAATCCAGCCCTACGTGGGTGAAAGGGCGCTGGTGATGTGCTAACCTGGCATCTGGCAAGTCTCCCTCTGGTGGTGATTCCGGCTTAGCCTTCCGATTGCTGCAGAACTGGCATCTCTGCGAGGTTCCTCTGACGGCTGGTCTGAGACTTAGTATGTAGAACCTCTGGCGCAGCTCATTGACCACTAGCTCGTTATGTCCGTGGGCGTACCTGACGTGATAGGAGCATATCAGTAGCTTGACGATAGGATGTCGGCCATCTAGGACTATTGGACGCGGCTGTACATGCTCTGCGACGGCGGCAGTGCGACCAGAAAGACGGAGGAGCCCGTCTTCACCGAGCAAAAGCGAAAGGTTCCGAAGCCTACTATCACTCGAAACGGAGCGTGCTGTTAGAACGCGTGTCAAATCCTCGGGGAAGGAATCTAGTTGAACTTTGCGAAACAAATGGACCTCCGCAACGTTGAGATCTGCAACGGAAAGGGCAAAGAGGTTGCGAGCATCCCGAAGTGCGTTTAGAGAAAATTTGGAATTTGGGTGCAAAACTGATCGAAACTTGTCTAAACACTGATGAGTTCGCGCTGTAGCGCGAAGCAATCGGGTCCAACTGCTAAAGCGTTGATGATCCGCAACTACCGGAAAAGGTAGCTGTCGCGGTGAAGCAACTATCAGTCCCACCGAATCCGAGTCTCTTTTCAGTTCTTCGGTCACCAGAGGGGCGGCACACGTCGGTTCATTTGGCCAGTCAGAAGGTGGAGACAAAAGAAAAGTGGGTCCTGTGAACCAACGTGAGGAAGTCGTGAAATTGTGAATGTCTCGCGTAGCGTCGTCTGCGACGTTTAAAGCCGTGGGAACGTATTTCCAACTCTGGATGTTTGTTGACTCAGCTATCTCTCCCACCCGGAACGAGACAAAAGCTTTAAATGTGCAAGCGTCGCTACGGAGCCACTTCAGAACGGTTAAAGAATCCGTCCAAAAATAAATTTGATTAGGTTTTCGTCTGTGCGCTTCCGTCACATAGACGCTAAAACGTGAAGCGATCAGGGCAGCCTGGAGCTCCAATCTCGGGATTGAAACGGGTTTCAGAGGCGCTAGCCTACCCTTTCCCCCAATCAGGGATAAGCATACGTTGTCGTCGTCGCCTGTGAAGCGCCAGTAGGCCACGCAGGCATACGCGCGTTCACTGGCGTCAGCAAAGACATGAAGTTGGGTATTTTTAATGCGTCCGGTGCCGCGAAAGTAGCATCGGGGAATGGAGCTGTTGTTTAAAATTTGAATCTCAAGCAACCAACTTTTCCAACCTTCAATAAAGTTAGCCGGCAGAGTTTGATCCCAGTCAATACCTAACTTCCAAGTTTTCTGGAATAGTGCGCGGCCTTTCATAATAACGGGAGTTAAAAAACCTGAGGGGTCGTAAATGGTCATCAGCAGGGACAAGACTGTACGTTTTGTATACTTAGTAGGGACCTTTGGAGGAGTCTTGACGAAATGAAGCTTGTCCTCGCTAATGTTCCACGTAAGACCTAAAACGCGAATTTGTGAGGGAGACGTCGGGCCTAAGCTCACCTCAGTAATAGCGTCTGTCGCATATAAGTCGGTAGGGATTAACGCTAAGGCTTCCTTGCAATTTGAAACCCAAGAACGCATCTCGAAGCAAGCCGCCTTATGTATGGACCATATTTCAAAGGCTCGCTGTGCTGCCTCGCTGATGCTATCAAAACTCCCTAAGAAGTCGTCCATGTAATGGTCTTCGACGATAGACTGCACGGCGTCCGGATGTCGTGACTGAAATAGACTAGCGTTTTTGTTTTTCACCCATAGCGCAGTACACGGACTGGACGCTGCGCCGAATATCATCGAGGACATACGGAATTGCTGAAGCGGCAAATCGGGACTATCTCTCCACAAAAAACGTTGGGAGTCCCTATCCTCGGGTCTGATTTTGATTTGCGGGAACATCTCCCTGATGTCTCCCGCCAAGGCAACCGGGCCTTCCCTAAACCTCATGGCGATGCTAAGAAGCGGCTGGAGTAAATCGGGACCAGTCAGCAGAAGCGAATTGAGGCTGATGCCTCCGCACTTCGCCGCTGCATCGTGGACAACTTGCAGCTTCTTTTTGTGCGGGTGGATAACTCCAAAGTGTGGAAGATACCACGGGACCAGACCGGACGGCGGACTCGGACATAATTCAGCGTATCCTTTGCTAATCATACCTTGAATATTTTGCTTGTAGGCATCGGCATACGCACCATCTTTAGCCATTTTACGCTCGAGGTTAGCAAATCTAGATAAGGCCAGGTCACGACTTTTAGGGACGCGTGTGATATTTTCGCGCCATAATAGGCCCACTTCGTACCTACCAGAATCTAGGCGCTTGGTAGTTTCCTCTAGAAGGTTTAAAGCACGTTGTTCGCTTGCACTACGATGGTCTACCTTTGTTATTCCTATAGAGTCTAGTCGAAAGTATTCCTTGATGAGGTTGTCCAGCGAAGAATCGTTGTCGACAGCGACGGATATATGGTTAATGGATGTTGCAGCGTTAGATCTGCCGGAAATATGTCCGTAAAGGACCCACCCTAGCGCGGTGTGAGCGGCCGCGGGTTGATCACGAGTACCATGGCGGACCGCAGAAGGGAGTGACAGGTGCCAATTATCCGCACCTATTAACAACATGGGCTTCGCATCATCGTAACACACGACGTCGACCAAGTCAGATAAATAATCGTACCTGGCTACGTCGGATAAACGTGCGGACTGCCTATTTATGCCCAAGTTGTGAATGGATCGCGCTGTGATTTCGAAGCTGGCCGCACTATGTAGACCCTTTACTTTGATGTTGACATAACTCACATCAGCCTGCGTACTCAATCCGCCAATACAGTTAATATTCAGCCTACACCCAGGGCCCTCAGCTCCCACCGAGTTCGCCACGGATTGGTCTAACAGAGTCACGGAACTCCCGTTGTCAAGTAGGGCATACGTGTTAACGCTTCCCAGGGGTCCAGAAATAGTAACTGCTATTACCTTTAAGAGTGGCTTAAGGCAAGATGAGTTCAGTGGAGCAGAGTTGTGGGCCACAGTGACCGATCGCTGCTCGTCCTTTGACGCACTTGGCTTCACCTTGGGGTTGGCGATTTCCGTGGCTAAGTGTACCTCTATATGGGCTGTCGTCACAGGTTGGGTTCTATGTAAGAGGGTGTGGTGCCGATTTTCAACCGGGCAGCCTTCGATCTCACACTTCTTCTTGCAGTGGCGATATTGATGAGAGCCTTTTCTTAGACATCTACGACAAATCTTTTTCTCAATCACCCATTGCCATCGATCGTCCAGAGACAAAGATTTAAAAACTTCACAGTCGCTTACCTCGTGTTTACCGTCATGACAGTACTGGCATGAGTAGAAACTTTTTAGCTTTGAAGTGTTTGACGTTGTCGCAATTGCGTAAATCTTGTCTCTGAATGTTTTGACGGGTTGACATGGACTTTTGACAAGTGTCGGCTCTGGCACTATGACATCGAATTTAATTTGTAATTTTGCCTCGATTTCGAGGAAATCGGCCAAAATTTCTAATTTAAACTTACCAGAGCCAACCCTTGGCGATGCAAAGTCTCTCCATTTGGATCTGAGGAGTGGAGTCAACTTACCTATGATGATGTTGAGGAGGTCCGGTGAAGCAAGGTGCTCGTGCAAATCCAACAAACGGATGATTTCGACGCAGTTGCGGATGCGACAGGCAAAGATGTTTAGCTCTCGCGCAGACTCGTACAAACTTATTTTAGGAAGGGCTTTTACCACAGATATCTGGTGTAGAACGATGACTTCCGGCTGAGCGAATCTGGTCTCTAGCGCTTCGACAATCTGCTCCGGGTCATCAGCTGCTATCAGTCTGATGGAGACTGCCTCTCTGGCAGCTCCGTGCAGCGCCGCGCCAAGTCGTGTGATGTTGTCACTAGGGGAAAAGTGCATCTTGGATTGTTCGTATGACTTCTTGAAGTGGAACCAATCCGAGACGTGACCATCAAACTTAGTGATATCACAAACCTTTGTTGTCTTCTTCCCTGTGCCTGTAATTGCGTCGACCAGCTGATTAAATGATGTAGCTAGATCTGGGCTAAGATTTTTATTTTTGTAGTAACAATTGTTATCTTTAATACGTGTGCCTAAACCTAGTGCGTGTGGCGTGTGTTCAGCCGGCCCAAATGATGAGTACTCGCCCACAGGGAGCGTACAGACACAGGGGACAGGGTGCGTCGATGTACCAGCCGGGGCCGGATGCATTGGCAAGTGGGCAGGAGCCTGGCGGGGAGGCGCACAGGTGAGGACAGGGCGCGTCAGGGCACAGGGGACCGGGCACGGCGGGGCACGGTCCAGAACGTCAAGAACAGGATGTGTCACTGTCACTGGACCATCCCCATAGGCCGTGGCGGTCGTCGAACGCGGCAAGGCCGGCGGTACAACGCTAGAAAACCTGGGCTCGCTTGCCCCCCTGTCGACAAATGAATGCGCTTTATTATCTTGCCTAGGAATCGTATTAAATGATTTAGTTAGCCATTTTTCGACTCTGTCCGAAGATCGGGAGCACTGGGAGTTGCTCGAGTGGCGGGATCCTCCGTGTATCGAGTTGGCCTGAATAGCGGCCAGCTTCGCCTGCAGTTCTAACTCCGCAACGGCGTTTTCACGCTCCGCTTGGGCATGGTCACGCTCCGCTTGGGCATGGTCACGCTCCGCTTGGGCATGGTCACGCTCCGCTTGGGCATTTGCGAGCCGACGAGCGTGCTCCGCCTTGGCGGTCAGTATTTGTGCTTTTAACGTGCTGCTAGAGCGGCCTGACCGTGCGCTCTGTGGTATGATGCTTGACGAGGTCCTGCTGGCGGGTGGTAAGGTCTCGTTAGGGTTGGCGCAGGGCGGAGCCGGCGCTATGGCGCCTTCGGTGGAGGCACCGCCCTCCTGAGGAGCACCTATTGGAACGATACCTGCTGTACCAGTCTTCGCCATGGCGGCCTGCGTCTGTGATCTTGTGGTGGGCATTTCCAAAGTAGCCGTTTACTTCTGACACCAATGTTGAGGATGGCTATAGGATGCTTGTAATTGAAAGTACGATCACAGCTTTAGCGTATATTTTTAACCATTTTTCACACACAGTGACATTAAAAGACAGAAGAATAAATTTATAGAAAAATAAACAATCAATATAAAAAAGGTTGGTTGCTGGTCGTCAACAATGGGATAACATAAAGACATCATCATCTGCCTAGCCTTTTCCTCACTACAATGTTGGGGTCGGCTTGTAGTCTAACCGGATGCAGCAGAGTACCAGTATTTTAACATGGAGCGATTGCCTATCTGACGTCCACAACCCAGCTTCTGGGTAATACGATACCCCTTAGTAAGACTGGTTGTCAGACTTTCGGGTTTCTGACGACCCGTAACGGAGAGATCCTAAATCGTACATTTTTGGGCCCACAGCTTGTCACAGCAGGGATGAGTGCGGGTAAAACTTTTGACGTGCGAAAAGTGCTGATTCCCAGTTTAGGCGCCTTACTCACCAGATCGGCGCGTTTACGTTTCTGTACAGATTCATTTCCGAGTGCATGTAATTAAATGAGAGCTTCCTCACACAGTAGTTTCGGTACAGATTTTTTACCGAGCGCATACACACGTCTCTGTAACGAGTACTACCGTACCATTCTATTCAGGCTATTTTTAAATGTTTATTATTTGAGGGTTTGGGTGTTGAAAGCCGTGTTACAGGCTTTCGCCTAGTTCGGCTACAGATGTCTAATTCGTTTGTAAAAAGAACTTATAGCCTATAATATATTTGTGTATCATTGTAAACAATTATTGAATAAACTTATTATTATTATATTATTATTCGACTCGCCCGTCCCGTCACTCCCGCCCCACCCCGCAGAACCCATAACAGATGACCAAAATCGTAGCAAACTGAGCTAGTCAAGAAGTTGTTCTTGGTAAAGCAAGAAATGAAAACGAAATGAAAACGCGCCGATCCGGTGAGTAAGGCGCCTTATTTGAATAAATGACTCGATTTTGATTGAACAATGAAGTCAGGCATTCATTTGACTAACCACTGCATTTAAATTCGTGAGTAGTCAGTGTAACTTGACGAAATGAGGCCCCACCACGCAGGACCCATAACAAATGACAAAAATCGTAGCAAACTGAGCCAGTCAAGAAGTTGTTCTTGGTAAAGAATCTGTACAGATTCGGTACAGAAACGAAATGAAAACGCGCCGATCCGGTGAGGAAGGCGCCTTATTTGAATAAATGACTTTCGATTTCGATTTTCGAGCTCAGTTAAGTAGGTGAGCAAATTCAAACAAAGATGCCAATAAATGTATGGAAGCTGGTACCCGCTCCAATAGGAATAAATGATATAGATTTAGTACAAGAATACCAAGGGTCTTTGTCTTGATTCCTTGTCCGATCGGAGTAATACATGGTGGAAGTTGAGATGATGCAGTGAGGGAAGTCACAAGAAGGCAATTCACTTATTATGAGATATACACGTTGATCATAATACCTACTTGATACACGAACTTATATAGAACGGTAGGTACTCGTAAATAAACTAGTAAGTAATAGATGCGCAAATGTTTTTCTTGCAATGCTGGGGGTGTTACCCACAGAATTGTAAGAAAAGGTTAGGGTACCATTTTACATATCGTGTTTTGATAGCAAGTCAATAGTAATTACAAATTGTTAACTACTATTAACAATGTGGAATTGCTATCAAAAAACGCAATAAGCTGACAATATTTTTAATAATTTATGTTAATGTTTCAAAACTATAATATCAAAGTTCAATGCCTAAATGTATTTTACACCTTGGTATGTATTTATATAAGTAATAAACTAATGTAGTAGAAGCAAATTAATGAATCAAAGAAGTAATACTGACTTGTCCTTTTTTATCCGTTGTAGCTCCAGAAAAACGTTTTTAGGAGACTATTCTTAATTTCATGAGTACTTAATTGCTAACTGTATTTACAAATTTTGGAAAAATGGTACAGTCAGCTAGAAAAACGTAATTCTTACATTTTATTTTTATGATGCTAATCGATCCAGTTTCGTATAATGATTTAAGGGGGTAATATGAACTTAGACAGATCTGTTGATGCTTAATTCTATAAATACATTTTTGTTACGGCTGCGAATCATATTTAGGTCAACATTCAACATGCAATCATCTCATAATGACAGAGAATTCATAGAGTGAGTACTACTATGGCTGCTATAATAATAAAACAAGAAAGGAGCCTCCGAGTGACGATAGAGATCAGTACCCAGTTCCTCTCCTCTTCCTGGCGCACCCTGGACACCTAGCACTCGGTAACGAAGAGTCTAGGTGACTAATACTTTCGCCACGATGATGGCTCTTTTAAGAGCCTATCGCCGGAACTTACCTACTCCAGCCCTTTGTGTTATTTCAATCAATATAATAACAAAACAAAAACAGTTAACAAATAAAAGGGACATTATACAAGAAACCTGCATTTTTAGTAACTTTTTTCTTCAATTTATGTTACCTATATTTACCTATATATTAGTTATAGCTTCTGCCCGCGGCTTCGCCCGCGTGGATGTCGGAAATTATCCCACGGGAACGTGCCAACAGGATAAAATGTACCCATGTGCTTCCCCAGAATGCCATCCATCTCGCGGGCCCTTTGTGGCTAATTACAATAGAAAACCAATTGTGTCTCATTAGTGGTGATTAAGAGGGTACCTATATGATACCTTTACCTAAGTACCAACCTAATTAAAAAAAAAAAACTCAATAACAGAAAATTAAATACCTACCTACCTACCTACATAAACCTATTTCTGATGATAACTAATCTAAACTGAATAAATAAGCAAAATCCCTAAAAACTAATATCTATACGAATGACTAATCCTACCTAACAGTATTATAAAATAACCTACGGTCACTACGTACACTATCAAATATACTACCTATACTTTAAAATTAAAATCTATACCTACCTACGACTTATATAAAAATAAACCTAAATAACTCTAAAAACTAAAAGGAATAAAAATGAACTCCATTGCGGGTGACTTAACCTACGACAAACTTATTATTTGCGGTTGGTGCAGTAATCGAGTCTAGGAATCGAACCGCAAAATTAAGTTTGTTTTTTATTGTATATACTTTTCCGGGATAAAAAGTACCCAGTGTGGTGCCCAGGATATTAAAGAATAATTATACCAAGTTTCAACGTAATCGAACCGGTAGTTTTTGCGTGATGCCTGAACAAACAGACAGACAGACAGACAGACAGACAGACAGACAGACAGACCGACAGACAGACAGACAGACAAAAATTTTTTTAATCACATTTTTGGGTTCGGTGTCGGTCTAGTAACACCCCCTGCCATTTATTTTTTTGATATTTTCAATGTACAGAATTTTCACTTCTACAGATTTATTATAAGTATAGATTGTATTTTTAGGGTTCCGTAGCCAAATGGCAAAAAACGGAACCCTTATGGCTTCGTCATGTCTGTCTGTCTGTCCGTCCGTGTGTCACAGTCACTTGTTTCCGAAACTTTCCGATCCGGTTTTTCCAAATAAATATAATTAATTCTATACGTGTTGGTTTTTTTGTTGTTTTTCTACTACCATAAAAAGCGTAATACCATTATAGTTGATAGTTCAAACGATTGGAAACCAAGACACGTTTTAGCTTTTGTGTTTTTGTTAATATATGAAAATATGATGTAAAAAAATCTATTAAAATATGGTGATGATGATGATGACGTATAAGTAATTAAGCGAAATTTTAATTTATTTTAATTTTAAATACTTAAACTGTAAAAAGTGTTATTATAAAAAAAAAATAAGCTATACTTTAACGTATTATTTAATATTTTTTTATTGTTTTATTATTATTTGACACCCTTATTTTTTTTTTGTAATGTTTATTGCACACTTAAAAATTTATAATTTTAGATACATGCGAAATCTATATTACGACAAATACTTCTGTGTTAAGTTGGTAAGCCTTAATATCCTACCAATATTATAACAGTGAAAGTTTTTATGGATGAATGGATGGATGGATGGATGTTTGTTACTCTTTCACGCAAAAACTACTGAACGGATTTAGATGTTTGGCACACAGCTGGTTTATAACCAGGATTAACATATAGGATACTTTTTATCCCAATATTCCCACGGGATCGAAACTTATGCGGGTGAAACCGCGGGGCACAGCTAGAAAATAAATAAAATTGCAGATTTTGTACAGCCAGCACATCAAGCTACTGTCAACACTCAAGGCATCTGGCACCACTTCCATCAAGTCTGCAGGTCTTCTACCACCCAGAGTCAACTCCTCGGCTCCTGCGTCGTCTTCAGCTACGCGTAAGGCCAGGACATACCTACTAACTTGACGCGCCCACCTCCTTAGGACGGAAAATTTATGACGGGCCCTTTGTAACCTACGACCTAAAATAAATTCGAATTGAAAGTGTTACTACAACCCGGTCACATTATCTCGAGACCTGGCGTCGATGACGTCACGTCGCGTCGGCGCTCTGATATGGTGCGCAAAACAAGCATCCTCTAGTAGGATATTATTATAAATAATAAAATTTCCAACAAAACAAATATTGTGTTAATTAATTTAATGTAGGTAATATTATTATAACGAAAAGGAGAACGGGGCGGGAGGTTCGCATTCCAGCGAGGTCTCGAGATAATGTGACCGGGTTGTAAGTTTGTTTTTTTATCTCATTAAAATTTAGTATACGTATTAACTCACACGCTTCATGGCCACTACAATCTGTCAAATTTCTTTAATAGATTTTCAACTTTATCACTTAAGCATTAAGGTTCAAGGTTGATGGAGAAAATTTGACAGTTTTGGCGTCTGTACCATTCCAGAAACTGTGTAAAACCTGTTTATACTTGTACATATTAGATTAGATAACATATTACATTTCATGGGTTTTAATTTTTTGCTCGGAACCCTAATTCATTTTCTAAAATAAAAGCCTAAGTTACTCCTTTTAACATCAGCTATCAGTCAGTGAAAGTCCCACCAAAATCGGTCGTTCCGTTTCGGAGATTAGGCGGTTCAAACAGAAAGAGAGACAAAAAAATTAAAATTTTATTTTTCGTTATTATGTTATTCGTTAAACAGACACTTAAATTTATTGATTTGAAAGAAAGAAAAAGTTTATTTTCTTGTTGTCGATAAGATCGCCCATTTTGTCACCCTTTGTAAAATATTATATATTTATGATCTGTAATCTATATGTTGTACATAATAAAGAGTTTATTGTGATTCGTACAGGAAGGTCACAAACTAAACTAAACACATATTATTGACAGTAGCCTTAATTGGAAAGCTCATACAGAACAAAGTGTAAAAAAAAACTACTATTGACAAATACTTAAATAACGAATTAATCTAGAATTACAAATATTGAGGTTTGAGAAAAATTTAGACAAATATTAATATTGACATTAAATAACTTTGACATTTTTATTATTTTGACATAGATTTTTGATATTTTAATTATTTTGACATAGATTCTTTTTCTTGATATCTTAATAATTCCTCACTTAGGTCTGACATAATTGGAACATTAAATACTATATAATTGTTAAATTTATAATTATGCATGATTTTCAAATATTTTAGTGCACATCATATTTGTACGTCTCCTGGCCATAACATAGCGCTCTGTTCCTCAAACATAAAAACTGTACTTACTTTACCTATGTTAACAAATAAATTATGACTTGATTTGATTTGAAAAGGTGATAGGTTATCACTGCATCACACGACATATATTCTTGACAAGTGCACTCGAGTTCACTTATTATTATTAACAGTAGACCCATCAAGAATGCACTTATAGTCCACAAAGATTCGTCCAAGCTAACATGAACTCGTCACCTTTAGACTCTTATTCCAAACTTGCTCCACCAACTCATCGTCATTCGCCATCCTGCTGTATTTTCCTTCCATACACTCCATGAAGTACTTCCCTCGTACATTCTCCACTTCCTCAGCAACGCACAGATGTAACGTCGTCTGAGCACCTTCTTTAGCTGTTCTATATATCAAAGCACCACACGTCAAATGAAATAACGATCTCAATAAAAACGGCAAGGGATTATCGATAATATCAGTTTTAATCACTCCAGGGTGTAAAGTATTCACAGTCACCCCTTTAGGTAATCTTTTCACTAATGCTTTCATCCAGAGAATATGACATAATTTGCTATTTCCATAAGACACGAACTTCCCTAGCATTCCTGTAAATCCAGGTCGATGGAGGGTGTTCAGGCGTAATGCGAAAGCGAAATTGTGTAGGTAAGACGATACTATAATGATCCTGCTGGGAGCGGAGGCGATCAGTTTGTCACGCAGCAGGTTTGTGAGGAGGAAGGGCCCGAAGTAGTTCACTTGCATCACCACGTCAATTCCATCTTCAGTAAGGTCCGGTTCGATGCCGCAGCCAGCGTTGTTCACCAAAATATCGAGACGGTCATAAGATTTGTTGAAGTCTTCAGCGAATTTCCGCACATTGCTGAATTTTGACAGATCTAAGGGCTTATATTCAACTTGTTTGTTTCCTGTTGTAGCTGCTATATCGTTGATAGCTTCTGCTGCTTTTGCGGCGTTCCGGCAGGCAATAATCACGTGCGCTCCTCTGGACGCGAGGTCCCGGGCAGTCTCCAGGCCGATGCCTTGATTCCCGCCCGTCACGAGCGCGATCTTTCCATCAAGTCTCACAGTAGATGTACACACTCTTCGTATGGGTTCAATTGTTAGTTTCACATATAATGCTACCGAAGAAAATAATATAAAAAGAAAAAGATAGACTAAGACTAGAACTTGAATCAAATAAGAAACTATGACGAGTATCATGTTGCCGCGGCGGACACGCCCGCTTGACTGAAGTGACAGACAGACACAAGCGCGTAAAAATGTAATGTGTATTATAGGGAAGGTACAGTCTCTTGTCAACATTATCTGACCCACCCTAAAAACAAACGAATTTAGACCCTCTGCCCGTAATGTTAAGGTTTATTCAATTTATATGAGCTTAACAGACAAGCTCGAGGACTCGATGAATATATACAATCAATACAGACACGCAAATTTCATCTTTAACCCGTAACGTTAAGGTAAACCCACCCAACATTGTCGGTGCCACCGGCATTATATATCATTTTGTTAAGCTATTTTAATCATTATCTCGTTGACATTAAAGGTGAAAAGCTTTTAAGTCACACTACATAATTACAACCCAATCTTTAATTTCGCGTATTCCCAACTAGTTCTTGTGGCTTAGCGGTTTGATGCTGGATTGGCGACGAACAACATGTGGGTTCGAAAATACAGCCCACCTATTTATCAGTTTCTTTTTTAATTTGTTTTCATTTCTACAATATTCCTTGCATTATTAAAGAACGACCAATATGATTTACGCCTAATAGCTTATCTTGTAAACAGGTGGGTAAATTAAAAAACTTAGTTCACAGAATTTATATTTACCCAGAATGGTTGGATACGAAGTAAAACATATATTTGTTTCTATTTTTAAACACACCATGTAAGTAAATGTTCAATGGATTGATTGTTAAACCATTAAAATGTTGCAGATTATGTGGTGATGCTATTGTTATAAATAGATTATTTCTATTTAAATAACATGTTTATTTACTACATATAGGCAGCTATAAATCTGTATAGCATTTCACAGATGAATTCATTTTCTCGATAACAAACTTTTAAGCATAAGCATGCCTTTTTAATGTTAATAAATGGTTAGATTTGATTATGGCATACTAATATAAAATGTAGGTATATTAATTTGGAAATATATATGAGCATTTACTTAATTTATCTTACCTAAATGTTTTAATGAAATAATAAACATTTTAAACTTGCAATTGTTTAATTTTATTTCTATACAAACTGCCAGTTTAAACAGACAACACCCTACGTCGTCCATTAAAGAAATGTAAAAAGAAGTGTAATAAAATAATAAAAAAAAACAGCTGAGCAAAAACCTATACATATTTAGATTAAACTTGGTTTCGAACGTAGACAACGATGAACACCGCACTACCTTAGTGACCACAAGACCAACTCAACTCTTATAAGTTGCATTAAAATTTGATCTTAATTGTAATGCTAGACGCAATATTCTAAAGAATTTGAACCATATTGTATATTTTCATAAAGTTTATTCTTGCACAGAACAAGCAGCCAACCTTTTCCTCGTGCAAATAGATTACTTTGTATTTTAAATAATCACTCCATTGAGACATGATAATAAAAAAAACGACCTATAAAATAGAAAATAGTAAAGAGACGTTGTTTTTGCAATTTAGTAAGGCAAGATAAAATATGTTTGAGCGTAGTCACTGCATACCCTAGGTAGCATTTGAATACCAGTTTTATAATGAATAATATTTATTTTTCAACTACCCACTTATTACAAGTTATGTGAAAATATTATCATTTTAGAAAATTTATATTTGAAGACTATCCGTCTATAGTTCTTTATAATAATACAAGAAATAGTTTTGAATGGAATTGGAATAAATTCTAAATTGAAAGCAAAGCAATATCTTCGTCGCAGGATTTGATCTCGCAAATTGTTTTTCTCAGTCTTATACACAGACTACGAGACCAGAATTACTTGAAAACAATTATTAAAATAAGCTATTACACTAATTATATTATAACAAGTAGTTATAACATATAACCTAATGCTAACGATATAAAGATCAAATTTCTGTATTGTTATTGTATTTGTTCATCGAGTCCTCGAGCACTTGTCTGTTAAGCTCATATAAATTGAATAAACCTTCATGTTACAAGCAGAGGGTCCAAATTCGTCTGTTTTTAGGGTGGGTCAGATAATGTTGACAAGAGACTGTACGTATTTACGCGACCAGGTTTTTAAACCAAGTGATTTGCTTCCAAGTACGCACACCAGGTACCGAACCGAAATACTTGTTTATAGGAAGTCACGGATCAATTTCCTATGCAAGTATTCTGTATTTTCTATTCTAACAGGGCTTGGAGTGGATTTGATTTTGCTCCTTATCAGTAAGGGTCTACGGAACAATTTGGTATGCAAGTATTTTTTTACTTTATTGGTTTGTAAGTATTTATTTGTAAACGCGATTTTGCTCCTTATTTATAGAAAGTCACGGATCAATTTCCTATGTAAGTATTTTTACTTCCAACAGGACTTTTGAATACGCAATTTGTACTTCATAATTGTATGAAGTCATGGATCAATTTTCGATGCAGATAGAAAATACTTGAAAGTATTTCGACCCCTGGTTTTAGGCCCTGGTTTTTTAAGGTGGACGTACTTGGAAGCCCTTGTACTTGATTTTGCAAGTGCGACCGTATTATGTTGTGTAATATGTCGTTTACATAATAATATTGAGAATTTTATTAGCTTGTTCTAGAGACCGCCACGACCTAGAACTAAATATTCGAAGATTGCCAATTTGTTCATTGATTTGGACATCAATGTACTTATACAACGGAATGTAAACTTCGGGTTTTGATATCCACCAAATTGGACTGAAATAATTTTGTATCAAAGTCAAAGATCAATCATTTATTTCAAATATAATAAATATTTATTCAGTATTAAAGGTAAAATATTTACGTAAAGTCTTAGGAGTAATTTTACAAAGGTAAGTATTACAATTTTAGATGCCTGTACTAGGATAAACCTGCATCACAGGCGGCATGAGCATACTTTATGGTAATTGCAGGACAATAACATTATTAACTATATTTAACATTAGAAGTCTTGAAATAATGGAATAGGCACATAAAAGGCACTTTTGAACGTAAAAAAAAACATATGAATTGATTCTAGTCGATACCTACTAACTAACTACCAAAAGGTAGTTTCGTATGGAGAAGAATGGGCAAGAAACTCCACCGTTATTCTTTTAAAAATGTATTACAATATTTTATACACTTACATTAATGATATAATTATATATGAAAACGATGCCCCTAAACTAAAATTACAATACCACAATTGGTAAAAAATATAGGCGGCCCCTACACCGGACAGAAAAAGTTTGCGCAATAATTCTTATGCGCAATATGATTTAATCAGCCCTTGAACTCAAAGGATCAATTATTTTCACGCAATAGCATCGACGGCCCATAAGCTTCAATGTTTTCGCGTCAGCAAGACCTGCAGTGCGATTTTGTATCCATCTCACCGTGAAAACTTAGGTGAAGTGAGCGTGGAGTGAGCTGTCATTCCAACTAATGCTAGGGATCGACACTATTGACAGCTCACTCAAAGCTCACTTCACCTAAGTTTTCACCGTGCGATTATTACAGAATAAACCGGCAGCGCAATACCTAATTTCACTGTGCAATAAAAATTAAACTCGCTCAGACTTTTGTTCAAAACATTGTTCAATTCGTGATTGGCCCTGATTCCCTTGTTCACAAACTAAACTAAATTTAAGTTCAGTGCATCTTATTCTTTCTATTTCATTAAGAAAAGGACAGAAGATAAAATATTAGTTTACTCCTGTCAAATTAAGATACTTCATAAACAGATTAGACGTGATTAAAAACATGGCTGCTAAAAATACGTCAATTTATCTTCTGTCCTTTTCTAAATTAAATAGAAAGAAAAAGATGCATTGAACTTAAATTTAGTTTAGTTTGTGAACAAGGGAATCGGCGCCATTGTACAATTTATTGGTAGTTTAAGGCCTGCCTTATAAGCGAATTGCAGGGAGGGGGTCCAAACAAGTCTTATTTTTCTTACGTGTGAAGGGTCTAGATTGTTTTTACGTAAGATCACAAAAGTAAGCAAAAAGTATAACTTTTTTTTGTTGCTAATTTTTCTTTGCAATTTTCATCATGACATAGACAAAAGAGGAATTCGTACTTCTACCTACTGCGTCCTCTTACCCCCACTGCGTCCTATTACACCGAATAACTGTAATATTTTAATTTAAAACCAATGATGGAAGCGTTGGCCGTGTTTTCTTTACGAGAATCCTAACTATTAGCTTCCTTCCTTCCTTCCTTAGCTACCTTCTCATCTAGATAACTGGAGACTTTTTGTAGAATATGATGACTGTGTATAACTCTGTTAACAGGGATACTTTGTTGGCTGAAGTAAAAAAGGTGTTACCAGAAATTTATAGTTGTATGTGGCAGTGCTACAGGCACCCATCCAAATTATTATATAGAGAACGTTTTAGAATCTGCAGTCGGATGCCAACAAGGTGATCCTCTCGGGCCAGTCATTTTCAGTTTGGCTATCCATCCCATAATACAACAACTAAATTCAAAATTCAATGTGTGGTATTTAGATGACGGAAGGAGGTGAAGGAGGTGACGTAGAAAAGTTCTTTAATTCTTAAGCAATAATAAGTAAAGACACAATCAGCAACTGTCAACCTCAGCCATCACAACGGATTTCAGTGTATTGCTTGGATTTTTTTTGGGCTAATGCACAAAATCCAAGCAATACACTGATATTATTCATCTACTCATTTTATTCTGGACTGAGGTTATAGAGATTCTATATCAGATATAGAAAGAGCTGAGATCTGAGATCATAACTTCGGTCTCCCATTCATTCGTTCATTCATTTTTTAGTTGTTCACTTAAGCCTCTTCTAAATGACACATAGTCTAAAATGCTACAAGGTAGGCACGGGTTCCAAACAAAATTACCCATTGTTCTTTAAATTTGTGATAATACTGACAGACTATCGACTATACAGAAATTTAATTTAGTATTGTAGTAATTTAGTATTTAGACATCAAAGTTTTGGAAAAAAGTTCATTGCACCTCTTAGGTTCCCCAATTTTAGAAGACAGTTTTTCATCATTCGTCGACGGAAAAATTAAACATTTTAACGATATTTCGGATAGACTTTCTAAAATTAATTTACATTCGCCATTCATCCTAATCAGATATTGTTGTTTCAGTCCAAATTTTATGTATTTTCTCCGTTCTTTTTCTTTATGGAAGCATCCACACCTTTTGGACAAAATCGATCACATTATTTGCAGTACTATTACATCCATTTTAATGTGGCTTTGGACGACCGCGCGTGGCTGCAAGCCACACTGCCCATTCGTTTTGGTGGGCTCGGCGTCCGCAAAATTTCTAGTGTAAGCCTACCGGCGTTCCTATCCTCGGTCCACAGCACCGAAAAGTTAACCACACGAATCTTGGTTCCTGCTCAGGTTGACTCTGAAGTGCCGTGTTTGACCGACGCGGTGAAGGCCTGGAAAGTGGCTTGTCCAGACGAGGTTCAGCCCGAGAACCCGTCTTCCCAGATACATTAGGATGAGCCGCTCTGCAGGTTGGTACGGAATAAACTTATTAATACGTCCACCAATACTGCTGAGCGTGCCCGCCTACTGGCTGTGGGTGAATGGGAGTCGGGCCTCTGGCTTCAGGCGCTACCGTCACCCAATATAGGCACTATGCTGGGTGACACCACATTCCGGCTGGCTACATGTTTCCGTCTGGGCGCTCCTTGCGGAGCTCCACATCGCAGTCAATGCGGTGAAGCAGTCGACTGCCTCGGACACCGTGGCCTATCCTGCAGCAAGAGCGCTGGACGGATGGCAAGGCACGCCAGCATTAACGACATCATCCGTCGGGCTCTTGTCTCCGCCGGGGTGCCAGCTGTTTTAGAACCCAACGGCCTGGCACGCGACGATGGAAAGAGGCCCGATGGAATGGCCATAATGCCATGGAAGTTGGGTAGGCCTTTGATGTGAGATGCAACCTGTGTTGACACCCTCGCGCCATCCCATCTTCCTAGCTCGGTGGGTCTGTGCTGGGGCGGCTGCTGCAGGAGCAGAAAACCTCAAACGGCGCAAATATAACAACCTTATTGGGAGCTATATGTTTGAGCCATTTGGGATTGAAACACTAGGGCCTTGGGGTCCGAGTGCTCATCAAATTTTTCGTGACATCGCCAAGCGGTTGGTTGACTCTTCACGTGACCAGAAGGCTGGCCTATTTTTAGCCCAAAGAATCAGCATTGCCATCCAACGTGGTAATGCTGCCAGCCTTTTGGGCACTTATCCCATTGACAGTGATGCGGACGAATTTTTTGGTGCACATACCGAAGGCACGGTACAGCGGTTTTGGTCAAACTATAGCGAACAACAGACAGATCATACATCAACAAAAATTAAACAAAATGACTAGTAACTTCTTGTCATAATATACGTAACAGCAACCTCATGAAGGCAGACGTAACTATATTGATTTCTCTTTTGCTCGCCTGCTCTTTGATGTATCTGTTCAGTTTGTTGGGTTTTTTGGTTACCTTTTGCTGTCGTACTGTAATTGTTTTAATAGTTATTTGTTATACAAGAGTGCAAAGTTGCTTTTTAACCGCGTGTTCAATTTTGATGACCGAGCAAGCGAAGGATTCTAAAATTGAATCACGAGCGCAGCGAGTGATTCAAAATTAGAATCCTGAGCGTTAGCGAGGGAATCAAAAGAGCACGAGGTGAAAAATCTTTGCACTCGAGTGCAACACGTAACTTTTCATTCCACCTCAGCGAGGAAATGACTAAATGCAAAAAAAAAAAACGTTTACAATCACAAGATAGGTACACTTTTATTTCAGTTTAGGTAAAATAAACTATCTGTCATACTATAACACACTTTCCATTGCGATACTGTAGAAAAAATCGATTGATTGGAGTGTTAGGCGGGCGTAAGGCTTGATATTTCTCAACAATCGTTACGTATTCCTTGCGAATGACGAAGTTGCGGTCTCTTTTTGTCTTTGTATTAGGTGAATTAATTAATAGTAAGTCATCTGAATGTTTCTCAATGTTTTTGACATTAAGTTGTGTTAGTTCATTAGTTCGACATGCTCCGTTTATTCCAATAATAAGAACAACCTGTAACGTAAAGAGTATTGTAGTAGATAAATGAATAAAATTGATATGAACGCATAATTATGCCTATCAACATCTACTAAGTATACTATTTAATTGAGATTAATATACTTAAGTAGATACTGAATGTGCAACTGACTTACTTTTGCCGCCAAATATACGGAATCGGGTGCTTCGTTAAAAAACTTTTCAATATCAGATACTGTGAACACCTTCGATTTTTTTGGTTGATGACCAAATGAGGCTCTTTTTAAAAATGCCACTAATTTAGGATAGGTATCAATATGTTTGTCTTTTTTCATTTTTATTGTTGCTTTTAGCATCGAATACGTACTCCATAGAGTGCTTGCTTTCTTGTTCTCGGATAATTCTATAAAATGTGCCAGCAAAACGTTTTCTGAGAAAGTTTTGGCTCCTTTTGCTAGTCGCCACGTGTTGAACATATCGTACTGTTTCAAATACTTCTCGCGTGATTGTTGAGGGAGAAAGCTCATTTGCGCATTATTAACAGTTTCAGTCAATTCTGTTGGCGTCAAGCAAACTTCCTCGTCGCTAGAATCACTCATTTTAGTTTTTTCACTTGTTTTCAAGTTTCTTGTTTTTAATATAAGGTTTAACAATGACGTGAAAAAATGCCGCGTAAAGAACCGCGTACAAAGCAAATTGAAAAAAGAACACCAAGAAGGTTCCGAGTCTGAGTTTTTAACAAATTAAAAAAAAGTTGTATGATATATTCGGCACCATAGAGGTAGCAGTAAATAGGTTTAATGTTTTTTTTAATTCACAAACTTAGTGCACACGATGTTCTAAATTCAATTTACTTTATCCTCTAGAGAATAAAAACGGCTTTTCCACTCAGATATTGAAGATTAAAAATACTCTTTCCGAGATGGTGGGATGAAAAAATATTTTTCTTTGTAATTATATTGTTCGCAGGGTCTCTAATGATTCACATAATCAACCAACACTCACCTCGAATGAAGTTGATTTCAGAATGACTAGTACTATTGAAAGAGTCATAAACAGGTTTCGTAAACGTAAGTTGTAGCGTAAACTGAACGTTATTATGTATAAGTTAAAGTAATTTTTCTAAAAACTCATATTTGTTTACATTTTTTTAAACTAAATCGCGAACGCAGAGTAGTTATACGTGCTGTTACCTGCATGGCAGTGTATGGCAACCCTGCCCTCCTGCAGAGCGAACGAGAGAACTTTCGCCATGTTGAGGAGTCCGCTCAGACTTGCTTCGGCGTAGTCTGGCCAAGCGAAGTTGTAGTAGTATACTGTAAACAATATTATACCTCCCTTGATTATATATATATTTTTTTTGTTTAAATAAAACGTTGCCCCACACTAGGAATTACTCCTGTATCGTGGGTGCGTTTACAAACATTTAAATTCACATACACAGACAGCCAGATCCTGAACAACTACCTGTAGGCAATACAAATATTTGTTCCGTGCGGGAATCGAACCCGCGACACGCAGCGCAGCAGTCGATCGCTCAGCCACTGCGCCAACCGTGTCGTCAAGATATGTTCATCATTAAGCCAGTTCCGATCGTTTTTAATTAATTAAGATGTTTTATTAGCGCTTATCCTTGAAATCGGCCCAATTTAAAGTATTGTGACTTACTATCATTAGCCATGAAAATGGTGGGGTCGTAAGTGAATCCCGACTTGGTGAGGGGGGGTCCACAACTGGCGTGCTCCCCCGGCGTCTGTAGGTTGATCACTGTGCGGATACCCCAGCTGAAACATGCAGACCAGAATACGCTTTATTGAGGTGAAGGTGAATTATGTTCTAGAATACTTTGTTTTTGATAAAATTTTCGTTATTCATATAGTATGGATAATATGGAGGAAGTGGCCAAGTGTGCGTTAACGGCAAAAAATATTGCTGCATTCAGCACCCTAATTGCGTAACACACAATCAATCGGAATCAGAATCATTTTGAAGCAAATTGCTAATCCATTGCTTCATAAGTTCGAAAAATTTGTCTGCTCAACACGTAAATAACGCAATGAATGTTGTTGAGCTGTCAAAATGAAACCGATTCCAATTGATCGTGTGTTACGCAATTAGGGTGCTGGGTTGGGAGGTGAGCAACTACGAGTCTACGACGTGCTACGGCATAGCAACTGCGGCTACGAAATACTTATCTTTTGAACTTTTGACTGCCAGTTACGACTGATTTAAGGCCCTTGAGTTGACAAAGAGTAGGCCAGTCAGAAAGATGGAGTTAGTGCTTCATTCCATAGCGTAAGTAGGTTCCTATGTAGAGGAACGGGAAATAAAATCCATGGATACTCTTTTAAATCAAAATATTGTTAGTAATTGTTGTTAATAATTATATTGACGACCGAGAAACGAAAGTTTGACCTGGTGGTGATTGCTGCAAGCCCAAGTTCACCGAATCTCAATCCGTCTATGACTTAAAATAAAGCATCCATCATAATGATTGGTTGATACGTATATTCAAGTATGGTCTGTTCCAAACTTTCAAAAACATCTGGTGAACGTGTGAACAAAACCTGCACCCTAATTGCGTAACACACAATCAATCTTAATCTGAATCATTTTGAAGCAAATTGCTAAACCATTGCTTCATAAGTTCGAAAAATTTGTCTGCTCAACACGTAAATAACGCAATGAATGTTGTTGAACTGTCAAAATGAAACCGATTCCGATTGATTGTGTGTTACGCAATTAGGGTGCTGTTCAAGTTAAATTCTTAAGCAGTCGCTCACTAAAGGGAATTTATCTGTATTTAGAAGGTTTCAATCTTATATCTCACGACTTTACAAGTCATTGTTTGAATAACAATATTAAATTGTAATTGAAAAATCATCGACGAAATGTTGAGGTTATAAAATAACCTCAATTGTCAAATGAAAAACATATGTAGTGTGCTTTAAAATTAGATATTCGGGTTTATCTCAAATAATCAAATCAAAACACTTAATTTGTACATGGCACTACAAATTGGCATCCTTATGAGCATTTTCTGATCAATTAGTTTACATAGACAAAGAAATAGTTTGTCCCAATAATATTGGGACAAACTATTTATAGTTTTCTAGCTTTATTTAAGTATACAAAACCACTTACCTATGAAACTGTTGTATAATATTCCTGGCGGCAATATTGGCGGTGCTGGGGCGTGCCATCGCCAGAATGTCTTCGGTAACCCTGTGACAACGTGACGTTAAATTAGGTAAGATATTCAGTATACAGACAGCCTTATTGATGTAGTACTTATAGGGTTTAAAGGTTTGTGGTTTTTGGGTGATTCAGAAGACGGTTAAATATGACTGAAATAATTTTAAAGAATGTTTATGGCATAAAAAAATTTTTTTTACCTACACATAAAGTACCTAGGTACTAAGTTCGTTCTTGGGATAAATTCATTCCAACTACGGACCCTTTCATCGTGGGTGGTCCGACACGCATTTGGCCGGTTTTCTCCATTAAAATTGATTAAAAATAAATGCTTGGGATAGGTAGGTATGGGATAAGTACCTACTTAGCTGGCCGCTAAACAAAAGGAATGTCACAAAGACGCGGTAAAAAATTTGCGTCATGAAGCAAAGCATTTCAATGCTTAGTAAGACCTATTAAAATGCGTAAATACCGTTAACGTAACGTTAATTGACCGTTGTTATAACTAGAAAAAATAATAAGTTGTTAATCTAAACAACTGCTATAAAAATTACAGCAGGCACTTGAAAATAGCTTTGTTTATAGCTAAGTACTGTAAAGGTTGTCCACCAAACTCAACCTTATGTAGTGCAGGCTGGCTATAAATTAGCGCGGTTTCCATTCCAACATTCAAGCATGTCAAATGTTTTATTACGATTTTTTTAAGAAAAGTGAGTGCTAGTTTTGTCGGAAATATGTAAAGATAAACGTAAAGGAACCATATTATTGTCGGTACTGTGAAGGTTGCCTGCTGAAGGTAACCTTATGTAGTGCAGGCCGGCTATAATATAGCGCGGGTTCCATTCGAACGTTCAGCTAGTTTAAAATAAGGTGTCAAATATATTATTAGGATTTTTGTTTAGAACAGACAGTGCTAGTTTGGTCGGAAATATGTAAAGACATTCTGTCACTATAAACTTAAAAGAATCATACCGTTGTTTGATTCCTCCCATAACCTCAGAGGGCTCATCTGGATCTTCACAGTACTGTAGAAATTATAGCGTATTTGGTGGTTACATGCAACCTTCGCGAGTCCGTAAAATAAAAGTTATTTGCAAGAATTACGAGTCAAATATTAATTTATTTTAAAAAAATTGTAGGAAAACTAGTAGGGAGTTAGGTTATCTGATAAGCATATAACAGAAGATGAAACAATATAAAAATGTATTACATATAACGTAGAAGGGTTTTCTAGGAATAATTATCGAAGTTATATGTATGATTTCCTTTCTTCTCAGAGTAGTCAGATAGGAAACGCCGAACTCATCTAGTTTAAAAAAAATATGATTGACGTATAGTGTCAAACCTACGTACAGAAAAATAAATTATTAATAACCAAAAAAATAAAAAAAAATACGAAAAACCGTTTTTTAACCGACTTTGCGACTTCAAAAAAGGAGGAGATTGTGAATTTGGATGTTTATATATTTTTTGTTGTATGTTCGGGCATAACTCCGTCATTTATAAAGATGGATTTGCAAAATTCTATAAGGATAAGGTATGCCTCAAGAGTGGTCCCATATAAATTTTATTTACTTTGCTTGAGTAGTTTTTCAGTTAGCTTCAATAATAAGATTTTTTTTCACTTAGTTTATATTGATGATGTTTTAATAACTTCCCGTCACTGATATTCACATAGCAAGTAGTGTTATATTAATTTGTGTAGGGTTCAACTAAAAAGTGAAACATAAAACTTTTATACAAAAAAAAAAAAAAAATCAACCGACGTCCAAAATAAAAGAAACACTATAAATGGAAAAAATCCGGGCATCGAAAACTTGTAAAGAGCTCACAAAGCAAGTAGGTACCCATCGTCTGCCTAGGCTTTTCCCAACTATGTTGGGGTCGGCTTCCAGTCTAACCGGATGCAGCTGAATACCAGTATTTTACATGGAGCGACTGCCTATCTGACCTCCACAACCCAGTGACTGGGTAACACCATACCCCTTGGTAAGACTTTTTGTCAGATTTTCGGGCTTCTGACGACCCGTAACGACTGTTAAAGATCCCACGAATGACAGCCGGGACCAACGGCTTAACGTGCTTTCCGTGGCATGGAGGGGTCTTGTTATTTGAAGATGGTCACCCATCAACCACCAACCGCGGCAAGCGTGCCTTAACTTGATCGATCGACCCGTGCGGCTGTTATTACTTAGCCACATGCCCCTCACAAAACCAGTACCCTTATTAATTAATAAACAAATCATAAAATACCGTTGATTAGCTGGTAAACATAAAAGCAATTAAAGTTAATAGGTACCTACATTACCTTGGCGATCGAATATGTAGATATCATCATTATTAATTATTATATTACAATGAGTTTCCACATAGTTTATTTTATGTAAGCACGCCATGTAGGGCTTTAAGAGGAAGTAATGAAAGAATAAGTATTTATTGTGACTCGTACTGGAAGATCACAAACTAAATAAACTAAACACAGTCAAAAATAAAAAAAATAAAATGAAACAGAAAGTCCTATACCTACGAGGCCAAAACGCTCCTATCTCAGAATGATGTTATTAAAAAAAAAATGATACTTTTTAAAAAATAAATGTCACAGCGCCAGGTATTTTAATAGTCTGAAAGTAGCACCGGTGCCGGTGACTGAAATGTTGTGTGGAAACCGGTTGTCATGGTATGGGCATGTGATGCAGAGGTATAAGGAAATTGTCGTGAGGGAAGTATTGAGTCTGAATGGATGGCTTTAAGTGTAAGGGAAGGCCAAAGCAACGATGGATGGACTGTGTGAACGGGTGACTCCCGAGATGACAACTATGTATGGCAGAAAAAGACATGTTTGATGTCAGCCATCAAATAATTTGGGATAAGGGTGATGCATTGGATTAGGTTGCCATCATTTCGTTGAAGTGATAATACCTACCAACAATCTTAGAAATGATGGCTCGTGGCTAAATAATAACAGCAGCACGGGTCGATGTTCAAGTTTAAGCCTCGCTTGCCGAGGTCGGCCAGTGGATGAGTGACCATCTTTACATATTGAGACTTCTCCCTGTGCCTCGGAAACCGTCCGTCTGGCCCTGGCTGTCATTCGTAGATCATTGACAGTCGTTACGAGTAGTCGGAAACCAGAAAGTCTAACGACCAGTCTTGCCAGTCGCACCATGTAAAACACTGGTATTCAGTTGCATCCGTTTAGACTGGAAGCTGACCCCAACATAGTTTGGATAAGGCCAGCCAGATTGTTTTTTTTTGGTTAACCCGTACTGTCCCACTGCTGGGCAAAAGCCTCCCCCCAATCCTTCCAGGAACTCTTTTCCCGCGCCACCTCAAACCAGCCCTCGCGGTACGCATCCAGGTCGTTTTTTTCGTTAAGATTTTTGATTAAATAATATTTAAACTCACAGACCGCATTTTAAGAACACTATACATCGTTCCAAAACACAAATAGTGGACGCTGGCTGCACAGCTGCTGGATTAAAGTGGAAAAGGGCTGGCCATATCTGTCGCATGTCGGAGCAGCAATGCGCAAAAGCCACCACTCAGTGGATCCCAAATGGCAGGAAACGCCGCGGCAGGCCCAGAAAGAGATGGCGGGATGAGCTGGTAGACCGGGAGAAGTGGAAAGAGGGAAGGGGAGGCTTATAATAAATTATATTATATAAAGTCATTTATTTATTTATTTAAGTAACATGGGAGACTTACAGCTAAAACAAACAGAACAAGGACAGTACATTAGTCTGAAAGCCAATTACAAGTCTCCACTTATAAAATACAGAAAAGAAAAAGTAAATTCTAAGGACATTCACACCAACTACTATATACTACAGCATATCGTCGACCGTAGGTTTACCTAATTGAGGTAAGGGACAAAATACCCAAAATGAGTTAAGTATACAGTTTTGTTCAGAATTTTTCGCTCTATCGAATGGTGTATATGAAAAAATTCTAGCTTAAGAAAAATCAGACCCGAAAAAGGTTAATAAGAAAAAAAAGTTATAGGCGATTTAGTCCGAAAAAAAACTTTGTCGGCCTCTCCTGAAAAATCGTATTTTGTCCCTTACCTCAATTGAACGTACGGTCGACGATATTATGTTGCTCGAACTGCTTAACAATCATAACAAAATAAACTAAATGAAAAAGTTACGGCTTAAGCACTTCCTGGCTGACGACACACTAGTTAGGAATGGATCTATATCGTACTGTTTGCGAAGCTTGTTTAAATTTCTGCTTGCACGCATAATGTACGAATTCTGCCTATAATTGGTTGAAGCAATTGGCACGCGCAATGGTGGATTGCATCGCTTACACTTCATGGGAGTGTTGAAATAAATTTATGTGTAATGTGTAATTGCTTAAGTGGTCTTGACACAGTTTTTGTAAAATACCCAAGCCATGACATGGTGCGTGGTAAATAAAGTAATGTAAGGTTACCTGTGCACCTGAAGCACTTTCTTCGGAAGTCGGACTTCTAAGTTATTACAAGTTTTTAGTTCCGTTCATTGTAACTTCGAAGTATTTCTAAGAAATGGATGGCCCTCATAGAGGCACCTACATAGTGCAAACAGTTAAAAAATAATATGTACAGGTTGGCCGGGAAATTGACGCGCAAACTGTAACCATGAATTCAGCACATCATTCTAGACGTAGCTAGAATCTAGCCTAGAAATTTTCGTCGGTTATCAAAAAAATAAGTCCAGAATCAGGTACCTACAGACGCACAACAAGCTACTACAATCTGTCAGATTTCTTTAATAGATTTTCAACTTTATTACTAAAGCATTAAGGTTCAAGGTTCATTGGGAAAATTTGACAGTTTAGGGTAGCTTGATGTGCTGGCGTCTGTACTAAATACACGGTAATAGTTTGCGCGTCGATGTCCCTGCCTCTTGTATACCTATGAATAAACAGTTACCCATCTAAACACTAAAAATAAGCACACCAAATTGTTCCGTATAACGAAAGTTTCTACGAACAAAATAATATTTAAAGAAACAAATGGTAGCAAAAACATAATTAACATTTCAACATAATTAAACACAGTTCTTTCGCCTTCCCCTAACCACATACCTAATGACATTGAAAACAAAAAAACAAAACCATTTTAAAATTGCATGCAACTTACCTACTTTATTGAAGTAAGTAGCTATAATTTACTTATTTGCAGTGCATTTGGCAGTTAGTTTTATTAAGAAATGTCATGTGTAATGTTGTGTTTTATTACGACTGCAGAGCCGTTGTTAGGCTATGGTTACACGGACGATTTTAGGCTATTATTGAGGCTATGGTACCTATTTATGTATGTACTATGTTTCACCCGCATAAGTTTCGATCCCGTGGAAATATAAACATAAAAAGTATCCTATATGTTAATCCTGGTTATCAACTATCTGTGCGCCAAATTTCATCCAAATCTGTGCAGTAGTTTTTGCGTGAAAGAGTAACAAACATCCATCCTCACAAACTTTAGGAAGTAGGGTGTTACATATATGTATGATATTCATACTTAAAGTCACACCTTCCCATGGAGGCAAGCAGAAACTACAGAACGCCACCTGATGACACCTACGCAACGCTACGATCCTTACATACGACGTATGAACGTGAACGAAGCAAAAGAATGCTTCGCTTACTTTCATACATCTGGTCAAACAAGCACTTGCATACTACTAGCGAGTACTACGCACCTGACCTTTCTGAAGAACATCACCAATAAGGTCACTATTATGTCCTTCTAAGGCAACCCCTTCCGTCGTTTCCGCTCACATCTGTCTTGTAAATATACTGAAACTTGCGCGAATTTTGATTTTGATAATCATTGCCAACACCCCCGAAAACCATGAAAACGACACCCATGACAAAAAAGAAATACAAAAACTAAAAAAAAACAGTTACAACGCATGCATTACTATGTGTGGCTCCATTATTATTATGAGTATTTAATCTAATACTCAATGTATTGGTGGCTACAAATATGACAGACAGCACAGGACCATGTACTCCGGCCCTTATTTCTTAAGTTCACATTAGTAAGTCGAGTAAAAAAGTATATTATTACAATAATTAACATAAAGTAAAGTGGCCAGGCGGAAGTCACGCGACCCACACATTTTATTGTAAGTTCTTTTATTTTTAAAGCCAAGGATAAAAGTTCATATGATAATTTTTCGAGGGGTGCTTAATTACTTAAACTACCCGTTAGTCTAGTGGCCGCAAGAGGTACTGTGGAGCATGAGGTCCTGGGTTCGATTCCCGGGTCGGGCAAAGTGTTTTTGGGTTTTTCCATCTGGAATTTCTCAGTAGCAGCCTGGAGTCTGGATTGGTGTCCGGTTAATGGCAAAAGGCTCGCCCCTATTACATGAGACTTAAACATAACTGGTGAAATGTGGGTGTACTGTAGGTACACTTCTGACTAACCCTTCGAGAAATACAGGCGTGATGTTATGTTACGTATATTTAATTAACAAATAGGAAACTATTGTTAATAAGTTTAACGCATTTAATTGAAACTACGCCCGCTTGACTCGTTCATCCAGTCAAGAATGTCCTTCGTTGGGAGCAAGTTTCTCGAACGAAACTTATAGGAAAATCAATGTGACGAATTGTCAAACGCGGTTAAACTGCTGCTATTGGCTATTGATAAATTATTCAACCAATAAGAACAGTTTATGCATAATCAGTCTATAATGTTGCCACTGCTGGGACACAGGCCTCCTCAGTGAGAGGGAGTGGACCGTAATCTACCATTCGGGCCCAGTGCGGGTTGTCTTCGAAATTTTGGTTCTAGGGCATGGCGGTTTCCTCACGATGTTTTCCTTCACCGTTTTAAGAACAATGGTGATGAAATTAAATACACAAAGTAAAGCGCTCGTCTGGGTTTGAACCTTCGACCTACAACTCGTAATTCGGGGCTGATACCACTAGGCCACCACTGCTCTACATAGTTGGATATTTACCTACATGTTAAACAAAAATAAGTTTATTTGTCACAGCATGTAAAAGCACTGGACCCGTATGCACAGCTGCAAGTCTGGTGCAGCGGGAAGGGGGCATAGTTATAGTCATAGTTATAGGTTTATGAATGAGTGTTTTTATATTTTATTTTAGTTTTATTTTACTCAGAATGTTACTAACGTAGTTTTATAAGTGTTACTAACAACAATATGAATCATTTGTGTTCGAAATAAATAAATAATAATAATAAAAAACGAACGCACACACGTGCATACTAAAAGATAATTAACTCTAATAAAAATCAAAAATATAAAATAGATCTATAATCACGAGCACAAAACAGAAATAGTCGACGGCTGTACGTCATGACTGTGACAAGAAGGCTTCCACTCATAATGATTCTGTGCTATAGAGGACCCACAGCACAGCGCTGATTTTCAGTGGTGACCCGAAGAGGATATACGGATATCAAGTCAGATTAAATGGTTCGTAGGCACTAGAGTGGGGACTCTGACCGCTCACCAAGCCCAGGGAACACGGTGGCACAGTGGGCACGCGCTGCCGTGCATAGCGAGGCTCAGGATATGCCTTACAGGCGTTGTACAGGGGGGTTTCCGGAATTGGTCTTTTAAGAGGAACCGGGACCACCCCTATGTGCTGATGGTGATTACCGGGGTGGTTTTAGTGAGGTAAACAGCCCACACTCCCCGATCTCCCCGGAGGTCGGGTGCCTTTTGAAGGTTTCCCCCCGAAAACAAAAAAGGTAACATGTAAAAGTCCGCTGTTTTTATAACTCAACATGTAAGAACCACACATAAACCTGTAGACATAGTAAACAACACGTGTGGTGGTGCTATCAGCAGTGTCCTCGTGGTGTACAGCTAAATTATGAACGTGTTGGTCGTTCATTACGACTAATATAAATGTTCGCAGTAGGTTGAGTGTGGGCTGTTTTTGTAAAGGCTACCGTTATCTATGATTGAATGGTGTTACAATAATGTATTATACGCCAAGGCTAGTAATAAGTTCACCATAATAAGTAATATATTTATCTTTACATACCAAGACCCCTCCGTGTCTTGGAAAGCACGTTAAGTCGTTGGTCCCGGCTGGCTTTCGTGGATCTTTGTCAGCCGTTACGGGTAGTCAGAAGCCCGAACGTCTGACAACCAGTCTTACTAAGGGGTATCGTATTACCTAGTAACTGGGTTGTGGAGGTCAGGTAAGCGGTCGCTCCATGTAAAATACCTGGTATTCAGCTACAACCGGTTGCAATGGAAGACGACCCCAACATAGTCGGAGAAAGGCTTAGCAGATGGTGTCTATTCAACAACCGTCTTCTACTATGTCGTTCTCACCGCTCTGGTTTTATTCACTCTTCTTTCTTTGTCCAGGCGGTATTTCTTTGGAATGCGCTACCTCTGAACATCAGGATGGCAACCAGTCAGTTATCTTTCAAAGTGAAGGCACGTGAACGTATCCGTAAGAAGTTCGTAGAATCATCTCAGCGCTGATTGGCTGGATTCGTTTTTTCCTCTACCTATCGTTATTTCTCCTGACAAAGTTTATTCTATTTATATGTATGTATCTATGTATTTATTTGTTATTTTTTGAGTTATTTGTCCCTTATATTGCACTTGCCATGTTTTGTCTCTGAATCACCCTAACTACTTGACTGGTAAATAATGCCTCAGGTATTAAGTCTTTTTTATACTTCTGCATAATTTTTTTGATAAATAAATAAATGATGATCACTCACCAGTCGGAGTACAAGCCCTGTATCGCAGTCCCCGGCTGCGGCAGCTCATATCTGCAGCGCTGCCCGCCACAGAAAAGCGCGCATTGCAAGCCGCGAGGCGTGCTCACGCGCAACTTCTCGCCCACAACGCTGTAAAGCGCTGAGGGCGGGTGGTTGATGCGGCGACGCGATTCACGACTTCTGGAACATAGGAAAACGTTGCTTGAAAAGGGAAAACTGCTGAAATAACTGAAAGAAGAATACATAATGCATCTCATCTACATATGTTATGTTATGTTATACATATAAGGCACTTCGCGTGAAATTACTTATTCCCCGAGCTACCCCGTCGCATAGCATCGTCTGTCCGCACTTTTACTTCGTTTCCCTTTTTTTTTTGCTCCGCACCTAATGATCCTAGCGAGATGTTAAATAGCATATAGGCTTCCTCAAAAAAGCGGCTATCAAATGCAAAAATATTTTTTTAAAACCGGCTTCAGTAGTTTCAGAGATTAAGGCGTTCAAACAAACAAAACAAAAAATCAAACTAACCCTTCAGCTTTATTATTAGTATAGATTTTTAAGCTGACTATTGAAATAACTTGCAGAAACAATGCTAGCTAGAAACAAGTTAGATAATATGTTCGTGACGTAGGAATTTGAAAAGAAAAGACTTCGTAGCTGGGCTACGCCGTTGCTACGAGATGGCTACGAGTTTACTACGAGCGTAGACCATGTATCGTACACGACCACCTATTATCTCAGAATTATATTATACTGGTACTAGTTGTTGCTCGAGACTTCGTCTGGGATCCAGGATGAAAAGCAACCTATGTTCTTCTCCAGGTCATGGTTTACCCATGTGTCGAATTTCATCCAAATTAGTTCAGCCGTTTTAGTGTGAAAGCGTAACAAACAAACATACAAAAAATCTAGACTTTTCTTTTTATAATATTATTTTAGATTAGATGTAGGTATCATCGTTTATTATGTATTTTTGAAAGTTCTAATTACACTGAGAAAATGTTTCAAGCAATGCATAATAGCAGATTAAATGCATAGGAAAATGTCACATGCATAGTTCTTGAACTACACCGACTGACAGAGATTTTTGGAAAAACTAAAGTGCGTCTGTCGAAAGAATGCGTTCCTAACACCTGGCAGGGTGACACTCCTAGTAACTAACAAAGATCAAATTCAAAAAACATGTTTTCGTCCATATGAAACTGACAGGTTTCAAGAACGTATTCTATCCACGGCCAGACTGTAGTTTACCCTGCACTTTATACTTCTTCTTCTTAACGTGTCGATGGCAATCTAAATACACTCAGCCTAGAATTCGGCTACATGTTTGCCGCCATCACTAACGTCCATCAGTTCCTGTAACGTGCAGCTGACAGGACACGTAGGAAATGATAATAAGTGTCTCATCGTTTGTGGAATAGCACCACATTTACACTCTAAGGCGGAGTCGTCTATGAATCTCCACCTGAACTGGTTTTCCTAGCTTTGGCCAACCTGGGTTCGGAGTCTGTTTAAAGACTTCCAGTAGGTTACCCAAGGCAACTCATATCCAGGGGCTGCAGTCTCGACATTCATAGCGATCACTTTACGACGAAATTGGGTCGCAAAGTCCTGTCACTCCATACATTACACCTGTCAATCCGGTACTTTGCGACCGAATTCGGTCGTAAAGCGATCGCTATGAATGTCGAGACTGCTGGGGCTGGTGGGAGATTCTGGAGGAACGAATGGTTTGGGTAAGGTATATAATATATATATATATAACGCACTGTCTCGCCACAGCTTCAGTCTTTCTTTTGATCGTTCGCCATTGACACACACTTAAAAAAACCTTTACACTGACATATTTTAATACACCATAAACCACGCCATTACTCCTGAAAAACACATTTACCTGTCCAAAAAGTGGAATCTCCGAAAATTAATAAAATTAATGCTGGATTTCCTACGTTCCTTCTCTAATACTTTGGTGGACATTTCAGTAATATTAATATACTTAACGTTGTTACTAGACGAGCTGTCCACTGAACACTGGAGCCGCCCTTAGTATTGTAAAAACAAACAAATGACCGACTAAACAGTAAGGATGGTTGGAATAAAAAGGAGAAATGACCTGTAACTGTAAAGTTTTTTTTTAAGCATGATTAAACTATAACGTTCCCACTGCTGGGACAAAAGTCTCCTCTCAATGAGTGGCAGTGGGCCGTAATCCACAACGCGGGCTCAGTACAGGTTGATAGATGTCACATGTACTTTGTGTAAATAATTTCACCACCACTGCTCTCAAAACGGTGAAGGAGTTAATTAACTTTTAGTAAGCACGTGTTTCTGTGACAAATAATCCTATTTTTATTTCTTTAATATGTAGGTAAATATCCAACTATGTAGAGCAGTGGTGGCCCAGTGGTATTAGCCCCGAATTACGAGTTGTAGGTCGAAGGTTCAAACCCAGACGAGCGCTTTACTTTGTGTATTTAATTTCATAACCATTGTTCTTAAAACGGTGAAGGAAAACATCGTGAGGAAACCGGCATGTCCTAGAACCATAAATTCAAAGACATGTGATATCTACCGATCCGCACTGGGCCTGCGTGGTAGATGCCCATAGAGATGATGATGAGATGGAGTGACAGCCCACTTCCTGTGGAAGAGAGGAGGCCTGTGTCCCGGCAGTGGGAACATTATAGGCTGATTATTATGCTCCATATTATTTTGTTATTGCAAAGTGACGCCAATTCACTTACAAACCTCGTGATTATTTCATTTTCTTCAGGCCTAAATTGTACGGTTGAAATACAATGACTGAATTATTGAAACGATGGTAACTCAGACATCGATCAATCTTTAAAAAACTCATTTCTGCCCGTGCGTGCAGGTTGCAGTCGGGGTGACATTCAGAAAGGCAGACACGCATAGGCACCTCGTTATTAAATCATTCGGGTGTCTATAAATATGATGCCGAAAATAGAAAAATATTGTTGCTTAATATTCTGACCGTACTTCGCGGTGAAGGTTATAGTTACACTAAGGCTGCCCGCCCACGTCCGATAATCGGTGACCGATTTTTGTAGGAGAAAAATAAAACGTGCTGATGGCAATAGTGCAACGCACACGTCCTACAAAAAGGTCGGTCAGAAATAAAATCGGTGCATCCCGACCGATCCGATTATCGGTGAAAAATGGAAAGTTCGGAAATGTATACGCTAACACACACTACTTACCGACAGTCGGCCGCATGCACTTGCTAGGGAAGGACGTTGTGATCGGTCATAAGAATCGGAGGAAAAATCGGGCCGATTATCGGTGCTACAAAAAGTCTGACGTGGGCGGGCAGCTTAATGGTAATTGGACAACCACGGGTAAGGGCCTCGAAATGTTAACGACAACGACGCTCCGTTGGTCATGTTTCAACAAATGGATGAATTTACTGATGGTATATTTGATAAGTCTTTTGAATTACGTGGGTAAGCAAGTTATAGCCATACATGACCAGCCTATAATGTTCCCACTGTTGCGACACAGGCCTCCTGTCTATGAGACGGAGTGGGCCGTAATCCACCACGCGGGCCCAGTGCGGGTTGGTAGATGTCACATGTCGTCGATTTTTTGGTTCTAGGACATGCCGGTTTCCTCACGATGTTTTCCTTCATTGCTTTGAGAGCAGTGGTGATGAAATAAATTACACAAAACGCCTGTCTGGGTTCGAACCCACGACCTAAAAGACGTAGATCGGGGCTGTAACCACTGGGCCACCATTGCTCTTTCATAGATTTACTCATAGGAATTAACACTATTTTTCAATGAGGATATGGAATAACCTCCCATAGTTTTTGTCAAATAAGTCAAAAATCTGGTACGGTCACCAAAGCAAAGCCAAACAAACAAAGCCATCAAGGTGATAATCTTCAGAATACCTAATGTATGTACGTTAGGTATTTTGAAGATTATCACCTCGATGGCTTTGTTTGATAAGCTAATGATTAGTTGTTTGATCAGAGAGACAATTTTCGTAGTTTAAGAACGTTCACAGCCTGATCTCAGTCTCAATCTGTCAAAGATGCCTGTAATTTTCCTACATTTTCGAAATTGATTGTCGCTGAGGTGCGATTGCGACTAGATTTTGAACGCCTTCAGATTTTTATGGTACGTTCAGAACGTTCTAAAACTATAAGAATTGCCCCTAAGATGTTTGACCGTAAACGAGGCAAAAGGATCAGTAAATCAAAATCGAAATATTTTATTCCACATAATCCTACATGGGCACTTATGAAACGTCAGAAGCTAAGTGCACGGTTCCAATTGGTCGTTTCCTATGGAGAAGAGCCGGCAAGAAACTCCACGGGTACTCTTTTAAAAATAATTGGCTTTTACGATGTTTTCAAATTACAGTAGGTATGGGAGGACAGCATAGGCCTGTGAACAATTACCAGGTAGGTACCTACTTGATAAAATAAAAATGGTCTACAAATTGGAATCTACAAGGCCTACAAAGTCCTCACATTTACAAAATATAAAATAATCTATCAAAAGGATAAATTAAATGTAAAAACCTATTAAAACCGAGTGACATGACTGCCATTACAATCACTATTATAGAGTTGAAATTAGAATTGCCTGTATACATATAATGTCAAATAATAAAAATATTATGTCAAAGAAGTATTTATGTAACAAATAAATAAAAATAAAAATCGCAATTTGTGAGCAGTTAATAGATATTTACGTAGTTATGCCGTTAATGAGGTGCCAGGGTCTTTCCCGTAGTCTTTAATCTTATAATTATGTTTTTTTAATAAGGAGACGTTTGATGAGGGTTTTAAGCTAAGTTCTGTAACCGGCATTTCATGATTTTAGAAGGTGACGTTCTGTAGTTACTGCCTACGCTCATGGGAACAAGGCGCGAGTTTATGTATGTATGTAGGTCAAAAAACTGGTACAATAGGTATTCTGAAGATAATCACCATGATTAGTTGTTTGATCAGATTGTCATACCGTAGATTACCGACATTAGTTCAGTGATTTTACCTAACTATTTAAGTATTTCATGTGAACGCCCAAAAGCCCATTTTTGTTATTATAACTTTGAGTTCAAAGTAATTTGAAATAGCACTATAGGTATCTTCATCTATTATCTATTACTAATAATAAAGCTGAAGAGTTTGTTTGTTTGTTTGAACGCGCTAATCTCTGGAACTATCGGTCGGATTTGAAGAATTATTTTGTATTTTATAGCCCAATTCTTGAGGAAGGCTATAGGCTATTTAACATCACGCTACGGCCCTTAGGAGCCGAGTAAAAAGAAAAAAAAGTCAGAAAGAACGCAAAACGAAGTAAGCAATAGCGCGGGAGGGCGATATGATGCGACGCAGTGGAAATTTCACGCCGACGAGCACAGCACTCAGCACTTTTTGATAGTCAAAATTACATAAGGCAGTCTCTCAAAACGCTAGCCCTTCACATCTTCCTATACTTATAGTGCTTTAGCTGGGAATTCATACAATCCTATTGTTTGATATTTCATGAAATACTCGAGGGACTTGTGGCTAAGTATTAACAGCCGCACGGGTCGATCGATCAGGTTAATCTACGCTTGCCACGGTTGGTCCGTGGATGGGTGACCATCTTCACATACCAAGACCCCTACGTGCCTCGAAAAACACGTAAAGCCGTTGGTCCCGGCTGTCATTCGTGGCTCTTTAACAGTCGTTACGGGTCATCAGAAGCCCGAAAGTCTGACAACCAATGTTACCAAGGGGTATCGTATTACCCAGTAACTGGGTTGTGGAGGTCAGATAGGCAGTCGCTCCATGTAAAATATTGGTATTCAGCTGCATCCAGTTAGACTGGAAGCCGACCCCAACATAGTTGGGAAAAGGCTAGGCAGATGTTGACTCATCCAACATACAACCCGACACTGAGTTGAAAATTTGAATTTCGCGGGCTACCGTAACGCATCCCCCTAAGAATTTATACTGAACCGGGTTTTTGTACAGACGCCAGCACATCAAGATACTACAGTCTGTCAAATTTCTATAGTAGATTTTCAACTTTATCGCTAAAGCATTAAGGTTCATTATTTGACAGTTTCGGGTAGCTTGACCTGCTGGCGTCTGTACTTATGTGATCCGAAAATGTAACTGCTTAAGTTATCTGTGTCTACCTGGAATTTACTTCTTACAAAAATCATCATCATTATCATCTACCTGGCTTTTTCTCAACTATGTTGGCGTCGGCTTCCAGCCTCACCGGATGCAGATGAATACCAATATTTTACATGAAGCGACTGACTCCGCAACCCAGTTACCGGGTAATAGTATACGATACCACTTGGTAAAATTGGTTGTCAGACTGTGACTTATTACGATCTTATACGATCAAGGTTGATTGAGAAAATTTGACAGTTTCGGGTAGCTTGATGTGCTGGCGTCTGTACATATTCATCAGATAGGTAAGTACTTCTGAACCAGCCGTAGAAAATTAAGAACAACCGGTAACCAGAAATGACCTCAGCAGGTACCTCATTATCACCGTCTTAAATACTAGAACATTATAACCTATTTTATACTACCGTACCGACCTCGACCCAGGTCGGAAGTCCCCATAAAAACAAAACTAACCCATATTCGGGGGTGCGTGCCCCATGAAATATGGAGGGTAGTTGGATATCACGGCATAGGAAATGTCACGCGAGTTCTCTCATTATAAGTGTCGAGATGTAGGAGGGGGGAGGGAATGTTATTAGTATGATTGTTAATAATTAAGGAAGGGATAGTGCCGATAACGGAAAAGTATTCTACGTTTATTTATTTATTTACTATTACCACTTAATGGGTAATAGTAAATACGGCGCAGTGGTGGCCCAGTGATAACGGCCGCAACTTATGAGTTGGTAGGTCATAGGTTCGAACCCAGACAGGCGCCTTACTTAGTGTAAATTATTTCATAACCACTGTTCTCAAAACGGTGAAGGAAAACAACGTGAGTAAACCGGTATGTCCTAGAACCAAAAATTCGAAGACATGTGACATCTACCAACCCGCACTGGGCCCGCGTGGTACATTATAGCCTACTCCCTCTCAAAGACAGGACGCCTGTGTCCCAGCAGTGGGGACAATAGAGGCTGATTATGATTATGAGGTAATACGTGCTAGTGGACACCAGCCCGTAGTAAAACTGATTTGGTCAAATATTTTGATAGTTACATGAAAATTACACGCTCTTTTCAACCCAGCAGTGAAGACAAGATTTTTAAAGGAAAGTTTGATGAAACTGAATGCTTTTTCGTTATGTATACTACAGCGAAGGACGCTCCCAATAACAAAATATATGGAGGTATTTTTGCGGACTATTTGAACGAACTGATAGGAACTGGGGGTTCATGCACTCAACCATCATATACAGAGGAAAGTTTGGACTCTTTATGTCAAAAAGTAATGAAAGAACAAATCACAACACTAGCTGAACAGTTAGCAAAGTTTATTCGTGATGAGTCCAACAGCGAATTGTCAATGAATAATGATCTCATGAAGCGCTATCATGTTATTTTAGCGCATAATGTTTTTTACGTTTCTGAAATCCAACCTAAAGGACATCGGATTGCCAGCTTCAGACAAGACCGCCAAAAACGAAGAATTTCTGGTGCTGTTCAAAAATATATTGTGCTTAGAGGTTCTCAAAGAGCGAGAGTCGGAAAAAAACCGATGTACAGAGTTTATTCTTGAAATTCCTTAGCGAACCCTCTGAAGTAACGACACTAAGTAAACTGATAGGAAGTGTTCTTACTTATAAAAACAACAAGCTTGAGTTTGTTAACGAATCAATGACAGACGATCTAAAGCGACAGCCCGACAAAGCAAATGTCTCTCAATCGACGATAAAGAGTACAAGTACTATCTCTGAAGCTTCAAGTCCACGCTTTCTTTGGCAACAAAGATTTAAAGTGTTTTAATTTAAAGTTTAGTCGAGTGCGAGTCGGACTTGCGCACCGAGGGTTCCATACTTTACGGCATTCGGATTTTTTCCTTTACTTGTGCTACATAACATTGCTTCTTGCCAAATTTCATGATTCATGGTCAACAGGTTATGTTTTATGATTATAGGCTTTGATTTCTGGCGAGTGTCAAAATATGCGGCATAAACGGAACATAAACGCCCGGATCTTTTGATTGCGTTGACTTAGAAGTTTGATTTTTTTATTGCTTCAAGAGATTGCAGCCTTGGGTATTTGATATCCATTTCAACCTGAAAAAGGCTCTTGACCGACGGAGAACGAAGTGATCTTATAAGGGTTCCGTTTTTCCTTTTGAGGTACGGAAACCTAAAAAACGTCCTAAATTTGGACAGCCGTTATTGTGTGACTATTTACCAATTTCTTAGGAAACTAACGTTTAAGCTACGAATAAATTTATACGGAGTTGGGAACAGTTTAGTGTTATTCATTTTCTAAGTAACGCTGAACAGTTTTACTAAGAATCAAAAGCTAATAAATTAGGTTAGAACTTAGTTGATTAAAGGGCTGGTTAGCAGGTAATACGTCAAATTGCACGGTGTTTAGGGTTCCGTGTGACAGTTCTGGTAGCATAAATCCTAACTAATATTATAATTGCGAAAGTAAGTTTGTCTGTTACCTTTTCATGCCTAAACCACTGAACCTGAACGGATATAGGGTACTTTTCATCCAGAAAAAAAGTGCTGTTCCCGAGGAAAACAACAATAGCGTTATTATGATAATAGATTATGGATGGATGGATGTTATGTTATTATGATGGATGGAAAAAAAATCTTTCGTATCATGATTAATAATTAATCAAGAAATTTCACGCGAACAAAGTCGCGGGTAAAAGCTAGTCAGTCTATAATGTCGTCGGCATGATTTTTTCTGACATCTCGCGTTCAATTCACAATTCTTTATTGCGTACCATAATGTATATACATAGTTAGTAGGAAATAGTTAAATTAGTCACAATTATGGACCCTGTCGGGCACAGCATAGATCAAGTAGGAGAGAGGAGGAAGAACGCTGGGTTTTTATTATTTTTTTTTTTTATTCAGATTTTTTTTTAATCTTTAACAATTATCGTCATGTTTCAGCCAATTTACACAAAACCTTAATGATTTATACACCTAAACCTTCCTCATAAATCATTCCGTCCATTGGTGTTTGTAAACCGTACGAAAATCCGTTCGGTAGTTTTTGAGTTTATCGCGATCAGACAGACAGACAGACAAACAGACGCGGCCGGGGACTTTGTTTTATAAATACCTAGCTGCGCCCCGCGGTTTCACCCGCATAAGTTTAAATCCAGTGGGAATATCGGGATAAAAAGTATCCTATATGTTAATCCTGATTATAGCATCTGTGTCCCAAATTTCATCCTAATCCGTTCAGTAGTTTTTGCGTGAAAGAGTAACAAACGAATAAGAGTAAGAGAGTAAGTGACAGTGAGTGAGTTAAGTATAAGAGTAATGTTTGTTTGTGATGGTTGTTAAAGTTTGTATGGATGGATGGATGGATAGATATCCATCCAACCATCCATAAAAACTTTCACGTTTATAATATTAAGTAGGATAATTATTACTAGCTTCTGACTTCGTCCGCGTGAAATTTCTTGCTCCTCCGGCCCACCCCGTCTTGTCGCATCGTTTGGCTGCGTTATTACTTCGTTTTCACTAAGTGCCCTGTCTGACTTTTTTACTTTTCGCTCGGCTCCTAAGGGTTCTAGCGTGATGTTTAATAGCCTATATCCTTTCTCAAGAATTTGGTTATGAAATGCAAAAAGATTGTTTCAAATCCGACCGGCAGTTTCAGAGATTAGCGCGCTTAAACAAACAAACTCTTCATTTTCTCTTCGTTTTGCGTGAATGTGACGCATGTTTACCCCCAACTTGTTATTTTTTGTGTGTTTATGTCCTTTTTTTATGCGTCATGTTTGCCGCAAATAAATGCATTTTCTTTCTTTCTTTCTTCTTGCACTTTAGGGTACTCGTCAGCTTTATTATTAGTACCTATGTGTAGATGTAGAGATAACATAAACTACGTCCAGGTCTCCTCACTATAATTTTCTTCATCATCACCGCTTCATGCGAACTGATATCGTACTATCGCCAAAACCTATAGTTATCTGACCATTTTGTAAACAAAATCCCGTGCACATGATAAACACAGCTGGGTCCATAAGTAAAACAAATGAGGATCCATTTAGGTCGACTAATAATATGCGCTGCAAGCAGGAATAGTCCTTACGGTGCGGTGGTCAGTTATATATTTTGGCGATTACGTAAAACTTGGTTTCCTTCTCAGAAACTGTAACAATTATTTAAATACAACGCTTCGTGCCCCAGTGCGCACAGAGGGCAGGCACATCCGGGTCAAAGCCTGTAATATCCGGAATTAAAACAATTTGGTCACGACACCTTTGCACGGAACACTGTGCAGTTCTACTGTTTACGTTTTGTATCTTAACACCCGTTTGTTTTGAAAAGGTGGGCAGGAACAATGGTTTGAAGATGTTGAAAGAGAAGTATTTATACGGGGTGAAATTAAATTCGCTAGCGAAACTCGATAGGCGTATCAATATTTAAACATAACAAAACGAAAAAAATAAAAGTAATATTTGACGATAATACAACCCTTTGACTCTTGGACAATGGTCCAAGAGATATAGAATTGTTTTTAAGACAACGATAATTTATGGCAATGTAAGAATTTTATTGATAGAATACTTTAACACTGTTTCCATGAAGTTTCTTGTCCTTCTTCTCCATGATGACCTAGTTTTACGAACGGACGACTAGTTTTCTGGTTAATGTCTGACAAACCTAAATTGAAATAAATGTCTAGCCTTGTCTTTCTGTGCTTCCTACTGTGATGGATGTTTGTTATTCTTTCACACAAAAACTACTGAACGGATTTGGATGAAATTTGGCACACAGGTGGTTTATAACATATAGGAATTTAGGATTATGCGGGTGAAACCGCGGGGCGCAGTTAGATACTTCATAAAATCCTTTCCGTTTAATAATAAGAAGAGTTTAATTGTTTTTTTTTGTTTGTTTGAACGCGCTGATCTCTGGAACTACTAGCCGGATTTGTAATATTTATAAATATTTTTGCATGAAAGCCTAATTCTTGAGGAAGGCACATCACGCTAGGGCCTAGCGTGATGTGCCTTCCTCAAGAATTTGGAATTTTAGGAGTCGAGCAAAAAGAAAAAAGTCAGAAAGAACGCTAAGCGAAAACGAAGTAATTGCGCGAGCAGGCGATGCGATGCGACGGAGTGGGTCGGGGGAACGAGAAATTTCACGCGGGCTGAAGTCACGAGCAGTGATTAATAAAGGCCAGTTTTGCTTGCCTTCATATCGCAAAGCAAAGATGTCATCATCTGCCTAGCCTTTTCCCAACGTTGTTGGGGTCGGCTTCCAGTCTAACCGGATGCAGCTGACTATCAGTATTTTACATGGAGCGACTGCCTATCTGACCTCCACAACCCAGTTACTGGGTAATACGATCAAAGATTATACTGGGGTATTTACCTAAGTGGTGAAGAAAAACTGTGAATTTTAATAATGATTACAACATTCTATTCTGTTGTTCTCTGAGTGAGTTCACAAAGAATGCATTGTTAGTAAAAAGGTAAAAAAAAAATTATAACTAGCGGACCGCACACGACGTCCTGCCCGGAAAATCAGCGCCACCTACCGGGTCCAATTGTGTTTTCAAACCATTCAGGAACCCATTGAAATATACACACAAATTTCATCCAAATCGGTCCAGCTGTTTATGAGGAGTTAGGTGACAAACACACGTACAGAAGAATTATATTATACTAGCTTCTGCCCGCGGCTTCGCTCGCGTGGATGTCGGAAATTATCCCACGGGAACATGCTACCAGGATAAAAAGTATGTCCTTCCCCAGGATGCCATCTATCTCTTTGTCAAATCAGAAGTACAGTGGTATAGGTGTGAAAATGTAACATACAGTTTCAAGTTCAAATCTTCCCCTTAAAAACCGAATTACCCATTTTGCCCCGTCAGGGGTCAATTTTCGACAACTTTACATACTTATTATTAATTATTTTCTGTCAAAACTATTAATACTGAGTTTCGAGTTAATCGAACCGCGCATTCAATTACTTCCACACAAACTTCAACACCCCTATATTCCCCCTTTGAGGGGTAGTTTTGAAAAACTTATAATAATAAACTTTATTACTTACTTAAGCGAGTATTCTTGAAAAGTTTCAAGTTTTCAACCTAATGAAGAAGACTTTATATAAACTGTATCCTCGCTTTTCACTCCCACAGTGGTGGAATTTAAAAAAATCGTTTGGGATGTATTCATAACTTGCCTCAAAGATTATTTATACTAATTTTCGAGTTAATCAAGCCATGCAGTAAAATCCTCCCCTGTAAAGTTGACTACCCCTTTTCAGCCCGTCAGGGGTAATTTTCGATAAACCCTGATACAGATTATTCTTTACTTTCGATCGTAGGTATAAATAGTGAGTTTCGAGATAATCGGACCGCGCACTAAAATTCTTCCATACAAACTTTGAAACTCCCCAATCCCCTTTTAGGGGGTAGTTTAGAAAATCATAAAATGGCAAACTTCATAATTTACTTAGATTAGTATTGGTGCCAAGTTTCGAATTTATTAACTCAAGGAATAAGATTTTCCATACAAACGAAATCCCCCCATTTCACCCTCTTACGGGTGGAATTTCGAAAAACCCTTTCTTACCTTGGATACCTACTACTCTTCACTAAGAACACACTCTCCAAATTTCATGTCTCTAAGACCAGCGGTTTAGACTGTGCGTTGATATCAGTCAGTCAGGACTTTGAATTTGATATAGTATAGATTAAGATAATGAGTTAGTAATAAGTTAGCATACGAGTTTAGATACACTATCGCAATAGGTTTCTCTGTAATGATAGATGTAAGTTGGAAAATAAATAAATAAACATAATAACCAAAAATTACAGTAGGTAATAAATATTTTACACTACATACTGTGGTTTACCGAATGAGGAAAATGGAAAGGTTTAAGACGAGATATAAATATGTTTTCATAATATTAATGTGTATTGTGTAAATAATTTATTGTGGCACTTCTAGGAAAGTTATATTTTTTCCCGTTGTGAGTCGAAGAATTAATTTTACTTTCTAAAGAATTTGAACAACGTTAATTAATTTAATTTAATAAATTGTACATTTTCGTAATAAGTGACAGTCTGACAACCAATCTTACAAGTGGTATCGTGTATTACCCGGTAACTGGGTTGCGGAGTCAGTCGCTTCATGTAAAATATTGGTATTCATCTGCGTCCGGTGAGGCTGGAAGCCGACCCCCACATAGTTGAGAAAAAGTCAGGTAGATGATGATGGAGATGATTTTGGTAAGAAGTAAATTCCAGGTAGACACAGATAACTTAAGCAGTTACATTTTCGGATCACATAAGTACAGACGCCAGCAGGTCAAGCTACCCGAAACTGTCAAATAATGAACCTTAATACTTTAGCGATAAAATTGAAAATCTATTAAAGAAATTTGACAGATTGTAGTAGCTTGATGTGCTGGCGTCTGTACAATAAATTCACACCTTTTCAGTAATTATATTGTTATTTATTTATTTAATCCATACAGTCACAGAGTTCTATATTTACTTTACACTTGCCAAACTGCATAGCAATGTGAATGTTGATGTTGTTAATGATTTCCAGATAACTACCTCCACAAAAAAAAAAAAAAAACTCAAGAAATCAACTCTTGCTCTCTCAAAGTGGTTTTTGTGGAGATCAGCACCCTAATTGCGTAGCATACTCGATCGTACTTTCATTTACAACCCCAAGGGTTTTGAAGAAAATTCCTAATCCATTGATTCATATTACCTATACGAGTATGTTTGAAAAATTCGTCTGCTCGACGACACAAATAACGCAATGAATGTTATTGAACTGTCAAAATGAAAGGCAACTAACCGCTAGTCTATATCTAGATGGCCACCTAGATTACGATAACGACCAAATAATCTACGTAAGTTTTTCTATGTAGGTCTATCAATCTGAATCATTTTGAAGAATATTGCTAATCCATTGCTTCATATATTCGAAAAATGTGTCTGCTCAACAACGTAAATGACGCAATGAATGTTGTTGAACTGTCAAAATGGAACCCATTGCTATTGATAGCGTGATACGCAATTAGCCCGCAGGAGCTGTAGTCTCGACATTCATAGCGATCGCTTTACGACCGAATTCGGTTGCAAAGTCCCGGATTGACAGGTGTAATGTATGGAGTGACAGGACTTTGCGACCGAATTCGGTCGTAAAGCAATCGCTATGAATGTCGAGACTGCAGCCCCTGGACGCTGTGTACAGGGTGAGAGTGGCACAAAGAGCCATGGAGCGTTCCATGCTTTGCGTAAGGCTTATCCACCCAGTCCTACGAAGGTTTTCGATATCGGAAAACGAGTTATGGAACTCAAATGGAGATGGGTAAGACACTTGGCAAGGCGCAGTTTTCACAGGTGGAGTAAGGCACTGACCGAGTGGCGTCCAAAGGACTGGGAGACGAAGTGTCGGGCGTCCGGCGACGAGATGGCATGACGACATTGTTACCAACGCAGGTAGAACGTGGATGAGGCTGGCACAGGAGCGTGGGGATTGGCACATGAAGAGAGAGGCCTATGCAATTGGTGTATAGCTAAACATGTGGACATTATATACAAAGACCAGACTGTTACACCTTTATACCATGTTTAAAGCAAATAAAGACTTATCTTATGCTTAGCAATGGGCGAAGTCGGGCTGTGTTATGTGAGCACTATGTATGATCATCATCATCATCTGCCTAGCCTTTTCCCAACTATGTTAGGGTCGGCTTGTATGATCTATCACATAATTAATTTATATGTCATGGTTAGTAATTTTATTTTATTTTAGATGCATCGTTCTCACATGTTTGCATAGTATTCTAAAACATTTAAAAAGAGTAATGGTGGAGTTTCTTGCTCATTCTTCTCCATACGAAAACTACCTTTTGGAAGGGGCGACTAGAATCAATTCTATTTTTCTGTAATTTTTGACGTTCAAAAGTGCCTTTGGCTTTGTGGATGATGATGATGAAGTCCCAACCTGGATGGTTACGAATGAAATAATGAAGGTTATAATAATAATAATAATAATCAATTTATTTCAGGCAACTAAGGCCCATAGATAAAATACACAAAATAATCTTATACGATAATAAACTAATACATACAAAAACCTTATTCTACAAATTTATTAACTACGTTGAGTCGGCGACGTATTGCGCTGAGTCGAGGTGTCATGTAGCCTTCCGCGAAAACGACGATACACGACACCCATCGGCCAAAATTCCTCCTTCATGAAAGTCTCCAGATGGTGAGTCGGAACCCGCACCACAAAAGACTTGAAGTTAATCTTGTGGCGCGACTCCAACTTCTCGACTCTCAAGGTGAACTTGGTCTTCATCTTTATATACTCCACGACCTCCTCTGCCGTCGTAGAGTGATGTAGACGGGACACGTACAGCTGCGTCGATGGAATAGCGGGACGCAGCAACATGTTCGGACCAGCCAATGCGGTACCGCACTGATTGCGAAGAGTAGGCTTCTTCTTCTTTTTCTCAACACGAATGAAGCCTTCTTTATCTGCCTGTCCTCGGCTTGTTGCGGTAACGAGCTTCGGACTAGTTCGGAGGGCCCCTGGGCACTCCTCGTAACTTTTGGTTGCCGCTGAAGTTTTGCAGGAGTTGCAATAACGGCAGCCGAATAAGCACGCCCCGGTGTTGTCGTGCTAATATTCTTCAGCGTCTTCAATGATAGGGGATGCGGGGAGGAGCGCAATTGTGCATCGCTTGCTGTGTCGATAGCCGGCGTCGAGTCGAATTTTGCTGACTCGAAGCTCTGCTGCGATGTGTTCACTGTGCTGTGACGTGCGTCGACGTTAGTTGCTGGCTCGTGTGACCTACATGCCGTGTTGCGCAAATCTGCTACCTCGGTACGTAGATCACTGATGGTTGATTGCGATGCTTCCAACTTCAACTGCATTTCAGCCAGGCTTGATCTTAGGGTTGTGATGTCCCGTAGCAGCCTGGTGACGTCAACGTGGTCAAAAGTGACGGGGGGCAGCTTGCGCAAATCCTTCGCCACGAAAGTCGGCACGTCGTCCGGGTCGGTCTCCTTCAACACCTTGATGATGTCTTGGAGACTCCTCTCTCCTTTTTCATCCCTCCTGCGGGATGGCATTCGGTGAGCCATTTCTAGCGACTCGTACAGCAGTGTCTTAGACTTGCGTATCTCCTCTTCGTTGAAATTGGATGTGCAGATCTGGATCACACTGACCTCGTCCATGACATCCAGCTGGTATTGCAGAAATGCCAGGACCTCGTTCGCCACAAGTTCTTCCGAACGCATGGTGACAGCGGCAAATGCCACGCTCAGCGCAATATAATTTCCGCTAAAATCTAAGCACGTCCAATTGCAACGGCGGATCACATTGCACTTGGAATATTATAATATAATATAATTATGAATGAAAATATTTTATTAATGTTTAAAATTGACGTTATTTCAAGTTAAACAAATATCAACTAACACTAATATATACTATATACAATTATATAATACGAAAAAATATAGAAAAAGGCAAGAGCTCATTGGGCATCAAAAAATTCGTCCGCATCACTGTCAATGGGATAAGTGCCCAAAAGGCTGGCAGCATTACCACGTTGGATGGCAATGCTGATTCTTTGGGCTAAAAATAGGCCAGCCTTCTGGTCACGTGAAGAATCAACCAACCGCTTGGCGATGTCCCAAAAAATTCGATGAGCACTCGGACCCCAAGGCCCTAGTGTTTCAACCCCAAACGGCTCAAACATATAGCTTCCAATAAGCTTGTTATATTTGAATGAAAATAAATCAATGTAAAATACAAACACAACTTTCCATAGGAATCTCATAAACTTTAACAAACCAATAAACATATTAAAACAGAAAGCAAAGCAAGGGGTACAGTCATAATTAATGTCAAATGCGTGTGTAGAAGCTTTTTTAGAAGTAGGGAAATAAATGTAATTGCAACAATTAGGGTAATCGATATAAATCGTAAAAACCATCAGAAATTATAATCAATGGTGACTCGACGGTTGTGTAGACATTTTTGTAATTTATTTCGGTATTTTTAGATCGGGGAGGGCGATAATATTGTTTATGAAAGGTTTATGAGAGTGGACTTGATGAAACCAATTTTCTGTTAATGTGTAAACAGCGGGGTAGTTGCGTAAGACACTATCAGTAGTATAATGGCTTTAATTTTGACAGTTCCACAACATTCATTGCGTTAATTACTTTGTTGAGCAGACCAAGTTTCTGAACTTATGAAATTACCAGCTGCGCCCCGCTGTTTCACCCGCATAAGTTTCGATCCTGTGGGAATATCGGGATAAGAAGTATGCTATGTGTTAATTCAGGGTGTCAGCTATGTCCATACCAATTTCATCAAAATTGGTCCAGCCGTTTGAGCGTGAAGTAGTAACAAACATACAAACACACACACACTTACTCACAAATTTTCGTCTTTTTCTTTTTAATGTTAGTATGATTAGCAATAGGGTATTTGCCTGGGTAAAAAAATAATAATTATATTTAGTCCATCAGTTAGATTATCGAAAAATAATGGACACGTATTTTTTGTTTTGTCAATCAAACAAACAATGACAAAGATAAAGCGCGTCAAAATTTGGAAGTGGGGGGTCGTGACGTCACTTGCTTGCAAAAGTGTCGCAAGCAAGTGACGTCACGCGGAACTTTAACGGGCGATATCTTCATCATTATTTAAATAATTCGCAAAAGAAAAAATATGGATTCAATATTTTTTGATAATCTAACTGACGGACTATTTAGATTTTTTTAGGAAAATAGCCAATTTCCTTCAAAATGATTCAGATTGTGATTGATAGTTGTGTTACGCAATTAGGGTGCTGTTAACAATATTTGAGACTAATGAAAATGAAATCCAAGTTATGGTCGCGCTGCGTCGAGCGAGATAGACTGTCGACATTGTTGCCAACGTGGGTTGAACCTGCAGAGATTATTACAGGAGTGTGGAGACTGGCACATGAGGAGAGAGGTCCAACAGTGCAGTAGGTGATGCCAGGTCAAGGCCGATCCAGGTTTTATTTCTGGGAGGGGCACATGGGCCAGACAGTGACGAAGTGTCTCCCACACCTACTATTATTGCATTAAATTGTTTTTTGGAATTCATTCCTTTTCAATGACATTTAAGACAACAACTACAAAAACGTCACTATTAATACGTACAGCGCTAAACGAATTTAAAACGTCGTTGGGTGTCTGAATAGCTCAATTAAATTTCATTAAATGAAAATTACAAAGTACTACTTTCTTTGTTAGATTTGTTTTGCAAAAGCTATAGAAGCGTTTGCCAAAGTTTATGGATAACGTGAAGAACACCGTGTATAAGTAATATTGGTTTATGTTACTGACCTGTTGCTATTATTTCCATTATGCATAGGTGCGACTCTTGTCCTTCCTCGTCGCCTGCACAACCTCGCGCATACGCCGCGTGCGCAGCCCAGTCTCTCCCACAGCGCACGTCGAGGAGACTCCGATACCACGTCACCATTCATTTTGTATTGTCTTTGGTTTATCTCATTCCATTTTTACGTATGTATACTCTGGCAGTTTCTTTTAGCTTAATTTTATTCTGGTTGTGGGAAAAGATTGCTGTAAGATTTTGAAGAGTTTATGTAGGTATGTGTTTTAATGAGAAGATCAAAGTAACGATAGACTGGATGAGGATATAAAGAAAACACAAAAAAAACAAGGAGGCCTACTCCGAAGTGCAAAGAGCGAATGTTCGGATCGGACCGACACATGGCCGAACCGAATATTATGGAAAAATGCGAAAAAAGTTCGGATCGGCTCAGTTGGGTCGGGACCATAGTCAATATTCGAAAGAGTGTAGGAGTGTAGGATCGGAATTGACCGAACCAAATAGTAACTTCGTAGCAGGAAACGGCCGAACATTCGGCCGATACTACTTCGGAGTAGACCCCAAGGACAGGATGATTATTTTTGCTATATAGCATAAAATCAGCCTATACCGTTCCCACTGCTGGGACATAGGCCTCCTCTGTGAGAGGGAGTGGGCTGTAATCCACTACGCTGGCCCAGTGCGGGTTGGTAGATGTCTCATGTCTACGAATTTTTGGTTCTAAGACATGCCGGTTTCTTCACGATGTTTCCCTTCACCGTTTTCAGAGCAGCGGTCATGAAATTATTTACGCAAATTAAAGCGACTGACTGGGTTCGAACCTACAATTTGTAAATCGAGGCCGTTTACCACTGGGCCACCACTGCTCGCAAAATATGCTAACACGTTATTAATTGCATTCTGGCAAAGAAGAACCCTAATTGCCAGTTTGTTGTTAAAGTCGCTAGCGTGTGGCTCTAACGCTAATTACTGCTTTCAACAAATATTAATGAAGCCTACAATTGCGAATATTTAGGTAAGCAACTACGTATTCATAGACTGAAACGTTTTGTTTAGTAGATAAGTCACCACTGCTCTCAAAACGGTGAAGGGAAACATCGTGAGGAAACCGGCATGTCCTAGAAACAAAAATTCACAGACATGTGACATCGACGTCATCATCGTCTTGTGTCATCGTGTATGTGACATCTACCAACCCGCACTGGGTCCGCGTCGTAGATTACAACCCACTACCTCGCGAAGAGAGGAGGCCTGTGTCCCAGCAGTGGGAACAGTATAGACTGATTATGTTATAACACAATCTTGGCAAATCCGAACACCAAGAGGCGAAGTTACATTCTTCAGAAAGTTCAGTTACTATTACAGTATTCAGAAAAAAAAAATGAAAATCCCTGGAAATCTAATATTGAAATTAAATGAAATTATTTACGCATACAGGATGGCAGGGACATCGACGCGCAAACTGACACCATGAATTCAGCAAATGATTCTAGACGGGGCGAAGAAATTAAAAAAAAAAACACTGCTGTTTTATAGAAAAGTGCCATACTTACGCGGTCAAAGTGGATGAAACAGAACACACGGGGGTTCACAAAAAAAAAAATCGCAAAAAAGGGGTGGTTCACAATAATGTGCCGAATCCTTGGTAACAGGACTACTTAACAGGTTACATGTCGATGTCTCTGCCGCATTGTCGCCGGTATAGGTATTTAGAACTTAACGCATGAATAATAATCTAATTTTAGTGTCTGTCTTTTAATTTTGACAGGCATGGCCTACCTTGAAAGTTTATGACATTGTATGTCTTAATAGTGTCTACTTCAAAATTACACTGGGTCACGAAAGCCTACTAGGGTAAGTTTTAGGTGGATTTCTATATAGATAAAAATAGAAAATATTTGTTGGCTTATTTTAACTCACAGAATTAACTTTAAATAGTTACCTCGAAGGTTTACGAGCATTCGTCCTTTCTTTTGCAGTCATAAAGTCATAAAACTTTATCTATACTATATTAAAAGGAGGTAAATGATTGTTTGTTTGTATGTAGAACTAGGGATTTATCGCTGAAACTACCAGTTGTATTTGAAAAATCGATGGGTCGCGGGAACAAAAAAATTCATGCGGACGAAGTCGTCGTCGCTATGGAGCGAGCTATGCTCGGAGACCCTTTAAAGGATAAAGTCAGTAATGAAATTATCCAGAAAAGAACCGGAGTTACCGACATAGCTTGCAGAGTAAGCAAACTGAAGTGGCAGTGGGCTGGCCATGTCTGTCGAAGTACCGATGGCCGGTGCCGACGAGTGGAGACCGCGTATCGACATGCGTAGTGTGGAACGCCCTCCATCTAGATGGACGGACGACCTAAAGAAGGTGGCTGGGACAGACTGGATGCGGAACGCGGAGGACAGGTTGTTGTGACGTAGCCTGGGAGAGGCCTATGTCCAGCAGTCCACTGCTGGACATAGGCCTCTCCCAGGCTGAGTTGATTGAAGTCGCGGGCAGCATTTTTATTAAAGGCTGTATAGGTATTTACTTATTTCTGATTCCATTCTATTTTTTATTGTGAAATTAGCTTCTCGTACTAGCCTGAGTCAGCGCCGACTTACGAGTTGTATGTAGGTCATGTGTTCGAACCCAAACCGGCGCTTTACTTTGTGGAAATAATTTTATCACCACTGTCTCAAAACGGTGAAGGAAAACATCGTGAGGAAACCAGCATGTCCTAGAACAAAAAAAAAAACGAAGACATGTGGCATCTACCAACCCGCACTGGGCCCGCTTAGTAGATTACAGTCCACTCCCTCTAGAAGAGAGGAGGCCTGTGTCCCAACAGAAGGAACCTTACCTATAGGCTGATTATGCTAGCCTGAGTTGCTTGTAAGTGTAGTGCTGAAATGTTTTGTCTGTAAACTACTGCACAATTATTTTCGACTTTCATTTTTGCGGGGTAATTGCGTAATACACTAACAGCAGCAATGGCTTTGATTTCGACAGTTCAATGACATTCAATGCGTTATTCACGTTGTTGAACACAAACAATTTTGGAACATATGAATCAATGGATTAGCAATATCCTTAAAATGATAAAAATTGTGATTGATAGTGTGGTAAATTTCCCTTTTCGTCCGATTTCCCTTCACGCAAAAGCAAGAAAACCTTCCTTTACTAAATTGTCTTACATTACCTATTAATGTTACCACCACAGATATCTATGGTTACGACTATGTGAGGCATTATTTTTTTCTTCTCTGTTTGTTTTAATGTTGGTTTAGCAATTTGAGTTCAGACGCCAGCACATCAAGCTCCCCGAAACTGTCAAATTTTCCCAATCAACTTTGAACCTAATGCTTTAGCGATAAAGTTGAAATTCTATTAAGAAATTTGACAGATTGTAGCAGCTGGTTATGCTGGCGTATGTACTTTATGCTGCCTACCCCATTTGGGTATCCTTTCATTGGTATTATTCGTCGAGTCGTTGAGCTCCTCAAGTTTTGAGTTGAGCTACACGATTACTGACAAATACTTGCACTGACTGGTCCACTCAATCTGTACTTTCCTCAAAAGACCATTTCAAACATCTGACCATGATTATATCTGGACTTTAAAAGAGATTGTGACCTCGGAGTTTGTCTCGGCCTTTCTTCTCAGTGTAGTGTAGTCAGATACGAATCGCCGCCGACCTCATCTAGCTTATTTTTTTATAAAATGACGTGTAAAAGTGATTCCAATATCCTATTTATAAAATAAACAATTTCATTTCATTTCATATACCCATAAAACATTTGCAAACAAAAGCTTCGACAAATTACCCCCTACCGATATTTCAAAGCCTATAATCAGACAGCCTTCCAACTCGACGACATTTAACTGCAGTGGTAGCGTTGGTTAATGACAAGCTGTGTCCGTCCGATACATCGATATATGTATGACTAGCTTCTGCCCGCGGCTTCGCCCGCGTGGATGTCGGAAATTATCCCACGGGAACGTGCTAACAGGATAAAATGTATGTGCTTCCCCAGGATGCCATCTATCTCTACGCCAAATCAGAAGTTCAGTGGTTTAGGCGTGAAAATGTAACATACAGTTTCAAGTTCAAATCCTCCCCTTAAAAACTGAATTACCCCTTTTTGTCCCGTCAGTGGTAAATTTTCGACAACTTTACATACTTATTATTAATTATTTTCTGTCAAAACTATCAATACTGAGTTTCGAGTTACTCGGACCGCGCATTCAATTTCTTCCACACAAACTTCACACCTCTATATCCCCCTTTGAGGGGTAGTTTTGAAAAACTTATAATGATAAACTTTATTACTTACTTAGGCAAGTATTCTTGCCAAGTTTCAAGTTTATTAACTAAATGAATAAGATTTTTCATATAAACTGTATCCCCCACTTTTCACCCCCACAGGGGTGGAATGTTGAAAAATCGTTTGGGATTATTCATAACTTGATTCAAAGATTATTTATGCCAATTTTCGAGTTAATCAAGCCACGCATTATAATCCTCCCTTGTAAAATTAACAACCCCTTTTCAACACGTTAGGGGTAGATTTTCGAAAAACCCTGAATTATGTTACTCTTTATTTTTGGTCTTAAGTATAAACACTGAGTTTCGAGGTAATCGGACTGCGCATTCAAATTATTCCAAACAAACTTCAACACCCCTATATCCCCCTTTGAGGGGTAGTTTTGAAAAACTTATAATGATAAACTTTATTACTTACTTAGGCGAGTATTTTTGAAAAGTTTCAAGTTTATTAACCTAATGAAGAAGATTTTTCATATAAACTGCATCCCCGCTTTTCACCCCCACAGGGGTGGAATTTAAAAAAAATCGTTTGAGATGTATTCATAACTTCACTCAAAGATTATTTATACTAATTTTCGAGTTAATCAAGCCATGCAGTAAAATCCTCCCCTGAAAAATTGACTACCCCATTTCAGCCCGTCAAGGGTAGATTTTCAAAAAACTTTGATACACATTATTCTTTACTTTCAATATTAGGTATAAATACTGAGTTTCGAGTAAATCGGACTGCGCGCTAAAATTCTTCCATACAAACTTTGAAACCCCCCAATCCCTTATTAGGGGGTAGTTTAGAAGAAAAAAAAAACTGACAATCTTCATAATTTATTTAGATAAGTATTCGTGGCAAGTTTCCAGTTTATTAACTCAAGGAATAAGATTTTTCATACAAACGAATTCCCCCCTTTTCACCCTCTTAGGGGTGGAATTTCGAAAAATCCTTTCTTAGTGGATGCCTACTCTTCACGAAGAACACACGCTCCAAATTTCATGTCTCTAGGACCAGCGGTTTAGGCTGTGCGTTGATCTATCAGTCAGTCAGTCAGTCAGTCAATCAGTCAGTCAGTCAGGACTTTGAATTTTATATGTATAGATCTACGGTTGATGGGGAGAGCTGTTGTGAATTATTGGTTTGGAATATCGATTGGGAGCTCTAGACTACTTAATATTACGCTAAGACCCTTGGGGTCCGTGGCTAAATAAATATTTTTTTGCAATAAAAATAAACTTTCACCCTTATTAATGACAATAACACTATCCTTCACAAGTATTTCGGCAATATTTTTTGAAAGCTCTGGATAATAACAGACTGTTTCCGATGCATCGATATTTGTATGATACCTCCATGGCTGACAGGGCCAGTCGTTGTGAATTATTAGTTAGGACATATCGATTGGCAGGCGACGTATCTTGTAATTAGACAGGCAATATCATGGTACGACCAAAATTATGTCTGCGGGGTACTTAATTGCGTAACACATGGCTTTCATTCTGACAGTTCGACGACATTCATTGCGTTACTTACGCTGTTGAGCAGACAATTTTTTCCAACATAAGAAGCAGTGGATCAGCAATATCCTCAAAATAATTCAGATTGTGATTTATAGTGTGTTACGCAATTAGAGTGCTGAACTTTAAAATAGACTGACCTCTGAGTTTGTTTCGATTTTTCTTCTCAGAGTAGTCAGATAGGAGCCCGAATTCATCTAGTTTAGAACATAATTTAATTTTGTCGTGTACAAATGTCAGATATAAATATCATTTATCATTCATAACTATTCATAAGTGATCAGAAGGGCAATTCTCGTAAATTAAAACGTTCAAAGTCAAATCAAATAAATGTCAAAATGTAGGGTTTGAGGTATTTTTGACAGATTGAGACTGAGATCAGACTGTGAACGTTCTTAAAACTACGAGAATTGCCCCTCTGATATGTTGCTTGTTCCAAAACATGTTAAAAGGGGTGCAATTTATTTATTTAACCATTTCTGCACATATACAATGTGTTTCAGAGGGGTGTGACCAAACTTGGGGGTGTGGTACAGGCCATCAGACTGATCATCTTTTTCCCGGGGACTATCATCGAAATCGTCAAAAAAACAGCAGTCGTCTCATACAAAACTTCAATGCCTACTTGACCAAATGTATTGGGACGACTGCTGTTTTTTTGACGATTACGATGTTAGTCCCCGGGAAAAAGTTGTTCAGTTTGATGGCCTGTACCACACCCCCAAGTTTAGTCACACCCCTCTGAAACACATTGTATGTATAAACAGACAAGAAGAAAAGAACAAAAAAACACGTACAGAGGGTGATACTTATTTCTAAAGAAATCTCTTCCAGCATAGCTGGGATAGGAGAGTAGACAAAGAGATGTAGACACCGTGTGTTAGAGTAAAACAGAAAATAAAATACATAAAATCAAAAACAATTAACATATCCTACTGATATTATAAACGTGAAAGTTTGTATGGATGGATGGATGTTTGTTACTCTTTCACGCAAAAACTACTAAACGGATTTGGATAAAATTTAGCACAAAGGTGGTTTATTACCAGGATTAACATATAGGATACTTTTTATCCTGATATTCCCACGGGATCAAAACTTATGCGGGTGAAACCGCGGGGCGTAGCTAGTAATAAAATAAAACAAATGATATGAGAATATACTTACAAACATACATACTTCTACATATATAATTTACTTTTTTTTCTAATATCTTTCAGCGTTAAAAACAGTTTCAAGCCTATCAATAAAATGACATTATCCTTGTTAAGCTTTTTGGCTAATTATTTTAAAAAAACTCTGTTTTATAACGGGCGATGTCCGATGCATCGACCGGGATTGATTGTCGCACGGGTAATAGGGGCAGTTTATGTCAATCATTAGTTAGAAATATCGATTGACAAGCGATGTGTCTTATAATTAGACATGAGTCGATATCATTTTCTCTACTAAGGACTGATTTTTCAGTCGACAGATAAGGTTTTTCAGTCGACAGATAAGGTTTAGGAACAACATAGTAAATGACAAAATAGAATGATCAGAGGGGCAATACCTGAACAACCTGTTTGATTAAACCTCTTTTGAATAAATTAGGTGAGCGAACTGAGGGGCAATTCTTGTAATTTTAAGAACGTTCACAGTCGGATCTCAGTCTCAATCTATCAAAAATACTTACATCTAATTTCCCTACATTTTTTGACAAGCTTTTGACATTGATTGTCGCTGAGATGAGATTGCGACTAGACTTTGAACGTTTTTAACTATGGGAATTAGCCTTCACGAATATGACAGTTTGACAGCTTTTTTTTAAGTAGTAACTAGCTGAGCTGACAGCTCTTGTCCTGTACTCAAATAGTTCATACAAAAGTACCATAGAAAGGAGGACGCTCAGTTTTTCCTGAATTCGAACATTTTCCGGAAATCCTTTTCCAATTTTTCATTCCAATAGTGATTCTGACAATGATAGACATAATATAACACATGAACAAAGTGCTTATGTCATCATAACAGATTCTAAGAAAGTGGAACAGACTTTGTTTAAAGTACAATCAACACTATTCTAAGTTCAAAATGATTATCACGTAAAAAATTAAGTTAGATTTAAATTGCTTATTCAGTGTTTTAGGATAGATTGTAATTAATTATTATGAACCTGGTTCTTTATAATATAGGATAAAAAAAAATGTTTCCGTAAATACCTAATTTTGACTAATTACGAACATTTTGGAGTTTGTTGCGCCACTTCTTCTTCCCAGCAGAAGTACTAGGAAATAGTGAAGGGCAGGCGTTTTGGTGAACTGTCTTGTGTAATTTTGACGTTCGAAAAATGCTGGTTCTCAGCCTAATTTGAATAAATGCCTTTTGATTTTGATCTTGAATGTTATGGCGAGCAAATAATGGATCTTTTGAGTGCAAGGGATGATTCACTTATTGCAGATGCAGGGGCCGCCCAAGTTAATACATAATTGAGGTTATTTTAGTAGGTTGCTGAGATTCCGTACTCAAAGGGTGCCATCGGGACTCTATTACTAAGGCTCCGCTGTCCGTCCGTCCGTCTGTCTGTCTGTCCGTTCTTCCATCGGTCTGTCACAGGGCTGTATCTTTTGACCCGTAGTAGGTAGACACTTGAAATTTTTACAGAGTGTGTACCACTATAGTCGCTATAACGACAAATAATTAAAATAAAATAAAGCTAAAAATTAAAGGGGTTTTTACTAAAGAATTTTTTAATTTTTATTATTTAGTGTTAAATATTGTTCGGTGGTACGGAACCCTTCGTGTGCGAGTCCGACTCGCACTGGGCTTTTTAGAATAAAGGTGAGTTCCTATTTTCCGTACCTATGAGAACAGTCCTTTTACCAACTGTGACTAGTTACGTTACTAGTAGTTAATTTACCAGTAGGATTACTGGTAAATTTCTCGTCGTAATGCCCTGGAAAATATTATGAAACATTGCAGCATTTTACAAAAAAGGTTTTTCCAACACTTGTTTTCTTATAAGATTTTCCTGTATATAGAAAGCCACTAAAGATCTTATTTTATCAGCGATGGCAGCATGCCATATTGCGTTCAGTTATGAAATAGATGAAGGAAACGTCATCAAAAGCCTAAATCTAAATTAATTAACTATATAAATACTTTCGATATACTGGTGCAATGAAGAAGCAATTTTATTGAGTGATTTCAAGCAAATGATAGGTAATCAATTCTGCCTAGCCTTTTCCCAACTATGTTGGGATCGACTTCCAGTCTAACCGGATGCAGCTGAATACCAGTATTTTTCATAGAGCGACTCCCTATCCGACATCCACAACCCAGTTACTGGATAATACGATACCCCTTGGTAAGACTGGTTGTAAGAGAATGATACGTTACATACAAAAATAGGTTTCTGTAGATATCAATTCGTTTATGGTTATGCATAATCCCCATGCAAATATCCCAGCAGTCAAATTTTCCGCTGCTAGGACACAAGCCTCCTCTCTATTAGAGGGAGTGGTTGGTGGATGTCGCTTAAGGTCACATAATCAGCCTATAATGTTCCCACTGCTGGGACACAGGCCTCCTCTCGGTGAGAGGGACTAAGGCCGTAATCCACCACGCGGGCAAAGTGCGGGTTGGTGGATGTCACATGTCCTCTAATTTTTGGTTCTAGGACATGCCGGTTTTCTCACGATGTTTTCCTTCATAGTTTTGAGAGCAATGGTGATGAGTGGTTTAGGGTCATTTACGGTATATTACACTGACCATTGAGCATTCATTTATTTTTATTATTATATACTTTGATTCCACTTTCTTGGAATAAACTTTCGACATTAAATAATTCTCACAATAAAATTATAGCATTTTTATTTTACCTACTCTTAATCACACAAACACCCATTTAATATCACATTCGCGTGATCGAATTTAAATTTTTCAATTTAAAAACCGCAAAATTATTTAGTCATCGAAAATGTTTTCATCGCGTGTTCGCGCCATTCGTTACGTCAAATGCCAGCGCGTGGTATTGCAAGGGACGCAAAGGAACTACTAGCATACAGCCAAGAGGCAAGGCAAGACGGTATCGACTATACGCGATCTAGGAAACGGAGGGGACTATTATCAAAGACGATTTTCTTTTTTTTTTGGCTTCGATTTTTTAAGTTTTTCTGGTAGAATTGTATAAAGAATGATATGGACGAAAAGAGAAGGGAGTGAATGATAGCGTGACGGTTGACAGGGGAGAATGGAAGAAAGAAACGTTGCGCCGACCACAAGTAACATGGAACAAGGGCAGGAAGATAGTGACTATGATAGCATAACTTTTCAACTTGACAATTGTTTCATCCAATGCGCCTTGTAGGCCATTCTCTGTCCTTATCCTTATTTACGTGGTGTCGGCGCCAGGCGCGGTCGCAGTCCAATATTTTGGGGGGAGTCACCAAGTAGTAAGTTAGTAACTTAAGTTAGTTAGACAAGTAAATCATGCAGAGTCTCGACAGCTTTTGGGGGATCATGACCGCCACGACCCCCCTCGGACCGCGCCTGCTCGGCGCAACATGTCTTTTTCTTCCATACTTCTCTATTAGTCGTCATCTCGATAGTCACCTCCTGTCTAACCATATCATCATTCACACATTCCATCCATCGTTTCTTTGATCTTTCCCTACTCTTATAGCCATCGACATTCATACTCAAAACTTTCCTCACGACATTTTCCTCATTCCTCCGTGTCACATGCCCATACCATAACAACTTTTCAGTTACCGGTGGCACTTTCAGACTTCCTCTTAGGTACTCATTCCTTATTCTATCCATTCGTGTAACACCACACATCCCTCTTAGCATTCACCAATGCGCAAGTCGATGATAAAATACCGTTGGAGGAAGGCGAAACAGTAACTTACAATACTTATTTATATACTAGCTGCGCCCCGCGGGTTCACCCGCATAAGTTTCAATCCCGTGGGAATATCGGGATAAAAAGTATTCTATATGTTAATCCTGGTTTAAACCATCTGTGTGCCAAATTTCATCTAAATCCGTTCAGTAGTTTTTGCGTGAAAGAGTAACAAACATCCATCCATCCTCACAAACTTTCACGTTTATAATATTAGTAGGAATATAATTTATATTTCCCAACTGTCAAGCAGGAGTATGTCTTTATATTATTACTAGTTTCCACCCGCGACTTCGCCCGCATGAAATTTTTTGTACCCTGGCCCTACTCCGTCGCATCGCATCGCCTGCCCGCGCTATTAGTACGTTTTCGCTTAGCATTCTTTCTATCTTTTTTTCTTTTTGCTCGGCTCCTAAGGGCCTTAGCGTAATGTTACATAGTCTAAAGCCCTTCTCAAGGAATGGGCTATCAAATGCAAAAATAATTTTTCAAACCCGACTGTTAGTTAGTTAGACAGAGATTAGGGCGTTCAAACAAACAAACAAACTCTTCAGGTTTAAGTATAATATTAATATAATATTAGTAGATATATAAATTGCTTTATGAATCATCAGTACCTATATGAGAAATGAGTACTTAATGTACCAGCAGGACACCGGAGACACATTCTTGAATTATCCTCCAACGGGATTAGACAAGGAAAAGCGTATACATATAACATTTACTCCGTGGTGTAAACTGTTTTCAAAATGGGTGAGTTATGTACCCTTTTATACATCTAATCTAATCTAACTAGCCTGTATTGTCCCGCTGCAAAGCAAAAGCCTCCCTTTCCCTTTTCCAAACAATTCTCTTTTATACATATCTATTAATTATTGTAACGCAAATTAAACCAACCAATCTTAATGGTTTTTAAGGAATTTAATATCCTGGGGATTTTTTGGGGTGCAGTGGAATAACCCGTCTATACTACATACGACGTGAATAGTGTGAAGTTCGGCTTTAGCACCCTAATTCTGTAATACACTTTTAATCACAATCTAAATGGTTTTTAAGGATATTGCTTATCCATTGCTTCATATGTTCGAAAAATTTGTCTGCTCGACAACGTAAATAACGCAATGACTGTTGTTGAACTGTCAAAAGCTACTGTTAGCACGCAATTAGCCCGCAGTCTTAAAATGCACGAGTTATCTCAAAAAGAAAGTCGCCAAAATATAAACAGCTGAATTTTTAGAATAGGGTCCCAAGCGGATTACGGATTGAAAAGCTCACGGAATTCCGGAGTCGCTTTCTGTATGAAGCCATATAATCTGAGTTCGCGATTTAATTGACGAAAATGTAAACAAATATGAATTAATGGAAAAATAACTTTAATTCTTACTCAATGAAGTTCAGCTTACGCTACAACTTCAATAAAAATTATAACTTTTTCAATAGTGCTAGTTACTTTGAAATCAACTTAATTACCGTGGTAATAAAGTTGATATTTGTTTAACGTGAACTTCGTCAGCGTGAAATTAAAACATATCCTATGATAGCTGAGGGCAATACTGTAGCTTCCCAAGTAGCATTGCAAGCTGTATACAAGCTGTATTTAAGTTGGTTTTTATACTAGAAGCTGCATATTCAGGCTGTATATAGGCTGTTTAAGCGCTTAAACAGCCCCTGTAAGTAAAAAAAGGGCCCATATTATACAGCTTTTGTCGTTATTAGAGCTGTATAGTAGCTGTACAAGCAAAAGAGAAGCTGTACAATAGCTGCATTAAAGCTGTTATTCGGTGTACAAAGAAACCATTATACTACAGATATTATCTTATAATTCTTTTGTAACGAAAAGTGTTCTAAATAGGTTTTTGAAGAGGATTACAAAAGAATAAAAATAAAACAAAACTATTTTCGATGACATTATGCGTGTAGTAGAAATGGCGACACTATTATTTAATATTTATTACTAGAAGTAAAAGATAACCGTAGATTTGTATATCTGATGTTGTTATTTGGTGAATTGAAAGTGCAAATTAAATTTATTGTGAACCTGTGTATGTTTTCCTTCAAAATATTCACGCGCCAGCAAAATAATCGAGCTGACATAAAGAAAAATACTAAATACGGTAAGTAAATGTTTGTTTTTAAGGTTAGAATAAAAAAATAATTTTAAAGTAATAGATATAAGGGCACAGTGATCATTATTCAAGCTGATTATCATGATGCGGCTTAAGATTTTGTAAAAAAATCCTATAATTATACTTTAAATTTTGTTATTAAACATTCGAAAATGGCGACAATTAGCTAAGCAGCCTACATAATATTTGGAGAGTATTATAGTCTGAATAGCTGTACTAAGTAAGTTATGGATTACATTGTACAGCTATTGGCTTTTAATCAGCTTTATAATAGAATATGTTTATTACTTAGGCTGTATATTAGTTCTCTATGCATAACTTATAATGCTCTTTAGAGTTACGCTTAAAGAAATGAAAAACCCTGAGCTCAAAATTACTTTGATCCGTTCCTCACTTTATCAATAATATTTTATTAAAACGCACTTGTGATTTGGCAGTATAGTTCTCCTACACACAATGTTAATGCCTAATGTTTATTTACTCAGGTAAAAAAGTTGAAAAATTGTTCCAAAAATTGTTAATTTAAACTAAAATATATGTTAACTTGCTATATCACTGTTTGATTTACTCGCAATCGAAGTGAAAAGTAGAGTTTATAACTCGTTCATATAAAATACATTGTTTTGTATGAACATTATTATACCTAAGTAAACTTATTGCAAAGTATTATTAGTGTGTTGTGTATGTTATATCTGTTTTACTTTATTTTCAGGAAAATATGCCGTTTAAAATCATAGAAACGTCTTGAAAAATTCTGTGAAGAGGAAACTCAGTAAGAATGAAAGAGCAACTAAAAGTATGAGAACCAAAAAAGATGCGCTTAAAAAAAATATAGCTGAAAATGAATCAGATCAGGGAAATCGAGAGGAATCAAAATAAAATGGATACAGGTGAAAAAGGTAAAATCGACAAAAACGCTACAGGCGAAAAAGAAATTATTGAAGAAGAGGAGGAGGAATCTCTTTGTTAGTTTTACAATAATGAACTTTTATAGGGTGATCTTTTCAAGTGGTTAATTTACTTTTTAAACCTTTCTTATAGAAACACTTAATAATCATGTTAATTTGATTGTCCATTGTCCTTAAGTCACAACGTTTATGTAAATGTTATTTGTTATTAAATTTTGTTTATACGAGCTTGTTAGTATTTAAGAGAAACACGTAATCTCGTGGCTGTGGTTGTCCCGGAGACAAAAAATTCTATTGTTGTTTTTGTAGCCTTCCTAGTCATGAAAGAGGAGAATCTTCCACCTCTGAAGTGGAGACTAGGAAGAGTCATCGCCATACATTCAGGTACTGATGGAATTGTCCGGGTAGCAGATATAAAGACCTCTACTGGAGTCATCCGGAGGGCCTTCAACAGGATATGCCCATTACCAGAATCGAAGTCTGGTTGAAAGCTCGACTTTCAACGCTCAGGGGAATGTTGGAGCGCCTACGACATTGATCATAGCTCTAAGTGTTCCGTCCTACCTAAACTATGTATTATGTTTTTGTTATGTGCTCGTACGCACATCATTCATGTGTCACTTTTACTTGTTATTAAAAACTCATACACGTTACATGTGCCTGTTGCCTTTTTATTTAAATCACACTAATTTTCGCACATAATGAAAAACTTCATTATCAGGTTCCGAAGGTTGTCCTAAATCTACACATTTGATATAACTGTTATGATCATTATTATCACTGTTTAATGTTTTTGCTACGGAACCTTCTTCGTTGGACGTCGATGGAATTGACGCTTGACTGTAGGTTGTCCGATTTATTAATGATTCTCTTGCTTCCTCAATAAATGATGGTTCACTATCATAACTGTTACTTGGTTGATAATTTGTAATATTCAAATATTCCCTTTCAATCCTTCTCTTGACTGCACCAGATCTTTTTCTTTTTTTCCACATGTTGCATTTCTTCACAGTGAAAACATTAATTTTATTCGTCATGCAATCAAGTGACTGTGTCAGTAATACAGACTAAAGCTGTACTATAGCTGTCATTTATTTTTTTAGTTTTAAAACACCCTCATAGACAGAAGTCATAAAACCACTGTATTTACAATAGTGTACAATTACGCCATAAAAATAAGCTTGAGAACGGAGTTTGCATACACCATTGTACAGAAACAAGTATCAAGTGATACTGTAATAACACTTAGAGTTGTAATAAGTAAGTGATCACATGTAAAATACAGCCTGTATACAGCTTTAACGATGAAACCAGATTGAAGTGTCACAAAATACTTAAAGCTGTATAGTAGAATTTTAATATTCTGTTTAAGCACCCCAAGCTTACGCAGATCCCTCAATAAAGATTTTATACAGTTTGAGCTGTATAATAACTCATAAATCACTCTTATAAAGACAAAAGCATTTTATAACACTCTTGTACGTCTCTAAAAGAACTCTAAGTTCTAAATAGGTTGGTATATTGATGTTGAAAACGCTTGTGTGCTGCTTGGGTTCCCATTAGTGACAGGATAAACAGAAAGAGCTTGGCCTTAGGAGCCAAGCAAAAAGTTGTAGCGTGGTGTCGCGTGTGTTGCGTGTGTGTGTGTGAGTTGGGCTATCAAATGCAATAAAAAAAGGAAAAGAATTTTTCAAATCCGACTGGTAGTTTCAAAGATTAGCGCGTTGAAACAAAAAAAAACAAACAATTTTTTCAGCTTTATTACATTAGTATACAGGGTGAAAGGAACATCGACGCACTATCTGTTACCATGGACTCAGTACATGACCTCAATTTCAACAGAGGGCGAGGCCCTGCGTTGAAATTTTAGGCCAGTTAAAAAAAAGACCGGCCAAGTGCATGTCACGCCACGCATAGAATAGTGTTCCGTAGTCACCCATAATGGCACTTTACAAATTAGGCCTCTAACTCCTGAACTAACGAAGTTATCTAAGCCGTTATAGTTTTTCTTCAAAGTTCATCACGTGGACTACCATCATGAATTTATTCAGATTTTTGGAGCCAGCCGTTTAGCTTTTAGAGGGGGGTGGGGGGACACTTTAGTTTAACAAAAAAAATGCGCTTTATGGTTTAATATCTCGCAAACGGACACCTAAATCAAAAAATCGTCTTAGCAACCTTAATGTTTGTAAAATACCTATCTTATGATACCCCACACTATGGGGTAGACGCGAGAAAAAAAAAATCATCCCCACTTTACGAGTAGGGACCCCAAAAAAAAATATTTTTCGTGATTTTATTTTAGCACTTTGTCGAAGTGGTAAATAACACTAACTGTTTGGAAGGTAAGCCGAGGACGGACGGACGGACGGACAGACGGACGGACGGCCGGACATGACAAAACTATAGGGGTTCCGAGACGTGAACTACGGGACCCTAACAATGCGATTCTATACATTTTGACCGCGTAGGTATTGCACTTTTCTATGTAACTGCTGATTTTGTTTTTTTTTTTTGACAACTGACGACAAGTTTCTACGCCAGGTGGTCTACTAGAATCTTGTGCTAAATTATAATAAATCGTTTACTAACTAAAATGATGCAGCATCCCAGTTGCGTAACACACTATCAATCATAATCATAATAATCATAATCATTTTGAAGGATATTGCTAATCTATTGCTTCATATGTTCGAAAAATGTGTCTGCTCAACAACTTAAATAGGTAACGCAATGAATGTTGTTGAACTGTCAAAATGACAACCGTTGCTACTGATAGTGTCTTACGTAATTACCCCGCAGGTTATCGAAATATGTCATAAATTTTCGATACGATAGCCTGTCGGATGGTTGTGTAAACCTATGCAAACTGTGAACGTTCTTAAAATTATTACGAGAATTTGCCCTCAGATTTAAATTTAACATAAACATTATACTAGTGTATCACCATGAGTGTGCCTTTTTGAGTACACGGTAACACGGTACTTACCTATTGTAAGTACCGTGTTTCACTGAAAAAGGCACACATGGATCACACACATGGATCGCACATCATGGATTTTCCTACTTATTTCATCTCGGCGGAATTACCCGCATCCCACGGTTATCATTAAAAGAGGGATTGTACAGACGCCAGCACATCAAGCTACTACAATCTGTCAAATTTCTTTAATACATTTTCAACTTTATCGCCAAAGTATTAAGGTTCAAGGTTGATTGGGAAAATTTTTCAGTTTCGGGTAGCTTGACCTGCTGGCGTCTGTACCTATTAATATTGGTATTTATTTAATTATAATGGATATGTAATTAATTAGCCGTGGTTAAATTATAACAGCCACATGGCTTGATCAATCAGTTTAAGCTACACATGCCGCGATTGGTCCGTGGATGAGTGACCATCTTTTTTACATACCGAGACCCCTCCGTGCCTCGGAAAGCACGTCAAGCCGTTGGTCCCGGCTGTCATTTTTGGCTCTTTGACAGTAGTTATGGGTCGTCAGAAGCCCGAAATCTGCTCACTCCCGTGTCAAAAAGCCGTGACTTTATGTGTGTACGTGCTTAATTAAATGTACTTAATTAATAATATTTGTTTATTTTCCTGAAGCATCTAGTAAATTATACTAGGTACATTAGGTAAGTAATTTAATTTACCAGATGCATTAAGGGTCAAATTAAATTAGCTAGCGAAACTCCGCCAACTTGATGGGTATCGATATCTAAACACGATAGAACAAAAAAAAAAAATATATTTTTGGGGTCAACGACCGCATTTATATATGACACATCCTTAGATAAACTTAAACAAAGTTTCATCGAATTTTGACTTTCTCGTTAGTCTAGTGGTAGCAAGCGCTACTGCTGAGCTTCCTAGGTTCGATTTCCCAGGTCGGGCAAAATGTTATTGGGTTTTTCTATGAGGAATTTCTCAGAAGCAGCCCGGGGTTTGGATTTGTGCCCGATTGATGGCAATAGGCTCGCCCTCTGTTACAATGAAAATCAAATCGAGCAGAACCTCCTGTACTAATACGTACTTACTGAAGTAGGTACTACACTTTGGAATGGGCACCCAGCTTCATCTTTTTGACTGATCGATTCCTTGACAAATCAAAAGGTTGAGTTTTCTTTTCGCCTGACTTGTGATTGTGACATGATCCCCCCTCTGCGGCTCCTTGGCGGGTCTGACAGGGTTGCGGGTTGTTCAAAAGAGTTATCGTGGCCCCTGGCACAGGCAACTGAAGGAACACGGGTGGGTTTTAGTCAGTAAAAGTCTGACAGGCCCGCTACGAGCGGGAGAAGATATTTGAAGATTTACCACCACAAAAAAAAAAAAATCCCCCTCTATGATATCTTTCAAAATGTAATGTATTTTTTCTTTTTTTTTTCCAGGTTCCTTGAGGGCCTTCGTTTTCGTCGTGGCAGCCTTGCTGGTCATCAACTACGCATCAGGTATTTTTTCAGAATTTCCTCATACTCGTGCATTATTCTAGTTGCTCATGTGTCATAAGTAGAATATTTTCATAAGAACATGTAAGATCTGAGCGGAGTTACTCAGAACAGGAAAAAAGTAACTTCGAGCAAGTGCTGTGTTATCTTAGGACGGTGGAGTAACCTACATAACGGGAAATATGCCTTCATCCACGTTGAGTCTTTAATTTTAGTTGTAAAACTAATTAAGTATAATAAACTAGCCGCGTCCCGCTGTTTTACCCGCAAAGTTTCGATCCCGTGGGAAAATCGGGATATAAAGTATCCTATGTGTTATTCCTGCTTATAAACTATTTGTGTGCCAAATTTCATCCAAATCCGTGTAGTAGTTTTTGCGTGAAAGAGTAACAAAACATCCATCCATTCAAACCTTCGTAGTTCAATATTAGTAGGAAGTAAGATATTGTAATACCGCGTTGTTGTATTTTGGTTTGAAGGTGCAAATATAGTGTGGCAGAGACATCGACGCACATCTTATTTGACCGCGTAGGTATTGCACTTTTCTATGAAACAGCACCTTTTTTATGATAACCGACGAAAAATTTCTAGTCTAGAATAATGGAGGTATTCCACTTATAGCACAGATTTGAACGGCACTTCCGCGAACGGCACATGATGACTTCCACTAACCGCACTGAAACAAAATTTCGTAACGTGCGGTTCGGAGGAACAGTTTATCGTTATTGGTTTTAGTTCCCGATCAGCACCTACGTAATGTGATGAATTCATGGTTACAGTTTGCCCGTCGATGTCTAGTATCTCTAAAACAGCAATGCACCTCCGAACCCTTTGGTATTCCTGAAGTCTACAAGCAGCAGTAACCAATCCGCAATGGGCCCTAGTGATGGGTTCCTAAACCCACTCCCTCGAACAGAGAAGAGGCCTGCGTTTCGGCAGTGGAAAAATGACAGGCTGATTATGTAATGATATAACGGATGTAAAAATACACTTAACGAAGCCGAGAGTCACTTGCACCACGATAATGTTATCTAACAGTATTGTGACTCGGCCCTGTCTTTGAAATAATTACGTAACTAAAGACACGAAACCAGCAGTGCGATTCTGTAACCATCTCACCGTGAAAACATAGATGAAGTGAGCGTGGAGTGAGCTGTCATTCCAACTATTGCTAGAGATTGACACCATTGACAGCTCAATCTAAGCTCACTTCACCTAACTTTTCACGGTGAGATTTTTACAGAATCGATCGACAGTAGTACTGGTGTAGCTATCAATAGTGTCAATCTCTAGCATAAGGTGGAATGACAACTGTCATTAAAAAGAAGTGAAGTGAGTTTGAAGCGAGCTCACTTCGAACTCACTTCACCTACGTGTTCACGATGAGATTAGAAGATATAGAAGTGGAATTGCTTCTTGTGAAGGTGTAAGGTCTACTTGTTTGCCACCCCCTAAAAAAACATTATCCCTTTGTTACTTCTCCAGCAGGAATCGGTCACGGTAACTGCCCACCGAAAAACAAGGTGTACAACAACAAACCCACCTGTCACTCTGATGCTGACTGCATGAAGTGGGGTAAGGTATGCTGCCCCAACCAGTTCAACACCAAGTCCTGTGTAGACCGAGCGCCCTGGCTGAGCAGGGATGAAGAAAATAAGGACAAACAGAAGTATACCGGTAAGTTAAGGTAGTAAAGGCTAATCAACATTTGATAAAATACGAACAACCAGTTATGACTTGATCCACTTATGACTATGTGGCGGCATCTATATATCGCCACATGTGAACTACGCAACACACAGACCTCACGCAAAATCCTGCATCGCACTAGCAGAGTTTTTCGCGCAACTGTAGCCCACCAGACATGACACCCGTCTGGTCGATGGATCCAGCCCTTTTCTATGGAGGACGAGTGAACTTAACACTCTGTTTCTCATACCTCTATAACTTGAGTAAAGTTTGACAGGTCGGCAGATGCTCTCAAAACGATGAAGGAAAACATAGTGAGGAAACCGGCATGTCCTAGAACCAAAAATTCGAAGATATTGTGACATCTGGATTACGGCTCACTCCCTCTCACATAGAGGAGGTCTGCGTCCCAGCAGTGGGAACATTATTATAGGCTGGTTATTATGTTTCGGCGGCAGCCATGGACTTTCCTACTCCTAGCCCCATGTTCCTGTCGCCCAGCAGTTTTGCTGTTTTCTGGCTTGAAACCGTAATTATAAGCAAACGTGACTTTCAGCTTTGTATATCATTCAGTCTTAATGCACCTGTGATGCGTCGCTGATATATTGCAGCAGCTGCAGGTATTGAAACTTTACAGGGCAGTCGAATTTAGGTGTTTTTTTGCTAAAATGCTGTCATCTTTTCAGGAGGAGGTGGTGGTGGTGTGTACTGCGAGGGAGTCAAATGCAGGCCCTACGAGGTCTGCAAACCTGACCCAATCACTAAGAGGCTGAAATGTCAACGGGCTTAAGAAATTACTGGACACACGTTGACGGCTGCCGTCAACGTGTGTCAGCGGCAGCCGTCGACGCATCAGCGGCTGCAGTCGACAACTTGCCGCATCCTGTGTATGAGCATGTACCTCATTGCTCCACTTGCAAATATCCTGGAGAATATACCTACTTAGTTCTGTGAAAGAGTAACTAGCACAGATTATTTTTTAAGTAGGAATGATAAAATAATATGACAATGATTTAGTGCTTAATATTTTAAGATTTTGAGCACTTTTTAATGCACTTATGGCTCAAAAAGTCCTCAAAACCTAGGTAAACATAAATATATTTAAGACTAATTTTATAAAACATATTTGCAACATAACAATATTATTAAATTACTAGGCCAGCAACATAACGAGCTGTGGTGGACCAGTGAGCAGTGATGGCGCACTGGTAACGATCCCGACTTACGAGTAGGTCGTGGGTTCGAACCCAAGCAGGCGCTTTACTTTGTGTAACTAATTTCATCACCACTGCTCTTAAAACGGTGAAGGAAAACATCGACTCATAGAACTAAAAATTCGAAGAATTGGGTCATGGGAAGAGTCAACCATAATAATGAAGTTTATATGTACAGTTTAGATTTCGATCAGATGTATTACCTTTTGCTTTCTGCTATCCTAAAGTGTGCATACACAAGAGTGACACGCGTCAACGGCAGATGCAACTGCAGCAGACGCATCGCCGGCTACCGCCGACACGCGTTGACGGCAGCTGTCGACATGTCCGCCGTTCACGTGTGTCGCTCGTGTGTGTGCACACTAAGTAGTAAATTGCTTTTTGTTTTTGCAATAAAATGTTAAATTAAAGACTTATGTAGTTTCTTTCTCTCCAATCGGCCCTATTCGCGGCTTCTTCCCCAACGTTCTGAACAGCATCATTGGTAGGCACCACAGATATAGGATGGAGGGAGATATGCTCTGTAGTTGAAAATGTATCAGAATTCCGTGTCGTTCAAACGATCCCACTACCGCGCCACTACTACACATATAGTTCAGTAAAAGCAACAGATACAAACTCGCGCACTCACTTGCAATTCATAAATTAGAACGTACTACACAATCAATTATAAACCTTAACTCATCAAACATAGCGTGAATTTACCATGCGCTACAACTTACACAAAAACATCTGTCGCTATCGTTGTGCTGTGCAAAAATAGAAGCGTTTTACCTACCAATAAAACGCATATTAATTTACTTACCTTATTCGAAGCTTATTTAATTGAGATAGGCACTACGTTTCCCGCCTTCACATTTCTATAGATCTATCTCTTTCTAGTACGTCACTTCCGCTTGGCAGTGGTAGGGTGGCTCGTTAAACGAGCCCCGCCATTTTGAAATCATTGAGTCCAATTACCAGGCAGAACTTGTTCATAAGCTTCGAATAAGGTAAGTAAATTAATATGCGTTTTATTGGTAGGTAAAACGCTTCTATTAATTTGACTTGACCGTTATTCGAAGCTTATTTAATTGAGACGTGTTTGTTATCGCCTGGTGGAAGTGATGAAGACGCCAATGTGAGATTCTAAAAGGTAATGTGGTTATAATTCGATCAAATATAACCGAAATAGGCATTAAATAAAGAAGGCATAAGTAATTAATATAAAAATATATTTGATGATTAAGCAAAAAAGACTTTTTAGATATAAAAACATGTATATAATAATAATTAGAATTACGTAATGTCTAATCAACTGGATTAAATAATGCTGTTACAGATACACGGTTAACAGTGGGTATAACCTCACGCTTATAAAATTTGCAAAATGTATTTTGCGATCGCCAGTTACCCCTAGCAAGAATCTCCTCGAGAGGGTAATTGTCGACCCAATTTTTTGAGGCAACAGCTGACCTGAAACTCCCAGGAGATGCCTTAATACCGGCTTCTACTAATAGGGACTTGATCCAGCCCGCAATTAGGGTTTTCGATGCAGGCTTAGGGTCACCTCTAATGTTAATAAACAAATTACTACAATTTGCAGTATTTCTACGATTCTCAAGAAGCGAGATCGTGTGCTTAGCCCAGTAGACCGGGTCTAAGTTTTTGTTAGCTTCATTAGAAATTAATCTCCAACCAGATTGTCTGTAATCTACCGAATCAGTTTTTGATCCAAAAACCGGCCAAAACACTAATACATCGTCTTGATTAGAATAATTTATTAATTAAATGTAGATCAGATAAAAATCTAGCCAAATCGCTGGCTATTGGAGTTGAGAGGTTAATCTGGTGCGTTTCACACCAAACTAGCCATCTCTTCCAAGCAACGCTATAAACTTTACGTGTTGAGGGACGCCATGACCTCTCAAGAAGTTCTAATTGACTACTATTCCAGGATGTTAGCATCCCAGACCACCCCCACATTTCCACACTTCCAGAGTCATTTCGTGGACATTCGGTGGTGGCAGTCCTGTTGTCGTGTCGATCAGGACTTTGTCTAGGTGATGTATCGTGAATGGGGCTGCTAGGGCCCGCGATTTGATGTCGGGTCGCCAAAAAACTCGTTCCCACCGTGGAACTACCAGTAGGTACGTTCCCTGCGCTTGATTGAGATAACCTAAGACCTTGGGAATCAGAAAGGGTGGAGGGAACACCCACGCTAGATTGTAATTCCACACTCGGGAGAACGCGTCGTAAAACAGGGCTTGGTCGTCGTTCTGGTCTAAGGACACGTAATTCGACACCACATGTGCTCGGTTGGACGCAAATAGGTCGATCAGCGGGACTCCCCATCTCAAGAAAATTTTGTTCGTGCATTCTGCAGACAGATGCCACTCGGGAGCTACGCGAAACCTCGACAGGTGATCTGCGTGGCCGTTGTATATACCTGGTATGTAAAAGACGTTCATGTGAATTTGATACTGCTCTGTTATTTAGAAAAGCCTGTAAGTTAGGTCCAGGAGAGGAGCCGATTTGGTGCCGCCCTCGTGACGTAAATATGCAACTACCGACTTGTTGTCGCTCTGAATCAAAACCGTCTTGTGTCTCAGGAGCAGACAATGATCTTCCAAAACTCTTAGGATTGCTATCATCTCCTTTTGGTTGCAATGAAGATCTTTCTCGGCTTCCGACCACAGACCCGAGAGAGAGAGATTGTCCAAGCGAGCTCCCCAAGCGATGTCCGACGCATCTGTTGTGAGGAAATGAGAAGGAGGTGGCATGAGTATGGCCGACGGCTGCTGACAATTTTGGCGCCACCATATCAGATTGTCTGTGGCAGCACGAGGTAAGGTGTGTAGTATCCTGTGATCCGATTTCAAGATTTCGTTCAGGAAGCTCAGGAGCGCTCGAAAATTGAGTCTTCCTTTCGGAACTGTGAAACTGGCAAAATTGAGTAGACCAACGAGGCTTTGGAGCTCCCTGAGTGTTGTGCGCTGCTTCCATAGCAAATGATCGATTTTCCCTAAAAGTCCAGGGATTTTCTCGTCGGGAAGGCGCTTGCGATTCTTCCATGGATCCCAATGAATTCCTAGAAACACTAAGCTTTTCGACGGAGTGATGATCGACTTTTTGTGATTGATCAGCCAACCTAACGTTTCCAGAGTATCGAGCACAATCTTCACATGACTCCGAAGTTTGTTTTCGTCCTGGTGAGCGAGCAAGAAATCGTCTAGAAAAACAATTATCCTGACACCTCGTTGCCTGAGTGTCTGGGCTATCCAATTGGTTAGCGCAGCAAAGGTCTTGGGCGCTGTACTTAGACCAAAAGGTAAGCAGGTCATTTCCAGCAATTCGTTGCGATAAATTAGGCGCAGAAACCTTCTGTGGCTGCGAGCCACAGACACATGAAAATACGCCTGGGAGAGGTCGATTTTGCATAGCCAGTCCTGCGGTTGTAGAAAATCGGGGATGCGATAAGCATTTATTAGCTTGAATCGATCTGTTATGATGTAAGAATTGAGTGTTTTCAAATTGAATATCGGACGAGTTGAGCCGTCACCTTTGGGGACAAGAAACATCGATGACAGGAAGCTTGGCGAAGCAACCGCCCGCTCTAGAATTCCCTGGTCTATCATTTTGTTTATAACAGATGTCATTTCGGCAGATTCTGGAACATTTAGGTTGGTTTCGACAACGCTTGGGTGAACAAGCGGTGGTTTTTGGCAAAAGGGTATGCGATACCCGGTTATTATTTTTAGAATGTAATTTGGTGCATTTATTTGTTCCCACTGGTCTCGAAATTGTAGGAGACGGCCCGCTCTGAACGAGTCAATACTTGCGTCGTTTGTTGTCGTTATTCCGCTGGGGAGGCGATGACGCGCGTCTTCGCCCGTACCTTGGCTGATTATTTTGCCGAGCATTCGGTCGGCCTCGAAAGCTATGGCGATTATTCGGTGCGATCGAATTATATTGAGCAGCATGAACATGAGTGTTACAATCACCTTGCGGAGGTGGATTACTGCGACTGCAACCACCTTGTGAAAGTGGGTTACTGCTAACACATTGCGAATGTGTGTTACTGTGCTGGCACGCCTGTGCTGTGTGAGCAAATCCCTGCGAGGAATTATTGTAAGGCTTTGACCCCTGCGAGGAGCCACGGAACTTTTTCGCATCCGCCTGCGAGGCAGAAGACGTATTACCTTTTTGCAACGGCCAAAAACATTTTCTTACTCCGCCAGCTTTTTCTACAGCAGCAGTAAACTTCTCTGCGTTGAACAGGTTGGTACATGTCGGAGGAATTTTCTTTAAGCTGGCCTTCATCAAGGGGTCCTTTGCCTGTTTAGTGACACATTCTCGTCGCATTTGCAGAATCTCAGCACGATGTCCACAAACGATCTGTAATAAGTCTGAGGAACACCTATTAAAGTCCCCTGCGGAAAAAAGGTCATTAACTTTTTGAAGCAGAGTGTCATAATTAAGCGAGTCACTATTCCTTGCCCATTGTAACAGTTCTTGAAGGGTTCCTTGTAAACACTCCCTTTGTTTGAGCACACACATGGTCAAGGCTGCAAAAGCCTTATCCGCATACACGAGGTGACGAGGAGACTCAAATGCTTTAACTTCCTCGTTCATTTCAATATCTGTGTAACCCGGCGAGTGATTGTACAATTTTTGGGTGTCAGAATACCTGATTTCATTCCAGTCACTTTTATCTAAATGTTGCACATCACATAACAATTTCAAATAATTCTCGGGAGTCTTAGGTATTGTAGGCTCCTTCAGCTTAGTTTCAAGAGATAAAGTGAATTCTTGATCACCACGTGCACTGAAATTACTAGGTTCAACATCCAGCATTTGTTCGTAACGATTTTCACTAGTACTGGACATAAGTGAGATGGCATCATAATCCAAATTAGTACTCACGTGTTGACTGGTATCCTGGCGACCCATTTGCCGTCGAAGGTTACGTACTGTTTTAGCCAACTTTCGAACCTTACGTTCGGAGCGCCGCTTGCGTTTGCCCCCCTTTTTCTTGTTGCGGCGACTTCTCTTTGGGTTGCCACCGCTAGACGAGGAGCTGCTGTCGGAACTCGAACTACTAGAACTCGAGCTACTACAGCTATTCGACCGAGCACGCCGCTTCTGCGGCAAAGAAGGTCCTGGAAGAACATCACTAGCCGCTCTATCGGCATTATTACCCGAATTTTCCATATTTAAAATCGAAAGATTAAACTTTGTTCACTTTAAATTCAAATAAAACTGTTAGGAATATTTTCACTTTCTTAAAGAATAAAATATTCTGCTAAGTGTCGGCACGACACGACCGATCACGGCGGGAAAAGAGACGCCAATGATTTCAAAATGGCGGGGCTCGTTTAACGAGCCACCCTACCACTGCCAAGCGGAAGTGACGTACTAGAAAGAGATAGATCTATAGAAATGTGAAGGCGGGAAACGTAGTGCCTATCTCAATTAAATAAGCTTCGAATAACGGTCAAGTCAAATTAATCATTTATTTTACATATACGCTAGTGATTGACTAAATCTGAAAGTTAATAATAAATAATAATAATATAAAACGTTTATTTTCTCTACACAAGTTATAATAATAAATAACAACAACATTATGAACATAATGTTAGAGTTATCGATTCTCCCATTTATTATTGTACTAAAAAAAATTTGGGGTTCTGAAAATAAAATAAATAAAAAACGATATGTCCAGAAAATATTATATTATAAATCCATAAAAAATAGCAAAAAAAAATAGTAAATATTTTTTTTTAACATTATATTACATCGTCTCAAGGGTATTCCAACCTGAATTTAACGTCATTTTTAGGTATTCCAACTGGGTTAAAACGGTTGAAAAATTGTAAATTAACTATATATTCGTTAGGTAATCGACATTGTTGTCGATGGCTGGCTGGATCTGCACTCACCCGATTTGCCCGATTTCATCGACTTTGACTTCTATTGCGTTGGTGGTATAACAAAATGGCAGCTGCAGTAAATAGTTGGTATTGTAAGCACTTTTTTTCTTTTAATGCCATCCTTATGCTTACGGAATAGAAGTTAAAATAGCAGAAACAAAGTTACGTACAGCCGATCGATTCTATAAAAATCTCACCGTGAAAAGTTAGGTGAAGTGAGCTTAGAGTGAGCTGTCAATAGTGTCAATCCTTAGCATTAGTTGGAATGACAGCTCACTCCACGCTCACTTCACCTAGGTTTTCACGGTGAGATAGTTACAGAATCGCACTGCAGATCCGCACATTTTCAATCACAATCTGAATAATTTTGAAGGATACTTCTAATCCATTATTTCAAATGTTCGAAAAATGTGTCTGCTCAAGAACGTAAATAACGCAATGAATGTTGTTGAACTGTCAAAATAAAAGCCTTCGGTAGGTACTGATAGTGTGTTACTCAATTATTTATTTATTTAAAAGAAAATACTGTTACTGTTGGACTTAATGCCCGAGTCATTTTCTACCAGTCAACCTTAGGGTAATGCGGAGACAAAGCATGGTATGGCAATTATCCCGCTGGAATCCCATATAGCAGTAGACAACTAAAGAAAAGCAGCATCTTGTTATTTAAAAAATAGTTTAATCGGATACAAAAAGACGATAAAACTTAGAAGCTATAAATATATTGTTCAGGCTCGGCTGCACTTGTTGCGCTTAGTCTGAGGGTCCATCTTGCACACTTCGAAGGAGTTGCACTTCACGTTGTCACAGTATATGCCGGCACCCGCTAGAAGATACGAAGATAGGGATTAGATTTCTAATCTAAGAAAAATTAAAAAGTCGTAGCCGGAAGTCTGGATTTATGGTCGGAGAATGAAATAAAATTGTTTATTCTGAAAATTGGATATCGGAATCACTCGCAATATTATAAAAAAAAAAAATGGGGTCGGCGTTTCCTACCTGACTACTCTGAGAAGAATGGCCGAAACCAATCCAGAGGTCTCAGTCTATTTTAAAGTCTAGACATAATCTTGGTCAGATCAGGTGAAGACCATGCAAATTGATGTCTGAAATGTTTTTTTTTTTTTTGAGGAAGGAAGCACACAGATTTTAGTGGACCAGTCCAGTCAGTGCAAGCATTTGTCTGGGATATAGGCTCGCTTCCTATGTACTACTTGGAGAATATTGACAATACTGTTGAAATGCGGGTGTAGTTATCTACTATACACCACCTACTCCTTTGGAGAATACAGGCTAGCTTTCTTATTTATTTATATATACTTTATTGTACACCAGCACCCTAATTGCGTAACACACAACCAATAGTAATCTGAATCATTTTGAAGCAAATTGCTAATCCATTGCTTCATAAGTTCGAAAAATTTGTCTGCTCAACACGTAAATAACGCAATGAATGTTGTTGAACTGTCAAAATGAAACCGATTCCGATTAATTGTGTGTTACGCAATTAGGTTGCTGAATAGCAGCAGCAGCGAAGCTTTCTTCTTCTTAGCGTTTCGATGGCAAAAAGTTCAAACATCTTTGGCCCCAAATTAAGCTGCGCGAAAACCGCTCACTGACGCAGTCATAAGATCATCAAATGTCCAATAGCCCGTCTGTGGGAAGGTACCGCATACGCACATGGTTTGCTTATACTTACACTGGCTCTTGCTGGAACTGCTGGACCCAGAACCGTTAGCAGCCGGTACGGTGCAGGACTTGGCGTTGCAGGCATTGTTGCAGCACACCTTGCCGTTGCCGCACTCGTAGTCCTGGACGCACTTGGGGCTGCAGCCGTAGACCTTCGAGGGTAGGGGGCAGTTACCAGCTGGAAGGGAGAATGTGACAGTGATGAGTTTAGGTCATAACATCATCTGTGTAGTCTCTTCTGAACAGAAAAGGCTAGGCAGATGATGATTCAAACATAGTTATACCTATGTTTGGGTCGGCTTCCAATCTAACCGGATGCAGCTGTATTCATTCATTGAGCTTTTCACGTTTGTTTTATTATTTTCTATTAACTTCAAAAGTTTTAAAAGAAAAAAAAAAACTCCTACCTGTTAACGGAAATAGTTAACAGGTAGACCCAACAAAAACGAGTTATAATGATTACACAAGTAATCACGAGCATTATTATTTTGTTTTACTTTAGCACCCTAATAGCGTCTATCTATGTCAATCTGTCACTATCAATGTAAATCTGAATCATTTTGAAGGATATTGCTAATCCATTGCTTCATATGTTCGAAAAAGTTGTCTGCTCAACAACGTTAATAACGCAATGAATGTTGTTGAACTGTCAAAATGAAAGCCATTCCTACTGCTAGTGTTTTACGCAATTACCCCGCTACAAAATGTAAAAACGTAAGAAAATTTGAATTTCGCAGGCTACTCTGGCGGATTTTTGAGATGGATAAACGGAATAAACTGGTATCTATACCGGTTATTCAGTCTAAGACGTATAAAGTCCGACTCAGTGACGCATAATTGTGCAATCCCACCTATCGCACAACGAACTCAGGACGCTGTGGGAACTAGAACACGGTCTGCGCAGGAGCGAGGCACACCACGTCATGAATAACAGGATTTCCTGCCAATGCCAACGATGTTATTACTTATTTTATGATGATAACAGTTAGCTGGTATAAGGACTGGTATATTTCTATGCCGTTTATCTAATCTAGTCACTTAATCACTGGTCTCTTTAAACTGTGCTCTGATTGAATAGTTAACTGAAAATGGCTGGAACGTACTTCCTTATGGTGAACGATGACTACTACCCTACAGAGCACTTTAACTGCCCCCTCGACTATAACAAATAACGTAGGCTTTTGGATTCCTAGGAAAACGGTTCCGTCGTACTTTAACGGCCGTCATGAATATCTGTTATTTTCAACCGTATTTGACATTTGTTTTTTTATTGTTTTGTCTAGCCTACTCCACTGACCTCTAATAAACAAGTACGCTGGGCATCGTACTATCATGAGACATGTTTGTGTATTTTGTGTTTACTACGAGATATTTAGAACATTTTTATCATGAGAGTATGCGAATTTTGTAAAACTCACAATCAAAAATATTAGTTCCACAGACGCTCACGTGGCTATCAGCGGCAAAATGGCGAAAATCAAATGTCTTCGTTTTGTCATCGATAGTATGAAGTCCAGCGTACTTGTTTAATGTACGTCAGTATTTGTAGGTAATTTATTTATCTTAGTCGGGAAATTATTGATCAACTTCGTGTGCCGAACGTGTATTAAAATGGGCGAAATTTGGATTGATTATGTGAAAGATACTTACAAGCCTCAGAGTAGGACACCATCAGTACCACAGCCACGATGGACAGCAGGATAGTAGCGGAACCTGGAAAGTAATTAAAACCAATGATTAAAATCTATATCAAAGGAATCTAATGTATAAATTTTAGCCCAAAGAATCAGCATTGCTATCCAACGTGGTAATGCCGCCAGCCTTTTGGGCACTTATCCCATTGACAGCGATGTGGACGAATTTTTTGGTGCCCAATAAGCTCCTGCCTTTTTCTTTATTTTTTATTATATATTGGATATATTATTTTATTATATACTTGTATATCTTAATATATATAATTCTTCTGTAAGTGTATTTGTCACCTAACTGCTCTTAAACGGCAGGACCGATTTGGATGACATTTTGTGTGTATATTTCAATGGATTCCTGGATGGTTTAAAAACATTATTGGACCCGGTAGGTGGTGCTGCTTTCGGAAAGCACGTTAAGCCGTTGGTCCCGGCTGTCATTCGTGGATCTTTGACAGTCGTTACGGGTAGTCAGAAGCCCGAAAGTCTGACAACCAGTCTTACCAAGGGGTATCGTAATCGTATTACCCAGTAACTGGGTTGTGGAGGTCAGATAGGCAGTCGCTCCATGTAAAATACTGGTATTCAGCTGCATCCGGTTAGACTGGAAGCCGACCCCAACATAGTTGGGTTTCAGGCTAGGCAGATGATGATGAGGTGGTGCTGCTTTTCCGGGCAGGACAACGTCAGTCGGGTCCGCTAATATATTTTAGTGTTAGATTGTAATTGTTGAATCTTTGTGAATAAATGTGAAAACATGGCCTTTGTTGCTTGCATTAATAAATAAAAATCTATAGGTATCTAAAATTAAAGTCGCTTTTCGTGACTCTTTGCGTGAGCGCGTTGTTCTTCTTAACTGCGCAACAGATTTTAATGCGGTGTTCACCATCATTCATAAAACATATTCGAGAAGTTTATGTGTCATCATCTGCTGAGCCTTTTCCTAACTATGTTGGGGTCGGCTTCCAGTCGAACCGGATGCAACTGAATACCAGTATTTTACATGGAGCGACTGTCTATCTGACCTTTACAATCTAGTTCCTGGGTAATACGAAACCCCTTAGTAAGACTGGTGGTCAGCATTCGGGCTTCTGACGACCCTTAACGACTGTCAGATCCACGAATCACAGCCGGGACTTCCGAGGCACGCAGGGGTCTTGGTATGTACAGATTGTCACCCATCCACGCGCACCGACCGCGGCAAGCGTAGCTTAACCGTCGACCCATCGTCCCGTGCGGCTGTTATTACTTAACCACAAGCCCCGCTGTTTATGTGTATAAAACAGAAAGAAATCTCAATGATGTTTGCAAGTCGTAAAAACCGTACGAAAATGGTACAGACGCCAGCACATCAAGCTACCCGAAACTGTCAAATTTTCCCAATCAACTTTGAACCTTAACGTTAAAGCGATCAAGTTGAAAATCTATTAAAGAAATTTGACAGATTGTAGTAGTTTGATAAGTTGGCGTCTTTACCGTCCTAGGCGTTGGTGGTCGAAGCAGAACAGTCCTCCCTCTCTGTTTGTGCAGAAAATGTGGCTATACTCTGCCCACTGCCTAATTTTCTGTATACACCAGCGGGGTAATTGTGTAACACACTAACAGTTTTAGCAATGGTGATCGCCAACAGACTGGATCGCCCTTATATCCGGCAATGCTGCAGCAGACATATTGCTACCTTGTAAGTGTTCGTTTTTAACCGACTTCTAAAAAAGGAGGAGGTTCTCAATTCGGATGCTTGTATTTTTTTTTTTATGTTTGTTCGCGCACAACTCTGTCGCTTGCCAACCGATTTGAAAAATTCTTTTTTGTTAGAAAGGGTATACTTTCCAAATGGTCCCATAGAAATTTCATCAAAAACGGTTCAGTAGTTTGGTTTTTAATTAAACCAAAATAACTGGTAAAAATTACAACCTAAAAGTGAAAAATAAAAACTTTTTTGCCAAAAAAAAACAACCGACTTCCAAAAACGACACCACAAAGTGAAAAATAACTTTAATTTCGGAAGTCGGTGGCAAACAACGAAAATGCGAATCCAACGACACCGACTTCCGAAAATAAAGTTATTTTTCACTTTGTGGTGTCGTTTTTGGAAGTCGGTTGTTTTTTTTTTGGCAAAAAAGTTTTTATTTTCCACTTTTATTGTGTGCTTGTTATCCTGTCTGTATCCTTTTATATATCTGTTTGTATATGAATCTTGTTACTTGAATTAAACTAATTTTTATTTTTTATAGCTTTCATTTTGACAGTTCCACAACATTCACTGTGTTATTAACGTTGTTGAGCAGGCAAAGTTTTCGAACATATGAAGCATGAAGGAACATCCTCCATTATGATTCAGATTGTGATGGATAGTGTGTTACGCAATTTGGGTGCTGGTCTACCTCTAATCATGATGAATGGTCCTCGATTGTTCACGTTGCCAACGTGAACATTGAGGACCATTCACTTAGCCTCACATTGTTCGTAGTGTTCTCACATACTGAGACTTATTATTATTATTATTTATTATTTACCATTTATGTACACAGTACACACATAATTAGACAGACATTGAAAAACAGAACAGAAAAATTAGGTACAGAGGTGATGCTTATTTCATAAGAAATCTCTTCCAGCATACCTGAGATAGGACAAAAGATACAGAGATGTAGACAGCGTGTGATAGAGCAAAGGAGACAAAACATAAACATAGAATCAAAAAAAAAACAATTCACTTCAAACTAAACAGAAATTACGAGAATATACTAACATACATACAAATAAACATACATAAATACTACAAAATAAATATTACTAGAATGGTAATAATTATATCATATAAAAAAAAAATACATAACTTAATTTTTCAAGAAAACAATGTAACCAGAATGCAGGTAATGTCAATCTAGGCCATGGACAATACACTGACCTAGACTTTCAATTATTCAAACTTGCTAAAACTGGTTCAAATTAAAACTGAATTAAGTAAGTTCTGAGTTGAGCTGCACGGTTACTGTGACAAACTGACTGGACATGTCCACTCAATCTGTGTGGTTCTTTCCTAAAAGACCATTTCAGACACCAATCTGCATGGTCTTCACATGATCTGACCAAGATGTCTGAACTTTAAAAAAGACTCTGACCTCTGAGTTTGTTTCGGCCTTTCTTCTCAGAGTAGGTACTCGTAGTCAGATAGGAAACGCAGAACTCATCTAGTTTAAAAAAAATATGATTGACGTGTAATAGTGTTTGTACAAAACCTACTTACAGAAAAATAAACCATAAATAAATCATAAATTGAATTACTTACGATTGTAAAAAGCCTTTGTATTTGACAAAAAAATAAGCATATACTTCCTATTTAGAGAGTCATTGAATATTTAAAGGGACTGCACCATACTTAGAGGCAGAAATATGCGACATACATGCAATTCTTTTTACGTTTACTTTGTAAGAACCTTTTGTTTGTATCCCCAAGTCCAATTTATTTGTCTATGGTCTAAAATAAAAGAAAAAAAAAACTTGTTATTGTATACCATCGTGTAACTTGTATCTTTAAATGTCTTTCCCATTTATGTCCGTCAACGAAAATAATATGGGCCCGTCCGAAAGTGGTTGGATATTTCGAAGTGAACTCTACTCCCATGGGCGTAGCTAGGGGAAGGCAAGGGTGGGCGATGCTTACCCTAGAAACTTCTTGGCCCACCCGGTACCCTAGAAAAATCCTATCCTACTTCCTACAAATCCTACTAATAATATACAGGGTTATTTGTAAAACACCAACAACCTCTTAACAGTTCATTGTACTCATCATTATGAACAACTTTTACTATAAGACCAAACCTGAAGGGCAATTCTCGTAATTTTAAGAACGTTCACAGTCTGATCTCAGTCTCAATCTGTCAAAAATACCTTAAAGTTCCCTACATTTTGACAAGTTTTTGACATTTGTTTGTCGCCGAGATGAGACTGCAACTAGATTTTGAACATTACAAGAAGCTTAAATTATTTGCCATATTATGTCAGCTAGCCACGCCAATATACCAACAAATATAATAAAAACTATACGTACTCAAGCTAAAAAATAATTAATTAAAATAAAAATAAAAACTCACTACCTAAATAAAAGCCTCCAGGCATAAAGGGCGTGACAGCTTACACATTTATGCATTGCTGGATTCGTCACCTAGCTGTCACTTGCAGTCACAGATGATGAACTAGGACCATCGATGTGAAATAAATAAGTGAGTTAATACTAATAACAGTAACCTGTCAATACCTAAGCTAATTCTGGAGAAAGAACATGAACATTGTCTTGAGTTAATTAGGGCGACCAACTATTCTTTTCGTGTAAGTAGTCGTTGATGGAATAGTAAGCCTTTGAACAAAGGTTGGATTTTACTTGAGCTTTAAACGCATTAAAAGGCAAGTCTAGCAAAGAAGAGGGTATCTTGTTATAAAAGGTTATACCAAGTCCAACAAATGAGTTATGAACCTTATGAAGCCGGTGAAAGGGGGCACGTAGTTTGTCCTTATTTCTAGTGTTAACACTGTGAATATCACTGTTTTTAGTGTACAAGTGCAAATTTTGCCTAATATATAGGATGTTGGCGAAGATGAATTGTGATGCAACCGTGAGAATACCAATATCTTTAAAAAAATCTCTTAGAGAAACTAAGAGAAAAGTTGTTCATAATGATGAGTACAATGACTCTTAAGAGGTTGCTGGTGTTTTACAAATAACCCTGTATATTATAAATGCGAAAGTTTGTATGGATGGATGGATGTTTGTTACTCTTTCACGCAAAAACTACTGAACGAATTTAGATGAAATTTGGCACACAGATAGTTTATAACCAGGATTAACATATGGGATACTTTTTATCCCGGTATTCCCACGGGATCGAAACTTATGCGGGTGAAACCGCGGGGCGCAGCTAGTCGACAGTATTGAAGAATTACTTACTGTTTAATCGTTTTTTATTAGGGTTTTTATTAGAGCCATACATTTTGACTATTATGTCAGGTTTCTAGAGTAAGGGACTCCGTTCTACGAGATCTAGATCAATTCCCGTAATTTTATGAACGTTCAGAGTCTGATCTCAGTCTCAATCTGTCAAAAATCCCTCTAACTTTCCTACATTTTTGACATTGATTGTCGCTAAGATGAGTTTGCGACTAGATTTTTAGCGTTTTTAATTTCGGGAATTGGCTTTCTGATAACTTTTTAACAGTACAACCGTTATTTAAGTCTTGGCAACCTACTTTACTTGAAATGTTTTTGGTGGGATTATTTATGATCTCTCATTATATGACTGTGGTTAGTTCAGCTGGACGTCTGCAACCCCTAGACAAAATCTCTAGCCAATGTCTACTCCCGATGAAAGACATTTTCGGACGGATATCATGTGACATCTACCAACCCACTGACAATAACCCACTCCCTCTCTTTGAGAGGAGACCTGTGTCCCAGAAATGTTTCCTATATCTATGGTTCCAGTAGTGGAAACATTATCGGCTGATTATGATAAAGAGCCGATCGATTCTGTAAAAACCTCACCGTGAAAAGTTAGGTGAAGTGAGCTTAGAGTGAGCTGTCAATAGTGTCAATCCCTAATATTAGTTGGAATGACAGCTCACTCCACGCTCACTTCACCTGAGTTTTCACGGTGAGATGGTTACAGAATCGCACTGCTGGTGTGATTTATGTTTAAGCCAAGCTTTTAGCAAAATTATTAATGTAAATAAAGTTGTATAGATAAATACAACAGCCTCAGGCGGTAAAATGTTAGTGAGTCAAGGGCAGACTGCCAAGTTTGCACGGCCATCTCATTTAAATAAATTGCTATGAGGATCACGCTCCCGGAGATGTGAGAGATTTATTTGCAACATGCTATGCTTACTCAAATGCATTTTCCCGATTCCTGCAACATGCTTTGAAGGCTCTTCACATCTTGTTAAACTGATTTCCTTGTGTTTTTAGTTAAAAATTGTCATACTTATTTATATAAAAATAAATAATACCAGAAAAATTATTGATTTATGGTTCTTTTACAGCCTGTGTTGTCCCGCTGCTGGGCAAAGACCTCGCTTCCCTCTTTCCACTTTTCCCGGTCTACTGCGATGAGCTGGACTCCTCTCAGGATTGGCTCACAATCGCAATAGACCAGACAAATACATTACAAAAAAAAATCAACGGGTTGCACTCCGGGAGTGCCGGCAGTTAGAATTTGAATATTAACGTTGTGCATTTTTGATATTTTGGAATGCGGTCTACTCTCCCTCCGTCTAACGAATTTTCGATTAGGTCACAGGACACGTGTCCTGACGCGAGTTTAACTTTTTGTACCCATCACAAAAAACTCTCCCTCCGTCTTACGAATTTTCGATCAGGTCACGTGTCCTGACGCGAGCTCCGTCTTACGAATTTTCGATCAGGTCACGTGTCCTGACGCGAGTTTAACATTTTTTACCCATCACAAAAAAAGTGCACAACGCCGCTAAAGAAGTTTTCACTTCAAAAATAAATGAAACATTATAATGGGATGGGTGGCCTGATCACTTTCTGCGGTCTCGTTGGTTTGGTTACCCTAATTGCGTAACACACGATCAATCGGAATCGGTTTCATTTTGACAGTTCAACAACATTCTTTGGGTATTTACGTGTTGAGCAGACTTTAGCAATGGATTAACAATTTGCTTCAAAATGATTCAGATTCCGATTGATCGCGTGATGCGCAATTAGGGTGCAGGCTTCTTTGGAATGGACAGTGCAATGAGACACACGTGTTAGATTATGAACTGTGAATTAGGTCAGAAACAATAGAAGCAAAATAATGTGCATTATCTATTATTATAAGTATCTAATAATTTCCCCTGATGAGGTTCATGCCCTCCTTAGCTTGGTCTTCTCATGGCTCAATACATTCCGGGACACGAGATTCAGGGGTTTATTTATACGATGAGTAAAGTTAAGTGGCGATCAAACGTCAAAAATGTAAGGTTAAACAGTCGCTAATCACTTAACTTTAATTTTAGGCAACGTTTATGAATAAAGGGGCTAATGATTTGCGTACCGTACAGTCACGAGCACCAATATGTCAACACTTGGAAACTTTCAATAGCGATTTTTGCGTGAAATAACGAAAACAACAATTAAATACGACGCATTGCAAAAACCTATGGCTTCGGAAATACTATGTTCGTAGCAACATAAAATTTCATTAAAAAATAAAGGAGTAAATCGCTTTTGAATCAAGCTAAGTGTATACATACTTATGCTCGTGACTGTACATGAGTATCTACATTATACCTGCAATATCGTACCATTAGGTACATTGATTTACCAAGTGTATTCGTACCTACATACCTATAAATATGTGTTGTATTGCAACTAACTACACCCTTTTTGCATTATTATGTGTGACTAATATCTTTGATTCGCCTCAGTTCTAGTGGACAAGTGTGGTGACTAAGAAGTTCTTAGTTCTTAGAATATTATTATTACGAACTAGGTTTTCCCCGCAGCCTCGCCCGCGTGGATGTCGTCAATTTATTATCCTACGGGAACGTACCTACCGTATTATTTGCAAATTTTTGACAGTTGTTCAAGTAGCCAGAAACCTCAACTCTGACAACCAGTATTACAAGGGTTATCGTGTTACCTAGAAGATGGAGGTCAGATACGCAGTCGCTCCATGTAAAATACTAGTATTAAGCTGCATCTGGTAGACCGACCCCACATTCACAGCGTGTTTGTACACTTGGTAACCACAAATAAAGCGCGAGTTGCTTCATGAGATAAAAATACTGTACCTACTTTATTAGCCAAGGTAGCCCGCGAATTTCAAATTATAATTCTGTAAATACATATTTGTTACGGCCGTGAATCACATTTTAATTAACGTACCTACAACTTAGTACTGACCAGCAAATTGCAAAAAACATAAGAAAATTTGAATTTCGCGGGCTACCTTGGAGCATCCACATTAAGCAGGTCGATCTGACAATATGGAATTTCTCAGTAGCAGCTCGGTGTCTGGATCTGTGCCTGGTTGATGGCAATAGGCTCGAGCTATTACATTGGAAAAACTGGGGTGTACCTACTATTGAAGTGCACTTCTGCCTAACCCTGCCACAGACGTGATGTTGTGTTATGTAAAGACGCCAGCACAGCAAGCTACCCTAATCTGTCAAAAGACAATTACCAAAAGTCGTACCAAAAAGTCTCATGCATCAAGATCAAAATCTTATAGTAATTATTTTAATTTTTTTTTTTTACGAAATTACGCGTCGGGGATTTGATTTTTGAACAGGGAATTTATAAAGTAAAAAAGTGTTGATATTGTTATATTCCCTTTACATGACGTTCCGTTTCAAATGATATGTTTATTATAACCTTGAATTTTGTAAGTGTCATGATCACGTCTTTCAAAAAACATGTAAAACAATTATACTTTGCCGATTCTACATAAATTAAAAATAACTAAAATAGAATTTTTATTTTAAGCGATTATCGGATTAGGCTGTTTTTACAGCAATAATGGCCGTTCGTGTATGACATGTCAAACAAAAAAAAGTAAGTACCTAGAATTTAGGTAATTTGAATTTTTTTTTAAATCTCCAAAATCCGGGTTTTGTTTACAATAAGAACTTTTGTAGGAGTTAATATGATAAGTGTAGTCTATAAAAAAGTTTGACTTTGATGCAGCATGGTACGGGATTCCATACATCCATGAGCATTGTCCTTTTCCCCATCAAACTTGAACCTTATTTTTTTAGTTATAAAGTTGAAAATCTACTAAATAAATTTGACATATTGCAGTAGCTTGATGTTGCTGGCGTCTGTACAACTTATCCAAAACCTGTAAAACAAGTTTGGTTACTGCTACGCTAGCGTCGATAAACATGTAGAGTCAACATTGACAATGGTGGCCAAGTCTAGAGCGAAGTAAACATTGTATTGTACAGGCAAATACCTATTTGTATTCAATTGGGTAATGTCTGGGACCCGGACAATGGACCCCCGGTACTGTCGGAATTTTCCCTCTGGGAGCTGGGTCACAGGATACAGCTAGTAAACAAAGTGGTTAAGGACATTGTCAGGTTAAGATGTAGATCACTGAGGGGTACACAGGGTTAAATTAAATTAGCTAGCTAAACTCCGCAGGCGCGATATGTATCGATATCTAAACTTGATTAAACAAAAAAGAAATTAAATGGGTATTTTTTTTTTTTTTTTTGTGGGGTCATCATCGTCCGCAATTATTGGAGACACTTGAGTTGAAATGGCTTAGAGTTAGGCAAGAGAAGAATTAAAAAGTTTTCAAGGTTTCACCTGCACCTTAATGCAAAGCAAAAAACAGAAAAAAAGAAATCAAGAAAGAAAACAAAACAACAACAACAACTCAATAAAGATATGAGTATTAATTGCATAACACATTATCAATGACAATCTGAACCATTTTGACGGATATTGCTAATCCATTGCTTTATATGTTCAAAAAATGTATCTGCTCAACAACGTAAATAACGCAATGAATGTTGTTGAACTGTCAAAATGAAAGTCATTGTTACTGTTAGTGTGTTACCCAATTACCCCGTGAGGTGATTAAGATAAAAGTAGAGACTTAATTACTTAATTAGGTTATCTCTCTGTCCGTGTCTGCAATGTGTGATACCTACATACTCTTTGACCTAAACCTGTTGAAACAACTTCACAGACGTACAGACGCCAGCAGGTCAAGCTACCCGAAACTGTTAAATTTTCCCAATCAACTTTGAACCTTAAAGCTACAGCATTAAAGTTGAAAATCTATTAAATAAATTTGACAGATTGTAGTAGCTTGATGTGCTGGCGTCTGTACATAATCAGCCTATAATGTTCCCACTGCTGGGACACAGGACTCCTCTCTGTGAGATGGATTGGGCCGTAATCCACCACGCGGGCCCAGTGCGGGTTGGTAGATGTCACATAACTTCGAATTTTTGTTTCTAGGATATGCCGGTTTCCTCACGATGTTTTCCTTCACCGTTTTGAGAGCAGTGGTGATGATAATAATTTACACAAAGTAAAGCGCCTGACTGGGTTCGAACCTACGACCTATAACTCGTATGTCGCGGCAGTGACCACTGAGCCACCACCGCTCACAGACGTGATGGGTTTCAATTATCTAATACCTGCCCCTAAAAAAATCTTAAAACAATTTAATTTAATTTTATTATATTTAGATATCGATAATTCGAACACAATCTCATCTGCAGTTTCGCTAGCTAATAAAATTTGACCCAGTAGGTATGGTAACGAGTATACTCTAGATTTTTAAAGAAATGAGAATTTTCTACAAGAAAATCCAGTTCGACTCAACTTGGGATCAGCACCCTAATTGCGTAACACACGATCAATCGGAATCGGTTTCATTTTGACAGTTCAACGACGTTCATTGCGTTATTTACGTGTTGAGTAGACAAATTTTTCGAACTTATGAAGCAGTGGATTAGCAATTTGCTTCAAAATGATTCAGATTAATCGTGGTGGTCTAGGGTGCTGCACCCTAATTGCGTCAAACACTATCAATCTCAATCTGAATGATTTTGAAGGATATTGCTCATCCATTGCTTCATATGCTAAAAAAAGTGTCCGCTCAACAACATGAACAACGTAATGAATGCTGTTGAACTGTTAAAATTAAACCCCTTGCTACAGATATGTGTGCTACGTAACTACCCCGCAGCTCGTTATTGTACTGCCCGAGACTTCGCGTGAAAATTGCTCCCCCGTTCCAGCGCGTTGCATCGCATCGCCCGCCCGCGGTATTACCTACTTCATTTTCCGTTCCTTCTGTTCGACTCGTAAGAGTGGTACCGTGATATGAAATAGCCTTATACCTTCTTTAAAAATTGAGCTATCAAAAGTTAACTTTAAAACGCGTACAAAAATAAATATATAAACTGCCATAAATTATTAAATTCTCTTATTTATGGCTTCTTACAGACATTATAATACTGTACCCGTACATGAATCAATCAATGTATTGTGTGTTGCTGCAATCAAGTAGTTTCTTCTGTCAAAAAACAGTTTAACTAATGGACAGAGTCATCATCTGCCGAGCCTTTTCCCAACTATGTTGGGGTCGACTTCCAGTCTAACCGGATGCAGCTGAATACCAGTATTTTACATGGAGCGACTGCCTATCTGACCTCCACAACCCAGTTACTGGGTAATACGATACCCCCTGGTAAGACTGGTTGTCAGACTTTCGGGCTTCCGACTACCCGTAACGAGTGTCAAAGATCCACGAATGACAGCCGGGACCAACGGCTTAACGTGCTTTCCGATGCACGGAGGGGTCTCGGTATGTAAAGATGGTCACCCATCCACAGACCAACCGCGGCAAGCGTAGCTTAACCTGACCGATCGACCTGTGCGGCTGTTATTATTTAGCCACGGGCCCCTCCTAATTGACAGAGTATAAGTATATTAAAAGGTAGGTATAGATAGATTACCTACCTATACATAAGTAGGTAAGTATACCGTGGTATTAGAGTTCTATTCGACCTTTTTATAAGAAATACCTACTAAAGTGAGATATTCTATGAACCGTGTGAACTTTACTATTTTGCGGTTTATGATTATTGATTCTTGGTTGGATAAACATACCTACTGACATGGCTATTTGGCAAGCTATTGTGCGAAAACAATAGCCCATAGAAAAAAACTCTCATTTTCTTATATTCACTCAGATTTTACTGATTTTAAGACGTTACGCACCTACTAATGGCAGTTTTTGGAGATTTTCCTGCTCTCTTTATGTAAAATATCAGGGCAGCTCGGTCCATACTAAAATAATTTCCGTTGGAGCCATCAGACACTTAAAAATTGTGCTGTGATATTATAATATAATTTGTCAAAAATGGTCATAAGCGTGGTACCCTGCAAGCACCCTGAACCAAATTTTCGGCCAAAAACCACAGAAAAAGAGCTAGAAATGACTTGACAAAGAAATGCAAAACATGCACCTTCCATAAGAGTAAGTACCTATGTATCTTAATCTCAATATTTTCCTACCCCATCATAATCTACTATTTATTATATTGTTTCACGAATTACTCACCCATATTTATGTCTTGTAGTAATAAATTCACTCGCGTGCACTCGCAACAAATGCTGGTTACTTACTAGTTCCGTAGTCCGCCGAGAAACCTCTCATGTTCTTAATTCAATTATGTATGTATGTACCTATCTTGATTTGCATTGGCCGGCCAACGCCAATAAACTACTTCCATTACTGCACTACTTTGTATTCTGATGGAGGACTTCCATGTGTGGTGTGGAATGGATGTGTTATGAATTGTTCAGCGTGTGGCGAATGTTTGTAACCAACGTGGCGATTTACGATAATGTAATTTGCCAATCGTATCGTGTCAAGGTCATAATAATATTATTTTACGATCCTTCTTTTGTAAATTAATTTTATTTCTTGAATACATTGAGATTTTGTTGCTGCGCTGCGCTCGGTGATGCGAACTTTAAGTGACAGGTCCTTTCATTGACCTTTTGGCAGTGCCGGATTAATGCAGCGCGGGGCCTGTAGCAGTTTTTACCTTTAAGGTAGAACTTGGTTTGTTTAAGGTTCTAAAGTTTAGGAGATAAAACAGCACCCAAATTGCGTAATTTTAAAGGATATTGCTAATCCATTGCTATATAATATGTTCGAAAAATTTGTAGGCTCAACAACGTAAATAACGCAATGAATGTTGTTGAACTGTCAAAATCAAAGCCATTTCTACTGATAGTGTGTTGCGCAATTACCCCGCAGACCTTTTTGATAATAGTTTTTTTCTGGATATAAGTACCTAACACTAGTCAAATTAATGTTTCTTAACAAATACATTATTTTCCTGTTCCATATCAGTTATGTACCTATGTACAGACGCCAGCAGGTCAAGCTACCCGAAACTGTCAAATTTTCCCAGTCAACCTTGAACCTTAATACTTTAGCGATAAAGTTGAAAATCTATTAAAGAAATTTGACAGATTGTAGTAGCTTGATGTGCTGGCGTCTGTACTTACTTGAACCAAATTACTTTCTTCAAACAATGCTCAGTAAAGTAGGTACTTTTGTAAAAACCTCCCTGTATTGTTCACATAGTTAGCTGGTACCGGCGATAATTATGTTGATATATTAGGGGTTAAAGTATGAAATTGCCGATTTGTACTGAAAAATTGAAATTGGTTTTTTTTTTTAATTTAACATATTTATTGAATCAAAATAGTTACCATTATTATCTATACATTGCTGCCATCTAATAGGAAGGTCATTTATGCCTTTGCGATAGAACTGTCGTGATCTAGATTCGACAAACTGTGTGAAAGCATTTTGAACTGCCTCCTGAGAAAAAAACTTTTTATCACGTAGAAAATTGTCCAAATACGGCGAATACGGAGGGTGACGAATGGTTTCTAATTGCAGTTCCTGTAGAGTTAAAACGGTTTCTCGTGCTGTATGAGGTCTCGCGTTATCATGGAGCAATAATGGTGAAGATCGATTCATGAGTCGGGGCTGTTTCACTGCTAGTTTTGCTATCATTGTTCTGAGTTCGTCACAGTAGACATCTGCCGTTATTGCTTGACCAGATCGGAAAAAGCTATAGTGAATTATGTAACACCATGCTGAGACCACCAAACAGTTACCATTACCTTTTTATTGGTAAGCTTTTGCTTTAGGACACTGTTGCGGCGTTTGTTTTGGTTATCGTAAAGAATCCACTTTTCATCACATGTCACAATTCGATCCAATATTCCTTCATTTCTGTGTCGGTTCAACAAGACAACACAAGTTTCAACACGCGTTTCTTTCTGCAGATCAGTCAAATCATGAGGCACCCATTTCTCATATTTTTTGGAACGAAGTTCCTTATCGCGCGTTGCGAAAGGGGGCTAGACGGAAAAAATTAAGAACAAAAGTTGGAACGACACTTTTTGCTATAGTTGTAAGCCGTGTGGCGTGCGAGTGTTTCTCTGTCTGTCTGTCTGTCTCTCTCTCTCTCTCTCTCTCTTACAGAAAGCAAGCCAGCTATTTTCGTTTCGTCTTTCTATTTCGCATTGAACAGTGTGGTGTCACGAAGATTATTTTGTTGAGTGTATACAGGTTTCTTGTACATAGGTAATAAATAATAAAAAATAATAACAACTTCGTTCCACCCGGGTGTCCCTTGACACGTCTCAAGTTTTTATTTTATTGATTTGACGCAAATGAGTCAATATTGTTGGTAAGGTAACGTTAAACCATGCCGCTAATTCCTGAGTAGTTTGGCTCGGATCGGCTTCCACCATCTCTTTCGATTCATTGTTATTCACCTGTGTGGGCGGTCTTCCACGTGGTTCGTTCTTCAAATCAAAGTTTCCATTACGAAAGCGTTTAAACCAAAATCGCACGGTGTGTTCATTAGCAGTCCCCTCTCCAAACGCAACATTGATATTGCGGGCTGTTTCTGCCGCGTTAGTTCCGCGTCGGAACTCGTAATCCAAAATAACTCGAATTTTCTTTAAAAAAAACAACTGAAAGTCGATAATCGAATGTTGCACATTTTTTAAAAGAAGAACTTCATAGGTACCATGTGAAAAAAGTTTCACTCAAAAATCTCAAACCATGAAGGTTCTATGTCAATTCTAAGTACCCATTACAATAAAACGGCAATTTCATACTTTAACCCCTATTATTAACAACAGTGATAGTTCTGTGAGAATCTTGTATGCAAGAGCGAGCGAAACGAGCTCGAAAATTTTTAGCATCCATGACTGACTTGTGTTTTGTACAGACGCCAGCACATCAAGCTACCACAATCTGTCAAATTTCTTTAATAGGTTTTCAACTTTATCTGTAAAGAATTAAGGTTCAAGGTTGATTGGGAAAATTTGACAGTTTCGGGTAGCTTGACCTGCTGGCGTCTGTACGTCCAAACGCCTCCGGTCCTGTAGCATTTGCTACACCTGCTGCGCGGCTAATCCGGCCCTGCCCCCCTGCTATTATTGAGTCCATACCTATTTGGGGCTGGCACAGTCTTGTATTCTTCCAAACATCCAGATTCACGTTAATTTCGTTCAAGCGGTTCAAGTTCATCCCTATAGTAGGTAGGTACCTATGTCTTAGCTGTAGAACTCATAATAAGTTATGGTAATACGAAACCGTTGCTTTGCTCCCGCTAGAGGGCGCTGAAAAACAATTCATAGGCTACGGCATAGAGTAAAGTAAAATATACGACAGATGACCGACGACTAGATAGACCGTAGCCTTTCATAGGGCCGATACACACCGGAACGGCAGAATTATAGTAATAATTTGAATATAGTAATAACTAATAGAAGCGATATCCGGCAAAAAATCCGGCACTTGCAAATTGAAATCCGTAAGTCTATGAAAGCCGATTTTCAGCCCACCGTGCGGCGTGACCTTTTCAAGCGCAGGTCTTTTAATTATGTAGATAAAGTTTAAAAGGCCGCTGCCGTTCCGGTGTGAATCGGCCCTTAGTTTATCTAAGCATCTCCCCCATTACTCGATGTTTTGGTAAACAAGTTATTTTAAACGAATCTAGATGACTCAAACATTATTGGTTCATTGGTTATAAACTCAACGATGATATCGTTGAGTTTATAAACAAACATTATTAACTATTAATTATGACCAAGTTCGTGAATTCTGACGCACTATTGAACATCACAATAATGGAATTTCAGGCGCTGAAAGTACTTTTAATATTAAAAGTACAGAAACGTGTTTTTGGGCGACGAAAAAGATCTCTGTTCGAGTTGGAGACTATATTAGGTATAGTCTCCATGTCGAACCGAGATTTTTTTCTCAAAAAAAAAAAACACGTTTTTATCGAAACTTTCTTAAAAAACCGGCCAAGTGCGAGTCGGACTCGCCCATGAAGGGTTCCGTTACGTTACGATTTATGACGTATTAAAAAAAAACTACTCACTAGATCTCGTTCAAACCAATTTTCGGTGGAAGTTTATATGGTAATGTACATCATATATTTTTTTTAGTTTTATCATTCTCTTATTTTAGAAGTTACAGGGGGGGGGGACACACATTTTACCACTTTGGAAGTGTCTCTCGCGCAAACTATTCAGTTTAGAAAAAAATGATATTAGAAACCTCAATATCATTTTTGAAGACCTATCCATAGATACCCCACACGTATGGGTTTGATGATGATGAAATTTTGAGTTTCAGTTCTAAGTATGGGGACCCCCAAAATTTATTGTTTTTTTCCTATTTTTGTGTGAAAATCTTAATGCGGTTCACAGAATACATCTACTTACCAAGTTTCAACAGTATAGCTCTTATAGTTTCGGAAAAAAGCGGCTGTGACATACGGACGGACAGACAGACAGACAGACAGACAGACAGACAGACAGACAGACAGACAGACAGACAGACATGGCGAATCCATAAGGGTTCCGTTGCCATTTGGCTACGGAACCCTAAAAACCGGTCAAGTGAAGAAGGTTTCCGTATATCCAATAGATAATTGTTATGATTTTATTTTTAATATTTTACATATTTACTCATTATTTCGTTATTTTTATATTAATAATAATATTCTTTATTTCGGACTACACATACATCTCATATAATCCATATAATGTTAGTGACAATGACTTAAAAAACTATGTTAGTAAACTTTTACAAAATAAACAATAGAGATATTGGATCAGGACCGCACTACTCGTACATGGAGTTTTGTCCAATGCTCCATGAATGAGCAATCCACATCCATTCTCCCTGCAATAAGCTGCAGAAAGCTGTATTTTTGTACGAAGTTTTTCAAGTAAGCGCGTTTTACAAGTTAGGCCTCTACCTATACCTAACTCCTGCCCCAGCAGTCTCGACATTCATAGTGATCGCTTTACGACCGAATTCAGTCGCAAAGTCCTGTCACTCCATACATTTCACCTGTCGTAAAACGACCGCTATGAATGTTGAGACTGCTGGGGCAGAACTAACAAAGTTATCTTCCCTATTTTAACAAAAAAATGCGCTTTAAAGTTGAATATTTTACAAACGGATACCTAAATCAAAAAATCGTCTTAGAAACCTCTCATTTTTAAAAAAATATCTATCTAATGATACCCCACACTATGGGGGAGACACGAGAAAAAAAGGTACCCCAAAAAAAATATTTTTCGTGATTTTATTTTAGCACTTTGTCGACTTGGTAAACACACATATCCATGCAAAGTTTCATCCTTCTAGCACTAACCGTTTGGAAGGTAAGCCGAGGACGGGCGGACGGACGGACATGACGAAACTCTAAGGGTTCCGAGATGTGAATTACGGAACCCTAAAAAGCCTGTGATGTCCCACTGCAGGGCTACACTCCTTCCACTTTTCTCTGTTAAAAGCTTCTGAGGACCAGTTCTTGTTGAAGGAGTCCAGCTCATCCCATCAAATCCGTCTGGGTCTGCCGCGATCTCGCTTGCCATTAAGAGGGAAACTTACGACCCAATGGTCGTAAGTTTGGCCCATTGGTCGTCTGACATGCGGCAGATGTGTCCAGCCCAATTCCATTTTAACGTGGCAGTTTTCAAAGTGCCATCAGAAGGCCAATTCTCGTACTTAATTTAAAACGTTCAAAATCTAGTCCCAGTCTCATCTCGGCGACAAACAAATGTCAAAAATCTGTCAAAATGTAGGGAAACTAGAAGAATTTTTGACATTGAGACTAAGATCAGAAGGCCAATTCTCGTAATTTAAAACGTTCAAAATCTAGTCGCAGTCTCATCTCGGCGACAAACAAATGTCAAAAACTTGTCAAAATGTAGGGAAATTAGACGGTTTTTTTGACAGATTGAGACTGCGATCAGACTGTGAACGTTCTTAAAATTACGAGAATTACCCCTCAGACTGTGAACGTTCTTAAAATTACGAGAATTGCCTCTCAGTTATCTTTGTGATAGAACGCGGTCTATTATGTTGATACCCAGAATACTCCGTTCCATTCCATTCCTCTCTGGCAAACCTGGACGTGGACCTCTGCTGATTTGTCAAAGACCTTGTTTGTCCACCTTACGTGAGGATGGTTTCTTATTATAAGTTATAAAAAAATCCACAATAATTTAATTACTTAAGCGCCTATTGAGATAGTACCTACACGATAAGTAATTAAACAAGTGGCCTTATGACCGGCTCTAGATATCTTGTTTCGATATCATAATAATATTTATGTAGTTATTTATTTACTTGTTAAACTGTGGAAAGACCCCTTATTCCAAAACACGATCTAAATAGACGCCAGCACATCAAGCTTCTACAATCTGTCAAATTTATCACTGAAGTGTTAAGGTTCAAGGTTAATTAGGAAAATTTGACAGTTTCGGATAGCTTGACCTGCACTGGCGTCTGTACCTACTACTTTCCTACCTATAGGTATTTACCTAACTATGAGCAACTGGTTTGTAAACACAGATTGCACTGACAAGCGTCAACCGGTATAGTCCCGGTTTTTTTATATAATAATTGTACCTAACAACAAAATTAATCCGGTTTTGTAGATGTTATACTTATTAATATGATTTCATTTTGGTATCTATGCAGTCTGTTGGTCACAAATCACTTTTAGAGATTTAAAGTACTTGTGTATTGTTTATCCATTCTCCTTTAATTCTTTCCATGGAGTTCTTCAACTTTTGAAATCCTTATTATTTTCTTGAAAAGGGAGTTCAACGCCATCGGTTATGTGGGTCAAGAACTAATTTAAGAAACGTTACTGAACGCTAGTAGGAATTTTCATCGGGGGCCTTTTTAGGCTGGTGTTTGTCTCAAATTATATGAATTTAAGCCTACTTTTATCAGTTTTGGAGACTTAGAGTATTTATAGTAGCTTCGTGTGTGGCCTTTAGTCTTTTAAATCCATTTTTTTTAATCCTTATTATTTTCTTGAAAAAGGAGTTCAACGCCATCTGTTATGTGGGTCAAGAACTGAGAAACGTTATGGAGCTCTCGTCGCTGTAGGTACTAGTTTTTTGTACACATACTGGTGTTGTGTAAAATATTGAACATTTAAATGAAAAGGGTGTGGAAAGTGATTAAGATTTTGCATGGTTGTCTGATTCTTCTGTCCGATATTAGATGGAGCAAGATTCTTCGATGGCGCTAATATCAGTTTCCGCGATACTGCAACCTCTTTCTTTAAACGTCAAAAATAAATAAGTTTGAGCTACATGCACAAGAAACAATATTATTATTGTGTTTGGTTCTGCGGAAACAAAGAAATTAGTTGAATAATATTAATTATAATTAAAATTCAAGCATTTGAACAAGTTCACCATTTCCGAACGAAAAAAAATTATGACGCTGCGCGGCGCCTACCGGATACAAAGCGAACTAAATTCAAATATTTCGGTTCAAACGTCAAACGTCCAACGAACGTCTGAATGTTTGTGGAAATTGTTTTTTTCCTTGAATATTGCAAAACTACTAAAGTGAAATCATTAATATCGTGCAAAGTGTACACAAACTATGTCAACTGTGTGATTTGTGATATTTGAGTTCCTTTTATAACGTTACAATCATGGATCCTTTCACCCAGGTACGATTGGGCGATAATAATGTAATAACGGTCGTAATCTTTAGAAGGTCATCAAGAATCGCATGTTTTAACGTCTAAAAACTTATTTCCAGCGCATGTTAGAGAGAGCGCGGGCCAGACAGGAGAAGATAGATCAAAAACTTGCAAATTCCGGACAGGCTGTTCCGAAAAGGAAGCCACTATCAGAAAACATCGCTATAGTAAAATCTGAGGGTTCTCCTGCGAAGTCTCCGAATAAAATAGCTCGGGAATCTATTACGTCGCCTCGGAGACAGTCAAAGGACTATACAAAGTCTGAAACTCCTACGAAAGCTGTTACTAAGAGGTCGAGTTTGAAGCCTGATGTCGCGTCTCCACAGCGAGGTCGTAACGACGTTGTAGTAACTAAAAAGGAGTTTAAAAGTCCAAAGAGGGGAAGTATCAACAGAAGGAACTCTGACGTATCTGTTGAGATCAACATTTCTCATAGAAATGACATACAGATCGAGGTTCAGGTTGAGGAAAGAGATGCTCCTATCAGTGTGGTGTATGATTCACAGGCGCTGCCTGGAGGCAATGTTATTATAAAGGAGATTACAGGTAAGGAGTATGAAACAATCTATACTAAATATTATGAAGACAGAGAGAAAGAGTGAATTTTGTGACTTTGTGTATATTATGTAGAGGGTTATCTCCAGAACCACAGCTCCTATTTGAATATTTTTTTTTCACCATTTGAAAGGTACATTATTTCAGATAGACACAGGCTATCTTCTGTACATGTGTTTGTCACCTAACTCCTCCTTAATGGCTGGGCCGATTTGGATGAAATTTTGTGTGTATAATTCAATGGGTTCATGGATGGTTTGAAACACAATTGGACCCGGTAGGTTGTGCTGCTTTTCCAGGCAGGACGACGTCTGCCGGCTCTACTTGTTTATATAAAAAAGAAGTACTTAATAATACTAATGTACTTGAAAATTCATGCAAGCCTAGTACTTTTTGTTAGGTTACTGTTCAGAAATTGTGTACAAAATTTCTTGAACAGAATACCATCTTCACATTTAAATATCACCCATGCAAAGCTAGGGCAGGTTGCTAGTATATTCTATATAATTGGTTGCTTAAACTTATTATAAAATAAACTAAGGTAACCCACAAAGTCTAAACAAAGTATACAAAGGTACTTGAGAGTATCATATACCTACAGATATCAAGATAAATGCTTATAACATGATGCATTATGCAGTAAACAACAACTTTATAGTCCCTTCACAATACATTCCTTTGCCTAAAAAGGTCCTACTATGAAGGTATTTATCTAAATAAGGAAGGACAAGGATGACTAACAAAAAGCCAATGACACTTATTATTTTTAAATATTTGTTTATCCTCACAACTTTACAAAGCTTCTTGCTTGTAACATATTACTCACCTCAAGGAGATAATAGTTCCAATAATTAGTAAATGTTTCTCGAAACTTAAACAAAACATTAGCTTATTGGTTGTATACATACAGTTTTGAATTTGGATTGCATGGTCTATGGTTTATTAAATTGTTGTTATTTTAAATTGTGTGAGGCTTGTGGCTGGTGTGGTGTTTGCAATTTTTTTAAATATTTGGAATAGGATGGCAGGTAATACTAACGTTTTTTATTCTGTTTTTTAAATCTAAACTGATATTATACAATACAGGCTAGTTAGAATATTATAGAGAGAAAATATTAGATTTTTTGTATGTTTGTTTGTTATGCTTTCATGCTAAAATGGCTTAATGGATTTGGATGAAATTTGACACATGGGTAGACCATGACCTGGATTAGGACATAGATCATTTTTATCCTGATATTCCCATGACTGAAATCACAGGGTGCAGCTAGTTAATTATATGTGGCAAGTTTTTGCTAAAATATTTAACAGTTTCTTTGTACTTACCTATATTAGGATGAAAACCAGGACAGGAAAGCAGTCAAGACTAATTAAATATTACATAACGTAAATATATTAAATCCCAAAAGTAACCAATGGATATTGTATTACCGATTTACTGGGTTGTGGAGATCTGATAGGCTGTTGTTCCATGTAAAATACTGGTATTCAGCTGCAGTCTGGATGCCGACCCCAACATAGGAAAAGGCTATAGGTAGATTGAGTATTTTATCATTAGTTTTGTATTTTTTCTCATTCAAAACATATTATTGCAATTACAGATGACACATCCAGTAACCTGGAGAAGGCAACAGATGATACGTCGGAGAACAAGCGCGCAGGGCTCCGACACAATGTTAAGTCTCGACTTGATCGACTTGGCAATCTATATTCAGGTATGGTCCTTATTTACCTATCATAATTATGTTCATCTATTTTATCGATATTTCTCCGCAATATAACATATTAGATTATCACACCTATTCTTCCTGGAGTATAATCTGTCTATAATGTTTCCACTGCTGGGACCTAAGCCTCTTTTCTTCGAGGGAGTGGGCTGTAATCTATCATGCGGGCCTAGTGCGCGTTGGTAGATATCACATGTCTTCGAGTTTTTGGTTCTAGGACATGCCAGTTTCCTCTCGATGTGTTCCTTCACCTTTTTAGGAGCAGTGGTGATGAAATTATTTACACTAAGTAAAGCGCCTACCTGGGTGCGATCCCATAACCCACGACTCGGTAAGTCGTGGCCATTACCACTGGGCCATCACTTCTTTTTCTGAAGGTTGTGGCAGAAATGTACCTGTATCACCCACATTTCATCAGTTTCCGGATTTCTCTGCCAGTGCCTTCTATTTCGTGTTAATTACTTACTTAAACATTAGTAATTGACTCCTAACAGCCATTAGCAATGTCCCACGACTTCTCTCTCATTAACTAATAAAAAACCAGACCAACTACACTACAACATTATGCCTAACCTAGATATCAAACTCGAGACCCGACACTCGGAAGTCGCGCAATACACCAACAAGTCAGAAGGCAGTCATGTTTGGTGTTACTCATTTTACTTGATTCATAGTTCGACTCACACTAAAACAATATCCTGCATTGATAACTTATTAAATTACTCCCTAATACACAACAGGATGTGATAACGATAAGGATCTGATAATAAAATATTGTTGTTATAAGATTGAATGTAGAAAACTGTTCATTCAAGCTTCAAGCTGTGACAGTTAACATTGAGTCAACAGTTCTTTGTGTTAGTATTATTAAACCATACTTCTTTCTGGTAATTGAAGGTCTTGTGGCTAAGTAATAACAGCCGCACGGGTCGATCGATCAAGTTAAACTACGCTCTCCACGGTTGGTCCGTGGATGGGTGACAATTTTCATATACCAAGACCTCTCCGTGGCTCGGAAAGCACGTTAAGCCGTTGGTCCCGACTGTCATTCGTGGATCTTTGACAGTCGTTACGGGTCATCAAAAGCCCGAAAGTCTGACAGCCAGTCTTACCAAGGGGTTTCGTATTAACCAGTACCTGGGTTGTGGAGGTCAAATAGGCAGTCGCTCCGTGTAAAATACTGGTATTCAGCTGCATCCGGTTAGACTGGAAGCCGACCCCAACAAGTTGGGAAAAGGCTAGGCACATGACGTACTATAAACTTTAGTCTGAGTTGTGTAAAGTGGTTTTTGCATGTCTATTCTCTATACAACATGCAACTTTTACACTTTTTTTCACTTAAGACCTTTGGTAATTAATAACTGGATTTATTCAACTCTGTAGAGCCACAGATTTCTCTTTCTGTTTTCGAATAATTCACCTAAGGCTGAGTTTAGATGTAATATAGTCCAGATCCATGCAAAATCAAAAGTCATTTTCACTCAAATTAGGCTGAAAATCAGCACTTTTCGAACGTCAAAATTACATAAGACAGTTCCCCAAAACGCCTGCCCTTCACCACTTCCTAGTGCTTTCGTTGGGAATAAGAACTGGCGCAACAAGCTCCCCAGCAGCACAGCTGTCTGTTCAGTTAGACTGGCCAGGTCACAGACATTTGAAGTATTGTCCGGCAACTTCTTTTTCAAACTCCCTAGCCACATGACATCGAGCTATACCACAGACAAGGGCTTAATTGATGTCTTTTCGGGAACACCCACTTACCTTAGTCATCGCCCAGACAAAGTTTAACTCGTCGCCATTTATAATAACAAAATTCCTCTTTTTCCAGATAAACCAACCCTTTCATCGCCGATACACCGCACGGAGCTCGAGTTCTCCTCAGCAACTCCACCGTCTGAGCTGGAGCCGAAGCAGCCGAAACAACGCCCCCAACAGGGCGGCAAGAAGAAGTTCGGTAGACTGGCAGCTTTAGCAGATGAAATCAACAATTGGGAAGATGATTTGACGCATCATACATATGTGAGTACTGAGTTACATTACATACCAAGACCCCTCCGTGCCTCGGAAAGCACGTTAAGCCGTTGGTCCCGGCTGTAATTCGTGGATCTTTGACAGTCGTAACAGGTCGTCAGATGCCCATAAATCTGACAACCAGTCTTACCAAGAGGTTTCGTATTACCCAGTATCTGGGTTGTGGAGTTCAGATAAGCAGTTGCTCCATGTAAAATACTGGTACTCAGCTGCATTCGGTTAGACTGGAAGCCGACCCCAACATATTTGCGAAAAGGCTAGGCAGATGATGACTTATGTGAGTACTGGTTTTATTTTTGAAGTGAAACTTCTTTAGGCGTACTTTGTGTTCATCCTAAACAGTGCTCGAAATTGAACCGTCACGCTCGGGTCGGTGACGCGAATCGGGTATACTCGGATCCAGTCGGTCGGTGACGCTGAATCGCGTATACTCGGCTCCAGTCGTAAGTTTTAATTTTCATGGCAGCGCGGCAAGTCCAGGAAGAGATGGTTAAACGAAATTCACAAAGACTGGCCTCAAACAGCAATAGATAGGGAAAAGTGATTCTTTCCTACCACATCCTGATGCGAAGTATGTAATTTACATCAGGATGCGGCATCGTCTCAGCCACAGATATGATAAAGCCGGGTATTCATTAGGCAACATTTGTTAATAAACTGTTTATGACGTGTTTATTAACAAGTTTACCGTAAACCCTGTTTCTGAAACTTGGCAGTCCACACGTGTCAGTTGTTGCTAGAATGTCGCCCGAGGAGGTAGTGATGTTCTATGCTGTTTATAAACTCCGGCAACACACGTCCACACCTGTTGATTTTTGCTTATAAACTAGATGTTTCGTCTTGCTCTCCGCTCGAAGCGGAGAACATGGCAACATGTTTAAGAAACAATGTTTCATCACCTTTGTTTATAAACTGTTTTTAGAGGTGATGAAACATAGTGAAACACTGTTTATAAACGGATTATAAACAGTGTTTATTAACAAATGTTGCCTAATGAATACCCGGCTTAAGGCCTGCAGTACCATACAACATCAACACTTCACCAATTATTCCATAGAAAGTACGAGTATCTATCCTCATTTTCGTCTAAAGATGTTATTTATGGAGAATCATTAACAAATAATTACTACTAGCTCCCTATTAAAGTGTTATGTCACACAAATAACTACATGTCTCAATTAACAATTTTCCATTAATTGCAGCAACCTGAAGACGCAACAAAGAAGACGACGGCTAAACTCCAGCCCAAAAACAACCAACAGACAACTGCAGAACCCAAGAACAGCAGACAGGCCAACAAACACACTACAGCAGAACCGAGAAAATTCAACCAGGACAACAGACAGACGGCTGCAGAGCCGAGAAACATCAAGCAGGAAAACAAACAGGCAACAGCAGAGATCAAAAATAAGCAGGAGAAACTAGACGCGTCCACACTGGATGTGTCGATACATTCATTCAAGGACATCAACAAAGTATTAGATAATACTACCAAAGCTAAACAGGTTGGTTGCAACCTTTTTATAATCTAAAAAGCTGACCTGGCGAACTTTGTACCGCCTCAAAATCAATAAGACCGAATGTATGAGACTGGAATTATCTTCATTACTTTTTTTTTTGTGAAATTTTTCCTTGACTTAGTTATTCTGAATAGTTATTCTGCTATTCGGGGCGGAGACAAATGCAGCAAATCAAAGATCATAAAAATCAGTCCAGAATTTCTTGATTTATAAATGGTTTAACTATACCATATTCAGCAAAAGTTCTACTGGGACACAGGCGTCCTATCTTCGAGAGGGGGAGTGAGCTGTAATATACCACGTTCGCCCAGTGCGGGTTGGTGTAACTAACCCGTCTTTGTTTTATTCATATAGATTATGCATGTGGTATTCTCATGTTGAATGACATTTAGAAACATGTTTTTTAACTGTGTAAATTAAAAGTAATTTAAAACGTTCAAAATCTAGTCTAGCAGTCTCATCTCAGATCAGACTGTGAATGTTCTTAAAATTACGAGAATTGCCCCTCTAATCTCTCTCCGGTCGTGTCGGACTGTCGAGGGAAGATAGAGTGCACCAATGTCTGCATACGCACTTGTGCACTATAAAATCTCCCGCGCCGATGGCTAGTCTCCTCTGAGATTGGTTGCCATGGCCAAAACTCGGTTTGGAGGACTTTATTTATTATGTTAAAAAGTAATCTCACCATTTTTCACAGGTTACCAAGCAGTTCGACTCTCACACTTTCACGAAACCGTCACCGAACGAGTGTCAGAGACTTGGCAGGCAGATAGTAGCCGAATTGGTAAGTACTTAGCATGTAGGTTTGACTGTACATAATACTGTTTATATTTTAGGTGATTGATTTGATTTACACTGTATTTTGGACGTGTTTGTGACTTTCATTTAGGTATTTTTAATTTATGAAATTGAAGATGTGATTATGAAATTCTAAAATGATTAATAGAATTTATAATATTTTGAAATCAGTGAAGGTAAGCTAGAATTTTGTTTATTTTTTTACCTTGAATTATAAAATAATCAATATTGAAATCGGCTATACGCGGACTGCTAAGGTACATAGTTTAGCATTTTTAAAATGAATAAGTTCAGAAAATTATATTTTCATCAAGCTGAAAGAGTTCGTTAAAAAAAAGCATGCGACTTTCTTTGAGCAGCTATACATATATACACAATAACATAACATCACGCCCAATTTTTCTGAAGGGTTAGGCAGACCTATACCTGTAGTACAACCACATTTTGTCAGTTATGTTGATTGTAATTAATTAATTTTAAGGTTGAGTAGATGACTCTCAGAGTGTTTTTAACTCTACAACGTGTATCAGAAAGCTGTGGCCATATTTAAGGGTGTGATACAGACCATCAAACTGAACAATTCTCCATGAAAATTATCAACTGTTCCATACAAAACTTCAATACCTACTCGAACCAAATGTATGGGATAGCTGATTATTGTTTAGCGACTATGATGTTAGTCCCTTGTAGACAGTGGTTCAGTTTGATGGTCTATACCACACCGTTAAATATGACTATATCTTTCTGATATATATGCTGTATACCAGTATTTTATCAAATACGAGAGCCGAAGCAGTCTGTGTGTTGCCAAATTCCCCATTTAAATTGATCCTAATGAGATTGTTATTAAAGGTGTTCACTAGGCGCCATGGCACGGCAAAGCATTATCAATTGTATGCCTTCCGCGGCATCCCGTGGTAAGCTCAAGTCCCCTAGTGACGATACCAACCAAATTAAGTTCTAAGCCTATAAAAATAAGATTCAAATTCCTTTGCCATGACATGCCGCCTAGTGAACAACTTTAATAACAATCTCATTATGATCAATTTAAATGCCCTTTTAATTCCTTTAAGTCTCATTTTGTGTCGTATTCCCCTAGAATTGACTGTTAAAAAAATAAATACTTTTATATGTTCATAAATACTTTTTTGTGTAAATTATACAAGATAATTCTAGGCGCCACTAATGTAGTTTTAGTAACTAACCCACCCTCAGTTTCTTATGATTGGTACAGCGATAGACGGGTGCTCGTTCGTGTTATAATTAACAACGGTTTTGGGGTAAAATAGTGCGTAAAAAATTCGGTTCGGTTTGTGGTGAATTCGTAGGTTAACGGCGAAGTTGCATCATCGACGTGTTTCTGTAAACACAATACTGGATTTTCTAACGAGTAGTCATGAATTCAGGTCTGAATCGCTAATGAGTAAAAAAAAACAAATATAACACCAACAACGTGCTATGTAAAATTGCGTAGGCGTTAACGTTCAACAGTAACCGTGTAGTGTGCATACACACGAGCGACACCCATCAACGGCAGAGACAACTGCAGCAGTCGATAACGTTCCGCTCGTGTATTTGAGTACGGTGCTCAAATACACGAGCAATAACACTCAAATACAGAGGATGTTGTCGACTGCTGCTAGTGACACTCGTCAGCGGCTGCAGTTACCTCTGCCGTTGACGCATGTCGCTCGTGTGTATGCACACTACACGGTTACTGTTGAACGGTAACGCCTACGCAATTTTACATAGCACGTTGTTGGTGTTATATTTGGTTTTTTTGCTCTGGCTTTTCTTACAGGAGCGCTGTGCTTTAAAAAATATAATAAAACAATACGTTGTGCTTTAGTACAAAATATTATTAATTGTATAGGGTTTTAACGCCCTGTGACGAAGACTATATTTCGCCAGACACTGCAATATCATGAACTACACACATTTACTATTTTGATTATACTATGATCAAGATGAGAGCAGTGTTGGCACAGTGGAAACTACCGCGACTTACGAGTTGTAAGGTCGTAGTTTCGAACCCAGACAGGCGCTTTACTTAGTGTAAATTATTTCATTAGCACTGCTCTCAAAACGGTGAAGGAAAACATCGTGAGGAAACCGGCATGTCCTAGAACTAAAAATTCGAAGACATCTGACAACTACCTACACGCACTGGGCCCGCGTTGTGGATTACGGCCCACTCCCTCTCACAGAGAGGAGGCCTGTGTCCCAGCAGTGGGAACATTATAGGCTGATTATGCTTATGCAAGATTAAGATGGCTTATATGTACATTATATTAATACACACAACTACACAAGGCGTTTTGGTTCAGTGATAAGGGAGGTTACAAATCGCGAATATAAGTACCTTAACTAAAATGACTTTTATATCGTTGACTGAAGATTTAAATTGCAATGATTGACTTACGGTCGTAAATTTTAACTTAATCACAAAAAACTGACGTTAATCATCATACCCAAAATTAAATGAATATGTAAATAAGTTATGATGTCAAATGTTTACAATGGATACCGTAATCCATTTGATGACGATATTAAAATAATGACACGCCGCACCATCAATGGGCTACAGATTTGCGTAGTTGTGGACACAACTACGCACTCCATTCCTTGTTTTGACTAAAGGTCGTATGGACATACGACCTTTAGTCAAAACAAGGAATGGAGTAGCTATTCTGACTAAATATTTTTAAGGAGTTAAAGGGATATGTATTTGTTAAATATTATGCCTACATAGCAAATGTAACGTATGTCTGACAAAAAAGTAGGTAATTTTCGAAATAAATAATTTTATCTTCCTTGTACAGACGCCAGCACATCAAAGCTACTACAATCTGTCAAATTTCATTAATACATTTTCAACTTTATCGCTAAAATCATTAAGGTTTAAGTATGATTTTGAAAATTTGACGGTTTTGGGTAGCTTGATGTGCTGGCGTCTGTACATTAAAGATCTTGTATGTAATAGTATCATTTCAAAATCAAAATTCATTTATTCAAACTAGGCTGAGAATCAGCACTTTTCGAACGTCAAAATTACATAAGGTTAGCGGTGGTTTTGGGGTACCAAAACGCGCCCACCCTTCACCACTTCCTAGTGCTTTAATTGGAAAGAAGTGGCGCAACAAACTCCTCAGCACAGCACAGCTGTCTATAGGATGCATTTCGATACATTTCTATCTTGGGTAGTTTTCTGGTTAATTAATGTATGATACTTTGTGTTGAATTTATTTTTTATCTGTTTAGAATATACAGCTCCACAGTCTTCGCAGTTCGTACCTAATCAAGGATTAGAGTCGCGCCGTGTATCGTCAATTTAACGCGGCGCCCGCATAGAATACCAATAGGAACGATTTTGTTATCTACCGCCCATCTATTCTAATTTGCATGTCTAGCCATAGGCTCTTCTACTGTTATTACGATCACATATTTTTGTTTTTAATATCGTTTTATGCATATAAATAGTGCCTTATCATATTGTCGAGTAAATAGCGTTCTCATATGCATATGCAAGGTGTAATTTTGGACATCATACTAAGGGCTGGTTTTTCCATTGCCAGATAAGTTTGACAGTTTTTGTATGAAATAACTGTCGAAATTTCAAAATTATTCCTCGAATAAAGTTATCCGACGATTGAATTAGCCCTAAGTAATATTGCATATAAATAACTGCTGGGGAAATTACTTTTATTTTTGGTGTGAATATTTGTTGTTTGCGGTTGTGCGCAATGGAACATACGCAAAATATTGTGCACTTGGGTGCATGCAACGGTACAGGGGTCGTGGGGTAAAAGTTGCGTTATAACATTAAAAACCAGTTTTCGTAAAAAAAAAACCTTTGTAAATGTTGGAATTTTGACCTTCAATATCTCCGTAACCAGAGAAGGTTCTTAGGTACAAAAAAATATTGCAATGAATGGGAGTACAAGTGACTCTCGGCTTCGTTAAATGTATTTTTACACCCGTTATAAGTGATTTTTTCATATATCAAATTAATATGGGCCCTAATGACGACTGCGTCATGCAGTGGGTGCCAGAAGACGGGCGTCGTTGCCAAGGGAGGCCTAGGAAACGCTAGCGTGATGACTTGGATGCGTTTACAGGACATGGGTCGGAGAAGGCAACACACAAGAAACAGGGGAAAATTATGGAGGATACCTTTGCCCAGCAGTGGAGTAACACAGGTTGATAAAAAAAACACGGTAGCCACTCGTAGACCACTTTATGGCTTTCCCCTCTTTAAACATGGCGGTACCTATTGTTTATGGCTTCAAGACTTCCGTAGAAAAATCTCCCAATTTATGACAAAGGTCAGTGTCCTCAGCTTTCTGATTCCAGTCTGCCCAAGATGCCCTTCATCAAGTCCTCAGTCGACCTATTTGGAAATAGTGGATCGATCAGGCAATGACATTATTTCTATAATTACACTTAACTGATAAGTTTTATCCGATAAGACCTTTATTTATGCCGTTTAAATGTCATATCGACATGATTATTCTCTTCAAAGCTATGTTTTAGAAAAGCCTTCTATTTATTACTTCCTGTCTGCTATCGGAGTCCGTAAACGCACCCACGAAAAAGGTGTAATTCCTAGTGTGGGTTAACTTTGTTATGACAATACCAAGCCAGATTCAGTTTCCAATGAAATAAACCCAGAAAGCTCAATGTTACGGACATCCGTGTCTCTTGCCGGTTGGTTTTCCCCTTAAACACTTCTGAATCATGCCTCAATGTTGTATGCAAAACATGTAGCGAATTTCGTCATTTCATCATCATTGGTAGACTTCCACACACTGCTGACTATAGCCCTCATCCCTTTTGTGTCATGTTTCCCTGGTCTAACTCCTGGTTCTTTACTTATCCTCCTAATATCTAGGGAATGCAAACCGGTTTCACCGAAAACCGAAAACCCGGTTTTTCGGAATATTTGAAATTATTTAAAAAACCGGTTTTTTATTTCACGTTTCCGGTTTTTCGAGTTTTTTATTGTTTTCAAATGGCAACACCCAACACCACGTGTCAGTCAAAACTATGAATTTGGTGTCAGCCATTTTGTTTTACCAACCGTTGCCAACGGTTGCTAGTGAAAAGATTCAAGATTCAAATTTTTTTATTTATGGAAAGTACGTTGTTTATTGTAGCATTAGTAATTTGGTAACATTTAACTGTTTTCAATAGTTGAGTGAAGGTGTTTAGTGAATTTGTCGTGCAATTCAGTTATTTTTGTAAGTATTTGACATTTATAGTATGTACTTATGTTAGGTACAAATTGCTATTTTTAAATGTTAAGATATTCACACAGTGTGCCACACAATGCTTTATATTATAATTGTGAAAGTTTGATTGTTAGCATGTTTTTTCCTTTTTCACGCAGAAACAGCTAGAATCTAGATAGATTTGGATGAAATTTGGAATAGAGATAGCTAGGCTATAAGGCTACCTACATAGCCTACTTTTAATCCCGAAAAAATGATGTTCCACTTATTCTACGCTGCCGAAGTCTCGGGCAGAAGGTAAGGTAGTAGTTAATTTATAAAACAACGTTTTTGTAATGATAGGCATAGGCCGTCTGCCCATCGCCTACGAAACTGATTTGCCTTTGTTTCCTTACCTAACTTTTACAGTATGCCCAGGAAGTGCCTGGATCAGCCTGGAACATTATAATTTCCTTCCTCTCCCAGTCCAGTATAATTCTTGTTAATTTCATAATTAAACAGATCAAGTTATTGTTCTTGCTTGTCGCTTTCAGATTACTATGGATGACTTTGTAGAAAACATCAGAAAAACTGAGGATAAAAACAGCGTGTGGGGTCATTTTTGTAAATCGAAATCAAAATCGGAAGTAAAATACAAGTATTGCAATAAAATACTTTTGTGGTCTGGAGGTTCAACTTCATCTTTTTAATACTGTTGATTAATATTGTACCTACTAGGGTGAAGCACAAAAGCAAATAAACCTTTTACTTAAACAAATTTCTGCATTTTCATTGAAATTTTGAATACTTATGTATTTATTTTTAATAGATACGTTTTTATTTAATTATTGAAAATATGCAAGATGTAGGCGGCCTGAATTTCACAAGTAGTTTAAAAAAACTTAGACAGAAAAAAAAACCGGGTTCACCGAAAACCGGTTTTTTTAATACGAAACCCGAAAAAAAAACCGGGTTTTCATTTTGGCCGGTTTTGCATTCCCTACTAATATCCTACTTCCCACTTAATATTATATACGTGAAAGTTTGTATGGATGGATGTTTGTTACTCTTTCACGCAAAAACTATTGAACGGATTTGGATGAAATTTGGCACACAGATGGTTTATAACCAAGATTAACACATAGGATACGTTTTATCCCGATATACCCACGGGATCGAAACTTATGCGGGTGTAACGGCGGGGCGCAGCTAACCTTTACATAATATAACATCACGCCTTGTGTCCTAAATGTTGGGCAGAGTTGTACTTATAGAACACCCACATTTCGTCAGTTATGTTTAAGTCATATGTAATGGGGGGGGGGGGGGGCAAGTCTATTTGTTTATTGCCATTAGCCGGGCAAAAATCATGACCCGGGCTGCTACTGAGAACTTCCAGATAGAAAAACCCAATAGCACTTTGCCCGGCCTGGGAATCGAACCCAGGACCTCATTCACAGTAATAGCGACCACTAGAACAACAAAACAGTTACTTAATCTTTGTTACTTTAAAATTATATTTCGGTTTTATTATCTGTGGTAGTAAAATTGTATTGTTAATGGAACCTTGAAAAGGACTACTTGATGTCCTTTTGAAAGCTTTTAATACTTAATTCTCTGGGAGACCATGTTCTCTTTTTGTGACCTACTTGTTAATGTTTATTTTTTAATCCAAACCTTCTTTATAAGATGTCTTTTAAAAATAATAATAGTAGGTCGTAGGTTAGAACCCAGACAGGCGCGTTGCTTTGTGTAAATAATTTCACTACCACTGTTCACAAAACGGTGAAGGAAAGCGTGAGAAAACCGGTTTGTCCTAGAACCTAAAATTCGAAGACGAGTGACATCTACCAACCCGCACTGGGACCGCGTGGTAGATTACAGCCTAGTCCCTCTCGAAGAGAGGAGGCCTGTGTCCCAGCAGTGGGAACATTATAGGCTTATTATGTATTTAAAGATGTCGTGTCAGGTCTGGACACGACATCTGTGTGTCTGGTCCCCATACTCACGAAACGCCCTTTTTTTTCTACAATAACAGTATAAAACTGGAACTACTATTAACTTTATCAAAACACAGTTCCAACGTCCCAGACATATCTATTAATAAACCGCCACCATATCTAAGCCGAGCTACCCTTTGTCTCGCTCCGAAGCCCCGGCGAGTTTACGACTTATTTTGATCTTTTACGGCTATATTTAAAGCTTTCGTTATTTCATATTTCACGACTATGGCCATATGGGTGGGCTCACGACAAAAGGGTTTCTGGGTTCGTGCCGAATTTGTGGTTTTAGGGCTGTCATGAAGACCCTTTGGAATTAAGAGGTGATGTAAACAAATCATCATCTCCTGATTGATATAGTGATAGATTTTATTTGAACTCAAATTAGTTCAATTGTTATTTTTAAACACACAACATTAATCCCCGAAGGTTTAGGCTGTAGTGTACCCACATTTCGCCAGATATGTTTAGGGGCCGACATACACGGACTGCTTGAAGCAGTCAGGATGGACTGCTGCAAGCTGCGACTGCATAGTGAACTACAGTTTTCTACGTACACACATACACGAAACCGCTCGAGCAGTTGCAACTGCTTCGGGCGGTCGTGCGGTCAAGCAGTCGCCAGGCATACACTGACTGCTCGAGCTGTCGACTGCTCTCGCGCAGTTGCCTGATTTGAACGACGAGCAGTTGGTATCAACTGCTCCAGCAGTTATCAATGGTGGCTTCAAGGTGTTGACTATGACTGCAAGAGTGGTCCGTCTATGTTGATCAATCGCTAACTACTCGAGCAGTCCGTGTATGTCGGCCCTAAGTTTCTTGTAATTTAAAAAAATACTTCGATTATTATATTTATTTTATACGGCTAACCATAGCTTGGTAACCCTATACCCAAGGCCAGCGCATAAAATCAGCGCCTGCGCATTCTTTTACCATTCGTTCGCATTTCAGTGCGCATAATGGTCGTCGTAATATTATGCACTGGAGAGTGAGCACTATTGTTCGCTTTAAACAAATCATATTATTATTATTATTTCAAAAGATCTTTCGACGAATTGTTTTTCTGGTCCTCTTTTGTTTCCGTATGTTTTCTTTGTTTTGAGAGACAGCCCTGAATGTTTTGACCATTAAAGCTTTTGAATTTGCATTTTTAAGTGCCTAGTAAAAATATTGTGTTCTGGGGATTTTGCACACGTTTTATCGATTCTTGTTTTTATAGTAAAAAGTAACTTAGAAATTCTACTAAGTAGTAACCTACCTATACAGAGTCTTATTAAATTAAACAGCGATACTTCGCAGACATGATGGGTATCGATATTTAAATTAAATATGATAAAACAAAAAATAAAATAGTTTGCTGAGGTTTCTTTTGGGGTCATCAACCGCAGGTGGTGTAGGCACTTGAAAAATCAGTTTTTTTTTGTGTAAACTTCACAGTCGTAATGGGTTTTGACATCTAAACACGATAAAACATTTTTTTTCAATTCATACTTCAAGTAACATCTCTTCAAACGGTCGTTAACCCCAAACAAAATCATTTTTTTAATCATGTTTAGATAACGATACCCATCACGTCTGCGGAGTTTCGCTAGCTAATTTAATTTGGCCCTATATTTAAAAGGTTGACTTGCTCATAAAACCAAGAAAAATAAAATATTTCTATTCGACCCTCCATTTGATTTTTTTTTTTCACTGCAAGATCATTGTGTTTTTATAAACTAAAGTCATCATGCAAGTATTATTTGTATTTTCTCACAAAAACTTAAGGATAACTTTATTAAAAACAATCTCCTTTTCATGCATCCATTTTTTTTTTCCTTTACACCATGCGGGGTCCTTATGACGTCATTTGACACTATCACGCTCATTCATCCTTTTAGATAAAAGTTTGGGTGTTTTAAATAATGCATCTCACAAGCGCGCGTCATATGACTCTTTATCTCTTTGAAATAGGGTCTAAATTGAAATGATGGACGCGCGTTCCTAAAATTCAACATCTGTGATACTTGACCAATAAATCTTGAAACAAAAGAGCGGCGCTGCTAGCTAAGACAAATGCCAATCAATAAAGTCAATTTCAGTACATTTTAAATGTTCGTTCCCATGTTTTGCCTGTCACTATGAGCATATTTATACTGTGTTAGGAGAAAGTAAGGATTTCAGTCAAGCGGTAAGGGCGGGCTTCGATAGTAAAAAATAATACTTATACTAACAATAATACTTACAACAACAAATAATACTAAGTCATAAGTATTATTTTTTTATTTGATAGTGTTGAAGTAGGATCGTTTTGTTTTTAACCGACTTCAAAAAAGGAGGAGGGTCTCAATTCGACTGTTTTTTTTATGCTTGGTTACCTCAGAACTCCATTATTTATAAGCCGCTTTGCAAAATTTTTTTTTTTTAAGGGTGTACTTTCAGATTGGTCCCATAAAAATTTCATCAAAAACGGTTCCGTAGTTTGGTTTTTAAACCAACATTACTGGTAAAAACTAAGTCTGAATAGGTGATTAAATGATTTGCAATATCGCTAAATAATGCCAACTATAGACTACATAACCTTTTTCTGATAAGTGAGCTAATTTGTTGATTAGTAAGCACAAGTAATCAACAAATTAGCCGTGTGAAGCGTCTACGGATTCGACTAGTAGTAATCAAAGAGTACAGTATACTAATATGAGGTAGTAATTATAGGTGTACCGTCGATTCATTTACAGATGTATGTATATACTAATATACATACGTCGACGACGGGAGAATCAACTAGTTCGTTCATTCGACGCCCATCACTAATAACAATAAATTACGACATTCGTTTGCATTGTATGATGATTTTATTTTCATAGTCTATTCATGGCAGCAACCGAATGGTCCGACGCGATATAATAGATCATTTACTTTGTAACGCCTGGGTCCTTGAATGGTGATATATTTCCATTGTACAGGTGATAATCTCACAGCATAGGGGTTCATTTCTATCTATAATATGTATGTATTTACAAAAAAAAAAAAATGTATATAAGTAGTTTATCAGCCATCTTGTTACCATAACACAAGCATTAGGTTGCTTAGCTTGGGACTAGATGGCGCTGTGTGAAATGTCCAGGGATATTATTATTATTTAAGATAAGGTGTTTAGAAAATGCTAGGTAGGGACATTGAAAAAAGCCTTTACTTTAACGACTATAAGGTAGGTAATTTCAATAGTGAAGTAGGATAATCCAAGCAAGTACAGACGCCAGCAGGTCAAGCTACCCGAAACTGTCAAATTTTCCCAATCAACCTTCAACCTTAATGCTTTAGCGATAAAGTTGAAAATCTATTAAAGAAATTTGACAAATTGTAGTAGCTTGATGTGCTGGCGTCTGTACCTTGCAAGGAGCGACACCAAATTTTAATAGATATATTGTGTTCCGATAAATTTAAACAGCAATCCTTCGACTTAATAACAAAATTTGAGGATCAGCTTTGGCGCAAACTATGTCCCACCTCCAATTCTGCCCTCTGTGCCCGAAAAAATGCACTCATAGCAGCCTCTGCGCTGTTACCGACGATGCCACGTAGTTTTGAGCCAAAACAAATTAATACACTGTCGTACGATCGACATCGAAGTAGTACAAAATTGTTAAGTGTGATCATATTTATGCAATCCAAACATGATTATATAATAGTTAAGTACATACATTTTGGAGTCGCTCAATCTTAATATCCTCGATGATATTACGAAGATATTGATTTTGTATAGTCTCTGCATAATCTGCTTGGGGCTGCAAATTTTTAACCATCGCGACCTCGTCGTCCAATCTTGACTGTAGCGCTGCAATAAGTACCTAGCCACTTTCCAAGAACCTTATGTCAGACCTTTTTCCTTATAGCCTTTTCAACTTGTTTCCTAGTAATTGAGGGTTCGGTACCTCAAACTAGTTGTAAGTTGCCTCATGCCTAGATGCTACTTTAATACTTTGCTTCCAATATTTTAATTAAAAAAAGTGTCCATGGAGTTCTTGTATTATTCTCCATAGGAACGTATTACGTTTGGTAATGGGTAACTAGCTTCATCTTTCTGAGTGACTGACTGCATAACATATACTTCATAATCAGCTTACAACGTTCCCAGTGCTAGGACACAGGATTCCTCTCTGTGAAAGAGAGTGGACCTTAATCTACCACGCGGGCCTAGTGCGGGTTGGTAGATGTCACATGCTTTTGTAAATGGTTTAATTGAAATTTATGCTTTGTTTAAGTTTCGGTTTGCTTTCTTACTATTGCAACATACTATCGCCCAAATCAGTTTCTCAATCCGCGGAAACATTTCTATTTCTACCTGTGTATCTATGCTATGCGCAGGAGTTCCGCGTACAATCTAAATACGCATCTCGCATGGTGTGGCCGCTTAAAATGTCATCATGTTCATCGGTTCGAGTTTCCGTATTACTGTTATATGGGTCGCTATGGTGCTGTGTATATTTGTATTATATTCGTTCGGTTTACGCAAATGTCTGGTTGTGAAAGATAGATTTGATCGTATGTTTAGCTTTCTGGTGAATGAATCTGTTCGTGTGGTATCTTCGGATTCAAGATATTTTTTCTACGAAGAAAACAGCTGCCGCTGTCCTTTCTACTTTTCTCCTACCTAGAGAGCAGTGGTGGCCCAGTGGTAACGGCCCGGACTTACGGGTTTAGGTCGTGGGTTCGAACCCAGTGAGGCGCTTAACTTTGTGTAAATAATTTCACCACCACTGCTCTCAAAACGGTGATGAAAAACATCGTGAGGAAACCGGCATGTCCTAGAACCAAAAATTCGAAGGCATGTAACATCTACCAACCCGCACTGGGCCCGCGTGGTAGATTACAGCCTACTCCTTCTCCAAGAGAGGAGGCCTGTGTCATAGTGAGAACATTATAGGCAGATTATGCTACCTACCTAGTACTTTCTAATTTAACTAATTTCTGATAATGTCAGTCTGTAAAAGGTCAAATAGGGATGTCTCTTCATAGTCTTCTATAAACAGTCTATATTACAAGGCTTGGCAAAAAACTAGTTAGTGTTTCTGTCTATTTTCTTGACATTACGCGCTGGAAACTTAAGACAAAGGCCAAAGACCAGCTCTAATAAACAAGACCCTTACACGAATTTCCTGAGTTGAATATGACTAGGAAAGTGAAGTTCAAAGATCAAGCCTTTACGGTGTTATCATTTCTTCCTTTTCTCAAGAATAATTGAAGTTTTTTTAGGGACTTTAGGAGGGCCTTGTGGCTAAGTAATAACAGCCGCACGGGTCGATCGATCAGGTTAAGCTAAGTTTGCCGCGTTTGGTCCGTGGATGGGTGACCATCTTTACATACCAAGATCCCTCCACGGAGGGATAGACCTTGGTGGTATGTAGGGATCTTGGTGTGTTAAGCCGTTGGTCCCGGCTGTCATTCGTGGATCTTTGACAGTCGTTAAGGGTTGTCAAAAACCCGAAAGTCTGACAACCAGTCTTACCAAGGGGTTTCGTATTACTCAGCAACTGGGTTGTGGAGGTCAGATAGGCAGTCGCTCCATGAAAAATACTGGTACTCAGCTGCATCCGGTTAGACTGGAAGCCGACCCCAACATAGTTGGGAAAAGGCTAGGCAGATGATGATGATGAATTGAAGTTTCTTTAGACGGACTTGGATGTAGTCCTTCTGCACGTGTTAATTATTCAAACCAAAAGGCAGCACGAGCTTTCTTATCAGTCAAACGCAATTCAATACTCATAATTCTTAGAAAAATATCAACTTGCTGTTTGTGTTACCTATTGTAAGCATGGTGGAGCTTATGATGCTAATTTATACGGAAACAGCGCCCCGCTGTTTCACCCGCATAAGTTTCGATCCTGTGGGAACATCGGGATAAAAAGTATCCTATGTGATAATCCTGGTTATAAACTATCTGTATGCCAAATTTCATCCAAATCCGTGCAGCAGTTTTCGCGTGAAAGAGTAACAAACGTCCGTCCTCATAAACTTTCGCGTTTATAATATTAGTAGGCAGTAGGATACATTCCATGGATTATGGGGTCCACTATTCTTAGAGCATATCTTTAGGGATGTTTTTTAATCGAAGTCACTGACAGCGAAACAAAAGCTTGGCAGCAGAAGGCCTTAAAATTGCGTTATCAAGTGCAGACCTGGCCCTGAACATTAATAATAATACCGGCCTGTCTCTGGGATTGTCCTGATAGCCGTGGAATACCTTTCCACCCCTCAAGCACCTCAGGATATGTTGCCCTCCTGTCGCTACGTCACTAAGTGCTAACAACAGTTTCCGGGCGCCCATTATTGAGTGTGCAAGTCATCCCCTGCCATTTTTCCGTTTATAATAAAACATTCATCCGGCAGGGGCCATAGTTCTAGGTAACCAATTCATAGTTTATCCACTTTAGACACCCAAACACATATTCCAATATCCTTGTTTCCATATCCTGCAATAGTCCTACATCAACCGGCGGTTGTTTTTGGGTGCACTTGCATAGTGCGTATGGGCAATCGTGGGTTGATGCCTTATTTCAAGAAAACTGTCGAACGGGCCTTTGCGAGTTGGCTTTGGATACTCGTACGCCTTTCAAAGATACGAGCCTATTACCACTGCAGGGCAAAAGTCTCTTTTCATACAGAGAAAGCACGAGCCTGTGTTATTATTGCTATAATAATTAGGATTGAATTGGCCATTCAAAAACAAACGGTCGAGTGTGTGAAATCAAAACCAGAAAGTTCAGTTTCACAACAGAGATTGCATAACACATTGAGGACTGGCCATCAAAACAAAGATTGCCTTTATATCCCAACAGGGAAGGAATGATCAAACTTTCCAGAAACAGCCATGTGTTCTCGTAAACATTAAAAGACCCACACACTATAAATCTTGGATGTATTTAACGGTGTGAATTTACTGTCTTTTTACACCCCGATACAGATTAATCGCCACAGCTTTTATGTCGCTTTTTATACAAATTGCATCATTGTTACGACAGCATCACTTCCCTGCAAATATGGCCAGAGAGTAGACCTATTCTTGGGTATAAACCCCATAGAAATGAAGGTCTTTTTGAATGGTCATGGCAGTAGTTTGTTGAACCAAGTTTTTGCGAACCATGTACCGGTTGTTTGGATCGGACAGTTTTTCTGTAAATGCTTTTATAAGATTGATTGCTTGGGTGCATCGAACCTCGACTTGACACTCGGGATTATGGAATGTTGGCTCTATTCGAAGGTCTAGACATTGTGAATTTGACTAGGAACGATTGCCACAGAATATATTAAAATGCCAAAGGAAATGATTAAGCATTAGTCATTTTGCTACGCTAAAGTGATGTTAATTTGTAGTACGATGTAAAAAGTGTTGTTGGTGCTACAAAAAATATAATTGCTAATTCATGCAAAGTTTCCAGGATACGTTCATACATACAATGATGATTAGGAGTTCTGATGAGTAGGTTTAAAATTTGAATTACGTATCAAATCACTATATCACAGGCCACTACTATACATAACATTTCAGATTTGTTGTTTCTTTCTTTCTTTCTTTTCCCCAACTATGTTGGGGTCGACTTCTAGTCTAAGACTTCCAGTAAAGTAACTGCCTATCTAACGTCCTCAAACCATACTGGGTAACACGATACCCCTTCGCTTCAGATTTTCCAACAAAATTCAGTATTCTTCAACCATTGAGCACAAGTATTCTCCCTCAATTTTTTTGAACGTCGAATGACTGAAAAGGACCCCCAAAAACACTCCCCAGTTTACTTAAACAGTTAAATAGTCCTAAATTAAAGTAACACGAGCCTCGTCAGTCAACTAAGCAGTATTAGCTAGCTGAAGCCATTGACCGCAAGGCGTAAGGGGAATGTCTATCACAATTTTCGGCGGGCACCCGAACTTAAGTAAGGGAATTGGTTAATAGGCTACTACCAATTTAGGAGCGAGGAATTTGGTACTTTTAGAAGGACCCCATTGATGGGACCTTTTTTTGGGGAGTATCAAAAGGGTGTGACAATTTTTCCCCGAATTCTGGCTCGATGTCTTTATTTTTTGTCTAAAATTTTTATAGTTAAAAAAAAAAAAAAAAACAAAAAAAATTTCAGGTGCCACATAACCCATATTAGAAAAATCTTTAAAGTACAAACCCAAATCGAAACTAAATATACCATGTCCATAAGAAACTCGATTATAAATCACTAAGCCCAATTTGAATGGCTGACCGACAATCAATAAAATCTTAATCACATTATGAAACACGATTACCTATTTCGTTTTTACTAGTTTTTTTTTTTGTCTTCCTCTATGATATGGACTTTGCTTCTGCCATTCCTTGTTATTTATCGACGGTGACGATTACTCTTTTCCTGTAAACTATGTAGCATGATGGACACTCACGGTACGGCTGGTGCATAAAATCAAGGTTAGAGCTATGGAACGGGCTATGCTTGGAGTGTGAGGGATCGAATCCGCAATGAGGTGGTCCGGCAGAAAACCAAAGTTGTCGCCATAGCTCACAGAATAAGCTAGTTGAAGTGGCAATGGGCAGAGGCCAGAGGCTCTCTCCCCTATTTCCACTTTTCTCGGTCTACTGCGATTGTGGGCTAATCCTTTAAGGAGTCCAGCTAATCCCGCCATCTTTTTCGGGGCCTGCCACTTCAGTCGTTTCCTGCCATTTGGGATCCACTGCGTGGTGGCTTTTGCGCATTGCTGCACCGACATGCGAGAAATCTGGCCAGCCCAGTTCCACTTTAGTCCAGCAGATGTGCAGCCAGCCTCTGCTATTTGTGTTTTTGTAACGATGTTTAGAGTTTAGCTTGCTGGTCTATTACCTAATCAGCATCCTGCAAAGTAAATAAAACTAACTAAGTATTACATTTGACCAAAAACCAGTATTTTCTCCGCCCTTTAACAGTTGTCTGTACACTGTAATGACGATAATCACGCCAAAGTTTTGAGAGCAGACCGTTAGGACATCTTTTTTCTCGTGTTTTTTCCGGTCCTGCCGATATTTCTGTATAACCAATTGTCTTGACATTAGGGTTTCCGGCACAGACTCGTCTTTGGCAAAAAATATTCATATTAGAAATGAACGATTTTTTTATTATCTACAGTTGGTTTTACACCACTTTATTGCAGTAAGTTGGTCTGATAACGATTTTCTTGAGGACCAGTGTTGTCCCTTTTATGATGAAATGTTTTTATAGTCTTACTAGCTTCTGCCAGCGGCTTCGCCCGCGTGGCTGTCGGAAATTATCCCACGGGAACGTGCTACCGAGACAAAAAGCCTGTCTCCTTCCCCAAGATGCCATCTATCTCCTTGCTTAAATTTATCGAGATCCGTTCAGTGGTTTAGGTGTGAAAATATAACATATAGACAGTTACTTTCGAATTTATAATATTCGTATGGATTTACTGAATTTAAGGTCGCAAATAATATCTAACAAAAATTCGTTAAATGCTGAAACCCTCTATGTCATTGAATGCCAAATTGACGCTCTGCTGAACACAGTTCACAGCAGACGGGATTATCAACGCGTACAAAGGTAATATTATAAATCATTTCATAACACAGCGTGTCATTTACCCGAAATAATGATACACATTTCCTCAATAATTATAATAACACAAAGCAAGCTTTGCATCAAACAACGTGATGCGTCAAAATATAATTATCAGCTGGGCTAACGTGTGCGGCCCTCCGCAGACAGCCAGTCAGTTGGAGCTCGCCTCACGGGACTCACGCGCGCACACACGACCCCGCGTCCTAACGGACACGACACATACGTTCATTCAACTCAACAAACTATTTATTTACTGTCATAACAATTACAAATGCACTTCAGTTACGTAACGTACCGCCAGATGTGATGCAATTTCGCCGCGAGCCCTTTAACGCTAACCTAATCCAGTTAAACTAACCGCGCGAACTCGCCACCTCTATAAAACGTATCAATAAACGAAATGCAAGCACGTGCTCAACCCTCGCGTTACGCGGCCGTTGTCCAATCGTAGGAGGGCGAGGGCTACCGGCGAGTTTCGGCCAGCCAATCGCGGCTCGTCTACGAATTCACCACGAAACCCGCCGATCCCGACCGACAGGAGCCGAAGTGCGCATCGACCACCCCCAGTGCCGCTTCAGCCCCCGACATGGCGACAATGGTGGCGTCCTCGCCCGCCAACCCGGCCGTCACAAAAAAGCCCTCTATCAAGAAATATAAAGCACCCACGCCGCCGCGGAATATTATCACGGAAGATGAATGTGAAAGTGAAAAAGACAAAGAGAATGCAGTGCAACTCGACAACGAAAATGACGCAAGTGATGATTGTAAACAAACAAAACCGGAACCGGCGGACGACAAGCCGGCGCCGGAGAAGGGATCGCCGCTAGTGAAAAAGTTGGGTCCAAAAATAAACGGGAGTGTTGACAGGAGTTCTGTGTTGTCTAAGGCGGCGATGTTCGAGACGAGCAGCCCGAAGGCGAAGGACCCGGCCGAAATGTCTCTCAGGGAACGCAAAGCGCTCTTTGAGAAAAACAAGGGTGCAGCGATCGTTCCGAAGGCCCCCTTCGGCCTTGCACCCTCCGCCAAGACCCTGTTAGGGGACAACAAAGGTAAGTTCAACTTTTAATAATATTTACTGCCAACAATGAAGAACACGCTAACTCCTTGACACACACTTATTTCGATTTTATGGTCTGTAACCAATAAACAAACGGTTTTTTTTCGCTTCGGTGTTACGCAGTTACCGAGATTTTTCTGTAGCTGTTAATTGTTTTAATTGCGGTCTGGCGTTTACATGCAGCTAAGTAAGCGATGATTATGTATTGTGCAGCTGATTCTTAGATAACACACTAGAATGAATAATAATGAGTCTAAAAATACTTATCCCAAATGTTTTAGTTCGAACTCCTTGATGATAAAAACAACCGCGAATTGTCTCTTATTTGATAACCTACTTCTTCACTCATTCATGATAATCTCATAACAATTAACAATGGTTTCATCATCTCGTATGCAAAGATTTGTGTTGCAATCTCCCGCGAAATGAATAAAAAAAACGAAATAAAACTAAAAGTTAATTTAAATGTCAAAGTCGTGAACATTCTGTTACTACCGGGTAATCGTTGAGATTCAAACAGCTAGCACCGTATTTTTTTTTGTCTCCGAAAAAAATTGTAAAAAAGTGGTTAAAAATTGCTCAATTTATTAGTGCAGTATATCAATGTAAAGCTTGTGAAACGGACTAAAGAGTGATATATATAACACATCTGGACTCCATCCGTATCGTGAGTAATAAGTAAAAACTTTTTAGAAAAAAATTGTAGTGACTTGCATCCCTGACCTAGGGCAACCCGCAGATCGGCCGCTTCTACGCACACATGCTCAACGCTTACACGTTCACTAGACGCTTGTTTCAACATCTTGAGCTTACGCTACGCGTTTATAGCAGACTTGGCTTATGTCACGTTTCATGAGTACAATAACAACAACATAGAAGGAAGAGATCACAACAAACTGAAGGAAACATTAGTAGTTAATTATGGATTCTTGCAACAAAAACATCACGCAGAGGCGTAAACAACCTAAAGGTGTTAGCATTCATAGCAGCTATGTTGATAATTCCATAACCACGTCGTCTAGCATATACCTTTCAGATACCGCACGTAGTTTGCCAGATCTATCGAAAGTATTGCTTAACCATGAAGTAGAAGAGTTGAGGAGCGAAATAATGAAGCTGAGAATGGATTTAGAAAGAACTCAGATGGAGGTAGATAATTTAAACTCGGAAAACTATTCGCTTCAAAAAATAATAACTTCACAACAAACCAAAATAGATAAGTATAAATTGCTATGTACGGAATCTTGCAGGATTAATAACAGTACAATATCCTCAAAAAAACGTAAATCTACGAAGAGAAAACGTAACCCTTGTTTGAACGAAAGTTATAGCGAATTAAATGTCAACCTTGAGAACACTATCGAGACTCCGATTAGTCTTGTGAAACAGAATGAGAGGGCTTCTACTACAATTATGAAGCTAAATGATATAACTAACTCAAATAGTACTCCTTCAGAAAACATGAATCAAGGAATAATAAATGAAGTAAATAGTATCCCCCTTGCAGTATCAAGCACAGATATCATCGTAAATAAAACCAATAGCTGCAGAAACAGGGTTCTAATATTCTCTGACGAACATACACATATGAGAAACACACTACAAAATCTGATCGGGTCAAACTTCATCGTGTCATCTTTTAGCAAGCCTGGTGCAACTACGGATAAGCTACTCGAATCGTCATTAGAACTGTGTAAAGACTTTAATAAGTTTGATTATGTCGTAATTATGTGTGGCAATAATGATAAGGACCCATTGAGAATACAATCAATTCTTTATTTTTACTTAGATAAACTTGCTTATACGAATGTGTTACTCTGTAATCCAAAAAGAGGTAAATTCTTAGGTGAGTTTAAACTGTGTAAAACATTCCATCACATCTGTTCCCAGTTTAGCCACAGTGTATTTGTTAACATCAATTATAGAGTTCCTTATGCCTCATTCCTTTTGGTACTATGCAGGTTTGTGTTGAGAGACATATTGCATCTAAACTATAAATATAATTATAAACACTATAGTGAGTCCTATTGTAAAAATATTAAACAAAAAAATGCAGTGTCGATGTCCACACAAACAGATATGTTTTTACAACCGAATCTAATATCAGTAGAAACTCAAACGGAAAATGATTTATTTCGAGAATGAATATAATTTTACTATACTACACAGCAATATACAAGGTATAAGGTCAAAAATAAATGATTTGGAAATGCTAGTTGAGTCAAATGACATCGACGTTCTTTGTCTGAGCGAAACTTTTTTCCGTAACCAGAGGGCAGAAACACTACAGTTGCCAAATTATAAAATGGGTTCGTATTTTTCCCGGCAAAATAAATCTCGAGGTGGTGTTTGTATTTATTTAAAAAACTCAATAAACTACAAAAAAATTGAATGGTTATCTGAACTATCGGTTGAAATTCATTTTGAATGCTGTGGTATAGAAATTCCAGAGACCAATTGGTATATATTGTGTATGTATAGAACACCTAATAGTAACTTTAATCTGTTTATCGAAAAGCTTGAGTTATTATTGTTTAAACTAACCATCAGATTGAGATCCATAAATAAAAAAATATTCATCCTAGGTGACTTTAATATAAACACACTTGCCTGTACCAGCAAAAGTACTTTATTCAAAAATACTTTAAAAAAATTCAATTTGCACCTGACCCTAAACCGACCAACCCGATTAACATCACATTCTGCAACGTGTATAGATAACATAATCACAAATAATTATAAATCCAAAGCAGAAATATGGGATCTAGGAATATCGGACCATACATGTCAAATAATAAAGATACCGTGTAATTTAAGTTTCAGAGAAAAATACTGGTTCAAAATGCGACGTAATATAAATTTTTACATCGACGTATTTCTGAGATACATTTCTCAAATAAAATTTTCAGATGTGTATCATCATTTGGATGCAAACACAGCTTACGAAGAATTTATTAGCTTATTTAAATTAATATTCGATATTTGTATTCCAGTTGAAAAGGTTAAAATGCACTACAAAAAAGATAAATCATGGAAAACTAAAGGCATCATAATATCTAGTAAAAATAAACGAAAAATGTATCTACAAACAAAAAGTAGTACGTCTCAAGAACATAAAATAAAATATGTTCGCTGTTGTAAAATCTTAAAGCGTGTAATAAAACAATCAAGAAAAATTTCTAACGCGAAATTCATCTCATGCAGTACCAATAAAACCAAGGCCACATGGGAATTAATAAAACGACAAACCCAAAGTACAAATGTTCTTCGTCCCACAATAGACTACATCCTGCACAATAACAATGTAATAAAATCTCCTGAAAAATTAGCTAATATTTTTAACAATTTCTACATTAACCAAAATCTCAACACTACGACAGCGGACAAAAACAGTTACAAATCACAATCAACTTCTAACTCAAACAGTATTTTCTTCTGCCCGGTAGACAGAAGTGAAATAATAGATATAGTTCTAAAATTAAAAAATAAAACTAGTTGCGGACACGATAATATACCCATTAGAGTTATTAAGGAAAGCATCCCATTTATTGTTGATCCACTAGTACATATTCTAAATCTTATGTTAGAAACGGGAAGATTTCCCGATACCCTAAAAATAGCTCTCATAAAGCCATTATATAAAAAAGGATCACGACACGACATTAATAACTACAGACCAATTGCACTGTTGCCAACTTTCTCGAAGATATTCGAAAAGGTGGTCTACGCAAGAATCACAAAGTTTTTAAATATAAATAATATTTTAAATGTTAACCAATTTGGATTCCAAAAGAATAAAACTACAGCATTGGCAATATATAAATTATTCAATACCATTTGGGAAAAAATCAATGATAAAAAACAATGTGCTGCTCTTTTCATTGATATGTCAAAAGCATTTGACTGTGTAAAGTATGACATTTTGCTTGATAAATTAGAAGGTATAGGAATGAGAGGTATAGCACTTAAATTAATTGAGAATTATTTAAATAATAGAATGCAGAGCACTGTTATTGAAGAATATAATGAACGTACAAAAATGGTGGAGGCAGTGCAATCTAAATTAGAATCTGTAGTACTAGGCGTACCGCAAGGCAGCATATTGGGACCTCTCTTGTTCTTATTGTATATTAACGAGCTTCCAAATATAATTAACCATCTTTGCGTAATGTATGCTGATGACGCAACTATATTTATTTCAAATGAATATTCCAATGACCTTATTTACGAAAGTGAAATTAATAGAACACTAATAACTGTAACAGATTGGTTGCAGTCAATAAATTTAAAAGTCAATGTCTCAAAAACCAAATTGATTCAATTTAGAAATTATAAAAGTAAACCGACTAAATTGAAAGTAATCATGTCTGATACAGCGATTGAAGAAGTAAAAGACACAAATTTCTTAGGAGTGGCGATAGATCAACATTTAAACTGGAAGGCACATATTGAAAAGATTAATAAAAAAATATCCAGTGCTTGCTACGCATTGTCAGTTCTGGCAGAAACTACAAATCCAAGTGTTACTAGGAATGCTTATTTTGGAAATGTGTACCCACTGTTAACTTATGGTGTCATATATTGGGGGAACTCGACAAACGTACAATCCACATTCATTCTCCAGAAGAAATGTCTTAAGACAATATATAACATGTATAGTACCGAATCATTAAGAGACGTCTTCAGAACGGAGGGTTTCCTGACACTGACTGGTATTTATATACTCGAATTATGTTTATTTGTTAAAAACAATATGCAATTTTTCAATTTCAAATCAAATTCTAAAAGAATCATTCGGACACAATATAAATTTGACATCAATTTACCAATTATCAACAATATGATGTATTATAAAAGTACCTATGTTACTGCTATTCGGGTGTACAATAAGTTACCGCCAGCAATTAAGCAATTAAATGGAAATATGTTTAAAAATAAATTGAAAAAAATGTTAATTGATAATGTATTTTATAATATGAATGAGTTTTTTGATAAAAAATAATATTTGTATGTACCTAATGTCTCAAAATACTATTGCATGTCCGACTTGGGTAGACTGTTGGAACTAAAATGTAATGTTTATCAAATAAGAACTTAATGTACACAGTTATGCAATAAATATATCTTTATCTTTATCTTTATCTTTACCTTTTTTGTGCAATATTCAGAGACCGCCTTTTTTGCACGTTATTCCACGACTACCGATCTAAGATATAATGTATTTTATTTTTGTTCGTCTGTATTGGCATTATGATGTTATCAGTAATTGCCGAAACTTTGTTTGGAATAATTAAGTGCCCGAGGGTAAATGGAATTTTATTTATTTGGTCTAATTTATATCATAACTTTTTATCGTCGGAAACGTCAAATTCCGACGATAAAAAGTTATGATATTATTACAGTCAGACAGTTTTTATTATAGTTCTTCTTATTTTAATAGGTTTCACGTCATAAGTATGGTAATAATTAGCTGACATTATTATTTAATAACCAAGCTTAATATTTATTATAAATCCTAACAAAAAACGAAGAGATACAAAAGCCAGAATACTTTTCTAAGTAATAACAGCCGCATGGGTGGTTCGATCAGGTTAAGCTACGTTTGCCGCGGTTGGTCCGTGGATGGGTGACCATCTTCACATACCAAGACCCCTCCCGTGTCTCGGAAAGCATTCTCTCATTCGTGGATGTCTGACAGTCGTTACGGGTCGTCAGAAGCCCGAAAGTCTGACATCCAGTCTTACCAAGAGGTATCGTATTACCCAGTAACTGGGTTGTGGAGGTCAGATAGGCAGTCGCTCCATGTAAAATACTGGTATTCAGCTGCATCCGGTTAGACTGGAAGCCGACCCCAACATAGTTGGGAAAAGGCTCGGCAGATGATGACTCTGTCCATTAGTTAAACCGTTTTTTGACAGAAGAAACTACTTGATTGCAGCAACACACAATACATTGATTGATACACGTACCTACGGGTACGGTATTATAATGTCTGTAAGAAGCCATAAATAAGAGACAGTCGCTCAAAATACTGGTATTCAGCTGCATCCGGTTAGACTAGAAGCCGACCCCAACATAGTTGGGAAAAGGCTAGGCAGATGTGAGATATTAGTTTTTCGTTTCGTTTTTTGTTTTTTAGCTGCAGACTCGTTTTATACGAATTTGTTCGTACTTAATTAGCTAGTTTTATAGTAGGAAACGCGTAATCATGATACTAAAATGAACATTCCATCTATTTGTTACAATTTCTGTTTTTCCACGACCCAAATAGCGTAGCCTACTGCGCTCAGGGTCACTGGGCGGATTCCCGTATCGCGATCGGGACAAATATTTGAATATCTATGTTTATTTATTTAGGGCAAACAGATTCATTTACTTTTTGTAGTGTGACGCAAAAAATATGGGTAATCCTAGTGGATAACTTTACTTCGTAAAAACATGGCATCCACACTTTCCTGGAACCGTAAGGTTTATCATTGCCATTTCAGCCGAAAGACGTCCACTACTGGACATAGACGCTATTATATCATTAAATATTAAATTTCATTAAACTCTGATTTTAATTAGCTAGACTAAAACGACAGCTGCGATCACCTTTTTTGTCAACATGACA